>OU892290.1:4046447-4646447 GCA_917834065.1 Ceutorhynchus assimilis
TAATCGGAGTCGTAACGAACGCTTCAATAAACAGTGTATGTCAGATACGTCACTAGGTCAATAATTGAATCACATATTCAATTAAACAGTGTACGTTAGATACGTCACTCGGCCAATAATTGAATCAGATATTCAATCTAACAGTGTACGTAAGATACGTCACTAGGCCAATAATTGAATCAGATATTCAATCGAACAGTGTAGTTCAGATAAGTCACTAGGCCAATAATTGAATAAGATATTCAATCGAACAGTGTACGTCAGATACGTCACTAGGCCAATAATTGAATCACATATTCAATTAAACAGTGTACGTCAGATACGTCACTAGGTCAATAATTGAATCACATATTCAATTAAACAGTGTACGTTAGATACGTCACTAGGCCAATAATTGAATCAGATATTCAATCTACCAGTGTACGTAAGATACGTCACTAGGCCAATAATTGAATCAGATATTCAATCGAACAGTGTAGTTCAGATAAGTCACTAGGCCAATAATTGAATAAGATATTCAATCGAACAGTGTACGTCAGATACGTCACTAGGCCAATAATTGAATCACATATTCAATTAAACAGTGTACGTCAGATACGTCACTAGGCCAATAATTGAATCAAATATTCAATGGAACAGTGTACCTACTCAAATCACTTGTGGAAGCGATAAATCCCTCTTCTCACTACCGAAGGAGTTTCCAAATGCTTTATGTGGGGAAAAACAAATCAATTTTTGAAACATTTTCGCATAAACTTGACGTTGTAGTTGTCTTCCATAATGTTTAGGACTTCACTAACAAAGTGTTTGCACGTTTTCTTCGTGACAAACTGTACAAGGACAAAACTACCAATGATAATTTTGCTTTGTCGTTCTGAAGGTGTCACTGAGATTGTCATCTTGAAGTTGTGTCTCCATTGGTGTTTCCTCTTCTCCACTGTCAGATAATGATACCATGTCGTCCTCTGAATATTCATCTTCATTGCTCTGGCTTTCGCTGGGGAACAATTCTTCATAAGAAACGGATTTTCCAGGAGTAATTTGTAACATCTTCTTGGATCTTTTTGGTTTGCTGGGTGTATCTGCTGATCTAGTCTGAATCTGCTGATCTAGTCTGCTTCAAATACCCCAATAACGCACCATCAATATGTTCCTTGACATTGTCTTCGAGACGTCTTGCTGGCAACTTCTTCAAAACAGCATCGGGATTAAGAGGAACTATCAGTGCTGCTTTGAAGGAGTTTTTTTAATCACATTCTCTTGATTTTCACTCATCTTTGTCATCAACATTTTGAGCAGCTGTGGAAATGAGGTCTTCTCAACAGTGCTGTTTTTGGGATTCTTTGTTTTGTAGGTGGTAATTATATTTCTCCAGTTTTGCTTCAATGATCTGAGAAGTCTCACATCCAATGGTTGTGTCATGTGGGTGAAATGCCGCGGTATAGAGACAAATGTAATAAAATTACGCTGACATTCTCTCGAGATGTCTAACTGCACATGAGAGGAGAGATTGTCTCCTATCAATACCTTCCGACCGGGTACTTGCTTGGCCCATGGCAGAGCAATCCTTTCGAACCAGTCCTGAAACGTTGCAACTTCGAACCAACCAGATTTGGTTCTATTATATTTTGTGTTTTTGGGTCCTCCTGCCCAATAAACATTTTTCGCAACTTATAGTAACACCAAGTTTTATACTGGTTATATAAAGGTAACAGAAGTATACGAAAGTTTCGTAGTTTTATAATCCGTACCTTTTGGTGATGTATTTATATAACGGTTTTATATGATTACTGTGAGTTACAAGTATATAATAAGGTGATATAACTGTTTCCATCACCATTTTATAAAACTTTTAGTAACCGTTACCAATGTTTTTATAACAAAGAACCTCGCACACTTCTTATGGGATTTTGGTTGAACGCAGAATTTGACCAAATTTTAGTATGTTGTATATTTCGACCTGCTGAATAAAAGTTCTCATGGGTACAAACCGATCCTATGAATAGTTTCGGATATACAGGGGGTTTTTCTAATACTACCTTAGGCAACCTAAGTACCTATATAAAGTGTACATGAGGCAAAAAAACATGCATGTATTGCTTTAAAAATTGTTTATTTCATATTTCCTTAACCAAAAATGTTTAGTAGATGTTCATAACTCTTCCTTTATATACCAGGGGCGCTCAAAAACTACGGCTATTACTAAGCTAAATGAGTTAATGACCAAAAATGTTCAAATGTCTGAAAAATTGTGCACTTGTAGGTACTCGGGTATAGTCCAACAAATACCTTTTTAAAGTCACGTGATTTTTCTCTATCCTTGTTGAATACATCTCAAACAGCGGTGATAGTAAAATTGACAAAAAAATTGCTGTCTAATTATTGTTCATAATATTCTTACCTGAAATAGAATCCGTCACTGCCATCAATTAGTTTGTCAAAGTTATTTTCGAAAGTAATACAACGAACAAACACAGCTAATAATTTTGACTATATTAACCTTTTTCCAACTCGAATAGAAGCAAATAGAAAATGGGTACTCAGTTTAAGTTCAGAATGTATTACAACAGACAGCACATGCAACAAAAGTGAGTCTCGCAACTATTGCAAGTATTAAAATTGCCTCTGATTGGTCAATACTACTTCAGAAACGCGTTTGTAAAATGCTAGTGGGAACATATATTAAAATTCAATAGTAATTAACCACCAGTAGCTTTTTGTAGGTGATATCAACGACATAATCAATGGACATACGTTTTTTGCCACCAGTATCACGTGACTTTAAAATGGTATTTGTCGGACTATACCTACGTTTTGTGATGAAATTGACTTTCTATCTCAATGAATTCCAGTTCTCGCTACGTTTGTGCTAAAAACTTTTTGCCTCATGATCCCTTGGCTTAGGGTTTAAGTATTTAGTTATTAGGTATACATACACTTGGTGATTTGTTTGAAAAATCTAAACAGCCATGGAAAGAAAAGCAATGAAAATTGTTTTTTCATATGTCATATTTTACTTGGTAACCATGGAAACCAAAACAGTGACCTTGTCAATAAAGCGAATTGTCTTTTTTGTCACCTTTCTTGTGAAAATGGCAATTCGGGAAGGTAATGTGCTACGTGTGCAATGAAGGACTAAAGTAAGAGTAAATCGCACTGTTTTATTACTGAAAGATGCCGAAGTCCGTAGATTGGCTGTAAAGCGTCGAAACGAGTTAGGATATTAGGATATTGTTGAGAACTCAAGGTGGATTTTGACATTGAAAACTTTAAAACATAAACAATAACGCTTGGCCGTGATTGGTCGGAAAATGAGGTGTCCCTGCAGGTTTTAATCAGTTTTACAATGCATGAGGTGCAAATGGCATCTTGCGACCAATAAGCGGCATTGTTTATGTTTCAAAGTTGACAGTGTCAAGTCAAAATCTATCTTGGGAAAAAATACAGTATATAGTTTGTCATACTTCTATTTGTGTTTGTTTTAAAAACACACAAAGTCCCACCGAACAAATACTTTTCAAAATACCCTCTTACATTCACATATATAGGCACCTAACTAAAACATGCACCTGTCTGTAAAAGGTCTAAACTTAATCAACATTTTTTAAAGCTACCTACCACTAATAAACGCAAAAAGCATGAAAATTCAGTATTTTCAGGTTGCCTGAGGTAATATTAGAAAAACCCCCGTATATCCGAAACTAGTCATAGGATCGGTTTGTACCCATGAGAACTTTTACTCAGGAGGTAGAAATATACAACATACCAAAGTTTGGTTAAATTCCGCGTTCAACCAAAATCCCATAAGCAGTGTGCGGGGTCCTTTATGTAAGGTTTGCCATTACCTTATCTATATGTATAGGGTGGAAAATTAAAAAGGATCCACCTGGATTTTCTCGAAAATTATCAGAAAATTAAAAAAACGCCGAAACACGTTGATTTTGTTTGCAAGGGGGATACTTTTTGGCTATTTCAAAATTTTCCTAGATTGCACCCCCTTACCGGGGTGAGTTGCACCTCAAAAGTTGAATAGGGAAACTGGGTCGAGTGGTACCTAGTTTGAGAGGTATTTGAGATGACTTTACAGATCCAGTGGCGTAACTACCGAGGGGGCAGAGGGGGCCGTGGACCCCGGGCCCAGAGGCTTTTGGGCCCCATCCGAGGTCCCATGCAAAAGTAATTTCACAGTCGAAAAACATATTCGTACGATTCTTAGAATAATGTCTTACGAAACCTGATTGTAATCAAGAAAATATACGAAAATCATTAAAAAATTTAAATTGAAGATGTAGTCCATATCTCAAAGTGGAATTGAAATTTAAATTAAAAAAAAACTCTATAACATCATGTTAAAAAAAAAACTCATTTAAATTTTTCAGCATTAGCATGATCTGGCAGCCTATATGATATCCATTCCTGTTAACATTATAAGTTAATTTATTGCCCCTGATGATGGGATTTACTAATTCCGAAATATGTAGGGCCGTTTAATTTAGAACGAATACAGTATTTGTGGAGGAAGACTTAGTTTTTCTTCTGAATTAAAAATTTTGCTGACTCACTTATCTATTAACTACCTACATTTATTTGGAACACGTATAGGTATTCCGCAAAAAGTAAAAGATGGTAGGCGGTTTCCGCAAAATAATTATGATAAACTGTCAGGTATGTAATCTGACGGATATAAACGTAATATGTAATCCTATTGATCAGGTAGTTATCCGCCGACCAGAATTAAAGAACAATCAATTTATCTTGCAGATAGTTACTAGCAAGTTTATCACAGGATAAATAAACCGGCCCTTAGAGCCAAATTATGGACCGATTGGTAATGTCTTTTGGCTGGTAAAACTGAAAATTGAATTCAATTGTTAGTTTTACCAACAGGATAAATTTGCCAATGACATTACCGCTCGGTCCATAATTTGGCCCTAGGTTTGTCTTTTGACGGATCAAACTGAAGGGTGTGGGGAAATTCCTTCAAAATCGTCGTGTTTTTTTTGAGCGGCGAGCGAAGAGTTGACACCAGGGTCCTTATTCTTGAAACAGAGGAGCAGCGTTCTCAGGCGAACGAGTGTTCCGTCTTTCTCAATGATATACAACAAGTGATAATATATTAAGTAACAAAGCCAGAACACGTTTTCCTGGGAACGCTGCTCCCCTGGTCCAAAAATAAAGACTCTGTTGTGCGTGTGTCAAAAGTTTTACTAAACATGGATCAAAATGCCCTCAATGAAAAGAGTATTGAGATTTGATTGATTTGTATAGACAGTTTCCTTTTTTATGGCGCATGAAGTCTTTAGAGTATATTACTATCTTAAAACCGAACTTGCCACCGCTAATAATGCTAATAATGCTAATAATTTTCTTCTCTCCATCGTGCGTGAACGACTGAAGATAAATATGGAATTCACATAGTGTGTGGGCAGAACAGCTCTACGATTTAGCACGACTTTCCGAATCGCAGTGATTCGAACGAATGAAAAATAACGGAATGTGGGGGCCTTTAGACAAACAGGGTCTCGCCAAACCACTCTGCCCCCAGGTCCAAAATCTGAAGTTACGCTACTGTACAGATCTGTAATTTTTTTCGAAATCTGACTTCTAGTTTTCAAGATATTCGCCTCGGAAGTTACCATGGGGCGAAAAGAGAACGTGTTTTTGGTGAAAAAATGATAAGTGGATCATTTTTAAAAGGTTGTTCAAAAGGTTCAAACTTACAAAGAAACAAAGGTTCAAAATAAACAAAATTGACGTGTTTCAGGAATTTCAATTTTTTCTTGTAGAAATGTACGAAAAACGCGTTCTCGTTCGTATAACTAAAATACCCGAAGTTATATAGAAGTGTGATTAATCACCCTTATAAAAACTGGTAAATTGTAGTAATGGTCTAACTTTGTTATAAAACTCTTGGTGATATTAATTATATTAGGTTTCTCCTATAAAACTTCGCAAACTTTAGTGAACAATGCCTGGGCTTAACATCAGTTTATAAAATTGCCGTCTTCACTCTTCCATCTTCCTCTAGTAAACAAATAAATTGTAACACGAGTTTGTTTTTATTTATTCTTATTTATCATGGATTATTTAAAAAACTGAGAAAAAAAACAAAACAAAGCTCTTCGTTCCGCCGCAAAGTTACAAAAAAAAACTTTAATAAAATTTTAAATTCGGTACCATCAAACTCAAACTCCTTATCCAAGAATAAATAGTGTTTATAACTCAAAAAGTGATAGTTCCAATAGTTCAGTGCATTGCCATGTTAAAAAAATAACTTCTGCTGATGCATACTTACTACTTACTACCGTCGAAGAAGTTTCTTGCCAAAGCAGTATTAAAGTTGTATACTGTTACCGTGTAGTATACAAGGTCACCCTAGTTGATATTAGGCTTTCCAATATTTATATCGTTACTTCATTGACTCCACCATGATTGTTTTGCCAAGATCAATAATATTACCGAATTACCAATATTTGACTTATTTTATCAACAATTGATACGAAATTTACCCATACTTGTCAAATGGTGACATACAAATTTCGTTGGTTATTAATTCGTCGCAAATTAAAAAACAAACATAATATGTATGTTAGTGTTTCCCTGGGTTGACTTCGGGAAATTTAAACACCAAACTATTTTGTTGTTGTTTTTATTATTATAACCACATTTTTTAGTATTAACTTGATTACACTGGTAGGTATTTTGAGAGAGAACAAAAAACGTTGCTGCTGCTTGTACCTTTCGCAACGTTGTACCGCCGTCTACATGGCGCCTGACCGGCGATGTCTCTGTCTTGTATTCAAAAGCGGCGTTGCCGAGATTAAATAAAAAATCAATTCTTAACATAATCGCCCCCCTTGAAAGGTTACAGCTTTCAAAACAAAGAACATAATTCATTCCAAACAATACAAATATAAATAAACATAATTCTTAATGCTAATTATATATGAAGAGAATTATCAAAATTTATAATTAACATTAATCAGTCTGTGATAGGAAATAATGACAGTCTTGACACTGCTCGTTTCACTATACCACCTTTAGTTTTTACACTCACTACTCGTGTGATGGAGTCCTTGCCGGGATGAATTTTGACGATGCGGCCCAGAGGCCAAACCATAAGAGGAACATTGTCTTCTTTAAGTAACACCAAGGAGCCAACATGCATGTTGGAGTCACTCTCAAATTGCCATTTGTTGCGTATTTGAAGCTGGTTTAAATATTCCTTTGCCCACCGTTTCCAGAAGTGCTGTCGTATGAGCTGAAGATGATTATAACGTTTGACAAAGTTTACTTTGGACTCGGACAATTCCCTTTCTGGTATTGCTGTCAATTGTGCTCCAATGATGAAATGAGCTGGTGTGAGGGCTTCCAGGTCATTAGGATCGGAAGTGAGGGGAATCATAGGTCTCGACTTCAAAATTGCCTCGATCTGAGGGGTTAAAGTGTAAAACTCTTCATAATGTAAATGAGAACCATTCAATACGCGCTTCAAATGATGCTTACACGATTTTATCGCAGCTTCGTGCAAACCTCCGAAATGGGGTGACCTTGCGGGCATGAAGTGCCATTTAATTTGTGATTGTGACAGGTAATTTTGGAAATCATTGACCTTTATTATATTTTGAATTGCGATTAATTCATTGTTGCAACCCACAAAATTGGTCGCGTTATCGGAAAAGATATCCGTGCAAAAACCTCGTCTTGAAACAAATCTCTTTAATAGACTAAGGAACCCATCGCTTGTTAGGTCCGAAACCACTTCAATGTGAACGGCTTTCGTCGTTAAGCACACAAAGATACACACATATCCCTTTATCAGTTTATTGGTTCGCGTTTTGCTAGCTCTCAGATCAAACGGTCCAGCGTAGTCTATTGCAACAGAAAGAAACGGACGAGATTGTGTTATACGAGCCTTAGGCAAATCACCCATTTTCGGAAACGGAGTGACGTGCTTTAAAGCATTTTATACATTTTCTAATCCGATATTTTACGGCGCTTTTTCGATTTCCAGTTTTTAGACACTGAATTTCATCTAGAAATGATTCATTTTGTACTATTTTGACTAAGGTTATGGTGCCTTTTCAATTTCTGAATCAGTTAATTTTCCAAATTTTCTATTTTCTTTTGATGATCTCACATTGTTGAAAAATCTTAAACAATATGCTGAGATACGGATTAATTGATTCAGATTAGAAAATCGTGAGAAAATATCAAAATTCTGTTCTTGTATTACTAAAGTGATAGTTCGAGTTTCAGGAATGTTGCCTGTTTTTGAACGTGAAAAATTTGAAATATTGCAGTTTTTGGGCCAATCCTCTAGATCTGAGAGGAACGGCGGTCCATTTAACCACAAATTTGAATTTAATAAAATATTGAGACTTGCTCCGCGGGAGATTATATCAGCGGGATTTTTCTCCGACTGAATATAATTCCAGTCACTGATCGATGTTAACTCGTGGATTTCTGCTATTCTATTAGCAATAAAGGTTTTCCAGGTCTTGGGCTCATTTGAAATCCAACACAAAACTATAGTGGAATCCGTCCAAAGTACGGTACGATCTATATCCATCTTTAAAGCTTCCTTAGATTTAGCCATTAGCCTAGCGAGCAATAACGCGCCTAATAGCTCTAGTCGTGGTAAAGACAAGGATTTTAGTGGACTTACTCTAGACTTAGCGCAAAGCAAATGACTCTTGACAGTATTATCGTTATCAACTGAACGTAAATAAATGCAACAACCATACGCCTGCTCACTAGCGTCAGAGAATCCGTGTATCTCAATAAATTTGGGATGTTTCACCAGAACGTGACGCGGTACACGTATTAACCCTACTTGAGAAATTTCATTCTTCAAATCCAACCAATCGGATAATAAGTGTCTGGGTATTTCATCATCCCAATCGATATGCAATTGCCAAAGTTTTTGGATGATCAACTTGGCTCTGACAGATAGAGGACCCAGGATGCACAAAGGATCAAACATTTTGGCAATAAATGATAAAATCGTTCGTTTAGTAAATTTTTTATATTCCGATGAACTATCCTGATAATTATATTCAAATTTATCTAGAGAAGGTATCCATGAAACTCCTAAAGCTTTAATGCATGAGTCATCTGAAATTAAATATTTCATATTCTGCTGGATATTTTCATCGCCTTCGAAAAACTTAGGGTGATTAGACTGGAGTTTTCTAAGATCAAAGCCATAATTTTTCAGGATTTGACAAATTATCGTTTTTAATTCAATAAGGGATTCTAAATTCACAGCGCCGGTTAATAAATCGTCCACATAGAAATCGCTATTTATTATTTCACTTTCAACAGGCCACAATTCGAAATTTTCAATGGCAACTTGACGTAGACAGCGGGTTGACAAAAAAGAAGCTGATGCCGTCCCATAAGTGATAGTGTTGAGTTGATAATGTTTTACTTCTTCATAAGGAGACCCACGCCAAACAATTCTCTGGAGATTTCTTTCTTCTCGATCGACCCAGATCTGACGATACATTTTTGCTAAATCGCCAATCATGACAAAATTATGTTTACGAAATCGAATTAAAATAGAAAAAAGATCATTTTGTATCGTGGGGCCAACTTTCAAAACGTTATTCAACGAAATACCAGTGGATGACTTGCACGCAGCATCGAAAACGACTCTGAGCTTTGTCGTTGTGCTTTCTGGTTTTTCAACTGAATGGTGGGGTATATAATAGATCGGGGTTTTTGAGGAAACGTCATGAGAAATTTCTGTCATGTGCCCGAGCTCTTCATATTCTCGCATGAAAGTTTTATAAGATTTGTCAAGTTCCGAATTTTTCGCTAAACGTCTCTCAATACTATATAATCTGTTAAGAGCTGTGCTTTCGGATTCGCCTAATTTAAGAAAATTATCCTTTAATGGGAGTTTCACAACAAATTTCCCATCTTGATCTCTAGTTGTGGTTTTAACGAAGTGATCCTCACACTCGAGCTCCTCCTTGTTCATTAGGGCCTGTGGCTTTGGAGCTATTTCCTCCACTAGCCAAAACCTTTCAATATCTTTACTTAGTGAGATTTCAGAGAAATGACAATTTAAAAGCAGGGATTCAGATTTCCGTACCTTTCCTGAGCCGCAAGGCACTTGACCAGCTACTACCCAGCCAAGCAAGGTTTTTTGCAAAGTTGGCAGATTTTTGCCAAGTCGTATTTGCCCTGAACAAATAAGATCAAAGAATATACCACAACCCAGGAGCATATCGATTTCTGACGGCGAGTTAAAAGTTGGATCAGCCAATGTCAATTCGGGAGGAATATTGAATTTTGAAACATCAAAATGTATCTGGGGGCATAAATCCGAAATACGAGGTAAAACTAAAAACTTTAGTCTGGATTTATAGTCTGTGTGTTGGGAGGAAATATTTATTTCCACACGCTCTGATATGGTTGTCTTCATTTGATTAATACCAACGACTGGTAGGTTAATCTTTGAAGGTTCTAATTTTAATTTTTCAATCATCTATGACGTCACAAAATTTGATTGCGAAGCGCAATCAAGTAATACCCTACAAGGAATTTTACTTTTATCCCTATCAAATGCATCTACGATAGCCGTGGATAATAATACAAAATCATTTAACGAGTTCTGACAGCTTACTGACATAATAGGTCTAGGCGTATCACTGTCTTCATTCACTTCTTCACTTGTGGAAGAATTTTCAATTTCTGCGACAAATGTTTGTTTGACTGTAGTATTTTGTATTTGAGATTGATTGGAATTTGGTTGATTTATCGGTAAGTTAGTCTGAGATTGATGTAATAGCGTAGCGTGGCGTTGTTTGCATATTTTGCAACCCGTAGATCTGCAGTCAGAATTTTTATGTCCGTACCTAAGGCAATTTGTACATAATTTTAATTTTCTTGTTTGATTTAAACGATCTGGTATCGAAAGTTGTTTAAACTTTTCGCAATAATAAATGAAGTGTTGATCCTTACAGTGCGGGCACTTTGGACGATAACTATTATTGTCGTTTGTAGTTACAAAAGATTTGTTTTCAAATGATTTTTTAGAACTTGAACTTGGAGAGTTAACTAATGATTTCGAGTCTAAATGTTCTAAAATTTGGCAACGCTGAATTAAAAATTCATTAAAATCATCGACTTTTGCAGATTGGATATTTTTACAAAAAAATTCCCATTCTCGCCGGGTATTATTATCTAATTTTGAGACTAATATGTATATTAAAATAGTGTTCCATTCCGTAACATTTTCACCTAGCGCTTCAAGTGACCGGTAACTTTTGAAAAATGTATTTGAAAGACCACGAAGTAATACATGGGACTCTTTGTTTATGTTTGGAATTTCCATAATTTCTTTTATGTGAGAGTTTATTATAATTTTTTTATTGTCGTATCTTTTTTCTAATAATTCCCACGCAATTTTATAATTATCGGTCGTAGCTGATAATGAAGCTATGAGATTTTTAGGCTCACCATGCAAGGCACCTTCTAAATAAAGAAATTTAGTAACATCAGGAATTGAAACGTTATCGTGGACAATCGCTTTGAACATGTCTTTAAACCGCTCCCAATCACTATAATTTCCAGTAAATTCTGGCAATTTTTAGCGTTGGTAACTTTGCTGCCAAGTTTGGCAACAGCGCGCCAAATTTCTCTTCCCTGACATGATCAAGCTTGTGATTGGACGCGCCACTGGCGTCGCCCAGGCGCTCTTCGGCCATCATTACTTGGTTTTGAGCGCGTTTACGCCAGAAATATTCATCGATTGTTCTTTGAGCTAAAGCCATAGATTCAAAAAATCGGTTTTCAAATGTTTCCCGTTCTAAGTTTGATTCTTCTTCGTCATAATTATTTGGAAACTCGCTTAATAACAATTCTTCAAAATCAGTTTGTACATTTTGAAATCGTGATAAAATTGATTTAATATTATCAAAACGTATTTGTAATGATTCTATTTGTTGGTCATCAATATCGAAATTATTTACAAATGCTTGGAAACGTGTTAATTCGGTTTTTAGTTTATTTTTGGAATTTTCCAAACGTTTTCGATCAAAATCGGGATTTGTGTCACCTTCATCAGACATAATGAATAGTTTTATATTACAAAAGGTTAAAACAAAACGGTACTATATGTTTTTAATACCGAGATTATGAATATTTCAATTTTTCGAGGATTTTGCACGAATATTATTATTCACGACAAAATCTGTGATGTAAACAGAGTCAACTAACATAAATAACGAACAAAATATACCTAATATTTTGCAGGTTAAAAACAATGAAATTGGTTATAATTTAAACTAAATCAATAAATATATTACGTGGATGAAAACAATCACCAAATAAAAGCACATGCAATCATGCAATAAACCCTTTTTGCTTATCAAACTATCGACGATTCAAAATAAAAATAATCGCGAAAACTACGTGAAAATCGTGAAAGCAACGTGAAAATCGTGAAGCAACGTGAAAATCGTGAAAGTTACGTGAAAATCGTGGAAGTATCGTGAAAATCGTGGAATTTAAACAGTTAACGTGTTATATTTGAGGTAAATTAATTCAAATTAAGAATTAACGAGAAATAGATTGGTATTTACACCCAAATTTAAAAAACGAGACGAAATCAACGAGAAGCTACAGCTTAAAAAAACGAGACGGATTTGAATAAAAACCGTGAACGAGGCAGTTTCAAAATTCGAGAGAAATCTGCATAGGTTTATAGGCAAACGGGTTTAGGGTAAAAAATATGCGTGTTGTTATTGGAAAAAGGACTGACCTTATGTTTTCCTTTATGTTGCTTCCGTGGGCACTCAGTACAGCAGCCAACAATTATTATTTATTTTGTTGTCTTTAGGCACTGGTATCCGGCTCGAAGGACCATTTTTTATGTTAGTGTTTCCCTGGGTTGACTTCGGGAAATTTAAACACCAAACTATTTTGTTGTTGTTTTTATTATTATAACCACATTTTTTAGTATTAACTTGATTACACTGGTAGGTATTTTGAGAGAGAACAAAAAACGTTGCTGCTGCTTGTATCTTTCGCAACGTTGTACCGCCGTCTACATGGCGCCTGACCGGCGATGTCTCTGTCTTGTATTCAAAAGCGGCGTTGCCGAGATTAAATAAAAAACCAATTCTTAACAATGTATATTTTTTGAAAACCTGACATGAAATTGATTATTATTGGTTATTTTAAGGGCCCCTGCGTTTTTTCGAAGTACTTCATCAATATTTACTGTAAAAAATCGTTCCCACCTACATTTTGAGTCACGGAAGAGCCTAAAATTAATTTAACAAACAAAGCCGTATTTTATAATTATTCGCTCTCCATTTTTATTTTCTAAGTCCAATCCTCTAACTAGTGACTTATATTTCAGAAGTCGAAAAAGGCCATATCATTGTGAATAAAAAATGTTCGATAGAGAGAGAAATAAACTTTCGTTTTTTTATAACTGATAGGTGACATATTTAGAAAGTTATATAAAGGTTACCACAATATTTCTGTTACTCTAGGTTACATGACCTAAATTTATATAGCGTTACTAAACAAAGGTTTTCGCAACCTTTATAAATGCCCCGTTTAAGCTCTTTAAGGGGTTCATAGGAGTAACAGAAAGGTTTCTGTTACCAAATATATAACATTCACGGTGACTATTAAACAAACAAAAATGTTTATTTGGTGTGCACCATAGGTCATAAAGTCTTTTTGCTTTGTAGACCACGTAAGGTGGTGACATTTCTCCCGAAGCTGTCGCAGCGAACAATATTGAAATTACAGACTAGGATGTGTTTATAACACTTTCAGCATATTTTATTCCTCGCCTGAATATGCATTTCTGTGCGCCTGGATTGTCCGCCAAATTTGTTTGATTTAATATTTGCGAAGAATAAAACTAGATACCAAACAGTTTTTTTGCTCTACAGCCCAAATGGCTCATTTGCGGACATATGTTTATATAAACAAAAATGCTTGTTTTGATGTCCCCTACTACCCCTTAAAGTTTTTCGGAATCTTTTTGGGACACCCTGTATATATGTCCTATACCTAAATCTAATAGTTCACGAAATATTTAGACCACTTACTTCATCGATATATTTTAATATATAATTTCAAAGAATAATCGTAAAAAAATACATCAACACCTAAATTAAAACTAAGTAACAGACTAAAGTAAGTTTTCAATAGGTCCTCCATTTGGAGCTATGCATGTAGTGTAAACGGCCTCTAATTAGTTTATAGCATTAGACACAGAATTCGTTTCATTTAAGTGTGCTATAGCTTCTCTGATACGTCTTTATACATCGTTTACCATAGTAGGCCTTTGTTTGTATACAATTTCCTTTAATGTTCCCCAGAAGAAAAAATCCGACGGATGTAATGTAGGTTTAAATAGTCTCTTACATTGTTCCCCTTGTAGTACGGAGCTCCATATTGTTAATTAGGTATAGGACATAGGTATATATATGAATGGATAGGTATTTTTAACAAAAAAATAACAAATATAGGGTGTTCCATAAAAAAACTTGGATATTGCAAATTGAAAATTTAAAAAAATGTCGTATGATCTGAGACACCCTGTATACATTTAAAGCGCCTAGCCATCGTAGATCGTGTGGAGGTAGTCTTCTAAAGGTGTGGTTATAGTTATTTTCCTAACAAGTGCGCAAAGTGATACTTTCCCGCACGAAAAAGCAGTTAGACGAACGACGCGAAGCGGAGTTCGGATAAGCTTTGAGTGCGGGAAAGACACTTTGCGCAAGTGTTAGGAACAATATTTTTTCTACGAGTATCTTAAAAAAGTAGACTTTAAGTTGTTAAAATATTAGAAAAATCAATCAAATCAAAATCTTCAAAAATCGTTTAAAATCTATTGCAATTTCTCAGAATGTTTTTTAAATTAAATCCCCAAAAATCTTTTAACATCTTCTGGAATTTCTAGAATACCAGCTAGAATATTTTCATGAGAGTCTCTTAGATATCAAAAATTCTACAAATTCCTAGCAGTACAGGCTGGTCTAATTTGGACACCTTTGATAAGAAACATCATGTTAACTAAGCGCTAATTTCAACTAAAACCCTTCATTTTGAGTATTAGTTAATTCAGAAACCATCAAAACATTGGAAAATCAAGTATAACTATGGTAATTATGCGTAACAAAAATGAGCGCGCAAAGAGTTTCCGTGCGCAAAGTGATTACTTTGCGCACGCAAGTAGAAAAAAAATTATTTAATAATCTCAACTACCAGCCGCACAAGACACTATTTGCTGAGGGCATAAATTTGCTAAAAAAAATACATAACCTCAATTTTTGCCTAAATTACACAAAATTCGAATAGGGAGTCCTTATGAAAGTTACCTTTATTTTTCTCCGGGATTCCAAAAATATGAAAATATACAAGGTGTTCTATTTAAAATTCTGGTTTTGAAGTCGGTGCAGCACTTTTGGGACACCCTGTATAAATAAAACTCAAATAATTAACAACATTGCTTAAAACCAAGAAACTTTTGTATTTATATTTTTTTTGTACACCCTGTAGTTTCTGAGAAAAGACATAGGCCCCTAATAAAATGCCCACCCTGTACTTCCTAGGCATTTTTCTGTAAAGAAAATGTAACACGGTCATTAGAGAGTTATTGGAGATTTCAAAATCAAGCTAGCAATAATAAGGCAACTACCTTATTTAAATAGCGCTTCACTTAAACGGCTGGGAAAAAAACAGTTATTTGTTCACGAACACGTCAAGATTTGTTCACGAACACGTCAAGATTTGTTCACGAACACGTCATTCTAACCTCACTTTTTAAAACGTCTCCTCCTCCAATGTATAAAAATCAGCAACAAACTTGTTCCTCCTTGCTTTTTTGCCTAATTTACAAGTTTTTGCTCTTTGCTTAGACCAGTTATTTTTCTAGGCTGCTTAAAACTATAATTTGTCTCTTTACATAACAAACTTACTTCTTCCAACAAACGGTCATTTTCAGTGTATGCTTCTTCCACTTCAAATCTAAAAATATACGTAGTTATTTTGGCCATTGGTGTATGAACCTGAAGTTGGATACTTAACATGGTTTTACCATATTATGAATCAAGACATATAATTTGAGTAATCTCAAGGGGGTATTCACTTTTTGCAATATGTCGTACCTTCAATACTATACCACCACAAAGTAAAAATCTCTAGTTTTGAGAAAATCGAGTTTAAGTTTTGAGGCATCTGGAAACTTTGTGTACTGGAATAAAAAGAGTAATCAAAATTCTATTTTACAATAGGATTTATTATTACATACTTTTGGCTCGCAAATTAACAAAAATATATTTTTTTAAATTTTAGGGTAGTTAGATGGTAGAATAATTATAAATTTTGAGTTAACTTGGTATTGCATTTTTTTATTTTATTTATGTGGTATCTTTTGATGATTATTTTATATTTTAAGTCGAAATCATTAATTTTCACAGGGCAAATTTTCGTAGAATGAGCAATAGATGCATTTAATTGTCTTGGTCTTGCATAAATACAAAAGACCTTTTTTTGTTTTTGATATCTTTGGTGATTCTTAGTAGGCATGTTCAAGGCTGGATCTGCTATGCCTACAACTTCTTCGTCCCCGAACGTCAATTTTACAATACTCTGATTGGTCATAATGAGTTTTGTAAAGTATTAAATAAGGAGCATTTTTCGAAAAATTCGAGATTTTAATGTCATTCTATGACACTTTCTCACCTTCGGTATTGACAATATAGTTAGGACCAATTTGATTACATAAATCTTTAAAATCAAAAATATCAGGAGTATCATTTTCAAACACTTTGTAGGGTTCACCGTTTTTTTTTTTTGCCAATCGAATAACTGGTATTCATTGAGAAGGTACATAAATTGGGCCACTTTTCAGCACCCTCTTTTTTTCTCGCTCTATGCATCAATGCATACTATCACCCTGGTGTTGGGTGTGACCAGTTACTAGAAGCTTATGAGTTATATACATACAAGAACATTGCTGCCACAAATTTGTTTTTGTTCTGGCCAGCACAGTTATCTGAGTAAAATGTTATGTTTTCGGTATCGACACAAAATTCTCGCAAAAATAACATTACACATGAACCAATTTCATTTGCACCTCCTTTTGCACTCTTCTCACTCCAAACATAACAATAATCATGCTTCGGTACTACGTCAAATATGGTAAAATTATAGGTAGCCAGTTTGCTCTTGTAGTAAAACGAGGAAACTTCTCCACAAGGAGTAGGAAAGACAGCCTCTAAATCATAGACGGCCACTTTTTTACTTTTGTTTTCGGTTGCTTCCTTAACATCTTTTGCTTTTTCAATTCTTGATAATTCTTTTTCTTTGATGTGCTTTTCATATAAATTTTTCAGTTCAATCTTCTCTACTTCACTAGAGTTTTTATAAGTTTCGCAAGTACTACATTGATCTTTTTTTGCCTTAAAAAAACCAATATTGTACTGACTGTTAAATGTTTTTTCGTAAATACTTTTCTTAACGTAGTTCTTCCCAGATTGAATATATTGTTCCTTATAAAGGCGATATAAGGTGGCAATATTCAAATCACCCTCAAAGTACTATCTCTCTGTATGAGCTCGTGTATAGTGTGATTCTACTCGAGTAAGGGATTCTATGTGACTTGCAACCCCTTCTAGTAATCCTTGATCCATTTTTTTGTGATTCTTATGTTTACCACGCATTTCATTTTCTACAATTCCATTTTCTTCCTTTTTTTTAGAGTAATTTGAATCAGTGTCTCCAATTATTTTTAAAAAAAAATTTTGGAAAGAAGCCTTTGATTTGACAATGATATTTGAATAAAAAATAAAACTTTACCTACCGAAGTCGAGTCGATACTTCTTGCAGTAGCTTTGAGAAAATTTGTTCCTCATTGGCAGAACTATAGGCCG
Source organism: Ceutorhynchus assimilis (assembly GCA_917834065.1). Classification (NCBI taxonomy): domain Eukaryota; kingdom Metazoa; phylum Arthropoda; class Insecta; order Coleoptera; family Curculionidae; genus Ceutorhynchus; species Ceutorhynchus assimilis. The sequence continues at coordinate 4,064,363 of OU892290.1, forward strand.
CAGTCGGAAAAAATATATGCTCTTACAATTTTGATTGCAATGAAAACGAATCCATACTTCTTGCACGAATCCATACTTCTTGCACGAATCCATACTTCTTGCTGTAGGTTTGACAAGTACTGGTCGTCCTGCTAGTGCAGAGTGTCACCTGTTGTCCAAATATAAATGACAAATGACAATTATTTAAAAAAAAACGCTGGAGAGAATCCTCTTAATTTGACAATGATATTTGAATAGAAAATAAAACTCTACCTACCGAAGTCGACTCGATACTTCTTGCAGTAGTTCTGAGAAAATTTGTTCCTCATTGGCAGAACTATAGGCCACAGTCGGAAAAATATATGCTCTTACAATTTTAATTGTAATGCAAACGAATCCATACTTCTTGCTGTATTGTCACGGTTTTGGATTGCCTGACAGAAATCTTGGGTTCGTTTCGTTTATTCCAAAAATCAAAATCCAATTAACACAGCAATAATTTATTCCACGTAACAATACACTCTGACACTAATTTCTTTAATAACTAACTCAACAATAATCACTATTAAAATCGTATCACAGTCGAACTAAAACTTAAACTTACAAGCTAAAACCCGTCCTTATATATAGCCGTAATTTATTCCTGTAAATTCCAGAAGAACCGCGATCGACGTTGTTCCCGAACATCACGTAAAATCTCGAATGTGCTATGCGATTCTTGACACACTGGCGGCCGTTGCACTGCTCTCCTCTTAAGGTTGATCGTCCCGATCAACTTCACGCCAATGATATTTCGTTAACTTGTCCAGATGTACAACTTTCATCTTACTCCTGCTGTTGTGTTGGACTCGATAAACCAAATCATTGATCCTCTTGATTATTTTGTAAGGTCCTTCCCATGCTGAAGACAACTTCGGCGATACTCCTTTCTTTCTAGCTGGATTATACAGCCACACCAAATCACCTTCTTGAAATCCGGCTGAATTGGCTTTCAGGTCGTATCTGGTCTTCATCCGGTCACGGGCTAGTTGAATATGCTCCCGAGCAAAATCATGGATACCCAGAAGTCGTGCCCTTACTTCGTCGGCACAATCTCGGATTTCTCTTCGTTCTTCTTCACGTATCTCAAACATCAGATCGCAAGGTAACCTGAGTTCTCTTCCAAAGACGATTCTGGCTGGACTTTCACCTGTTGACTCGTGAACAGCTGCTCTGTAAGCCATTAAAAATAGAGGCAAATGCTTGTCCCAATCTCGCTGGTTCCTTGCGACCACTTTTTTCAGGTGTTCCTCTATGGTCTTATTGAATCGTTCTACCATGCCATCAGACTGTGGATGTAAAGGTGTTGTCCTTTTCTTACGAATACCCATGATCCCACAAATTTTCTTGGAGATGGCAGATTCGAAGTTTCGTCCCTGGTCTGAATGTAACTCTAGTGGCACACCATGACGACTAAAAACTTCGTCCACTAGCACCTGGGCAACAGTGATGGCTTCTCCATTGGGAATACCGAAAACTTCTGGCCATTTACTGAAGTAATCCATGATAACTAAGATGTATTTGTTACCACGCTCTGACTCTGGAAACAGACCGGCTACATCTATCGCTATTTTTTCAAATGGAAGACCGACGTTGTACTGTTTCATGGGTCCCCGAGATCTTAGTTTAGGGCCTTTACTGAAAGCATAGATGTCGCATTTTCAGCACCAGCTTTTAACGTCTTCATGGTAGTGAACCCAGTAAAAACGTTCCCGGATTTTGTCCAAAGTCCATTCTGGCCTATATTTATCATTTTCTTTTGATGTAGAATTTGCCCGATGTCCTGGTCTGCCTCCTGATCTTCTCTCATTTGTTTGGTAGTCCATCTATTATCGACGATTAGGCCCGTTCTTCTTATAGCTAGACTAGGGTTTTTCTCATGTATATCGATTCTTTGACAGTGCTTGCAATATTTTTTACATGGCCGTTTAGACAGAACGTCAGCATTTTTATGCAGGTTTCCAGGTCGATGTTTAATTTGAAAATCGTATTGCTGCAATTTCTCAATCCATCTAGCAAGCTGTCCTTCAGGAGTTTGAAACTCAAACCCAGGGGTTGAAGGTTCATTGCCAGCTTCATTAGAATTTTGCAAGAAATAAAACACCATAAACAATGTATAAATCTAATTATAAAGAAACTTGTAAATCAAATAATTACAAAATCTATAATAAGTAAAAAAAAATAATAATTAAATTATTAAAACAATAAAATCAAACGATTATTATTGTCTGACTTAATTACTCGTAACAATGCCTGAAGTTACAAATATTCTGGTCTTTACAAAATCGAATTTTGGCACTTATCTTATGTCCACAGAAAAGTTGGTGGTAGCTGGATCCTTTAGAGCTCTTCACCTCATTCACCAATTTGTAGAAGGTCTCTCAATTTGTGCTCCAATATGTTCTGGTGAAATGTGTGGCCAACACTAGTTCTATAAGTAGTTAGACTGGTAGACACAAACGAGTCGACTATTGGTTTTCTGACGTTGGAGGACTTCACTGACTCAACTAAGGATCCAGTCGTGGAACACTCGTCTGACACTTGCCTAGTCAGCACGATTTCTTCAGCCAAATTTTATGGATGATACATGAAATATAAAGAATAATATTAGACCAGAAATATAAGAACTAAGGTTAAATGAACGAGAAAAGCAATTACCAATATTAATAATAATTAATGTTAAATTACTTTACAAAATCACCTTCATCAATTAAAAGGTATCTAAATACAATTTCTCAAGTTTAAACTGTAACCTCTAAAATTATAATAGTCAAATTATCAATGGGTATAATTATATACCATTGTTATACAAGACAGAATTCAAACTTCAAATTATATTTTAAAATTCAAGACAATTAAGATAATATGAATCTAAACAACGATTCAGGAGATAATAGATAAGACACTTATTAAGGTAAGTGATCTGTAGAAATATAATAAAGATAATTCTGTTATATTTAATATCACCAAAGATAAATATATCGATCAGGAAAGGTAGGTAGGTATGGCCTTTCAAGTATTCAGGCAGCAGGCAGCAAAAGTAAATTATTCAGGCAAAAATCAAGATAATTACATCCACGACAGTCCAAGATTTTCTAATTTAAAACCTGTAGGGTTTGTTTGCCAATTTGAGCCGATCTATATAAGAAAATTTTAGCCAATTCTCAAATAAATTCAATTAGGTTTCTAGAATAGAAGAGTTAGGAATTATGCTAAATTTCCTCGCAAAATTAAAATGAACAATTAACTCAAATTCACAGACAGAAAAAGGTGACAAGAAATGTGACACTTTCTCTAGAAATTCAAATAAAAATACACTAGAAAAATTCGATATATATATTTAATCTATGAAAAGATTAAATTAGAGTGCATTCCTAATTGATTTTCCAAAATTCCCTTACATGAAAATGTCACACACTGTTCGAAAAAGAAAATGTCAGAAAATCTGATTCATCTAGAAAATAACTAGATAAGTTTCGAAAATATTTATCTGACTATACAAAAGAAACCTTTCTTTATTTAAATAAACCAAAAAACTATGAAAACCTTAAAAAGTCTGATGGATGTTCAAAGATATAAAAAATTCACTTCTGCTTACCTGAAGACTCGAAACACCAAAAAGCCCCGATCCTTATCTCCCTAACCTATTTATGCCTTTTCTAATCACCTGAGCAATTGACAGCGATTCCAAAAATTGAGTTTATTAATATTTGTATCTCTTACTATTCGCCGCGAAAAAGAAGATAAGAAAATAGTTCAAGTATCAAAATGGGTCAATGAATATAGATATGGGAAGAACTCTGTAATTTAGCAGTATCAATAATATTGGAATACAGATAACTAGATTCAAATCTACAGCACTAGATTTTAAGATACCTTTTATCATCATAGTGTCAAGATCAATAACTCTTTGGAAAATATATATTTTCAATAATGTAACAATCGTTACAAGTTTTCATTTCTATAAGCCATTTTAGAGCTGAGTGATCTGTTCGAATTAGAAACTTGCGTCCGTAGAGATACTTATGAAAATGGTCGACTGCTTTTACTATGGCAAGCAACTCTCTTCTGGTGACACAATAATTTCGTTCCGGCTTTGATAAAGTTCTGCTGTAGTACTCCACCATATGTTCTTGTGAATTTTGGATTTGTGAAAGGACAGCTCCAATACTGGTGTTACTTGCATCTGTGTTCAAAATCAACATGCCTTTCTGATCGGGATAGGACAACACTGGGCTCGTACATAATGCTCCTTTCATTTTTCTAAATGCGGAATCGCATTCTTGGGTCCAATTAAATGTTGATTTTTCTTCCGTTAATCGATGAAGCGGAGCAGCTATATTGGCGAAACCTTCCACAAATCTTCGATAATAAGAACATAATCCCAGATAACTCCTTAGTTCATATTTGTCGCGTGGCTTTGGCCAATCCCTGACAGCATCTATCTTCTCTTCCATAACTTGTATGCCATCTTTAGATACCACAGGACCTAAGAATTCCACTTTCTTTTAAAATAGGAAACACTTATTTGGTTTGAGTTTCCAGTTGGCATTCCGGAAGCGGTCAAAAACTTCTTTCAGGTTATTGAGATGTTCTTGGAAAGAATTTCCCATAATCATGACATCATCCAAATATACCAGGCAAGTTCTCCATGTAAGGCATCGCAAAGCAAAATGCATCAGTCGCTCAAAAGTAGCTGGAGCATTACACAATCCGAAAGGCATTACATTAAACTGGTATAACCCGCTTCCGGTACTGGAGGCAGTTTTCTCTTTGTCATCGTCATGTATTGCCAGTTGCCAGTATCCACTTTTGAGATCCAAGGTGGAAAACCATTTCGAGCCCGATAGAGTTGTTAATGTATCGTCTATTCTCGGGAGAGGGAAGCTGTCCTTCTTGGTGACGTCATTAGGCTTTCGGTAGTCCACACAAAATCTAAGACTCCCATCTTTCTTTGTAACCAAAACTACTGGCGCAGACCAGTGTGGCCAGATTTTTGTGATACCTGTCGCCAATGCGGTCTTTAAATGTCGCCCAAAAGTCGCATTAGTTCCAATGTTGCCATATCGCCCAAAAATCGCCACTTTCAACAAATTTTTTAATTATTATATAATTTCACTGTGGAAGATAGAACAACAGAACATGGACATGGTACAAATATGTACACGTCACGCCCCTAACAAATTAAAGGTATATTCCGAAAATAACCAACCCAAACCTATCTTCTGTCAGAATTGTAACTTTTTGTTGGTTATTTTCGGACTGTAGTCAACTTTTTAGACAAAACGATTTTTGTTTCAAATAAATACTTAAAAAAAAAGACAAACAAATCAAAATATGATATATTTTCTTGGAGTTCGTATACAATTCAATGGTAGAACACTTTTCATTTACAAAAATTCATCACATAACTCTATTACCTCGTTAATTTCAGAATCACATTCTAAATTGTTTTGACACACTTTTTGGTACATATTTTTAGAATTAAATCTTGTTATCATATCCCTAGTGGGATTAAAGTTCCTACAGCATAGGTTATTTGTGTAGAAGTGATATTCAATAGTCATGATAGAATTTAGGAGCGAGAGCATCATCTGATTCCGAATTTTTGATTTCACTATGTTCATAATTGAAAACGAATGCTCAACTACTGCATTTGAAGAGGGCAAAGAGAGCATTCGGAAAGCAAATTCCGCTAAATCCTCAAACATTACATTCCCTACTGCATTTTTCAATGAGATAACTTTTTTCCAGAAAGTAATCGTGTCTCCTGGAATACTCCCTTCAAATATGATTTGTCAGTCAATATTTAAAATATTTCTATACTGGATTTCTATATCGGCTAGTTTTGAAGAGTCCGCAAACAATAATGGTAAATCAGAAAATTTCGGTATGACAGGACACAAAATTATATTAGGAATGAAATTTTTTATTTGGCGAAAAACATTCAAATGTCCTGGCATGCGTTTTATAAGTTCTGTCAGAAGAGTTTTTATAAAAAGAAAACATTTATTTTTTATTTCAGGAATTTGATCTGGTAATAAGTTAGTGTTTTCTATTTCTGTATCTAAATTATGACCCAGATCACAATCCTCAAGGTTTAGAAAACTTTTTTCATGTTTCAGCGTCCCAGCTAGCGCATCTAAATCATTGTCAAGGTGACTGATAATGGGTGGTTTTAAAATTTGTCTAGCTAATGAACATATAGTGGTAGAAATATCAGTAAAGGCAGTGTAGTAATCAATATTTGTTTGTTGGAAATATAAATTTAATGTTTGCAACTGCTTCAAAACTGGGAGTATAAAAATAAGAATGATTTTATTTCGTTTGTCTTTATAGGTGTCACTCAAAAGTTTAGCTGTATGACACTTTTCTTTTCCTGCATTAATTGAAAAGAAAGTTTCTAATTCCAAATATTGACTTAAAATTTTAGCCACAGCTAATACTTGATGCAAATGCATAGTAATTTTTCAGTAGATACATCAGTAGATTCATCTCATATGATGGAAAATACTGAATTTCCATCATCTGTGATTAGTTCAGACTGTAAAGATGGTGCAATAACATTCTTGATTAGAGCTGTACATTTTGTTCTGTGAAGGTGGATTAATTCCTCGCTTTTATTGCTTGTAGTCCATTATCATAGGGTCCGCTCGCTTCGATCTCGTGCTAAGTTTAAAAATGCATTATTTTATGAAAATATGGGACTACTTGATTACCAAATGGTATGTTGGCATTTTTGTAAATAATTTTTTTCCGAAAAACAGCTACTTCAAAATCACGGATGGAACAATTTTTCAAAAAATTCGTATCTCCGTTATTAATTGATCAATTTCTTATTTCAAAAAAATGGATTACTTGGAAAAGTCTATATTTTATTAGAAGAAATGTTTTCACTACAAATATTTAATATTAAAAAAAAATTCCACAAAAATTTTTAAAAAAAAAACATACTTTTTTAAAAATTATTATTTTTTTAACTATCTTTCTTTCTATAATTATAGATATAAGCTGTGCCAACGGTGTATAATAACAAGTGTTCCAAAATGACATTTGGCAATTTATTCTTAATAACATATTTGCAATCAATGCATAAAAAAATCAATAACCTATACCCTGATACATTATTATAACCCAATAACCGGAAATAAATAAACTTCACATAAAATCTAATAATATCACAAACATTCTCAATGGACATCAAGACAATTCTGAAGACGTTAGCAATTACATATATTTCTTTTAAAAAAAGACAGAATAAAATTGATACAAAAATAAAAATATTCCTCAGCCACAGAGAAACAAAAGGAATAAATTAATGACTTGGCTCAATATTCGAATCTCTAACTGGAAACCTGGACGCATTTGACGGAGAACGTCACAAGCACATCATTAGGGAATTACAAAACAATAAAAATAGTTTACAAGAAAATCTTCTGAAACAATACTCGCTTTCTTTAAAAGTAATAGAAAAATTTAACCAAACTATTAAACAAATAAATATCAACGAACAACTTCTAGAATAAAAAATTAACCAAATTGCACATATTATGGCACAGAACGCAGACATAATAAATCAAATAGGTACCTAGTCAATATCTATGAGATAATCGACTCTATTTAACAAGATATAGAAAATTCCTTAACTTTTTCAAAATTGAAAGTCATGCATCCAGGTATAATAAAAACTGAAGACTTTTATCATGAATTAAACAAACTACAACAGCATTTAAGTTCTGAACAAATGCTCCTAGCGGTCACTTTGGAAAATACTTCAGTTTTTGAAAAAATAATTTAACTGGAATATTTTGTCTTTAATAATATAATAACATACCTAATACATATACCAATAATGTATTCGGGCATTTTTGCTAACTTCCATTTATACTCGGTTCCAATGATCGCTCAGAGTGAGTTTAAGGTTGTCTTACCGCAAAATAAATTCTTGCTGAAAAATAAATTGCACTACACATACTATGGTCAAGAATGTCCAGAAATTATTCAGAAATTCAATCCAAAGAGACAGCCCATGCGAAATTAAACTAGTAGAATCTGACAAAAATACACCTGAGAACAAACCGAAGTTAAAGTCCCGCAAATTATCATCAATCGATTGGACGATTCCAATCAATGGATATTGGTCGTTCCTGTCAAAGAAGCCATCCAATTCAAGGAAGTACAAAACATCATGGGAACATTTATGCTTCAAATACCAATTGGTTGCCAAGTGGCCACCGCTGATACCATGATGCCGAACCTCAATCTAAGTCGACATCTAAAATATTTGAAATTAGACGACCTTCACCAATTGAGCAAAGAAGAAATGGACATACGCCCACAACTGAGTTTCAACGAAATCAATAGAATACCCAGCCTTGGGACAATCCTCATATATGTCCTCATCGTTATTGCCTGTATATATCGCGTCTATTTGCTGAGTTTAAAAGGCTTATTCTACTTTTCAGTTTATTATAAATGTGTTTTTTCCTAGGATAGTCAGTCGGTTGAAATTAATTATAATTGTAACATTTATTGTAACGTGCTTTCGCTAGTATAAATTTTCGGATTGTTAATAAAGTAATTTTTTAAAAACCAACCCTCGGTTTCTGACTTGGTAACTCACTTTTCAGTAGTATCTACTGAACAACCTCTAATAAATTATATATCATTCGATTCAGCAGAAAATTCTGAGCATTTTTTATCTGAAACTTTTTTCTGTATAATTTATAATTATTATAGAAAGAAAAATGGTTAAAAAAAAATAATTAAAAAAAAATATCTTTTTTTTTCAATTTTTGGGGAAACTTTCTTTTATTATTGAATATTTGTGGTTGAAACAATTTTTTTAGTAAATTATAGACTTTTCCAAGTAATTTCTTTTTTTGAAATAGAAAATTGATCAAATAATAATGGAGATACGAATTTTTCAAAAATTGCTCCATCCGCGATCTTGAAGTGGCTGTTTTTGGGAAAAAAATAATTTACAGAAATGCCAACATACCATTTGGTAATCTAGTAGTCCCATATTTTCATAGAATAAAGCATTTTCAAACTTAGCACGAGATCGAAGCGAGCGGCCGTTTTTGAGCCCTATGATAATAGACTATTGATGAAGATGGTGTACTGCTCCAATTCATGTTAATAACGTCAGTCAAATGGTCGATGCTACGCACTGATGTATGCATAGCTACATAACTAGCCAAAATTATTTCTTTCTTTTTATTTTCATTGTTTGTTACGGAAATTCCTAAAAATGATTGAAGTTCAATAAATGAAAATATATTCTTTTATACAATTCCATCCATACCCATATTCTTTAATGACAATTGATTTTTTCCTACGGCATTGGATTTTGCTTGTGCTTGGTAGCAGGGCCGTAGCTAGAGTCAAATTTGTGATAGGGCATGACAAATTTGACATAGGGCATACACTACTTGCCCCCTCCCTTAAATTATAGGTAAAAAATCTGGAGGTAATGGCGCCGAAGGAAAATTTTTCAATAAATAACATCTCTGACAAGTAAACAAAATGGCGCCGCCTTGGATCATTCGCACCAAGGATAATACATACTAATAGCGATTTCCATTTGTCAAACCAATGCAAAAAAAATGTATCCTTATCCTTACATGTCATATGCTTTTAGAAAAAGATACGGATACACTCAGTGCGCACTTACTGACAAATGGAAATCGCCATAATAGTGAAATCCATTGGTAAGTTCAGTGCGCACTGAGTGCATTCGTGTCCTCTTCTGCTAACATGATGTAAAAGAAATTGACAGAAATACATGTTTTTTGCACTAGTTTCACCAATGGTTTTCACCATAACTACTGCTATTACAGGATAGCTTATCATCATAAGGCCTGTGTATATCAAATCTCAAGCCCCCACCACGCCAAAGAATTAGTGATTACGTAGCAGCGTGTCATTTCTCGCCTTGACGTAGGGTGTTTTCACCACAGGTTATGATCCTATGATAACATTTTTCAACATAAATGTATATTCTAAACTACAACCGCTGGCGCAAACAACTGACGACGTAGTTGATAATGTCGTCAATAGTGTTACACCATAATGGCCGCAATTTCCACAAATAAGGCCAATAAGCAATCCTGTGTAGTAGTGTGTATTATCGTATAATCCTTGCATTTGCACTCTTTCGAAACGAAAAACTTCCTCTGTGTAAACGTCAAACATTATTGCATACATTTAGGAGTTATATGGGAGTTTTCGGAAACACTTATTCTCGCACTTCTCGATTTCAGGCCTTTCCATTATCTATTCTTAAATTTCCTAGAGGAACCTTAACGTTAGTGTGAAGTTATCCATAAAATTTTAATTAGGTAACGGCCCAATTAAGGACCGAGTATCCATAAAATCTCAGCCATAAAACTATTGAATCGCGGCTAGGCCTACTTTTTACTATACCGGCCGGATTCTCATATATTCTGGGGGCTGTTTGTGCCATATTAGAGACAGCTATGAATGTTAGCTACTACTACTAGCGATCCACAAAAATTAATTTTGTGCAATGCCCCACCGTCTCGGTGTCTCGAAAAAAAAAAAAAAAAAAAAAAAAAGTCGTGGTTTTTGTAAATTTTCGATTGTGGCTTCTACACGGTTGCTTGTGCCGCTTTGAAAAAAGCTATACATTATAGCTACAACTCCTAGCAATCAATAAAAATTAATTATGTGTAATGCCCCGCCGTCTGAGTGTCTCAAAAAAAATAAAAACCCTAAAAAAGTCGTGATTTTTGTCAATTTTCGATTGTAGCCTCTATACGGTTGCTTGTGCCGCTTTGAAAATAGCTATACATTATAGCTACTACTCCTAACAATCAATAAAAATTAATTTTGTGTAATGCTCCGCTGTGGTAGGTAAATAGTGAATAGGAAGGTACCAACCACTTATTGCGTTCTGCTCAATTTCATTATCAAATAAAACTCGGGGTTTTGAGGTAATTTTTATAATTTTGTAAAAAAATATAAAATAAAAAAATAACAAAAAACTCTTCTAAATTAAACAGATGCGTATCGAAATAGGAACTTGGTTATTCAAAACTTAATATTCCTACTACTTTACTTTGTATAAAACATGAAAAAATAAATAAAAATAATACTGCTAACATCAGATCACAAAATCCGGTACACATAACAAAACGCAAAAATCATTAGGAAACTACTTAACTATCAACAACTAAACGTAAAAATACTGTTTGCATCCATAAATCATAAAATAATACTATTTATTTAGTTGTTGCAACAAAATGGTTCTTTTTAATCTAACTTAAACAATGTTGTGTTGTTTTGTGAATCCCAAGTCCCCCAAATATGTTTCACAGAATGTGTCAATGACTCATTGTGACTCATGATGATAAAATTGACATATATGATAAGTGGCACTCAGAACTAGTATGTTTGTTTTGAAAAGCTATGACATTTCACTGCCAAATGCCGCTTATCAGATATGACAATTTTATTCTGATTAGTCATTAGGTTTTTCACAAGTTTCTCTGACAGTTTGCAAACTGTCTTTCCCCTAATATTTGGACTTGTAGATTTGTATTTAATTTTCAGACAGATTTTAGTAACTGTTCAAAATAATACAACAAAACGTAAAATTAAAATACTTTTGGGTAAGTAGGTACCTACCTACATTGTTTATGTACAAAAAAAGTTTTTAATCTGGAGTTGTGATAAAGATCTATTTAAATAAAACCATACCCTAAACTTATAAACAAACCCTCGTTAAATATTTTTTTTTCCATTTAATTCAGTCCAAATAATTTTTTTGAGAGAGTGTATACGTTAAATAAGCGGTTATTGGTTACTGTATGAAATATTCAATATTTTTTACATAGATCACATAGGCCGTAGATAAATTCTTCTTCATTAGCACAACCCTCTTTTTGATGTGCAAATTTTTTGCAAGAATTACAGATTGAAATCGTGTTATATTTTAAGCCTCCGCAAAAAATACAGTGTTGAGTTACATCATTGGAACCTGTTTATTATGAAAATACACTTTTTATTTATTTATTTATATCCTACTGAACTATTAAAACCATATAATACCTTGGTTACGATAATCATAAACAGGGTCTTAACTCCCAAGGGAGTTAAGGAAGGGAGTTAAGGATATCATAACTCCCAAGGGAGTTAAGGATTTCCATAACTCCCGCTTTTACCTTGAATAGGTAACACTTTGACAAAAAATAGAAATTTTGATTTATGGCTTATTCCTTTATAAAAATAGACAGAATACAGTAAATTCAGTAGGATATAAAATTATCTATGTACCACGGGAATTATCAGGAGTTAATACCCACGGGCAATTGGTGTCCCTCGGGCCGGAGGCCCTCGGGACACAAACGTTGCCCTGGGGTATTAACACCTGCATAATTCCCTTGATACATAAATAACTATTACTGTCAAAACATTTACAAAATAGGAAATTAAATCAGATTTTTACAGTGATATTTTTTGCTACGCTGAGGGTGTGGCGGCAGCTTGTAGGTACCTGGCATCGTACGCTCGTCGTAAGGGTTGTCTTTTCGGCTGCGTGCGCTTCGTATTCGAGCAACGGTGGCTGCGTCGCTAACGTGACTAGATGTTTTACACCAGGGATTGTCTGCGTCACGAACACGAGCGGTTGCAATTTTGCACATTTAAAAGTTACTTTAAGGCCCAGTTGTACAATCTTGGTTCAAAGCAGAGTTCAGCTAAACTCGACTGGTACTTGAACTTCCCCATTTGAAATGCATTGCTGTCAAAATTGATAGAATTTGATTAATAGCTGACAGCAATGTATTTTAAATGGGAAAGCTCCAGTACCAGTCGAGTTCAGTTGAACTTTGTTTTGAACCGAGATTGTACAACTGGGCCTTAGAGGTATATCTAACAGAACCTGATAATAATAAAAATAATAACTCATTTCTGGAGTGATCAGGGTTTATATATGTTTTCAGACATAAGTTCTCGCTTATTTGTTTAAAATAGTAAATAATGAGTACGCCACAATTGCGCGAATCGGTTTGAATAACATGATCTTTAAATAATAATTTCTAATCATTTTCAGAAAACTTTTGATTATGATTAAGATTAAATTTTCTCAAAAAAAAAAAATGAAGTTCTGAAATATTTTTTTTTGACTGATTACTCAAACTTTCTCTTCAAAGTGAGTCTATGAATAGTAGTAGTAGGAGTAGTAGCTATAATGTATAGCTATTTTCAAAGCGGCACAAGCATCCGTATAGAGGCTACAATCGAAAATTGACAAAAATCACGACTTTTTTAGGGTTTTTTTTTTTGGAGACACTCAGACGGCGGGGCATTACACAAAATTAATTTTTATGGATTGCTAGGAGTAGTAGCTATAATGTACAGCTATTTTCAAAGCGGCACAAGCAACCGCATAGAGGCTACAATCGAAAATTGACAAAAATCACGATTTTTTAGGGTTTTTATTTTTTTTGAGACACTCAGACGGCGGGGCATTACACAAAACTAAATTTTATTGATTGCTAGGAGTAGTAGCTATAATGTATAGCTATTTTCAAAGCGGCACAAGCAACCGTGTAGAAGTTACAATCGAAAATTGACAAAAATCACTACTTTTTTAGGGTTTTAATTTTTTTGGAGACACTCAGACGGCGGGGCATTACACAAAAGTAATTTTTATGGATTGCTAGGAGTAGTAGCTATAATGTACAGCTATTTTCAAAGCGGCACAAGCAACCGCATAGAGGCTACAATCGAAAATTGACAAAAATCACGATTTTTTAGGGTTTTTATTTTTTTTGAGACACTCAGACGGCGGGGCATTACACAAAACTAAATTTTATTGATTGCTAGGAGTAGTAGCTATAATGTATAGCTATTTTCAAAGCGGCACAAGCAACCGTGTAGAAGTTACAATCGAAAATTGACAAAAATCACTACTTTTTTAGGGTTTTTATTTTTTTTTAGACACTCAGACGGCGGGGCATTACACAAAACTAAGTTTTACTGATTGCTAGGAGTAGTAGCTATAATCTATAGCTATTTTCAAAGCGGCACAAGCAACCGTGTAGAAGTTACAATCGAAAATTGACAAAAATCACTACTTTTTTAGGGTTTTAATTTTTTTTGAGACACTCAGACGGCGGGGCATTACACAAAATTACTTTTTATGGATTGCTAGGAGTAGTAGCTATAATGTATAGCTATTTTCAAAGCGGCACAAGCAACCGTGTAGAAGTTACAATCGAAAATTGACAAAAATCACTACTTTTTTAGGGTTTTAATTTTTTTTGAGACACTCAGACGGCGGGGCATTACACAAAATTACTTTTTATGGATTGCTAGGAGTAGTAGCTATAATGTATAGCTATTTTCAAAGCGGCACAAGCAACCGTGTAGAAGTAACAATCGAAAATTGACAAAAATCACGACTTTTTTGTTTTTTTTTTTTTTTTGTTCGAGACACCCATCCGGCCGGTATTGTAAAAAGTAGGCCTAACCGCGATTCGATAGTTTTATGGCTGAGATTTTATGGATAACTTCACACTAACAACCTTAACGCATGTTGCGTTTTAAAGGTAGGGCATGATCATTTGAAAGATAGGGCATTGCCCCCCAATGCCCCCCCCTGGCTACGGCCCTGCTTGGTAGTGGAACTGTGTTTTTGCAAATCAGCTTTGTGTGACCGCAAATCTATATGACAAAGCTTACAATAACTAGCTGTCCCATCTTTATTAATTGTCAACCAAGCTACAATAATTAATATTTTCCACTCCACCCACCCACACATATATCAATAGGTACTACTACTACTTTGTTTCTAATCTTGACTACCCCTTACCTTACTGCGCTCCACTGACTCCACAGCACCAAAAACGAAACCAATCCAAAGATAGACCAACTAGCTGGTTTCCCCTTACGATGGCCCTTACCCCCAATTACCAAACATTGTCTATGCGGAATTTAGAAAGAGAAGATATGGACTTGATTTCTATTGGCAGATGGTTGTGCATTTTTTTTTGCGCTGTACAGAATAGAGCTCTTAACTAATTCTGAGGGGGGTTGGGGTTGGCAGGTAAAGATCATGCTCCGCGTTTCTAAGTGAATAATGATGGAATGGCCTTTCTGAAATACTTGATAGGTGTTTGCGGATTAAACAGACTGACTCTAGTATGAATAAGGAAGGGAGTGTCAATATTTTATATTTTTTGAAAAAAACTTGGCAATGGGCTCTATTCTTTAGCCTAAGAGAATAATGAATACCCCTTTTTTGCAATTTAAAGATACGCTCAAATTGAGTCGCACCGCATGTACCCCAGAATGGAAGGGTGTATCGAAGATGTGATTCGAAGAGGGCAAAGTTGACTGATCTAGAGGTAGAAAAGTTAAGTTCCTTGGAAACAGATCTTATTGCGAAACAAGCGGAGCTCAATTTTTGTCTATAATAAGGCCCAAAAACTTCACAGAATCAACGACGTCAATAATAGTGGCGTTATTAAGTGCAATAGGTTGCAACGTACTTTTGTATGACAGAACTTTGGTTTTCGCGGCGTTGAAACAGAGAAGGTTAGAGTCGCACCATGATTTAATGGTAAACAAATCATTGGACATGGTTCTATGAAGTGCCACAATATCCGGATTGCTCCAAGTGAAACTAGTATCATCAGCAAAGAGGCAGATTTTACCGCTGATGTCTAGACTAGCAATGTCGTTGATGAATAGCAAAAATAATATTAGTTGTTTTCTGTTGTTAAGATACGACTTGAACCATTCCAGAGGAAAGCCTCGAATTCCGTAGTACTGCAATTTGTTGATTAGGATATTATGACTTACACAGTCAAACGCTTTAGAAAAATCACAGAAAATTGATGCTGTAGAGTGCAAATTGTTCAGGCTAGAGTAGACATTATTGAAAACAGAGTACATAGCATCAATAGTACATCTGTTGATTAGAAATCCAAATTGGTGAGTAGTTAGTATCTTATATTTATGCAGAAATGATAGGAGCTTTTTCTTAACCAATCTTACAATGATTTTTGATAAAACTCTTAATATTAATTTTCTCTTAGATTTTTTTATAATTTTACTTTTATAAATAACGTTAACGAATTCAACGATTTTCGAATCGGATGACAAAAAGTCAAAGCAGGCAAACCCATGTCAACGTCAACGGTCAACGGGTCAACGTCATACACAAAGGGAGTTTCTAGAGTGCGTTCGAAATCACCCTGGGTGTCAAACCAAGTGCACACCAGCTAAAGTCTGTTTTTTTTTTAAAGATAATTCCCCAAGTCAAAAATTTAGTAACTATGTTGGCAACACAAGCCTTTTCTACATACAAAATTTGAAAGCATTGACAATTTTACATTGTATTGCCAACATAATGTCATTTTGACTTTTATCTTTAAATAAAAAACAGATTTTATGGTTCGGTTGATTCCCGAGCAACACATTTTATAATATAAATATAAAATACCCGATTTAGAAATCTAGGCGGCGCCAGCGGTAGTCTACCATGTAGCCCAAAAATCGCTTCGCGATTTTAAAAAAAAATTTGTCGCAAAATATAACTAAAATTAGCCCAAATTGCAATAAATCGCCCAATCTGGCCACACTGGCGCAGATCATGGACTATTTGACTCTTCAATGATTTCCTCTTCAAGCATTTTATCAATTTGGTTTTCCACTTCCTGTTGCCTAGCAATTGGCATACGTCGTGGTGGTTGTCTAATTCGGTGTGCCAATCCAGTATCAATTTTGTGTTGAATTAAGCTGGTCCGTCTGGTTTGATTGTCCATCACAAATACGTCTGCTTCTTTCAAGATGAAATCTGTGGCTTCTTGAAGTCTATCTGGATCGAGATGTTTCCATGATTTCGCCAAGGTCTGCATCAAGGTGTCTGTATCTAATTTGGATTTCACAAAATGTCGCTTATCTGGTAGGTCACAATTCGATATTTGCTTAACTGGTTCGAGAGTTCCAATAATGTCTCCTTCTTTTATTCTTACTGTTTTGGAAGAAACATTGGCAATTCTTATCATAATATCTCCATTTGTTCTTACTAGAGTCTTTCCAACAAGAAATCTTTCTGGTCTATCTCCAATAAAATTACGTGTTAGTCCAACGTAGGATCTTGTGAAGACGATTCCCCTGTTCGGCAGTGGAATTATCTGCGAAATGCCAAAATCTCAGCAGAAGTTCAAATCGAATGCGGAACATTACGTTTTTTGGTAACTCAAAAGAGAACAACTTATTTCTGGACCAGTAGTCTGACAATTCAGGGACCTTCACGACGCCCATGTATCCAAGTAAGGCAATAAATTTTTTTATCTCTTTATAATCAGTGGGAACCCAGTCGTGGAGTCTAGAAGCATGACCTACATCTGCAGATTTTTCCAAGACCTGGGTGGCATATAAGTTCGTTTCGTCAACCATTAGATCTAAAATTTCTTTAGTCAAAAACAAGTCAAAATAGTCTATTGGGTCAGCTAAGGCAAGAATTCCTGCAACTGTTGGGTCCATTCCACCTTTGCCAGTAAACGGGAATTGTTGTTGTCTTCGAGATGGATCACTCCAAACGATGTTGTTGTAGTCTTTTGCGGTTGCGGGAACCGGAGTTGGAGTTGCAATTCTAGCACCTGCTGGGGATGGGGATCGCGCCGGGGGTGTTTTGTCTCTTGAGGTGCCGGGAACCGGAGATGGATTTGCAGTTCTAGCACCTGCTGGGGTTGGGGATCGCGCCGGGGGTGTTTTGTCTCTTGAGGTGCCGGGTACCGGAGATGGATTTGCAGATCTAGGACCGGCTGGGGATGATGATCGCAGTTGAAGTGGTCCTTTTTTCAGCGAAGGAGAAATATTCTCATCATCTGAACTAGATGAGGGCTGGTACTCTGGATCTCCACTAGAGCCTACGCTTTCGTCGCTCATGTCAACGTTCTCGTCATCGTCCTCTTCCCACATTTCCGCTATCTCATTATCTGTTAAATATTTTTTAGCCATTTTCACATTCACATAAGTTCACAAAATAGTGTTATTGTCTCAGAACACTTCTCTGAACACCTTGCCGGCCTATTCCGCTAACTGAAACAAAAGAAAGAATTGTAAATATGAATGTATCTTTAGGTATACACCCGGCCTGACACTGAAATTTTTCTGCCCAGGCCGCGTGTATCGCTGGAGATACACTGTCAAAAAACTGTCAAAAAATGCAAAAAAACAAAAAAAATATCATATTGATTACTTTTATAACAATTTAATACCAAAAATCGCTTGACAGTCAACGTGTTAAATAACTATGTCTTCCTTTGACGATATTTTTAGAACGCTATTTAAGCGTTTTTTCAAAAGCAAATTATAGGCAAAATAAATAAAAATGATTAATAAAAGTATATAGAGAAAAATCGTCCAAAAATTGATGCGATTCAACTCGATTGGTCCAGTGACTTCTTGCAGAATCTTCTTCTGGTCTTGAAGTGCTGTGACGATTTCTTTTGTCTCTTTCAGGTTGATGGTATTCAAATCCAATACAGGCGGATTGAATACGAAGTCTCTTTTTTGGTGTTAACTTAACGACAGGTGAAGTACTGGCAATGAAACATCATTGTAGTTTAACCTATTTGATTTATAGGTTCGCAGAATAAATTATTTTATTTGTAGGCTGCATTCATTGGTTGATTCAACTAGGTAAGAAGCATAATCTTTGGAATTTGGGCACGATACTGGAACAATTAATTGTTTATGCACAGTAACAATCTATTTTCCATCAATTATTTTCGTACTTTGTACATCTTGTAATTTGATGCGAAATGGGTAGCATGTAGTAGTGTTTTCTTTATACAAGATAAGTTGAACAGGACATGGAGGATCTTCTTTGATGTACGCAGTATGAGCTTCTCTGCATAGATATTCATTTGGAAGCAGTTGGGTACAAGTTCGGTCCATATAAGAATACTTGATATTACTGAGGGCTAGGTAGGGTTTATGTGGCAAATTTACAAAGAATTAAGGACTTGATTCACTTGAAATTGGTAATGGATATAACTGATAATAATGATAAACATCTGTTTCAATTAAGGGTAATTCCAAAATAAAAGTGATAACTCGTCCTTTTGAATAACTTTTGATTTCTATTATTTTTTCAAAATTCAGTATAATATGAATATCAGCTTCCAAAGGTAATATATCAGTTGTTAATTGATTTTTAAATCTACTGATTTCACTTATTAACTTTATTGGATCAATTATAGAGTTATGCAATGTATTGATTTCAGCAAAAGAAATTGCGACTTCAGTTTTTTCCAAAATATCATATACCGGGTATCCCAAAAGAACCGGAACGGTCAAATATCTTGGCAACGTCGTGACATAACGGTATAAAATTTGGTATACGGGGGTTTTTAATAGTGCCGGATCTGAAAATGATATTTGCAACGTTGCCGGTTTTATAGTTTTTCCGACAAATCTTTCAACTTTATTTTTTTAAATGCTAAGCTACAGTAATTTTTCATTAAAAATGTTGACCAAACCAAAGTGTTTTCAATTCTAAAATATCAAATTTTTCTTTCGTGGTTTTTAAAAGATATGGCAATACTGCATTTTCATTTAAAAAAAACTGAAATGGTAAAATATCCTAGAAACGGCTTAATACAACGTTATGACATTTGGTATACCGAGGTTTTTAAAAGTGCCGGATCTAAAAATGATATTTGCAACGTTGCCAGTTCTACAGTTTCTCTGATAAATCTCTCAACTTTAGTTTTTTCAATGCAAAACTATAGTAGTTTTTCATTTAAAATGTTGGTCAAACCAAAGTGTCTACAATCCTAAAATATCAAATTTTTCTCGTGTGGTTTTTAAAAGATATGGCAATACTGCATTTTCATTCAAAAGAACTGAAATGGTGGAATATCTTAGCAACGGCTTAATATAACGTTATGACATTTGGTATACAGGAGTTTTTAAAAGTGCCGGATCTAAAAATTATATTTGCAATGTTGCCAGTTTTACAGTTTTTCAGATAAATTTTTTAAATTAAATGCGTCGCTATGGTAGTTTTTCATTTAAAATGTTGGTAAAACCAAAGTATAAATTATTGAATTTGTCTTTCTCGAATTTTTAAAGATATGGCAATAATGCATTTTCATTTAAAAGAACTGGAACCGAGGAATATCTCACTAACGGCGTAACATAACGTAATATTATTAGAAATTATTTAGTTAAGTGTTCAAATAATGGACCCACTGATCTCAAAAATAAATGGATAAAGAACGCGCTTAATGCTGCTAATTTACGAGGTCATAATGTAAACAACTGGGACAGCTGTGAGCGTGCGCAGTAGATACATGTACTGTGCGTAGGTACGCAAAATATAGCCAATGAGAATAAAGGATATTTCAAAATTTAGAACAGTTGTTCGGAAGTGAAACACTGCGCAGGCGTTAGGCTGTTCCGTTGCACAACTGTTCGTAGAATATTCACCCCAAATTTTCGCACAAGTTTAGCCAATCAAGCCGTACGATTATTTATCCATTTATTTCTGAGATCAGTGAATCGACCTTAGAAATTTCAGAATTTTTTTATTAATGTCCGGGTTTTTATAAAATATTTTAAACACTTAAAAATCTATAACTCGAAAACTAAACAATCATTGGAATTCATACTTCAGTGAGGTGGAACAACTTCGGAAAAACTTAAAAACCGTGTTTCGACTTTTTCAAAATTTCAATATTTTTTGTATTTTGATTTTTTTTGCTTAAATTCTGACATAGTCCCGTGGCCCGTATGATATCCAATTGCTCGGTAATGGATGTATTTGGTCAAATATCAAATAGATATCCTAAAAGACAAAATTACTAATCATTTAATACCTTTTTGGACCTGATTGGTAAAATAGAAAATTTTGAAAAAATCCAAAGATTTCATTAATATTATACAATGTTGATAGATGGCAGCACTAGTTAAGATATTAAATATTTTAAACGGTAATTTTGCGTAAAATAATTATTTTGATAACTATAAAAAAGACTCCGAATTGTTTAAAAGTTACCTAAAGTTTGGGACAAAGAATAATTATTATGGAAATCATGAATGATAAGGAAGGATTTTTACTTTTTTCATTATTATACATTGTCAATAGATGGCGCCACCAGTTAAATTTTTATTTTTTTTTTGAATGTTGGCAGCACTCTGTTTATAGCTTTTCCATGGTAATTTAGCGAAAAACAATAACTTTATTAAAAAAAATACTTCGAATTGTTATTGAAAGTTACCTAATGTTTGGGATAAGGCATTAATATGGAAATATTGAGTGATAACGAAGAATTTTCACTAACACCTACAGAAATTACAGAAAGGGCGACAAATGCAGGTAATATTATACTACCGGACAAGTCCAAGAAAATTTTCGAAAAATTATATAGGCAATTTATGGATTGGAAACACCAAAAACACATCGTCTTTCTCAGAAAATGTTTTGATAGTATATTTTGGACAATTACAACAAAAAATGAAACCTTCAACTGCATGGATTACTCAATTATAAAATCTCTATTCAAAGTTAAGCATAATGTTGACATATCTAAATATAAGTTTTATCAATGGCAGTAGAAAAAATAGTGTATGCAACTCTCATGTAATGGCCATTAATACACTCGCATATTATACGAAACTCGCCTGCGGCTCGTTTCGTATCCTACAACATGCTCGTGTATTTATGGCTATCATTACATGACCATTGCATAATATACTATTGTCTGATTCTAGCAATGTTCCTATTAATATGACAGACTTGGATATTGTTTGGCAAATAATGGCAAATATTTTTGAACACCTAATACGTTAAGTCTTTTACTTTTGTCGAGCTATCTGCTTTCCGACGACCTAGTTGTTTTTGTAGAAATATTAATAGGAACATTGCTAGGATAAAGCAAATAAAAATTCAATGTAAAGTTAAAATTTCTAGAATTTTTCAAAATGTGTCGGCTCCAAAAACGTCTTAAATAATTCTTAATTTAGTTGTCTTCTAGAATATCTATTCGATATTTGACCAAAGACATCCATTACCGAGCAATTGGATATCACAAGGACATGTCAAAATTTAAGAAAAAAATAAAAATTAAAATACAAAAAAATATTAAAATTTTGAAAAAGTCGAACACGGTTTTTGAGTTCTTCCGAAGTTGTTCTACCTCACTAAAAAGTATGAATTCCAATTATTGTTTAGTTTTCGAGTTATGGATTTTCAAGTGTTTAAAATATTTTTTCTACAAACGTGTTAAAAATGAAATTTTTAACACCCCCCCGGAGCATTGAAAATGTTACTTAATCGCACTAGTGCCATAAAGTCTTTATCGCACTAGTGTTAGAAATGAAACATCAAATTTTGAGAGCGAACGTCAAAAAAAGTTTGTATTTTTAGTTATTTCCATTGACATTAATGGTGAAATTTGAACAACTGAGGTAGCCCGATTCGCCGCCTCATCTATATTTTTCAAGGGATCGATGCAACCCTTTTTTTCTCCTGTATTTTCTTGCATTTTTAGCAATAAGCACTACTGACTACGAGAGACTTTCAAGAAACTGACATGACATTTCATTACCTGTAAAACAAGGTGCTGGTTGTTTGGATTTTTTGACAAATGTCAAATTCAATAATTTTATGTAGGAAAGATGCTTCCAATTTATTATTCATTTAAAAATACAATTTTTTACTGGTTATTGCTTTTTGTTGCCGTTTGTAGAAAAAATATTGTATGATATTTGTGTTTTTTTTTTTTTTTACGGATATGCGCACTCGCAAGGAAATGTCCTATCACGCTCGAGAAGCGGCAAGTGCGCGGAAATGTCGGTGTATGTTGGTCTTGAAACGGTTCAGGTTGTAACCTGCAGGGAAAACCGTCGCAGGGAGTTTATTCCACAGCGATGCTGTTCTCCAGAGATATGAATTCTGATATAATGAGGTTCTTGGTGCCTCTAGTTTGACAGTAAATTCATGGTTACCGTCTGTTTGACGGGTTCGCCTGGTAGGCGCTACTCTCGGTGGAATCATACGTGCCAACTCTTCAGAGCATTTTCCGTGATAGTACCTGTAGAAGAGAGATAAATCGCCCACAGATCTGCGATGTTCGAGACCATCCAAGTTACGAGTAAGTGCAGGGTCATTGATCAGCTTGATAGCTCGTTTTTGCACGGTGTTCAAAAGCATTAAGGTATGTTTGGGTGCTGCACTCCATATATGTGAGCAGTACTCCATAGTTGGTCGAATCTGGGCTTTGTAGAGTGTCAGCAATTGGCTTGGTGTGTACAGATGTCTTGTACGAAATAGCACCCCCAGCTTTTGGGACGCCCTTTTAGCAATATCTGCCACGTGACTGTGCCAAGACATGTTGGTCTCTGCAGTAACCCCCAAGATGTTCAACTGACTCTGTAATGTTACAGCACTTCCAGATAGCATGATGTTTGGCTCACCGGTGCTGGTCTTTTTTGAAAACAGAGCTGCTTGGGTTTTCTGCGCGTTGAACTGTACAAGGTTTTTGTTACCCCAGTCCTCTATTATCTCCAGGTCGTTATTTATCTGCGATATTTGAGTTAGTCTAAGATGATGGAATTCACGTGCGGAAAGACCTGTGGGTGGTATGAGTGAGGAGACTACATTGCCATCGTCTGCAAAGCAATAAAGTGGATTTACTGTTTTATCTATGAGGTCATTTATGTAAATCAGAAAAAGAGTTGGCGAAAGGATTGCTCCCTGTGGCACACCAGCATTTATTTGGTAAGAGTTGGAGTTCTGGCCATCCAGTGCAACATAAATGGATCTGTCCTTTAGGTAACTTTCAAACCAAGTGCAAAGTTTCGGCGATAATCCCATTGCTTTGAGCTTGTTGAGCAGATTTTCATGCCAAACTTTGTCGAATGCTTTAGATATATCTAAGGCAATTGTTCTTGTTTCACCCCGCAACTCAATCGCTTTTTGCCATAAGTGAGTGACGTATGTAAGTAAATCGCCAGTTGACCTATATTTTCGAAATCCGTATTGCTTATCGTTGATAATTTTGTACTTTTCCAAGTACTTGGTTAGGTGATTGTTCACAACTCTTTCCATTACTTTTGATATCACCGGAAGTAGAGCAATTGGTCTATAGTTTAACGGATTTGCCTTTTTTCTTTTCTTTGGAATGGGTTGTACTGCGGCAGACTTCCATGATGATGGATATACTCCTTGCCTGTAAGACAAATTGAATAATTTTGCGAAAGTTGGGGTGAGTTCGTTGGCGCAATTTTTGAGTACTATTTCGGGAATGCCATCCGGACCCATTGCTTTGTTTGTATCTAGCTTTTTAATTTTCAATTTCAATTTCAATTTATTAAATAATCATGTATACAAATTTATAAATTTTTACATTTGTCATTTATCATAGATACTAATTTATCAATTAAACAATTAAATAAAACACAGTGTCACAACAGTAGATCAACATCCCTATCCAGAAATTCCCTATAATGATAAAAAATCTGGCCTAACAAATATTTCTTAACTACAGACTTGAATCGCTGAGCTGTCAACTCTCTTACAGAGACAGGCAACTTATTATAAAAGACAGGAGCAAAATAAAGTGTTGCATTCCTTGATGTTCCTAGTCTGAGAAAATTAATCCTAATATTGTCGCGATGTCTGGTATCATGATGGTGTGTTTCACCCAGAGCCGCGAAATTATGCAAATTACGGTGCATGTACAGTAGGCAGTCATAAATGTATTGTGATGGTACTGTTAGAATCTGAAAATCACGATAAAACTGTTTGGGGTCATCTCGATATTCGACATGAGCCAGAACTCTCACTGCCCTCCGCTGCAAACCAAACACTCTAGAGGCATGAGCCGAATGTCCCCAGGCTAACAGAGCATAGCAAATGACGGAATGGATCAGAGCATGGTAGGCCATTAGAGCGACACTCAAATTGGTGGTCCTACACAGATTTCTAAGTACATATATTCCAGATGTAATTTTCTTGGAGATATGGTTTACATGGCACTCGAAAGTAAGTTTGGGGTCAAGCATGACTCCCAGAAATTTTATCTGAGTAGGATTACTGATCTCTTCATCTCGTCTTAAGGTAAAGGTTATATTCTCGGTTTTGGTTTGATTGAGAGAAAGCCCATTGGCAAGAAACCAGTCACCCACACTCTCGGCACAGTCGCTCGCTTCCTCACACAAAGCGTTGAACTCCCCCTTAGCCACCAAGAAGCTGGTATCATCCGCATACAGTGTCACCTCGCTGTGCTGCAGCGCAGATTTTATATCATTTATGTAGATTATGAAAAGCAAAGGTCCTAGTATGGAACCTTGGGGGACCCCATGTAGCATCACCCTACTCTCTGAGCTCTCACCATTGACACTTGTTATCTGTCGCCTATCTGTGAGATAGTTTTGTATGAGACTGCAAGCACACCCGGCAACACCATAATACTTCAGTTTGGCCACAAGAGTCCCATGCGAGACACAGTCGAAGGCTTTGGAGAGGTCGCAAAAGGTGGCTCCCACAAACTTGCCCTCCTCAAAGCCCCCGACTATGGCTTCGCACAGTTTGTTAACTGCCATCACTGTGGACCTTCCCCTTCGAAAACCAAATTGATCTGCAGACAGGAGATTGTTTGTTTCAAAGTATTCACATAGCTGGTTTTTAAGAAGCAATTCAAAAATTTTTGATATCACAGGAATAAGTGAAATTGGTCTATAGTTATTTACAGAGCAGCGATCTCCAGTCTTAAAAATTGGTACAGTTTTACTTATTTTGAAAGCATGAGGATAGGTGCAGTCATTAATACAGGCATTAAACAACCTTGTAAGAGGAGAGATCAGCACATCCTTCATAGATTTAATAAGGGTAATATTAAGGTCATAAATATCTTTACTATGTTTATTCTTCAACCAGTCTATTGCATTCCTAACGTCAATATATGTCACCTGTCTAAAAGAGAAGATAAGGTTGGGATCCACAGTACCGGCAATATTTAGGTAAGTATCAAACGGAATAGCCGCCCGCGGCAGGGAATTAACTAACCTGTCCGCAATGTCAGCAAAGAAGTCGTTAAACTCATTTGGTTGAATATCCGGGACAATTGATTTAGATTTCTCTCTGCTAGCATTGATAACATCCCAAGATGCTTTTGCAGTGTTATCTGCATTCCTAATGTAATTTGAATTTGCAGACTTCTTTGCCTCCACAATTGCCCCCCTATAGATACGCCTTGATGCCCTCAACTCACTACGCAGCAGTGGACAGTAAGATTCCTGACACATATCATTCAGCACCTGTATTTCATGCCTCATCACCTGAAGCTGTGGGGTAAACCACTGTACCCCATCTGCCGAGGATTTTTCAGAGCGTCGCTGAACTTCAGGGAATGCAACACCTCTCATAGCTAAAAACTTATCAAAAAACTGATTACATTTATCATTTACAGAAATATCACAATTTAAAAACCCCCAGGTTTCCCCTTCAAGCATATTGTAAAAGAGAAATTTTCCTCGATTGGTTATGGGACGGCAAATACTATTTGTTTTTGGTTTGTATGGTTTTTCAATTAAAAAGTTGACATTCCAAAGAAACTCTATAGCAGAGCGATCTGACAATACAGGGTTAAAAACATTTGATTTAAAATTATTCAGGTAGCTAAAATTTAAAAACAGATTATCAGTGATCTAACCTAGTGCTAGTAAAGATTTGCTGCGCAAAATCGTATGACCCGACAACATCCAAGAAACAATTTTTTTCATTATAATCCCTTTCAAAGTGTATGTTAAAATCGCCTGTAATAATGACATATTTTTTTAAACTAAATATATGATTTAAAACAACATTAATGACATCTACAAACACATTAAAATTTCCATTTGGCGGACGATAGACTACAATAATAATTATATCCAGTTTTAGAAATTCCAGAGCACAAATTTCACAATGTCTCTCAACTGAACAACTCATTATGTTCTCGAGTGGCTTTGTTTCCCATGTTTCATCAGCAAGAATAGCAGCTCCCCCATGTTTATTGGATGCTCTGCAAAAATACGCTCCAACTTTGAAACCCTCTATTTTCAAGAGCTTTATTTCATGTTCCAACATGCAATGTTCTGTAAAACAGAGAATGTTGTACCTGTTTTTATTGTCCTTTAGAAAAGCTTCTATTTCCCCAACCTTATTTCGAACTGACCATATGTTTATATAGAAAAGGCAGAAATTTGATTTGGGTTTATCGTTGTTTGAACTCAAGGCATTTGTGTTCTCGCTTTTAGCTGTTTGTACCCAGTTGGTGTCGCTCTCTATAAAAAACTACCCGCATTTTGTAAAAAGTCTTTATGTTTTGCACATATGAACCGTTTTATACCTACTTGGAGAGGCCAAAAATTTTGATCGTACAATTCATCTTTACGGTTCAGGGGCGCAGTCAAAACAAAGCATTTTAGGTTGTTTGCATTGCTGGGAAGCTCCTTGACCGTTATGTTTTCGTGTTCAAAACCTTCTTTCCTTTCACATAATTTATTATCATTTCTTCAGTAGTTTGCCTCTTGATTCGATTGAGATAAAGCCAGGCTTTCCTATCCCCGCCTGCGAAACCATTTTGTTGACTTTCCGGTGAAATTTTTGCGTTTCCCAGACGTTTTTTTCTGTATTGTCTTTTCCTTTGTGTGCGCTGAAATTCAAAGCCGTCATCATTTATGTTTATGTTTACGTTTTCGTCTCGGTTTTGAATGAGGTTAATGTCACCTTCTTCTTTCTGTCGTGGCCGTTGCGATGTTGCTGCTTGAACCGGCAGAGTACCAGCAGCCGCACAGGTTTTACTAGAAACAGCTTTGTGGGCTTGGCCTTGGTTTCTAGGTGAAGCGTCTAACTTCAGACAGGTGGCCGTGGCCCCTGTCATGAGTGAAGGTCGTGGTAGAGGAAATGTTTGTTTATGATTTTCTAGGTTACTTATTTTTCCAATCAATAGACCGTTGTTTTCTTTTAAAATATTATTCTTATCGGCCATCTCATTAAGCATTTTCTTGAGATATTCGATTTCCATACTCATTTTATCCTTTTCAATTGCAAACAACTTACTTTCGGTCTTGTCGTTATCCGCCAAATCTTCCGACGTGCAGCAAACAATTTTTGTTTCGTCGATTACTCTTTTTATTTTTCCCAACCGCTTAACACAACTATTGTGATATATTGCGAAACAGTTTATGCACACGCACACACTACAATTTTTTTTAACACAACATTGAAAACCCGTAGTTTTCCCATCTTTAGTACCGCTCTCAGATTCACAATCCGATTCGCCCGCCATTTAAGGGATTTTCGTATTTCTCTGTGACAAAAGGGTACCTCTGGCATACTATGGGAAACCCTTTCAATGAACGGTGGAGTTTTTCCGTTTGGCACTGTTAGGTTGGAGTTGGAGGAAAACATTTGGGCAAGCATATTGGATTTTTCCTCTGATGTTGTGGCTAAGTGATTATTTTTATCTGTAAGTGGTGGTATGGATGACTTGGTGAAGTTAGATCCAACAGCTTTTGCAAGAGACCAAAAAGACCTAGAACTACTTGGACAATTCAGCAACCTGTTTTTTATTCTTTGATTGTATGTTTCTTTAGTCAATAGTAATTTTGCAACTATTTCTGGCTTCTATAAATTCTGTGTGGTTTTGAGTGGTTTGTTGTCGTTTCCAAAGGTTATATGCTCTATGTTTTTTCTGTACAGCCGTTTGACACTGGCTGTTGAACCAAGGTTTTGCATTAGCTCTATGTTTAGTTGTATGTGGGATATATGCATCCATTCCAGATAAGATTACTTGTGTTATTTCATTACAGCAAATAGTGGGATCAGCTGTTTTAAAGCAAACCTCTTGCCATGGAAAATCCAGGTAAAACTGTTTTAGGTCATTCCATTTTGCCGATTTATAGTGCCACATTTTACGAGGAAGTGGTTGTTGGCTTCGTGGGATGAGCATTTCGCACTTTGTTATTATAAGTTTATGATCGGACGAACCAAGTGGAGCATCTACTTGAATTGTGTACGAGTCAGGATTTGTGGTTAGGAACAAGTCTAAAAGCGCTGCAAATTCGCCCCTTTCTGAGATACGGGTAGGTTCATCGACAAGCTGCGTTAGACCACAACTTATGGCAAAAGCTTCTGCTTCTCTGCCTTCGTTATCTGTTTTGTTGTGGTGTTTCAGCCAGGGTATATTGTGGACGTTGAAATCGCCTAAAAAGACAATTTCCGCCTGTGGATAGTTTGACTGTATACTATCACAGCTTTCGGATAATGTCGCGAAAAAGTTTTGGTACTCGGTGTTAGATGGCGGTCGGTAGAGGCAGCAGATAAACTTGGTCGATGACTTTGAGGTGAATTTTAGCCATATGATATCAAGGTTCGCTGGTTCTAGCTTCTCCTCTCGATGACATGAAAGGTCATTTTTAATGTACACACAGATCCCAAAATTATGTCGAAATCGGTGGTGTAGGTCATAGCCGGGATAAAGATAGTTCACAATAGGTGTTGCAGAACTGATTTTAGTTTCAGTGAGAACAAGGATGTCAGGTCTTTGTTTTTCAAGATGTTGGTGAACTGAATTCATGTTTGTACTTATTCCTCTTATATTGCTAAAATCAATTCTGAGTTGAGTTTTTGATCTTCTCTTTATATCTTTGCATGAAGGACCCCCAGGATCACCCGACGCCCGGAGATCCGAGTGGTCGGGTATTTTACCTCCGGAATATTTTGATCCTGGAGGCGCCATCATGCTATCTGTTACTCATTGTTGGAACATCATAGCATTATTCCACAAAAAGAATCAAAAGAAATCGTTAAAGAATTTCATGATTCTCACCACCACGCACAATTGTTATTTTCACAAAAAGAATACATGAATTATTACGAAGTCATAGAAACTAATGTTTTTGCGATAGAAAATAAAATCGTGTTTTCACTGGATTTCCCTCTTGTGCACTCAAATATTTTCGATTATTACCACCTCTTCTCCGTACCTAATAAGAATCAATCCATCATAATACCACCTTCGACCTACCTCACCCTAAGTACGGACCTTTACCAATATCAAAATGAAGAATGCATTGACCTCAAGCCAAACTATTTCTGCAAACACAATCGACTTCTACCTATACACGAAAATCCTGATTGTATCACGTCACTGCTGACATTAAGCAACAATTTGGACCAATGTCAACAAGTACCAGTACATATCCAAAAAGCCATGATGGAAGAAATCGATTCCGCCCACTATATTGGAATCTTTCCGGAAGAACAAAGAATTCAAACAGACTGTGTAGAAAGCGAAGTAACTTCAATAACAGGAACCCGCCTTTTCACAGTCCCGCCAAAATGCTCAATAAAAATGCCTAAATATGTCTACAAAAATGAAAAGGACATATTTCACGGTCATCCAGTCAACCTCGACGAAATAAAATCAGTTCAAATTCCAGTGTCAAAGACCGAGAAGATCAAATTAGAGAAAATCCCTTTGGACAAGCTACATGAACTTCAACTTCGGAGTTCAACAGAAGATTTTCTAGAATTTACCAAAATTCACCAAAGTACATACATGAATTGGCTTCCATGGATCCTAATAACTGCAATATTGATTTGCGGCATATATTTCGCAATCAAAAACAACAAGATGAAAATTTCAAGAATCCTGAGAAAACCTCCCGCTACTGAGACCATTGACGAAACACGAGTGATTCCACCCTCGAGTTCCTTCTAGGGATGGAGGAGTTATGTGTGCCATTCGTGGGAACATGCTGACCATTGCATCGCCGACCTAAGCAGTTTCTTGAGAACTGTGTAAGCTTGAAACCAGGATACCCCATGCGAATAAACTTTTAACTTTCAGATTAGACATAGACTTTGAGCTGTTCACAAGTACTTTTGCTTTATTATTTTTGAAGTTGTAATTTTTAAATTAAAGTTAATTTTTTAAAAACGGTTTCTTTATTACCGGAAACGTAAAGCTGTGTATAAAAAAATGTAAAGAGGAAGGATGTAGTGCTTGAAAAATAGTTCTCAGAAAACAAAGTTTTGTTCATACAGGGTGTTGCAGAAAGTTTAAAAAACGAAAAAAATATATTTTTTCCAAAGTGGGACACCCTGTATATTATTGAATATTCGCATCATTTATAATCTGATATACACTATACCTAAGTTCATTTGTTTTTCAAATATGGACAGTTGATATTTTTGACTTTATTGCAACTCCGATTTTACATTCTTGTCATGGATTTAAATAAACTATCATTTAACACCAACTTTGAATTTAATCCATGATTGAAAGTTCCAATTTAATTTAATCTCCAGTTATACTCAACGTTGGTGTCAAAGGAAAGCTCGTGAAACGCTAAAGATGAGAATGTAAAATCAGTTTTGCTGTAAAATTAACCGCTTAGGTTTTACAGTCTGCCAAAGTTGCAAAAATGTCAAAAATTTCAACTGACAATATTTCCAAAACAGTTGAACTTAGGTATAGTGTACATCACATGAAATCAGCTCAGAATTTTACGTAGAATCTGAATATTCAATAATTAACAGGGTGTCCCACTTTTAAAAAAATATATTTTTTTGTTTTTTAAACTTTCTGCAAGAACTATATTTTCTGAGAACTATTTTTCAAGCACTTCACCTTTCCTATTTAATTTTTTTTTATACACAGTGGCATAAAAAAAAATAAGGGGGTGGGAAAATATAAAAAAACTACCCTCTACCTATCCCTATTTTTAAGTAACTCAATTGAAAACTGAAAACTGGAACCTCAAATTAACATAAATTTAATGAATATATGACAAAAAAATCCTTACAACACCAATAACTAAATATATCACATGTAACATGAACTACTAAATCAAAAATAATTCTAAACTTTTAGGTACGCTATCACAAAAGTAATCAAAATTTTTTAAATCCTTAGAACCCCGAGAATATTAAATAACTAATATATCACACATAACAGGAACTAGTAAATCGAAAATAATTCAAAGCTTATACCTACACTATCACAAAAATAATCAAAAATGTTCAAGCCCTTAGAACCCCGAATTTGATCTAGTTGATAGAGCAGCAGCCATAGCCTCAAGGGCATCTGCAATTCTATTTTTAGCAGCAATATTTTTTTCCATGAGGACTAACTTTTTCTCATAATATGCTTTTTATCAATGAGTTTCTGCCATTTGAGTATTCATTTTGTCTGTGGCGTTGATTGAGTGAGTTAGTCTCTGTATTTTTCAATTTTTTTTTTGGGGTTTTGTTTTTTCTGCTTGTATTTCCACAGTCGCCCTCACATTTTCCTTGTTAGCACTGTCCGCCTGTTCCCCTTCAAATTTTACGTTTTCACTTTCACAATTACCTCAATTTTGTCGAAGTTGAATTCAGTAATCGGTTCCAAAGCTGGCAAACCTTCAATTTGTACAGGATTCCAGTACATAAATTGGTGAGACACCGCCCCCCGTTCGATTCTCACTTCTTCTATTGGCGGCATCTTTTGCCTTGGTAGCATTTTTCCAGTCGTGCCATCTCTAAAAATAAAATAATTTGAGAATTTACATACATATACTTATTTGCAATGTGTGAATATCAACTCAAAAACAGTAGATATTTGTAGGTGCAAGCTAAATGTGTATGTATGAAGTTGTGTATTGGGTATGTTAAGTTAGGGACTTACTTTTCGCCATTTATCCCATTCCTTATTACATCCGGGCCTGGCGTTCAATAACTTTGCCAAATCCATCCACATTTACTTCGCCTTCTTGAATGTGAATTCATTTGTGAACTTGCCAGTATTTAATTGGGGATGTTCACTCATGAATTGCACCAAGTTTTTTTTTGTTCCTTTGTCATTGTTTTTTTCGGTGTACGATCCATGTTATAAGAATATAAGCAATCACAAATATCCAATGCAAATATCAAAATAAAAGTGTGATTTTACTTCTGTATTGTAAATTAATTGTTGTGTGTTACTGAATTGTCGTTTGTTGCCTTTTTTTATTCCACCAAATTTTCAATAAATGTCAACAATAAATAAATACAAGAAAATAGTGAGGTTATATTATGTTATCTCTTCTTCCTTTTCTTAATTGAATCGATTTTCGGGCACAAAGAAGAATTGCAATGTTGCCAAGTTATTTATTCGGATTCATTTCGAATAAAAAATCTGTATACGAAATTTTTCCGACGAGCGTTCAAGAATTAGGATTTTCGTTTGTATTCGAATCTTTCGTTCGAGCAACATTCGTATACGACTGAAATCCGCATGACTTCAAGAATTGGGCCCCTGACCGCTTATGTTTGAAGTAATACATTGCTAAAAATGGAGAAAAATTTTAACGAGCGCTGAAAACCCTATCTACACTGAAAGAACAGTCACAATTTTTTTTAATCGCTTAGTGGCATGACAAAATGAAATTAAACATTAATTAATTTTTTTTTTAATAAGTGGTTTAGATAGGTATACCTCTTTAAAAAATAATATTGCCACTGAGAGGGTAAAGATAGCTAAAAAGTTGAAATTAAACAAAAATAGATATGGATTATTTCACACAATTTATTTTGCATAAAAAAAAATAATTTAAATTACATAAATACAAACGAATGATAGATATGTTTTGGCAATGAACAATAATGAATGATACATTTTGTATTTTTAGAAAAATAAATGAAAGTTCACAAATTGGTATATTTCCCCATGCAAGAAGCTACAAAAATAAGTAAGTATTTAATCGAATAAATTTTTTTCAACCTGATAAACAATTTTAGGACGTAAGATTCAGGGAAATCATCACAAGGATGAAAGTACTCTATATTTTCCATTAAATGATAAAGTTGTTGAGATAATCCTTGTGTTGCGCAGATTTCTTCAAAATTTGATTTAAATAGGTATACATTCTAGATAATAAATATAAATAATAAAATGATCCGTGGGGAATCTGAGATCACCAAAAAGATTTTCCTGGTTAGGATTAAAAGCCTTCAAACGAAGGAATGCATTGCTTATAACTAAGGTATTAGACTTCCTGCTAAAGTTTTCTCAAATTTCACATTTGTAAATACTTGGGCATTTCTTTATTATATAGCCACATACATAAGTGAAGGCGTTTTGAACATTAACACTTTCTTTCCTTTAGTTATTATCCTTCAAAGTAATTCCCCTGTTTTTGTTAACGTCTTCATTATTATCGATCATCTCTCCTATATCGAGTGATTTAATATGGATTAAAAGTTGATCTAAATCATCTCTACAATTCATATCTTTTGAATGAAAATAATAGGTAAAAAAAATAGTTTCTGGAAGCACAATTCCAAAAAAGTTTTCAAGGCAATCTGTGTTGAGTCTTGTTTTAAATATATTCAAAGCCTAACTGGATTTAAAAATTTTCATAGATTGTTATGTTTATAGAAAATTTTAATTTCCTTCAAAATTAACAGAGCATCTTTCAAAAACTTCTTTTTTTTTTTTGTAGGGAACAAACAAAATTATGTTTATTTTGAATGTTTAAATTAACTGGAGTTTTTGCTTACTTATGTATTCTATTTAAATGAGATACAGAACTTTGATATGTCCTCAACTGTGTACAGTGGCGGTCCGTACATGATTTTCTGGGGGGGGGGGGGGGGGGGGTAATGGATGACGGGAAAATCATCAAGTGTCACAACGTATCGCCGATAGCTCTCCGATTTTTTTTTTTTTGGGTGCCACGCCCAAATTTGCACCCGAATGTCGTTTAAAAAACACGCCTCGGGCAAAAATGTATCCCTATACCGTCAAAATAGTTATATATGTTTACCAAAAACAAATACCTAATATTTAAGAACCCGAAAACAACAAACTGGTTGAAATAAGCCGAAAACAAAAAATAATTATTGTTTAGTGAATAATTTGTTCAGATTATTATTATAAA
The DNA here is from genome assembly GCA_917834065.1 of Ceutorhynchus assimilis. Taxonomy (NCBI): domain Eukaryota; kingdom Metazoa; phylum Arthropoda; class Insecta; order Coleoptera; family Curculionidae; genus Ceutorhynchus; species Ceutorhynchus assimilis. Next base: position 4,099,322 of record OU892290.1, read on the forward strand.
CATTTAAAAATGGCAATGCCGCTGTTCTACGTGCATCGTCGCATCGTGCAGCACGCTTTCTTCTTTGAATGCCGATGCTCGCCGAACAGGTGATTTGTGGCCGAATTGTGTAGCATCTCGCATCGTCAAACGTCACATCACCAGACCGAAGTTCGAAGTGGCCAAGGCCGTAGACAGAGCGCCGACGCCGAGCTTTTGTTGACAAACCAGGCGACACGACAAAGGGCGCGCAAAACAACTTCACGCATTTCTTATTCTCCTCTGTGCCTATGTCTGTTCAGCGTTTGTCACTTATCTTTTTTATAGATTCTATAGTGAGAGTTTTCAAATAGGCTTCTGAATTTGATTTTATTTAAAAAAAAATTAAGGTAAGTGAATATAATTCTTTTTTAATTTGAATTTATATAATAAAATAGGTATATAAAATTATAATTGAATTTAATTTTTAATTTTAGAGAATGAGTAAAAGACAAATCCAGACGTTAGATAAATTCGTGATTAAAAAAAAGCGCCTACAAGAATCTGGCGCTTCTCCGCCTTTACAGCTTGTCAATAGTTCCGAACCAGCAGAATCTACACCCACAGTTTGTCAATAGATCCAATGAACCAGCAGAAGAAGATGCTATTCGAATTCAGGAGGACACGATTTTACCCTCGAGGTCGATATCAACAACAACTAGTAGGACGCATGAGGAAATTACCGCTGTTGATTTACCACAAAATAGCAGTGACATCGGCGAGTATGTAAATTATGAACACATTTCGGATAGTACTAAATACTATCTAATAAAAAATGCATTTGTTCCCGGTAAGAGTTTCCAATTTCCATATTCTGTACATAAGAAGAATGATAAAGAAATACGCTGTTTTTTGTCAACGAAACATTTTGACGCACACAAATGGCTAACGTTTTCTAAAAAACTGAATGGGCTTTTTTGTATATTTTGTAGTCTTTTTATGAAACTTGGCGGTGTTAATACAAGTACGCCTTTAAATAAACTAGTACGAGTGCCTCCATCTAAATACTCGAAACTTTTTGGAAAAGATGGAGATTTGATGGCTCATGAATCGAATCGATATCACCAAGAGGCTATGCAACATATGGAAAGTTTCATTACAACGATCGAAAATCCTGAAAAGAATATTATCAATCTTCTGGATTCAAAGAGGACTGGACAAATTAAACAAAATCGAGAGAGGTTACGGCCTATTATTGAGACGATAATATTTTTAGGACGCCAAAATATTCCTCTGAGAGGACATAGAGATTATGGAAAAATTGATTTATCAATTGAAGCATCCAGAAGTAGTGATTCAAATGAAGGCAATTTTAGGGAGCTACTTAAATTCAGGGCCATCAGCTGGGATAACACATTGAAAGATCATTTAAATTCGACAAACTCCAAAGCCACATATACAGGGTGACTGGTAAGTAGACGTATTCCTTGGAGGAGGTGAAAGTAGAGCCCATTTGCTACCGTTTAAACATCATTTACCTCTATACCATTCTCAATAGTTTTTGAGATATTTATTCTTTTTTAATTTCCAAGAAATTCGCTCCTTTGCCCGGTAAATATTTAATATTAAGGAAAATAATAAAAGCAATTTTAAATGTCGCTTTTCAAATTATAAGCTGACACACTTACACAAATATTAGCATTGAAAATTATTGAAATAATAATATTAACTATTAAATTATTTCGGTTTAAACTTAACTTTCCTTGTCAAGTTACAAACTAATGGTTACTTTATGCTTAAAAATTTCGAAAATTTCATAGTACATCAAACGTACAAATTATTAATAAAAGTTCTCGATATAATTGTCTTCAGAATAAGGCACATTATTTCAGAATTAGTCTTTTGTTTTATTATTAAATAAATAAGTTTTATTTGTAAGAGTAACCAATATGAAGAAAAAATTACTCGATTTGTTTTTAATAACAAGTGTTACAATAGAAATGTTATCAAATATTGGTGTTAACATTTACCTAAATAAGGTATGTTCCTTATTATTTCGTTAATTTTAAATATTTACCTCCCAAAAAAGTGAATTTCTTAAATATATAAATGAAAAATATCTCAAAAACCGTTGAGAATGGTATAGAGGTAAATGATGTTTAATCGGTAGCAAATGGGCTCTGCTTTCACCTCCTCAAAGGAATACGTCCACTTACCAGTCACCCTGTATAAGTAAAAATATCCAAAACGAATTAATTGAAATTTGTGGCAACGAAATTGCCACGCTTTTTCGCTGATTAAGAAAAGTTTATAAAAAAAAAAAAATTTAGAAAAAAAATAAATTAAAAAAAAAATTAAAGTCAAAAATAAAAAAAAATAAAATAAAAATAATGAAAATAAAAAAAAATAAAAATAAAAATAAATGAATGAAGAACTTGAGATTGTAAGACTGAAGGTCGAAGTGCGTGCAAATTATGCCCTAGCTCAGAACTTAATAATTCGGAGAGTAGGGGTGGGTTTTAGTTTTGGGCGCCACCGACTCTGAACAGATGAGTCGGACTCTCCAGGATGGTATCTGGCTTCAGGTTCTTACAATTCAAATAATAATTATAAAAAAAAGAAAAATATTAGCAATAACCAGGCTGTGTGCGTAAAACCAAATAAAAGTCAATTCAAATCAAGTGCTACAGTTGTTTATTTATCAAATCCACAATGAAACGATGTGGGCATTGACATAAAAAAAAAAATAATAATAATCAAGTAAATGAATAATTAATAAAATGACCTTGTCATGAAGTGTCAACCAACAAATACAGAAATGCTACACTGGTGAAAGAATTACTATAGTCCTGAACAGTTAAATTTAAATGCAAAAATATGTTATTGAAACTCAACAACCCAAATGAATAATAAAAAAAAGGTATAAATAGAAAAGATGTTAATATAAATTGAAGAGAAAAATAAAAAAAATAAATGAGTGAATAATAAATTGGAGCGGTTATTTTACACTTATGTAACCTGAACTACCAGTAGGTTGACATAAATTCAACAGGCTACGTCTAGTCAAGCCACCTATTTAATAATTCATTCACCACACTGGGGGCAAGCAATGAATTATTCCCTGAAATACCGAGGTGATCACCGTGGTGTACAAATAGGGACAGAATGTAAATAAACAATAATAATCAGGATAACTAAAACTAGTACGATACCGAAATGTTCCAGGTGATGGTTGTTCTTACAATTAACCAGATTAGTACTGGCTACTGGTTGTGGTTAACTTGGTTGAAGACTCGAGTAACAGTCCAATTACTTAGGCTGGTGTCTGTTAGCCTTTTGGTTCAATTTCGGTTACAGTTGAGCGTCTATTGGTATAACCGTGAGGGTAAACTTGATGGTAAAGTACAACCCCTCGCTAAAGAAAACCCTGATGGAAATAGGGTTTGTTTGCCTCGAAAATCTCTGGAAATCTGGATCGAGGATTGGATTTCCTAGAGAGAGTGAGAATTCTCTACTCTTTAGGGCAGCTTTCAACACATGGAGTTGCAAAAATCCGAATTAATCGGCGAAAATTATAACACTACGAAAACGTAAGGCAAAAGGCAACTAAAATGTTATAATTTCAAATGAGAATTTAGGGTCGAAATACCACAAGGGCGAAGACAATCTTCAGAAAGACCCTAATTCTCCAACGTCCAGATGTGAAAGGAAATGTGCCACACATTCAATTAATAGGCTAACCTAAAGGGAGGAATTTAGACTCAGAGATAATCGAGAATAACGACAAACATCAAAAATTTAATCGATAGAACTTTTACTTACCAAAAATTGCACACAACAATATAATCCGAGAAAAATAACAACAGCTGACGAATAATGATATTAACAACAAATAATTATCCCATAAAACAATCAAAACTTAAAGAATACAAAATATAGTAAGTGATCCGTTTGCAAAATTAGAGGGCTCAAAGAAGAATCGACGATACTAAAAACATTACTAGTCGACCGCTGGTTGACAGAAATTTTTGACAATCAAAAGTCAAAGAAACGAAATCAAGGATAATGCACGAAATATCTCAAAGACCATCGAACCAATGATCGACCCGGGGTTCGCTAGAATTTGCTCCGAGATCAATAGCGCTTAATAGCCGAACAGAGTTAGTACGAACGGAGTAGTTCGGTACATCCACTTGAAAACGGGTCATTATGATTTTCGGAACACAACCCACGAAATATTTTTGACACATGAATTATTTTTGTTATGAAACAGATGATCGAATTTAAAATTGGACTCAAAACATTGCTTTGTTTTGATTTTGAAATTGAACCAAATCATGGATTAAAATGAGGAAAAACCATTACAGCAAATAGAATTTGACTATTGAAAATTAGGAAATTTACAGGATCCACAACCGTTGAGATTATTGATGAAATTGATATTGAGAGAAAATGTTGAACAACTTAAGGAAATCTTGAATATAAAATTGAAAGTAGGTAAGAATTATTTGTGCAATTTTGGCCTGTTACAAAATACGAAATACTATTTTTAAACAAGTTCAACTTTTCAAATATTATAGTATCATGTTCGATGAGACCACTGATTTGAGTCATAAATCACAAATGTCGTTGGTACTAAGATATATCGGAAAGGATAATTCGATTCGGGAAGATTTTGTTTCTTTTATAGATTGTTATAGTAACATGGTAAATGAGGAGGAACCAAAACTAACCGGAAAAAAACTAGCCGATACTGTTCTATCATTTTCGAGAGAGCATGATCTAGAACTTAAAAATTGCGTAGGAATTAGTACAGACACATGTTCTGTAATGCTCTCTGAACAAAAAGGAGCGGTGTCTGAGCTTCAGAAATATATGCCACAGGCAATAAAATCTCCCTGTTTCAGTCACTCTCTAAATCTCTCTATTTCCAAATCAAATACAGTACAAGATGTCAGAAACTGTGTTGGAATAATGAAAGAGGTCATAGCATTTTTTAACGCTTCTGCAAAAAGACATTTTGTTTTGGCTAATGGTGGTGAAAATGAACTATCAAAAAAGCTGTGCGAGACTAGATGGACTGAACGTCATGAATCTGTTTTAAAATTTAAAATATGCCTAGAAAATATTGTACAGGCTTTGCAAACAATTTCTGCATGGAGCGATGCCGATACATCTTCCAAAGCACAAAGCCTATGATATCAATCTCACTTTTTTGTCTATCTTATGTGTTGTCTATGACTGTCAATTTGAGCAAAATATTGCAAAAAAAAACATTTAGACAAATATTATGCCAAAACTTTGGTCGATGACATTCTTTTAGTGTTACAGCAAAACAGGCAAAACGCTGATGACGTTTTCCAAGATATTTTTAAGGAAATAAAAGAATGTCATGAAAAACTTGATGTTTCGATTGCTCTACCAAGACGAGTTGGAAGGCAAGTAAATCGGTTCAATTTAAATACCGATAATGCTGAAACCTATTACAGAGTTTGAATCTTTATCCCCGTTCTTGAACATATTATTGAAGACCTTCAATTTAGATTTAGTGACGATAAAATATCCAATATATTTTACCTCAATGCAATAATACCAACTCTTTGGAGAAAAACAAGTGATGACGACTATAAAAAAACTTCAACGGAACTTTCTACTTATTTAGGATCTTTGTGTAGTGAAAATTCACAGCTCCTTTTTGAGAAATTGAAATCTGAACTTCTTTTATGGAAGAAAAAATGGGAGAACGAAGACGAAAATTCGCCAGATAATGCTATAGAGGCATACCGTGTTTGTGATGAGGATATATTTCCATTTATAAAAAAGGCTCTTAGAATTTTATGTGTTTTACCAGTAAGCGTGGACTCATCCGAGCGCAGTTTTTCTTCTTTAAAACGCCCAAAAACTTGGCTTCGTTCTACAATGTCGCAAGAACGGCTAGTAGGCTTAGCTTTACTCCATATTCATCGTGAAATTCCAATCGATATATCTAGAGTCGTGGATGTATTTGCGAGGAATAAAAATAGGCGAAACGATGATTTTCTTGTCTAGTATTTTTTCAAAACCGTATGTTTAGCATTTAGTTTTTCCTATTTTGTAACTGGACCAAAGATTCCAAAGAATACCTATTTCGTTTATTTTTTTTATGACCAAGAATATTTTGCTTATTTTAATTTTCATGATCTAATTATATTCTATGTTATCTAAGTTTGTTAGTAAGTTATTTTTTTTTAAAGTTTATTAAAGTACTTCATTGAAATTTTGTTTTTATTATTAAATGTTTAAAAAAAAAAAATCTTTGTCTGGGGGGTAATTACCCCCTCTACCCCCCCTTTAAACCGCCCTTGACTGTGTATAACATTCATCTTGTTTGCACAGGTGAAAACCACTCACATTTTTATGAAAATACTGTTGGCAATTGTAATATCACTAATATCTGCCTTATTTCTACTAAAATGAAACACGCGTCTTATACAATATAGTACCGCTCTGCTGTTCGTATCTCGACTGACTCCTGACTCACCGCACAGCAAATCGATATTCCTTTATTCTCAAGTTAGATAATACATAATACATAAACATAAACATTTCTTTAAGGGTAGGTACCACGTACATTTTACACTTGACATGTCTAACTTAACAATACTAATACATTTATAAAGTCTATACACTACAGCCACTTTCTTCTTTTTTTTTTCTTTTTTCTTTTTTCTTTTTTATGTACCTATATAATGTAGTTACAGTTCAGCTATATTGCTATAATTCAAATTACATCTCTATGCTTATACAAATCCTTAAATTTAATTAATTTCTAATTAATCTCATACGAACATCGCAAACTACAGGAATTCTTAAAACTAGACTAAACCAATGACTAAACTAATAATTATTATACATTCCAAGTTAGGTATCTCTACTATTTGTTATGGAGTCCATATTGTTGATAATCAATTAAATGAGGTAATCTGAAAATGGATAGATTAATAAACCATTTAATAAATATAGGTAGGTTGTTATATGTGTTTATTCTGTTAGATGGCTTATTCATGTTCGACCGAATTTCCTTCAATCACTGTTGGATTTGCTATCGTCCATTCTCCTTCTACTTTTTTTAAATGAAGAACGTTTCTACGAAAATTTTGTCCAGTTTCGTCATTTCTTATTTGTACGTCGCCGCCGTCTTTGCTTAGTACTGTATGCTGACTGGCGTTAAATTCCGGGCAGATTTTGCTGTTTTTTGTTAGATTTTTAACATATACTTTGTCTCCAGGTTCTAAAATGGTTTCTTCAGCTCTTCGCTTCCTGTCTCCATACTCCTTTCCCTTTTCTTTTTGAAGTTTGTCCCTGTCTCTAACTTCGCTGTCTAAAATCTTATTTTCCAGATCTTTTGAAGATGGTATTTTATCCCTAAATTGCCTATTATAAAAAAGTTCGGAGGGGGTTTTTCCTGTGGTTGTATGGGGGGTGCTATTATACATCATCAGATAATGCAGCAGATCTTTTTTCCAATCACTTTTTAAGGCATAACTTATTCTTATTCTTTTAAGGAGATCCCGGTTCTGTCGTTCGACTTCTCCATTTTGTTGTGGCCAATAGGATATTGTAAACTGCAATTCTGTTCCAGATTCCTTACAAAAGTTCTGAAACTCTGTACTGGTAAATTGCCGACCGTTATCCGACGTAATACATGCTGGGTAACCCAATCTAGAGCATATCTCTTGAATTACCGAAATTGTGTTTTTTGCTGAGATTTCTTTCACAATTTTAACCTCTTTGTAGCGACTGTAATAATCGACCATAACAAATATGTACTCTCCACTTGGAAGTGGTCCTAAAAAGTCTATAGCTACTGCAACCCAAGGTTGTGTAGGCAATTCACGTCGCTTCATCGGGTTAGGAGGATTGGGTGCTGAGACAAGTGTACAACCTTTGCACGATTTTACCATTTTTTCAGCGGCGACGTCCATTTTTGGCCACCAAACTTTTGTACGCAACCGATTTTTCATTGCTACGATGCCGGGGTGACCTTCATGTGCTGCCTCTAAAATATGTTGTCTTAATCGTATTGGAATGACAATTCTATCGCCTCTTAGTAATATTTCGTCGTAAAAACAAAGCTCTGTTTGAAATACTTTGAACTGGTTTATTGACGTATCCCAATGGTCATTAAAAATACCCTCTCTTACTTTGCTGATTTCTTCATCTTCATTGGAATACTTTTTTATGTCTGCTAGAGAAACGGCATTTGGTCTTGAGTAGCTGGTAATTTGGTATACCGAATTTTCGTAGAATGGCTTTATTTCCTGTTCTGTAGTGGGTAGTCTTGAGAGGGGGTCGGCAATGTTGAATTTTCCCGGGCGATAGATGACTTTGAAGTTATAACTTTGTAGTCGTAAGACCCATCTCTCGATGCGAGCACATGATCTGGATTTCGGACCAAATATAGCTTCCAACGGCTTGTGGTCGGTAACTAATTCAAACTCATCTTTTCCGTAGAGAAACATGTGAAAATGCTCGACTGCCCATACGAGCGCTAAGGCTTCTTTTTCGGTCTGGCAGTACCTTTTTTCACAGTCCGTGAGACTTTTATTTCCAAATGCTATAATTCTTGGTTCATTGTCATTATTATATTGAATGAGTATGGAGCCTAGTCCAACGGGGCTCGCGTCAGCAATTACTCGTGTTCTGTATTTTGGATTATAATAGTCTAGACTACCAATATTGGAGAGTGATTTTTTCAGGTTCTCAAAAGATAATTGCTGCTCTTCTTTCCAGAGTTGCTCTATGTTGGCCTGCTTCCCTAATTTCATGCGTAGTAGTTTTCTTAGAGGTTCGGTTATGGTGGCTAAATTTGGTATCCATTTACCGATATAATTTATTAACCCAAGGAAACTTTGTAATTCTTCAATATTTTTAGGAGTACGAAAGGTTTTTATTCCTCCTAAATAACTAGGTAATGGTTGAACTCCATCTTTAGATAACATGTGACCTAAGAACTCGACATTTTGTAACTTAAAAACACATTTGTCTTGATTCAATAAAACGTTGTTGTTTTCTAGGGTAGTTAATACTTTTTTTAGCCTACTGTCATGTTCCTCAAGGGTAGATCCGAAAACCAGGATATCGTCGATAAAGTTAACAACTCCTTCGCACTTACTTAGCATACGTTCTAGTAATTTCTGGAAAATTTCGGGGGCGCAGGAAATTCCAAACATGAGTCTTTTATATCTTAATAAGCCCTTACTGCTAATAAATGTAGTAATATAGCGAGAAGACGGTGTTATTTCGACTTGATGGAAGGCATTTTTGATGTCCAGCCTCGAAAAGAATCTGGCATTTGTGAATCTGCATAATAACTGATCCATTGTGGGAAGAGGGTGATTTTCCCTTATTATAGCGGTGTTGGCCCTACGCATATCTAGGCAAATTCTCACTTCTCCATTTTGTTTTACAACTGGTACTATTGGGGACACCCATCTGGGAGGCTCGTTCACTTCTTCAATAATATCTTGGTGCATCATTTCCTCCAATTTGGTATTGATTTTTTCTTCCAATGGTATGGGAACGCGCCTATATGGTTGGCAGACGGGCTTGACGGTTTCATCGATAGGAATATCTATCATTATATCTTTAAACTTAGGAAAAGTAGTAACATTACTTACCAGATTGATGCCGATTTTCAAAACTCCCAATGCAACGGCCGTTGTTTTGCCTAGCAAGTTTCGGTTTCCACCTTGGATTACGTAGAAGCATGCTACAGTGGAACCATTTGCTACTGAGATTGTGGCCTCGAAGGAACCTATTACTGTAAGTGGTGTTTTGCTTCCATAAGCTAAAAACTTCTTTTGAGAGTCCTTCACTTGGTTGTAAACTTGAATTCTCTTTGATTTCAGCTTCTCCCATGCTTCTTGGGTCAAAAGATTGTTCTTGCTACCTGAATCGATCAGCATTTCTAGTTCGACGCCACCAATCTGGCATTTTATTGTTTCGTCGTCTTCGGTGTCGATGTGAAATATATACTCAGCCTCATCTTCCCGCTGTTCCTCCACGACGTTGACGTTTGAGAATCGAGGCTTCTTATAAGCAGTTTTTGTGTTGGGCTTGTTCGTGTTGTTACCTAATTTCCGTTTGGAAACAGCAGTTTTACATTGTGACATAAAGTGTCCTTTATATCCACACTTGTTACAGTCCCTATTTATTGCTGGGCAATTTTGACTCGAAGAGTCGTGTTTAGAACTGCCGCAACGAGTGCAAATAAAATTGGTTTGTTGACTGGAAATTTTTTTCTTTTGTATATAATGCACTTCTTGGTGGACTTCGTTGTTGGTGGAGAAGCGTTCTAACTGTCTTTTCACTGCTTCTAAACAATTAGCTTCTACAATAATTTGATCTAAGGTTACCGAATCGCCAATTGTAAGTATTTTTTTCCTTAAGTCTGCGTTGTTTCCTTTTTCCACAATTTGATCTATTATGTGTTCCTCTCTGTTTTCAAACTGGCATTTTTCTGCCTGACGTCGCAATCTTATTAAAAACTTCTCAAATTTTTCTCCTGGTTCTTGTTTTGTGAGCCTGAATATATGTCTTTCGAATACTTTGCTTTGTTTTGGAGCAAAGTATTCGTCAAGCTTTTGAATTGCTATTTTAAAAATATCGCTATTTAATTCTTCATCTTCATCAGCGTTTGCGCCTGGAATGTTATAGTAAATTTCTTGTAGGCTTAATCCTCCTAAATGCAGAAGGACAGCACGTTTTTTTGTTGCTAATTCAATATTGGCAGCATCCAAGTAAATATATAGAGCTCTTTTCCACTTTTCCCAACGCTGGGCTACTGAAGAGACATCCCCTTCACAATCAAAGTTTTCCAAGGTGGCAAAATTTGAGACATTCATTGCGACTCCAAATATCTGAAATTTATTAAAATTTGTTACTTTGTTTATGCTTTATATATTCAAATATATACATGTTTGAATACCCTTTTATGCTTAAAAATTTGGGATATTATGTAATACATACTTCTATTTAAACAATAAACAACGACTTCATTTTATTTGATTTAAATCCTTTTTCGGCTTATGTTTCTTTTGGATCCAATATCCTTTGTTTGAACATTTAGTTCATTATTTTGGAATCAAAATCCATTGTTTAGACCTAAGTCCATTGTTTGAACATTTGGTTCATTATCTTGGATTAAAAATCCTTTGTTTAGACCTAAGTCCATTGTTTGAACATTAAGTTCATTATTTCGGAATAAAATCCTTTGTTTAGACCTAAGTCCATTGTTTGATCATTTATTTCCCTACTTTGAAATAAAAATCATTTGTTTAGACCTACGTCCATTGCTTGAACCTTAAGTTCATTATTTCGGGATAAAATCCTTTGTTTAGACCTAAGTCCATTGTTTGAACCTTCAGTTCATTATTTTGGAATAATTTTATTGATTTATTATGCAATTATAATTTCCTGCATAAAATTATTCAACTAACTATTACCGGAGGATTCTAAGAACCAAAATAACAGCCAAAAATGATTTAATCAATAAAATTTCCCGTTGAACAGCATAAAGTCATTGTTTTCAAAATTTTGCTTTGCTTTTTTTTTTTTTTGTTTTTTTTTTTTTGTTTTTTTTTTTTTTTTTTTCTTTCTAACCTATTTCCACTTACTTGGTTTATTTCACACGTATTCCAAGTAATCTTTTGTGCTTTATCCTCGTCGCCACTGTAATATCACTAATATCTGCCTTATTTCCACTAAAATGAAACACGCGTCTTATACAATATAGTACCGCTCTGCTGTTCGTATCTCGACTGACTCCTGACTCACCGCACAGCAAATCGATATTCCTTTATTCTCAAGTTAGATAATACATAATACATAAACATAAACATTTCTTTAAGGGTAGGTACCACGTACATTTTACACTTGACATGTCTAACTTAACAATACTAATACATTTATAAAGTCTATACACTACAGCAATCATACTGCCTTATTATTTGTATATTAAAACCACAAAAATTGCAGACAAACATTTGAAAATGTAAAGAATATTTACTTGCACCTACCTAACAAAAAAACGCCGGATGACGAAGCGAATAAGGTTGGGTAATATCAGCAAGAAAAGGATGAATCAGTCTTGATGTTCTGCTGCTGGGGATCAGTCGATTAAGAAATAGCGATATTGAATTTCTTTGCAACTAATATAATTTGTTTAAATGAAATCGAGTCTTATTATAAATATTTGTGCACCTAAAGGAAAGTAGCTTACAGTTCAGGTGTGAGGTGTAACTCACGAGTTTTGTAGTTTTTTTGCCTATGTGTGGAAGCGTAAAAATTACGTAACAAAGAAAAGTTCTTTGTTTAAAGTGTTTCTGTCGTGCACAAATATTATTAGTGTTATTTTGTTAGTCATAGTCAAAGTTACGTCACAAATAAAAGTTGTTTGTGGTATTTCCTTTGTTTAGGGTAAAAGTTACCCTGAGTTATCAATACGTAGGCCGATAACAAGTTTTTAAAAAAAACAATTTATTCACTAAATTACAATAGAGAAATACTTTCGCGTTCGCGTTACAAAGTTTCAAATTAGAAATATAATTACAATTCAACTGACTAACTATTCTAGGCGGGCAGCGATATTTATAATAAAGAAAAGCGAATTAAGCAGTTTATATGAATGGTCAGCAAATAGAGCTGACATTACTCCTCCCTTCTTGAGATACAACTTCATGCTAAGCGAGGAAGTTGGATTGGTCGGGCTTCTTCTTCGGGGTGGTTGTCCCCTCTTCGTTTCTTCAACTTCGGTGCTAGTTTCTTATAGCCAAGAACAGCACACCCAGCAAGGATCATAGCATATATCAGAATGGTTCCCAAACTTGGTAGTCTTCTGATTTCAGTAAACGTCAAACGGTTTTCGACAATCTCATTAGCTAGTTGGTGGAGATTGTCCAACTTTATGGTTTTCAAGTGTGTACCTAAATTCAGGGAATGCATTAATTCAGGTACATTTGGAAGGTCAGGAAATAGTATAGGTTGTGCATCTGATTTCAGAGGCTTCTTTTCGTTGATAATCAGTCTCGAAGAGATAGTTATTTGGCAACTGGTTGGTATACGAACTAGAAAGGTTCCAATAACTTTTCTGATTTCTTCTTGTCCAAAGCACTTGAGTTTTATAGGTACTTTAGCCGGAAGTACAAATACCCATTGATTGGATTTGTCCAATCGATTGATTATTGGTTGTGTGATTTTGACTTCAGTTGGCTTGCAAGTAGAAGTGTCTTTTTCAGAGTTCAGTAGCTTTACTTCACATGGACTGCTGTCTTGAAGTTCGTGGAGTTCTTCTTTTTCGCATATGTGGAATTCAGGAAGGATTTCCTGGCATTCTTGGCCATAATGTGCGTAGTGCAATCCGTTTTTTAGAAGATATTTATTTTGTGGAAGGACTACCTTAAACTGACTCTGACTTTTGATTGGTATTGAATATAGGTGGAAATAATCGAAAGATTCAGGATACATTATAGGTATATGGACCAAATAAGTTATTTTATTGTTAAGAATAAATGATTCTAATTTGATGATTTTTTCATACAAAAGAATGTTCTCAACATTAACTGCTAAAGGCATTTGTTCATTACTTAGTTGTTTTTGTAATTTGATAAGTTCTGTACAGAGATCTTCAGTTCTCATTATGCTAGGATGCATAATTTTTAACTTGGAAAAAGTTAAAGAGTTTTCGACATCTTGTAATATTGAATCTATTATTTCATAGACATTAATAATTTGATTAATTATGTCCTTAATATAAAGAGAATTTTCTCTATAAGCAGATTTCTCTACTATGTGTGCGATTTGATTGATTTTTGATTCTAAGAGTTTCTCATTATAATTTATTTGTTTTATCGTCGTATTGAATTTTTCAATAACAGTTAAAGAAAGTGAATTTTGTTTCAAAATATTTGCTTGCAAATTCTTTTGATTTCCTTGCAATTCCCTTATAAGATTTTCATAACGTTCGCCATCGTCAGCGTCGAGGTTTCCGGTTACGGATTTGAAAATTGACCCTAGGCCGTTAATCAAGCCTCTTTTTGTTCTTTGTGGCTGGGGAATTATTTCTTTAATTTTGTTATCTACTCTAATTTGTATTAGTTGAATTAATTTGATATAATTACTAATATCTTCAGAATACTCTTTGTGTCCATTAAGCATGTTAGTGATATTATTGGATTTAGAGTGTAGTTTGTTAATTTCGATAAGTATGGGATTTAGGTCATAGTAGTGTATCAATGTGTAGGTGTAGTCTCTAATTTTTGCATTTCCAAGTTTCACTGGGATAATTCCAGGATTATCGTCCAATTTTCTTATGGAGATTTGCTCTTGGTTTCCTAATGCGTGGGTTATAAAGCTGAAATAAAGATTAGTAAGCGTAAGCGTGAGGTTATCATATTCATATTTATTAGTACCAATATTATTATACTTATTACCTATTTATTAAAATTAACTTAAGTATCGAAACTATATTTGTTTCTTAGAGGACGTTTAATATTGTCCATATGCACTTTGCCTAGAGTGTCCGTTGTTATTGTTTTCCGTGTGAGGTCAACGGTCTCTATTTGTGTGGCTGGTCGAAATTTGTCTCCTAATTTTTGGCGTGTATGTTTCTTTACATATATTTTCTGTTCTGGTCTAAATAATGTTGGCTTATCACGATTTTCATTGATTTTGCCAATTATTTTATTTTTTGTATCCATAAGACGTTCATTTATGTTGGAATACAAGAGTTTTGTTTTATTTTTGTGCTCGTTGACGTAATCTGTAATTAGGAGTTGATCTAACTTAAGATCGAATGGGTCATTGGGACTTATGTGTCCTGTGATTATGTCAATGGGCTTGTGTTTGGTTACAGAGTGGATCGTATGATTGTATGCTAAGATTGCATATTTAATTTTTTGGGTAATTGGCGTTTTTAGGAATCCTTGATTGTTGAAAATTCTTATGTGTTCAGATAAGGTTGAGTGGAGCCTCTCTATTACGCCATTAGATTGGGGATGTTCAGGAGAACAAAAATGTATTTTTACTTTGTGAAGTTGGAGTAGTTCAGTAAGAACAGTATTCTTGAACTCAGTTCCATTGTCTGTGATTATCTTTGATGGAATGCCATGATGTGAAAAGAAGGATATGAGATTATCACATATTTCGGTAGCGGATAAAGATGTAAGGGCATAAGCTTGGGCATATTTAGAAAAACTGTCTATTATAGTAAGAAATTTAACCTTATCGAGAGTATATGTATCCAGGTGGATGATGTCAAATGGTTTTGTTGCAGAAGGCGTGATGTTCATTTCCATATTTATTGGGTGACGTTCATATTTGCTACGTTGGCAAATTTCACATTCATTGATAAATGATTGAATGGATTCTTTCAGGTTGGGCCAATAATATTTTTCCTTAATTCGTCGCTCGGTTTCTTCGATTCCTCGGTGATTTGTCTTGCTCTCATGGTAATTTTGAATTACCTCTGCTATTTCTGTTTTGTTGACGACATCAATTAATTTTATCAAGCATCTTTTAAATTTAATTGAAGGCCATTTAAAGTTTTTTCTTATTATTTCGCAGAAAGGTTCGTAAGTATCTGGATTTTCGAAATAAATGGAATATAACTTTTCGGGTACTACATTTTCTTTCACAAATTGCATGACGTCATTTTCAAAATTATTTTCCGATAATTGGACTAGAAATCTTCTTTTCTTCTCGAATAATATCAAGCGTTTTGTTTTTGCAGGTGAATGCAAAACGCTCGTAATAATCACTTGATTAGCTCCGTAATTAACTGCTGATTCTATAATAGGGACTCCTACTATAGGATCTTGTTCGTTATTTGTATGTATGGTTTCATTGTCGTCTTCATTTGCTGGTGGGTCAAGGTCGGGTTGTGCCATCGTTGAAATTAGGTCTAAGTTATCTTCGTTTGCATCTATATTTCCGTTGTTCGTGTTCGACGATGAGGTGCTTTCTTGTTCAAGTTGCTTATTAAATTCCTCGATGTATGAGACTAAACTCGAGATGTTGGCGGCGTCTTTTGTGTGTAACTCAATGCGACTTAGCGCGTCAGCATTTGTGTTAAGTTTTCCTTTCTTATATGTTATTTGGTAGTCGAATTCTTGTAATTTTATTCGCCATCGTACTAATTTTGAAGTGGGATCTTTATAGTTAAACAGCCACTGTAAGGGTTTATGGTCTGTTATGATGTTAAACTTTCGTCCATACAGGTATGGCCTAAAATATTTTGTCGCCCACACTAGGCACAAACATTCTTTCTCAATGGTAGAGTAGTTTTGTTCCGAGTCGTTCAATGTACGGGATGCGTATGCTATTGGCAGGTCCTGACCTATGGGCCCTTGCGACAGTACTGCGCCTAGCGCTACATTGCTAGCGTCACAGGTCAAATTAAAGGTTTTAGAAAAGTCCGGGTATTGTAGTATCGGTTCATTTGTCAATAGTTTTTTACATTTTTCGAAACAGTCAATGAACTCTGGGTTATGTTCAATCTTGGCTCCCTTTTTCAAACATTTGGTTAGTGGTTTTGTTAATTTTGCAAAATTGTTTATGAAGCGTCGATAATAACCTAATAGTCCAAGAAATCCTTTTATTTGCTTCGTTGTTTTTGGTATGGGATATTTTTTGATTGCATTGACTTTATCTGGGTTAGGACGTACTCCTTCAGGTGTTATAACGTGTCCTAAGTAGGCTACTTCATGCCTTAGAAACTCGCTCTTATCTAATTGGATCTTAAAATTCGTTTCTCTTAATCTTTGGAATACGGTTTCTAATCGCTCCAAGTGTTCCTGTAATGACGACGAGAAGACTATAATGTCATCAAGGTAAACTAGGCACTTCTCGTTTTGGATTCCTCGTAGGATGCCATCCATGACCCTCTGGAATGTGGCGGGGGCATTGGATAGACCGAAGGGCATTCTGAGAAACTCGAAATGGCCATTTTCTGTACTAAACGCCGTTTTTTCAATGTCCTTTTCGTTCATTTGAATTTGATGGAACCCACTAGCCAAATCTAAAGTTGTGAAATATTGACACTTCCCTAGCTTATCCAGAAGGTCCGTTATGTTAGGAAGAGGGTATCTATCCGGCATGGTCTTTGCATTGACGCCTCTGAAGTCAATAACGACTCTCCATTTCTGCTTCCCAGAAGCATCTGCTTTTTTTGGGACTACCCAAATAGGTGCAGACCAAGGAGAATTGCTTGGGCGTATAATATTCTGGTCCAGCATTTTCCTTATTTGTGATTCAACCTCTTGCTTATGAATGAATGGGTACCTATATGTTTTTGTATATACAGGCTGTTCATCTGTTGTTTTTATAGAGTGTTTTATTTCGCTCGTGAATGTCAATGGCATATTTTCCTGGTAAAATATGTCCGAATATTTTCTACATAATTCAATTATTTTGGCTCTCTCTTCTGAATTAAGGTGATCTGTGCGAATTCCAGTATAGTCAAAAATATCAGTATCGTAATTTGATGCCACAAAATTATTTAGATCAATTTGTTCTATTTCTTCTCTATTAAATGGTTCCACTTCAATTGGTCGTGAAAGATCTAATATAATTGGCTGACATGTATTGTTCAAGATTGTCGTTAAAGCGTATCCATTTTTTGCAATGCTTAGGGAGTTCGGAATCTCGCAATTATGCATTTTCTGATATGGAATTATAACTTCGCCATCATGTATGCTGGTTTTAATTTTCACAAGCTGTTCGGTACGTGGTGAGAGAGTGATATTATATGCTTGGTTTATGTTCGTTCTTTGGAATTGTAACTTGATTTTTGCAAATGGAGTTACTAAGAATCCTGTTTCATAGTTTATGCTAGCTTGTAACATTTTTAGATTATCAAGTCCTATAAGGCCGTCAAAGATGTTATGAAATTTAAATAAATAAAATTTCAAAGGTTTCCTATTAGGTAGATTAAAAATTTTTGAAGCGGGAATTTGAGCACTGTATTGATGTGCTGATTGTTGGAAAACAGTTGAAACGATGAATGGTTCATAGCTTATGTGATTTGGAAAGAATTTTTGAGCTAAGTCGGGGTCTATGAACGACTTGGTGGAGCCACTATCTATGAGAAATTTGAGATTGCATTCAGGAAAGACGATATAGGACAGCTCACTTGCGTTGACGTTATTGAATGAAATTATTTCAGGTGATTCTAGGGTGCAGGGTTGGTTGACTGAATTTCCTGAAAATTTGATTGTTCCGAAGAACCAGCTGTGTCGTATTCTACGAGTTCAGTGGTTTGGAATTCATTATTTGAATCGTTATAATTATCGGAATAATTGTAACTTTGTTGAGGGTCAACTTCGGTCTCATAATAATATGATTCTTGATCATTTTCGGTGTAAGAAAGGTCAGTGACATTCGTCGTATTTGTATTATATAATTCTTCTGAAATAAAGTTACGTGGTTGCGTAACTTGGAAATAGTTATTACCAGAAGTTTGTGGTGCATTGGTAGCAGAATAGGTTTGTCTTGTCGTTGTAGACATTGGGGTAGGTCTAGGAAAATTTTTGTTTTGACCTGGTTTAAATACATTGGTCTGATTTTTATTTTTGAAGACCTGTGAGTTAGTTGGGAATTTTTGTTGTATTTTATTATAATCAGGTCTCACATGAATAGGTTGAGATGGAAATTTTTGTTGAGTGAACGTGTTATTTGGTGTATTAGCATTAAATGTGTTGGAATTATTGTATCTTTGTTGTGTATTTTGTTTGAAGTGCTGTGAGGGATGTTTTTGTTGAGTTTTAGCTATATTCTGAAAATATTGTGTATTATATTCCTGTGTGACAAACTGTAAAGCTTCGGGAAGGTCTTTGGGACGCATACACCTAATTGTTGTTCCCAATGGTTCCCTTAAGCCTGATAAGAAAGTTTTAAGGGCAAGATCATTGTATAAATTTCGCTTTAAATTTTTCGCATTTTGATCAACTTCATGACTATTTACATAAGAACAAAGCAGGTTTAAAATATGCATAACCCTGTCATAATATTGACTAGGCTTTTCTGAGTTTTGTTGTCTCAACATTACGAGATCTCTGTTTAAACATGCCTCGTCTCTTTGATCTGCAAAATGCCTGCTCAAAGTTAATTTCAAATTATCCCAAGTAGTAACATTTTCTGTACCTAGGATCAATTTTGCGTTCCCAGTTAATTTTCCAATGATGCAATTTATCAAGTAAATATTTTGAAAATGGTTTGGTTGATTTGCATCATAGAAATTATCAATTAAACTTTGGCATACTGCTAAATATCTATTCAAATCGTTAGGGTTACCATCGAATTGTGGTACGCAATTTAAGTACTCAGGTTTAAATTGAGCCATATTGTTAATTGTATTAATATTATTTAAAATTAAATTATTTTGATTAGTGCTTGTATCAGTAACTGCAGCACTGTTATTTAATGTTTGATTAATATTTCTTATAAACTCTTCTGTATCAGAAGGTGAGTCAGTTGAAGGTAGAGATAGAGATAATAATCTTTCTGTTAATTCATCAATATCAGACATTAAAGAAATTACAAATTGCACATTGCACTTACATGAAGATTATTCCGTAGAGCAACATTTATAAGGCCAAGAATTTCTGGTAGGCTATGTTTATCCTTCCAAATTAATCCTGGTCTCGCGAATATTGGCTATTTTGGTCCAATAATCCGATTGCTTGAAGGCAGTTCTTTGGTTTTCGATTTCGTAAAGCCACTCCGACACTTCTCGCAAACACTTAACACGATTTTCACACAAGGGTGTAGATTCGAGTTCCCGGTTAGTCCGATTTCCGAAAAGTTCGTAAACCAGTTCCAAAAACAAAAAATCCTACCGACTGCGCCAGTTATCAATACGTAGGCCGATAACAAGTTTTTAAAAAAAACAATTTATTCACTAAATTACAATAGAGAAATACTTTCGCGTTCGCGTTACAAAGTTTCAAATTAGAAATATAATTACAATTCAACTGACTAACTATTCTAGGCGGGCAGCGATATTTATAATAAAGAAAAGCGAATTAAGCAGTTTATATGAATGGTCAGCAAATAGAGCTGACATTACTCCTGGATCTTTGGACAAAAGTATCAATTCGTGTTAAGCTGTAGAAATTTAAGGTTTTTTTAAAAGTTTTCTTTGCATTTGATTTTTGATTTCTTAATTTGCTGTCAAATAGTTTTATGAAGTGTTTTTTTTGAACTAACGTAAAAGTAACATTGCGAACAAAAGTTGTTTTGCATCTCACGTTTACGTTTTGAAAGTTACGTTGCGAACAAAAGTTGTTTGGCATCCCTTATTTGCGTATTGAAAGTTACATTGCGAACAAAAGTTGTTTTGCATCCCTTTTTTAAATTTTTAAAGTTACGTTGCGAAGAAAAGTGGTTTTGCATCCCTTGTTTACGTATTGAAAGTTATATTGCGAACAAAAGTTGTTTTGCATCTCTTGTGTACCAGTAGCTCTACTTCGACTTCCTCATCTGATGATGCAAGGTATAGAAAGGAAAAAAGGAGGCAAATATCAGTCTCATAAAAGATCATTTACACCAGCAGAGTCTCTCAATGGTAAAATAAAAAGACTAGAGCTAGTGATTGACTAGCTGTCTAAGGAAAATGCCGAATTGAATCAATAAAGTGGAATGAGGCTTGTTGTAAAAAAAGCGACTATGCAGTCTTGAATTCTCGCCCGATAACAAGTCGTTAACAGCAAGCCAGGGGTTGAAAAAAAAAACTGAACAATTGAACAAATCAATGGATGGAATGACGTAACAACGGCTTATCACTTGCAGGTCTGTTTGACAGCTATGGCCAAAAGTTGGTAGCATTGTCTGTCAAACTACTACAGCTGGAAAGCCTTGATTATTAGGAAAACGTTTCCTGCGAACAATGACTTCGAAACCGCTTTAAAAACAATGTTAAATCGCCATAAACAGCCTCATGAATCAATGACGATTTGTTATTTTGAGAAAATGGAGTTGCTAAGAATCTGCGAAATTAGAAAAAAAAGGAAGTCGTTTTACATAGGATAAATGACACTATCCTAAATTCTGCCAGAGCAGGCAGATACGAGACACCAGAGGCACTCTAGCTGGAGACGGATGTAGACAAAGTTTCTACATTTGTTCAAAAACTGATCTGTCAAAAAACACGATGGAGGTTATGAAATGCTTTAATTGTGGCAAAGGAGGACACGTATTCGCGCAAAGTGCACGAGACCAAATAAAGTTTTGTAGAAAATGCTATCGAGTGGGACATGAGGAGAAGCAATATTGTTTTTCGAAGTACAAGCAAAATAATGGGCAGCAGTCTGCTAGAAATGCGGGTAAGGCAAGCATGCTTGATTTTATTGTAGTAAAAAAAAAGCTATTTCATTAACTGCATAATTAACAATGAAGCGTTTGGAGTTTCCGTAGATACGGGCTGTAGCGTAATAACCATTAGAAAGTCTGATGTAGAAAAACTAGGCCTTTGGCAAGATCCGACTAGCCTTCTTTAATAGGGTTTCGGGGGAGGTTTTGTGAAGCTGACTCAAAAGTTGAGCTACAGTTGACAGTTGAGTTAGCCTTCTGCCTACTGCATTTGTAGTGCCCGATGAGTACCAGAAGGTGTCATTGATTGTGGTTCAGCCATTCATAAATAGTAAAAATTAAGTGTTTATTGTTGGTGACTCTCAAGTACGACTATTCAATATAATTCATGGAAAGACTTCTGGCAATTGAAGCCCCACCACTTATCCAGCCTTTTTCCGATGTTTCCAGAAATTTCCAGGCTTTTCCAGACTTTATCCAGACTTTTCCAGACTTAGGTCTTTATCCAGACTTGTCTAGATTTCTCCAGACCTAATAGAGCCTTTTCCAGACGTTTTCAGAAATTTTCTGGCTTTTCCAGACTTTATCCAAACTTTTCCAGACTTAGCTAGACTTTATCCAGCCTTATCCAGACTTTATCCAGACTTGTCTAGATTTCTCCAGACCTTATCCAGCCCTTTCATGACCTCTCCGGACTTCTTTTAAACACTTAACCCGACTTCAATTATGTATAAGTAATTGCCTATCTATGAGTCAGCACTTAATGTATGCAAAAGCGGTGAAAACCTTGAACTAACATAAACATATCGATTTTATATTCATATTGCATTATTTGCATAATTAAAGCGGTGACAACCTTGAACTAACATCTCGATTTTATAGTCAGATTTACGAAATAATAAATGCGTCGTGCGACCGTATGCGACCAAAGTTTCATCCGTTCTGCCTTCTTCATTGTTAGCTACCCTCGAGCAGGTATCGCAGGTAGCCCTTTGCCAAAAGGACCAGGAATGTTGAAGTTGAAGAAAATGTTGGGTTTGTCACGTTTCGGTGATAAAGAATCTATGTACAGGGTGTATGGAGGGCCTCCATACACCCTCCATTGGAGGGCATATCCAAATTGCGACCCAAATAGGCAGTTATAAACTTTTTCCAAGTTTATGTATGGCAAAATTGCGGCCCAAAAATTCTTGGAATAAATTTAATTTGATTCAGCCATGGCAGAATTGCGGCCTAAACAGAAAAGTTCACTGTTCCTGAACATCCAAAAAAGTATATAAAGCAGGATGTTCAGAATAAAAAGAATGAAAACTCTCACATGCATTTGTTGTATGGTCGGTCGACACGTCTCGTTGACCCATAACGTTGGTGGAAAAGCAGCATCTTCTTCTATGTAGTTGGTTGCTAAATAATCACCAAACTGGGTCATTTTTTCGTCATTCGGTTGCACCTCCGCTAAATCAAATGCAAAACATTCTCCCATATCATTAGCCTTCAGGAATAGAAGTCTAAATACATATTTTAACCACTTTTCACTGGGGTTTTTTATGTCCTTATAAATTGGCACTAGTCCAGTTTTTTAGATTTGCCTAAACCATGCTTGTGATAGATGGAATCTACAACCTTCCAATTTACTTTCTGGCCATGATGAACGTACAGCATTTTGTATAGCTCTTTCAAAATCCATGACTATTCCATTTGGCTTAAGAACATATCCTAAGGCATTGCACTTTTCAATAATTGAAGTGAACAACATTTTATAAATTGTTTCTTGTTTTCCAGGCAACAAACAAAAAAGTAATGGAATGTAATGCCCATTAAATATAGCATGGATGGTAAATAACTGAACGAAGAACTTGGTACAAAACCGAAAAGTTCCGTCCATGTGAATTTTTTCACTGGTACATACGTGCCTAATATTACTGTATGTTGAAAAAATCACAAAGTCTTTGGATTTATCACTTAAAAAAAGAAAATTTTCACCTTTAAGGGTTATTATTCGCATATTTTCCAAAACATCGAAAACTTCTGCGCGAGATTTAGGAAGAGGAGGAAAAATTTTTCTTCTAGCATTATAGACTGATTTTCTGATGTTATAGATGTCACTTGCTGAAAGGGTCTCAAGAGTATCCTTATTTTCGCCTATAGCACTGTGAATTAGCTTAGCGGGCTTCTCGGATATATTTTCGACAGCTTTACGTTTTACACTAGCACTAATTTGTTGGCGGTGGAGCATTTTTAAGTCACTCTCATGGTTATGTGATTCATCTCGTCTTGATATTATATTGGCCTCTCCAATGGTAAAAACTTTAGCAGTACAGTCTTTTTTCACACAAGACCAAAACAACTCTTCACTCTTCTTCAACACTTTTCTCTTAGCGTATTTAAAGCCGTTTAATAATAGCAAAGGTTTTCCCTTTTCACTCTCAATAAAAGTTGGTTCCATATTATTCGAATTTGATGTTGCTAAGTTAAGGACGCAATACATTATGATAAATGTTTCTTTTCGAAATTTACTCCTTATCCGGGAAAGGGGTATATCAACAATGGCTTTATAATGAAAATTTCGGCGAACTGACAATTTTCTAATAAATTATTCCTACGTAGAAGTTATTAACATAAGTTTAATAATTTTCAATTGATATGGTAGATATTTATTACGGGCCGCAATAATCCCATCCTGCTTAGGTCAAAACAGGTAATAATTTTATTAACTGCAAATTTTATTAGGGCTAACCCTTATTTTTGGGGCGCAATGTGGCTATTATTTTTACCTACCTGATTATTTAGGCCGCAATTTGACCAACCCGCAGGGTGTGTATGCTGACAGGTATATGGAATCTTTAGTTCTTTTTAGAGCAATAAAAAAAACATTTTTCAGTGCTACCCTAAACTAAAAAAACACAGTTTTGGGCATATTGGAGCACCGTATGGGGCCTTTTAATTACATGTACGGAAAAAGCTTAATTTATTAACTTGGTTTAATTTACAAAATAGTATTTACAAATTTTCAGGTGCAAGAATTGAATGTTAATGTAACAAGTATTAGAGTAAGTAGATAGGATTCCGATTCTGGTAGTTAACTGAACATTAGTCAATGCATTATTTCATTGATTAAGAATTTTGTTTCAACATTAAAAGCTTAAAACAGTGATTCGAGTTCTGTTTAAATTATGTTTATTTTTCTTCACTCTTAATCAAATACCTTGTTGAGTTCCACTTCTCACACTTCAATATTTTTATTAGGGTTGACAAAAAGAAATAAAAGACTTTGGTAAATTTGATGTTTTTTAGGAGTCGACTTGTCAGGTTGAGAGGGAATCGAAAAGTGATTTGAGATTTTAGATTTCAAACGCAGGAAAACCATCGAGAGCAAAATCCTTCATTTTAATTGTTATTGATATTTTTACAGATGTGCGAATTGCTAGATGCTTTTAATTTTTGGCAATTAGACTTATTAATTGCGAGAAGCTTTTAGTGTTTAATTTGTAACTAAAATGTATCGATGATTAGGGTGTTCCTGACAACCTAATATACATTATTTTGGTCGAGTAACGTTTTTACGTTATATTCATTTCGCCATCAAGGTTGTCGATATACCAATGAGCAAGCTATCTTTGCTTAGTGATTGGAAATTTAAATAAAATGGTGTTTTCAAGCGGTCCATGTCTCTTCATTGACCTGCCCCAGCCCAGGCCACAGCAGTCGGTGCGGATTAGGTACTAACTAAGACATAATTGTACCAAAGCTTGTACATTTTTGTTTGCATTAAACTCTGAATAGAAAAATAAATGTGCTTGGCTCTTGAAGCTTTTAGTTTTTTTTTCTGATAATATAAATTATTGAAAGTTCACCGTAACTAGGTAAACCCAAACTTTTTTTTTTAATTCTGCGTCTTTGTATTTGACTTATATATCTTTCATTAGCTAATCCTAAATATAATACAGTTTTTAAAAATAGGGATTAACCCATTGTATTGTATGCCACGTGTATATTGGGAAAATATCCTACGAGGCCACGCGTGTTTTTCTCCTAATTTTTATTAGAAAATGGCTGAAATGATAGATTATATTGTTTAGAGTATTTTTTGTTTTCTTGGAATACGTCACTTACCAAGTCACCCTGTATAGAAAATGTTAATATTTCAATAGGCCTTGTTGATAATCAATTTCCTAATGCAAGTACAATTAAACGAAAAATAGCAACAAAAATCAATGTCAAGCAAAGTGACAATATATTGCAATTAATACATCACACATTAATTATTATTGAAATATCTATTTATCAATACATTCCTTCCTGCTCTGCTCTTCCCACTTCTGCAGCAGCTGGCTGTTGTAGAGGTTCATCAATGTCGACTCTTTCATTGAGATGCTCATCAATGTCCTCTTAACAAGGATTCTGGCTCTAACACACATGTTATGCAGAATGCAGAAGGCATTGACAATACTTGCTGCTTTGTCTGGACTATACCGTAGGCCCTATTAAACAGCGGAATCTGGTTTTAAAGACCCTATTAGTCCTTTCTATATGGTTCCTTCCTCTTACGTGAGCTTGGTTATACCTGTCTTCTGGAGTATTTGGTAGAGCTCCTAGTACTGAGGTCATCAAGCAAGGTTCTTGATGATACCCTGAGTCTCCAAGCAACCACGTGTGTTGTTCGCCATTCTGATAAGCCTGCTGCAAACTATTTTTTATTGCTGACGGTCTCCAGATGTATGAATCATGGCAACTTCCTGGAAATCTTGCATTCAATTGCATATGTTCAAATCTGTATCACACATTAGTTGCACATTCATGGAATGGTATCCTTTGCGATTTAAATAAGCATGTTCTTCTTCGGAAGGAGCCAAAATTTTTACATGAGTACAATAGCTCCAACTACTCCAGGTATTCCACAGTATTCAAAAAATCTTCTCGTGATTGAATGTTTTTTTTTTTTTGCAGCATCAGGAAATTGAATTGGCAAAGTGAAGCACCAAAATCCTGGATACCTGTTTCACAGATCTACTAACAATTGGCTGACTAACAGCGTGTAGATACTCTTGCCCAACGCCCATCTGGTAGTTCCCAGTGGCATACAATCTCAGAGCTATGGGGATTCTTTGTTGGTAACTCACACGAGATATTCTAGTGATAACCATATTTAGTCGGAGTTCTTCGAAAAGATAGTTAACTAAGTCCTTGTTGAGACAAAAAAGTTGAATGAAATGCCCATCCGGCAATGAAAATGGATCACTTATATCCCGAAGTCTTCTATTTTCTTCACTAACTTGCCTTAATTGATTTTCACGTTCCATCTGTTCAATTATCAAAATGTGAACGGGCAACCTATTAAATATTGCTAATATAATGAACTTCACTAATAAAACCAAAAATATCTCGTTATTCACAATAAATACTTCCAAATAAACGAAAAATCCAAAAACTTTAATACAAACAAAAAAGCTAGGTTAGGTTTTTCTCGCTTTTACCGCAATGTTGCCAAGTCAAAATATCGATAACGATGAGAGGTTCTTATAGAATAATGAGATCATAAGCGTAACTACACTCGCCGGCACAAAATTCCGCCACCCTGAAATTTCGACCAAGTTTGATGTTTTATAACTTTTTTATTTTCCATCCGATTTTGATGATTTTCGTACCAGTTTGTACTTTGTAGATCTATTTATTGTGTTGAATCTCTAATTGTTTTATTAAGTAAAATTTCTCGATTACACTATATTATACAGGAGAAAAGTAAACTGTTGTTTTTGGTCGTACCTTCAAAGCACCCTGTAGGAAAATTGAGGTGGATAATTTTATTTAAATACTGTTTCTTGTTATCTTTGATGTATTCTAAACATTTTGTTTTTTGATTCATTCCATTATCTCGTTTCTACTGCGAGCTGCAAAGTTTTTATTAAAACGCTGATTTAAAGCCTATTTTTATTAAGAACTAGCTAATGACCCGCTGCGTTGCCAGCATGTAAATACATTTTGAAATAATACACTTCTTTTCAAATTTTGTTGTTGATTTTCTATTTAATTTTTTTTTTAAATCCGATATCATAGTCGCTTGCCAGTGAGTTCAGTGACGCATTTTAAGCACTCCAGGGCTGCGTTCAAAAACGGCTAAAGCCAAGCCAAAAATGGCATATTGCGTTCAAGTTCGGCTCCAGCGTGCCAAAAACGGTTGGCTTTACACGTTCCAAATCGGCCGCGGTAAAGTAACTTTTGGAGGCTCTTTCAACTGAGTCTAGAAATGGTTATACGAATTTTGATTGGATAACGGGGTCTGTCACTTTTGGCGCTGTCGCGAAAGTCAAATAAATAATCAGCTGTGCTGCTGCGTTTTGTTTGTTTGTGTATGGACACATGCATATGGTTTGTGTCTTTGGTTTGTGCGGAGCTGAGCAGTGAGCAGTAAGCATTTGCGTTAGATTTTCTCACAGAAAAAAATGGTGGTTTTTATCAATGTAAGACTGATTAAAGTGGAACGGGATTGCTATATCCTGAGAGCAGAAGGTTAGATCTGCCATCAAGTATTCGTTAATTCATCATTATTATTTTTTAGATGATAGTTCTGACTATGAAGTGCCTATATCGGCTTTCGATATGAAGGACGGATTAATCATCCTGTTGCAGAAGATACATTTTTGAAGTTGAATCTCCTTGGGACAGGTCAGGCCACGGCGAGGGCCACGGATACACCGGAAAAAGAAAATAATTGCAGTGGAAGTCCATCAAATGGATTACCAAAGATATCTCCACTCACAACACCTACTTCAACAAGTAAGATATCAAAACATCTTAACATTTCATTTTGTCAAGTTGAAAATTAAGTGCATTAAATAAGATTATTGAGAAAAAATCAAAGACATTTGATATTTTTGAATGATTGAGGTAGTTTTGAATGAAATACCTGTAATTAATATGGATATTTTCTTAAAAAACTAGACTTAATATGTATGAGAAGGTAAAGGCAAATATAACTGCATGGGTTTGATATGGGGCTGAATGAAAATGATTGGAAAAACTAAATTTACAGCAGATACAAGCAGATATTTGTTTTACTCACTCAAGTATCAAGCAAATCAGCATTACAAATATGGATATTTTTTTCTGCCGAACAAAATACATTGTAATTTGTTTTTTTTTCAGTCCAAATAGCAGATTGTCACACAATTTTTAACAATGCAAATGCAGGTTTTTTAGTTATATTTCTCTTTCAGAAAAGAAATGGTTAAGTGCACCCGTGAAAAATCTCCTTTTCCATTATGGAGAACACAAACCTCAATTTTCAAGCACTTCCATAAGAGCAGAGGAAGTGTGGAAAAAGATCCACGAAAAGATGGCTGGAGACGGTTTTCATTTTACTTCAGAGCAAATAAAAACAAAATTCAGCAAATTAAAGCAGCAGTACATGAAAGTGAAAGACAATAATTTACAAACTGGTGTAGCTCCTATGGATTTCCAGTGGTTGGAGGAATTCGACGCAATTTTTGCTAAAAACCATAATGTGGAACCAGTGGCAACTGCAAGTTCTCTAACATTCACACCATTAGCTGCAAAACCGACAAGTAGCACCAGCGTAATTCCAAAACATTCAAAAAAAAGTAACACTGAAAAAATTATAGAAAACATCGATAAAATGAGGCAGGAGCGGGCAAATCGACAACATGAAAGGAATGAAGAAAGAAGCATCGAGCGACGAGAGATATTGAATGAGCTCCGTAGAGGGAATGACCTTTTTGAAAAAGTGTTGGAAAAGTTTGCTGAGAAAAAATAGTTTTATTATTTATCATCAAATGAATGTATGTATGTACAGGGTGTCCAAATTTGGATGGTTTTAATAGGAAACATCAATTTCTGAGCAAGATACGAAAAAATGAACCCCCCACTCCGAGGCTCAAATTTCTTGAAATTTTGATTGGTGCAAACCGCATTTTGATATCTTCAACCGTTTAGCCGCTAGAGGGCGATTCTCGATTTTGAGCAATAATGTGAAACCATCATAACTTTTTTGTTTATGAAAATTATTGATTTCACGTTCTCAGTTTTTTTCTAGTTGGTCCCAACTCCGAGATATTGACCAAAGTCTGGTTTTTTTTCAATAGGACACTCTATATATTAATAGCTCATTAGAAAGCTCGGCTTTTTCTGATTTCAATGATAAAAGTTCGATAGGTTTATCTCTCTTATAGTTTTCGAGAAAAAAAATTATTTCGGTTTTGTCATAAGAAGCAATGTGTAAGAAAAGGACTTTATATCTGTAAGGAAACTGAGTAAGGTCTCTTTCTAACTCATTGTTTCTTATGACAAAAGCCGAAATATTTTTTTTCTCGAAAACTGTTAGAGATAAACCTATCGAAATTTGTATCATTGAAATCAGCAAAAGCAGAGCTTTCTAATGAACTATTAATATATAGGGTGTCCCA
The DNA here is from genome assembly GCA_917834065.1 of Ceutorhynchus assimilis. Taxonomy (NCBI): domain Eukaryota; kingdom Metazoa; phylum Arthropoda; class Insecta; order Coleoptera; family Curculionidae; genus Ceutorhynchus; species Ceutorhynchus assimilis. The sequence continues at coordinate 4,129,045 of OU892290.1, forward strand.
TTGAAAAAAATCGTATTTTGGTCAATATCTTGAAATCGAGGCCGAATAGAAAAAAACTGAAAACGTCATTGAATTCTGCTTGAAAAAGTGCTTCTAGGAAGTTTTTACGGAAATCAGTTATTTTCATAAACAAAAAAGTTATGAAGATTTCACAGTATTGCTCAAAATCGAGAATCGCCCTCTAGCGGCTAAACGGTTGAAGATATCAAAATGCGGTTTGCACCAATCAAAATTTCAAGAAATTTGAGCTTCGGAGTGGGGGGTTCATTTTTTTGTATCTCGCTCAGAAATTGACGTTTCCTATTAAAACCATCCAAATTCGGACACCCTGTACAGCGTGTCTCATTTAAGATAGTATTGAGGGTTATCTTTGAGCCGATGGTAGGCAGAAAAAAACTTGGTGCAGATTCCCTACTTGTTTAGTGTGAATCCACTGCTGCAAACCGTTTTTTAATAGCTCGTCTTGTTTACGAAAAACAATGTTGTGCCCTAGATAGAGTTTTTCGCGTAGAATCCATTGGCGTATGAGAACTTTTTGAATTTTTTTCCAAGTTCTAACACAAACTTTTTTTTTTAATGGGACACATGTATTTTATTATTTTAATTAATAGGGGCTAACGATATATGTATATAACATGTAGGTTTCATGTTATACATATATCGTTAGCAGAAAAAATCCCTAATGATTAGGATAATGAAATGCAGAGTGTCCCATTGAAAAAAAAGCAAGTTTGTGTTGAAACTTGAAAAAATTTAAACAACAAATTTTTCATACGCCAATGGATTTTATGTGAAAAACTTTATGTATTTTTCACTTTTTTTTCTATCATTCGTTGTTGAAAGTGAAGTCAAGGATGGAGAAAACACAAAAAAAAAGCTATTTCACCCTGTATTTCTAAAACGAGGCGAGCTATCAAAAAACGGTTTGCGGCAGTAAATTCACTCTAAAAAGGTAAGACAGGAATCCGCAATCAGTTTTTTTCTACCTACCATGGGCAACAGGGGCTCAAAGATAACCCCCAATACAATCTTAAATTGGACACCCTGTACTTATAATCAATTAAAGAAAGAGTTTTTTTTTGTTCCTATGTTCCAACTTGAGTGATACTGATAACCCGTATTGAATTTAGTTTATATAAGTATACAGTTTATTTCGTATAGGTACATATTTGAGGGTTGATCTGTGATCAGTGGCCAAATAGTTATTGTATCTTATTTTTTGATTAATATTATATTATAATAAAAAGATAAAATTAAGTGTGTTTTTTTTGTACCTATGGATTAAATTAAAATAATTACTATTTTTTAATAGGCCCATATTCGCATTAATCAAAAAGGCTCATGAATATATGTATATCATTCCCTAGGGACAGTAGCTGTAAATAAAATAAAAAGTAAATTGAAAATACATCTTCAAATTAATTTAAAATTACATATTGAGAAAAGTATATTGAAATTGAAATCGAATGCTTTTCATCTTATGCATGGGTATCTGCAATATCATTTTGGTCTTATTTCTGCATACTCACTCAGTTAATTTACATTTTTAACAATAGAAAAATTACAAATTCAGGTAATTTATATATTTATTTTTATATATGTATATGATTTACATTTCATTGATAATTCTATGTACATTATCACAAAATATATCAGAAGAACAATCACAGATCAGGTAGATGAATTGCATTTTGTCTGGCCATTGGTAACCCCTCTTCAATATATTGCTCAATATTGTCATTGCATAAAATGCATATGTTGTGTAAAACACATGCAGCCAATATTGTTCCAGGTACCCAATCTAATCTGTTCATATCTAAATCCCTTAACCTTCTCCAGCGTCCAAAAAAATGGGCAAAACTCCTCTCTACTACCGATCGTGCGCTTGAGTGTGTTCTATTAAATTCTATCTGGTTTTCATTCAAATTTCCCCGATTTATAAAAGGCACTTGTAACCATAACATTTGCGGGTATGCCTTATCACCCAAAATCACCTCTCCATTAGGAAAAAATTCCTGAGGTTCTTCTTGTGCTCTTAAATAAAGAGGTGAATTTCGAAGTACACGTATGTCGCTAACTGAGCTAGGAAATCCAGTGAAACAATTTGTGAATGCCATCTTTTCATTGCAAACTACTTGCAGAGTCATGCCTGTAAATCTTTTCCTATTGGTATAAACTTGCTGCTGGGCAGCTGGCACTTTCATTGGAACATAGGTGCCATCTATTGCTCCAATTACCCGCTCAAAACCTTCTCCATATCTTCTGCCAAAATATTCTTTGCTCTGCTCCATTTCTTGGGCCAAAGGCCACTTAATAAAAAAGGATGCAATCCGGTTCAATCCATTAATGATTCTAAGAAAGTCACGACTCAATGATGATTTGGCCATATTCAGTCTACCTCCAACTGATCTAAAATTAAAAAATAGAGTAAGCAATTGGTAAGCGCCACAATTCTGATAAGAAGAATTTTTTTCAATGGAATAAAGAAATGGAAATTTATAATATAGATATTATTGGAGCAGGATTGGGAGTATTGAGACTTAATGAGACTCCAAGTTAGGACACTCAACCTAGTAAAATATATAGTTATAATGTAACATGAAAGTAGAGCAACTTTTTAAAAACAAAATAACATTATTTTAAATGACATAACACCACTTCATTAATAATCTGAATTACCTGAAGCTATCTGGGGTAGCTAATAACCAAATTACAGCTAATAGAGCCCTTTCTATTTGGGATGGTTCGTTTCCTCCATAAAGCTGACACATTTTATTAAAAATAATGTGGAAAGCATGTCTACTGAGCCGGAAATTCTCTCTAAACTCAAGGTCATTGTACTTTGCAGCAACTTGTTCTAAAAATCCTTGAATTCTTATAGGAATTTGCTCCTTCTCACAAAGCTGCAGCAACAATTCCTCTTCCTCTTCCTCTTCTTCATCTTCATCAGACTCAGAATTATCACAAAGCTAAAATAGAATAATTTTATGCTGATAATACCTAAATATATATCCTGTTCACAATCCGATGTCCACAGGTGCAGGTAAATTTATCACCTTTCCCTATCAAATAACATTGAAAGGTGATTTTACCTGTACCTACCTGTGGACATCGGATTGTGAACGGATAATATATAAATATAGGTCGACCAGGCACTGCCAAATAGGCCCCCTTTATTTATAGAGCCAGTCAAAAATATTGAAAAATCTAATTGTTACTACTTAGGTAAAGGTATGCTGTTTTACCTAGTAAAAAATGCTTCTCATTGTGCTTATGTAATTGAAACGTGGAGTGTGGAGTATTGATAATTCAATAGTGTTCAGGTTTGAGCTAAGGGATCTAATCAAATAATGTGTAGAGTGTAGGTACCTAATCATTGTATTCTTACTTGCAACATTAATAGCAATGAGTTTTTTCTAATTTTCAATAATGAATGCAGCATTATTGCTGCATTTGGATCCTCTGCCATCTGCCAATATACAAGAGAAAATACTAGACCTGCAAATCTGGAAATATTAAATTAAAGTTTTTTTAAGAAAATTAAAGTTTTTTTTTAGAAAATTGAAAATTTGAAAACAAACAAACAATGGAGAAATTTATAGGTTAATTTGCGCGGCAAACCGGCAAATTCAAATTTTAGTGGCATGAGAAACGGTATTTCGCGTTCCAGCAAATTAGACACTTGGTTTGGCATCACCAGTGGAGGGGGAAAAGTAGGTTTTGGCATTAGCATCGCCGTCCTTGAACGCACTCCATAGCTGCTGTAGAGCGCCTCGGGCTGTTTATAGGCGTTCCAGTATATCAGAGTTTTACGCAACCGAACTTTTTTTTCGGGATAAAAAATAGCCTATATCACTCTCCTCTATAGCGGATTCGATTGACCGGATTAGATCGATCTGGTTCAATTTAAGTGAACCACACTGTGTTCGATTCAAGCTGGATCAGTGCACCCTCATCCTCATCAACAAAAAAATGATCTAGATCAGAAGAAGTTCACTTAAATTGAACCCAAATCGATCTAATCTGGGTCAATCGAATTCACCTTATATATAGATACGTGGTATTAATTCAAGATCGGTCCAGCCGTTATTGAATTCAAAAAATAATAAAGTTACGTCGGTTGAATGCAAGCCTAAATAAATGAAATATGGCAACGTTGTTTCATGCTGTCAAAAAAAGTTGGGTTATGTTGTTATGTAATGTGAATGAGTTTGTTTACAATTAAATTAATAATTAATTCAAAATTATTTTCTTTTTCCGAGATGTGTAACCTATCCACAAACCTTCCTTGGGATGGCCATAACAACCTACCAAAGTTTCATCGTAATCAGATAAGTGGTTTTGGAGCGCATATCCGGATACCCCGTGAACTTTGATTTTTATATACAAACACTAGGAATAAAGTCATAAAGTTAATTGAGAAGGCGTTAATGACAATGTTTCTGTTTTTTCCAAATCCGTTTTGGAAGAAGAAAAAAAACCTCACAGCAGAATGGGCTCAAACTTGGCATAAACATTCTTTGATCGATTATCTACAATCCGAGTATTTTAGTTTTTCGATATTTTGCGTTTTCCTTAAAATGAAAAGGTGTATGGTTGCCTATTTTTCAGGATTTAGATCTTTATGGATTATTTCTGAGAATTCGCAAAATATCGAAAAAATAAAATATTCGGATTGTACCTAGATAATCGATCAAAGAATGTTTATGCTAAATTTGAGCCAATTCTGATGTAAGTCTTAATCGATTTTAGAAAATCAACCAATCAGAGCACAGAACTGACAGACTTCAAATGTCATTAAAGCTTCCTTAACAAAAAAAAATTTAATAACGTGTATTTCCTCCTCTCGCAGCAATGACAGCTTGCAGTCTTCGTGGCATTGAATGAATAAGGTTACTTATTCTTTCTTGAGGAATAGTCTCATATTCTTCGGTCAGCGCCAGTCGTAAGTCTTGCAAGGTTTGTGGTTGCACCGGACGTCGACGAACAGCCCTTTTAAGTTGATCTCAAAGATGTTGGGTTGAGATCCGGGCTACATGCGGGCCATTCCAATCTTGCAATTCCTAGTTCATTCAGATAGTTGTTCACTACATGTGCAACGTGAGGTCTAGCATTATCATGCATTAATTTAAATTGATTCCCAATGAGGGGAGCAAATGGAACCTCAACTTCTTGGAGGATTTCCTCGATGTAACGGTGGGCCGTTAGAGCTCCATTTTCAACAAATACAAGATTAGTGCCTGCTCCAGTAGAAATACCCTCCCAAATCATGATCATATAACGACAAATAAACCCAATGTAAACCTTAACATGGACACACAAAACTTAAGTACAATTTACCGCAACATCATAACCAATCAGTTATAAACCTACCATTCGATTGTTTTCAATTGGTTCTGTTCCCCAAATTAAGCCTTTTTAAAGGTGAAATTTGGTGGGATGGGAATCAATATTATCAATAATTTAGTTTTACGTACCAATGCAGATCGATATGAAAAAGTAGTACCGAAACATCACGGCAAGTAATAGTACCGCTCTTTGGTGTGTGAACTTTTTTGTTTGTTGTTATTGATGAATCGGTCCGAATGATGCGATTCATAGCTTTAATAATCTAGGTAAGGTATTTTGTAGATAACAATACGACGTTTTTATTAGTCAAATTAGGTAATTGGTTCTATGTTGTCTGGATTGATAGTTTTTCAAAAATATAATTTGTGAAACTCATTTTACTTATCTTTTGTTATGTAATAGTCATTGTTGAAACTTTTTAAATGTTATTTTATTTTTTATACGTCATTTTTTAATTTATTTTTTTAAACCTTTGTAAATGCTTCTTTTTTAAAATATTAATTTATTTTGTCAGTCATTTTTTAAAAAGGTAATCGTTGTGAAATGCTTGTAACGTTCTTTGCATGTTTTCTTTTAGCCTTGAGACGCGGAATACGTCGAAACGTTGGCTGTTGATTTAGATATTTCATTAAATAAAGTCCAAATAAGCCGAAAACCGACTTTTCATTCTTTAATTTTCATAGGATTTCAACGCAATTAGGCTCTTATTTAATCTGATTAAATTATCTAGAAATCTGTTGATTGAGATTTTTATTTGGTTTCAACAGTTTTAAGCCTGAGAAGCTTTAAAATTGAAATTATCGAATATTAAAAAATTTCCAAAAATTACACTGAGACAGTTTTTGTCTCAGAGCTTCGTTAATTTTCATCATATTTTGATGTAATCAAACTCTAATTAAAGCGAACTAAATTCTCTACAAACCTATTAATCAATATTTTAAAATTGAATTAATCGAACATTGAAAATTTGCCAAAAATGACATTGAGACAGTTTTGCCTCACAGTGACAGCTCCGTTAATTTTCATCCGATTTTGTATTTTAATTTTTAGTGTAGTTGACCTATAATTGAAGTCAATTAATTTCTCTTCAAACCTATCCATTAATTGAGATTTCAATTTGGTTGCAATAGTTTTACACCTAAGAAGCTTTAATATACATGGTGTCACAGGAAAAACAGTCCACCCCGATTTATTGGATTTGTGATGAAAATTTGGAAAAACGCTCGGACACGTCGATTTTTATTTGGGGGCGAACTATTTTTCAGTTTTTTTCATCCCCGTAGCTTCAACCCCCTAGTTAGGGGGAGAACAACCACCCAAATTTGAATAGGGGATAGGGGACGTGTCATATCTCTTTTCAAAGGTCTCATCGAGTTCTTTATGGTGCTAGGATTTTGTCTCATTATTTTCATCCTTAACGAAATGACAGCTTGTCAAAATCTTGGAAATAGACTATTGTTTTATTGGGAGTGGTTGAAGCTACGAGGATGAAAAGAACTGATAAATAGTTCCCCCTCAAATCAAACATCGACGTGTCCGAGCGTTTTTTCAGATTCTCATCACAAATCCAATAAATCGCGGTGGACTGTTATCCCTCGGACACCCTGTATAATTTATCGGATGTTGAAAATTTGCCAAAAATTACATTCAGACAGTTTTTTCGTCACAACTCATTTAATTTTCATCCGATTTCAACGCAAATAGGCTCTAGTTAAAGCCAATTTAATTATCTACAAACCTACCAATTGAGATTTTAATTTGGTTTCAAGTTTCATCAGTTTCGCACCTGAGAAGCTTCAAAATTGAATTTATCGAACATTGAAAATTTTCCATAAGTGACACTGGGACAGTTTTTGCCTCACAGCTCCGTTAATTTCCATTCTAATTCAATGTGATTCAGCTTCCATTAGGAGCCAGTTAAAATCTCTACAAACCTATATCAACTGAGATTTTAATTTGGTTCCTATAGTTTCGCACCTAAAAAGCTTCCAATTTGAAATTATCGAACATTGAAAATTTGTCAAAAATAACATTCAGACAGTTTTTGCCTTACGACTCCTTTAATGTTCCTTCGATTTCAACGCAATTAGGCTCTAGTTAAATCCAATTAAATTCTCTACAAACCTATAAATTAGGACTTTAATTTGGTCCCAACATTTTTGCACCTGAGAACCTTCAAAATTGAACTTTCAAGCCAATTAAATTCTCTACAATCCCATTGATTAAGATTTTAATTTGGTTTCAACAGATTCGCACCTTTAGAAGAAGCTTCCAAATTGAAATTATCGAACATTGAAAATTTCCAAAAAATTACATTTGAGACAGTTTTTGCCGCACAGCTCCGTTAATTTCCATCAGATTTCAATATGATTAAACTCTAATTAAAATCAATTAATAAACCTGCTGATTGAGATTTTAATTTGGTTTAAGCAGTTTTGCACCTGAGAAGCTTCAAAATTGGATTTATCGAACATTGAAAATTTTCCAAACGACATTGAGACAGTCTTTGGTTCACAGTCACAGCTCCGTTAATTTTTATGTGATTTCACCGCAACTAGGCTCTAATTAAAGCCATATAAATTCTCTACAAATTCATTATTTAAGATTTAAATTTGGTTTCAACGGCTTCGCATCTGAGAAGATTTTAAATTGAAATTATCGATCATTGAATGTTCCAAAAATGACACACAACCGTTAGTTTCCATCAGATTTTAATGTTATTCAGCTCTAATTGATGCCAATTAAATTCTTCATAAACCTATTAATTGAGATTTCAATTTGGTTTAACAGTTTTGCACCTGAGAAGCTTTAAAATTGAAATTATCGAACATTGAAAATTTGCCAAAAATTACATTGAGACAGTCTTTGGCTCACACCCCCTTTAATTTTCATCCGATTTCAACGCAATTAGGCCATAATTAAAGCCAATTAAATTATCTATAAACCCATTTATTAGGATTTGAATTTGGTTTCGACAGCTCTCCACCTGAGAAACTTCCAAATTGAAATTATCGAACATTAAAAATTTTTCAAAAATTACACTTGAGACAGTTTTTGCCTCACAGCTCCGTTCATTTTCATCCGATTTCAATGCAATTGGGCTCTAATTAAAGCAAATTAAATGCTTCACAATCCTGTTAATTGCGGTTTTAATTTGGTTTCAATTATTTATTCACTAGTTTATTAGTACAAATTCTTTTTTTAGTTTCTATCTTTTAAATTTTTACTTTTATATCTAAGACTTGTTCCATTAATACCTTTTCATTCATTCATTCATTTCTTTATTGTCTTTTCTTGAAAATTACATTCATATAGACAGAAAGTTGGGTACAACTTTAACATTTTAGGTAAATAAAAGTAAACTCCTAAGGAAAAAAAAAATAAATAAAAATATTAAAGATCCTAAAGTATTCGTACATTAATAGCCTAATATCCTCTATTATTCATTTATTATGAAAGATCCTAACATTAAAATGTTTATAACAAAGTGTGAAATTTGTTTGGCAACATTGTATGTAATTTTTTTATCCATTGTATTAACAAAATCTGCTTCTGTTTGAAATATCTGTTTTATAGCAGGAGTGCGGAGGCTTTCATAAATTGGGCACTCAAATAAAACATGGCTGATGGTTTCCAATTGTTGTAAATTGCAAATAGTACAAATTAACTTTTGATCAAGCTTATAGGCGATTCTGTTAAAATAAAAAGTTATTATATATATACTTCGACGTTAGGCGTAACTGAGATATACTTCTTGTAAATTGAATTGGCATATTTAAAAGAAGATATGATCGTGGAATAGTGCCCAAATTAAAAAAATTGTAAAATTTTGCATATTGCGAATTATATAAGCTTTCAAAATCCTTGTTTCGGAGATAGTTTTCATATTTTAATAAAATAACGTGTTTGGATGTTCTTAAACGATGTAGCGTAAGATTCTGCCACAGCTGCTCTTGGTCAAGTGTCATAAAAATTGATTTAATGTGGTTTAGCCAATTAATACCTATTAGTCGACTATTTCAGGATTTTTTTTTTGTTTAATATAGATAAGAAAAATAAAATAATGGTGTTTCGAACTTAAAAGTCCATTAAAATAAAAGTCATGAAAGCACAATTCAAGCATTCAAACGGGCAAGGTCTCTCTAATCTTCATTGACCTACCCCAACCCAGGCCATGAGAAGTCGGGTCGGATTATCAGATTACTAACTCAGACATAGTTGTACGAAATGTTGTATATTTTTTATTCTGTTTCCATTAGACTGGGAGTGAAATACCTAACTATTTTTTGAAAAAATTTCTCGTCTCTGTATTTGGCTTATCTATATTTCATTACCTAATATGCCTTCTTCCACTAACAATAGAAATATAAAGTTCCTAAGAACAGGGGTAAAAGTATATTCCACAACTTTCCTAATTTTTCGTGTAATACTATTGAGAGTATGGTCGTATTTAAAAAAAAAAAAAGTTGATGATGGTTACTAGAAGACGAAACGTCGAGTTTTAAATGTCCCAATGAGAAAGTATTTTTTATTTTGAAGTATCTCTTTAAATAGACACAAAAAAAAATTGTTAGGCATTCTGCCACAATTTGACCGATCCTGTATATCTTACCGTTTCCGAGATCCTAAAGGTGTGTCTCGAATTTGGACCACCCTATACATGAGTGCACGTTTTCAGCTTCACTTTCCATTTCTTTCCTGTGCTTGAATTACCTAGGTACCGAGGACGTTAAAGCAATTTTCAAGCTTATTCCCGAGTTGTTTTTGTTTTATGACTTGAATTGTTAATTTTTCAACATATTTACTTATAATTTTGCAGTAATGGGGTGATTGTGAGCTAAAAGCTCTGGTGTGGTCACTCAAGGTAATGATACAATATAGTTTTGAGTATATTTCAATTTTTGGCGGATGGATCAGTTTGGGTAGTAACCAAAATATGCATCTAAATATTTTGGCATAAATCCTGTTTTCATTGAAAAATTGGCATTTTAAAGCAAACGGTCATTTGAAATTTGAATCGCTCAGAAAAAGGCCTGAAAACTGATAAACATTGATATTTTCGGTCAATTTATGACTAATTTGATGGATTTTTATCGAGAAAACAACTTAGATATTCAGGTTTGGGCCATTTTGATGTACATCGTACAACCGATGATAATTTTAATGAAGCAAGTTATCCGAGTTTATTTAGTACACCTTTCAAAAATTACTAGTACAAATTTACTTCGCTTGTGTCCAACCTCAACCCACACAGCAGGTACCTAAACTAAACGATACGACGCCAGCCAGAGCTTTGTACAGATTTTCACCAGATGCACGTTCTCTTTTCTTTTGTCCGCATTTCTGACTGATCTTCCTGTCCGAGTGCTTAGTCACTCTTCTCTCGAATTGCAAAGCTAATAGGCGCGTTTTCTTTTTTCATCAATTTTTATTTTAGAGTGATTTTATGATAAATTGTTGAAGTATTCACTAAAATAATGTATTGTTCAGGAATGAAGTGCTTGTAAGCTAAAAGCTTCGTCGTGGCCATACCAGGTAATGAAAAAATATATAATTGTATTTAGTAATTAGATTTTTGGGAAAGTTGCATCTTAAAATACTTATCCGATAGGTATTTCGATAGTTCTCTTATGTTTCAATGTTAATACTGTTAACCGTTAACAAGATACTTGCACATTTTTCGATTATATACTATGTGACAAAAAAAAACGCATCACTCACTAACCGGATGTATATTTTTAAACAAATTTTCTACATGTTAATGGTGTAAAAAATAACAATTATTGATTAAATTTTACTTTATTTTTATATTTTTCATTAAATTGAATTTTACTTTCAATAGCCCAAGGCTCAAGCATATGTAGATACAGAATTTAGTTAAAAAATATTTTCTTCTATGGAAAGATGCTTTTTTTTTATCACACAGTATATATTTTTTCAAAGTCTGTGGGTAAAAAAAATATATTTACTATTTTTTGAATATGTTCTCAAAACGTAAAGTATAGCTACAAAAGTCAAATATTTATACTGAAGCGTTATCTAACGTTACTTTTGTTCACTGCTGTTTGATGTTTTTTTTATTATTTCTATTATTTATTTCATTCTTTATCATATTCAACAAAATAAATGCTAATAATTTCCCTATTTATTTCAATTGCTGGGTCAACGTCAGTTACACGAAATATACCTTTCTTTTTCCCAAATACATGTATCTATATTATCGAATTAAGCTTTCGAGTTTATTGAATATTGTTTCTCAGAAGAAAATAACCTATCGATGTCAAAATCTTATAAAATCTTCGATAAACTCATCTGGTTGGAAATCTCACACTGTTGTCAAGGGTAGCATTGAATTTCGCCTTCTTATCAAAGATCCAACTTTAAAACAAAATTTGTTTTCAAATTATTCACGTTCTCAAAAATTCTTTTTTGGTAAAAGATTAGATTTTAATAGTTTCAGCGAGACCATTAAATTAATTATATGTGAATTTATACAAAACTGGGACCAAGTATTTACCTGTGAAGAAACCTAAACTAAATCCAACGAAGCTACGGAGTGCACCAAAACATTGTCATGCATAGTGCACGTGATCCCTCAGGCGAGGCCTGGGCAGATGTGCTTGTACAGAGTCGCACTCGCACTTAGGGAGCATCGAAATTTTATCAAATTTTATTAAATACCTAATATGCGACTAGGTATGGAAAAATTACTCAAAGGTTAACTAATAAAGAAAAACAAAAACCATTTTGTATATACATATAACATTTAATGAAGTACAAAAAAATGGGGACATTTCTATTTTAGGAGGACAATTGACAAACGGGTTAACAGTTTTCGATTTCAAAATTATGTTTATTTAATACTAGCGCAAAAATAATAAAAAATAATGATAAAATAATAAATACTTTTGTCATTTTAGTCAAGTTACTCAGAATCCGAAGAACTGCTAGAAGATTCATTAGGATTAATTATTATCGGATTTTAATCAACTAATTCATCAACTATGTGATCTAATTCTAACATTTTCACTTCTACCTTATTTTTTACATGTCCTACGCAATTATTCCATTTTTCAGCAGTGATAGACAAAACAGCTTCACTGAAAATATTTTTAAGATCGCAAAATTTAAAAGTAACATTTTTGTTTGCAACATAGTTTTTTATGTCCGCCCAAATAAGCTCTATTGGGTTGAGCTCGCAGTGATAAGGGGGAAGACGTAATACTACTCTATTATGTGCTTTAGCAATTTCGTCGACAATGTATTTATTATATTTGGTTTTATGTTCCTTCACTTTCTGCAAAAGTTGTACTTTTATCATGCTATCCTCGAATGGTATACTTTTCGAACGCAACCAGTCTTGAATTAGGGCTTTTTTTGTGGCTGTAGTTGGAATTTGTTCAGCTTTTCTTGAATGGTATATGGCGTTGTCTAAAACAATTACACAATTTTCTTCTAGGTTTGGAATTATGTTGGTAAACCAATTTTCAAACGATTTGCCGTCCATTTCCTCATGATAGTCGCCCGTCTTCTTCGACTCAAAGGCCCACAAGGCGTCGGGTACAAACCCTGTTTCGCTTCCTATGTGACACACTATCAACCTTTTTCCTTTTCCTGAAACAAGATTTATTTTGTTTTAGTTGAAACAGAATATTTACATGCATAAAACATATTTTTTGGACTATTTCCTGAATAAAATGTGCTGCGAGGCAGACAAAAAAAATTTTTGATTTAATCGTGTCCAACCAAACACAAATAATCGAAAACCAGTTACCAAAGACATACTTAAAATTTCATACTATACCAACACATTTTCGTTGTTACCTGAATTCTAACTAATTGATCGAACGGTAAGATGAAACCCTTCCAATTCTCTACGATTTTAATGAATACAGAAAATAATTAATAATAAACTTTCTTGGAAAATACACAGGTAGATACATACTGTGGGTCTATTTTTCATAGCTAACAAGTAATTTTAGACCCTTTTTGACCATCGCTTACTAATAGGTATTGGTACCTACAAATCGAGGTTTAGGCCATAAAGTTATTGTAAACCAAGTAGAATACAATTACTTTATGGCCCTAATCCTCGATTTTTGCTATCAACAGCAATGAAATAGACTATACCAAATTTTAAATCAATACCTAATCCAAATGCAAATTATCTTGTTCACAGACACACACGTTAAGGTTAAGAGTTTAATAAGGTCTTATCTGATGGGTTCTTTAACCCAGTTGAGAGGCCATCTAAGAAGGCTTGCCTTGAAGAACCTACGGATTCATCAACCCAAATTTTAGACTTAGTGTGGCCTGCGTTCACCCACGTTTCATCCAGGTAGTAAATTTTCCTATTTTCTCTTCTATAGGCCCGTATTTTCGTTAAATAATCTCGTCTCCACAATAGAATTTCTGGTTTCTCGAGCAACAAACTATTTCTCCCTCTTTTTTTAAATTTAAAACTTAATGCTTTTGTTTAGATTCTCTCATAACGGCATAAACACCACTTGGAGACACTCCAGCAATGTTTCCTACTTTTCGCACGATTTCATCAACTAACAATTCGGGATTTGCTTCGACTTCATTTTTGTAAATGTTCATAATTAAATTTTTTTCATTACTATTGAAAGGCACTTTTTTTGGTCTCTTTTGAGGTGGAGTGTTGAAACACATATTAGCAGCTTCTTCATCCGACATTTTAATAATTTAAAACTTTAAAACTAATAAAAAAAATCACTACTAAATATCCGGTAAAATGTAACACCACCGATCGTTAAAACGTAAATGACCATTCCGACCCTGTAACGATTAGGCCAAAAGCAATAAGTTCCCCTACCTTGGAAGTCCCCTACAGATTGCAGGTAAATCCGATTGGCCAGCTTGAGGGGTTTGTTTATTTTAGCCCAATAGATGCAAAGCCACGTGCCGATCATGCTTCGATCACGCACGGAAAGTGTTTTGGCCCGCTTTTTTGGTTCCATGGATATAGTATACCTGAGATCATAAGCGTAACTGTAGGTAAGGGCATTGAAGAATGAATAATGAATTTATTAAAAATAAATAAAACTAGATTTGGAAACATTTGAATGGTAAAAATTATTATATTATTTACCCACATACAAAAATTGATTCTGAACTTAATAATTTTATTTTATTATGTCTATAACTAAAGTGTAGAAATATTAATAAAAAAATAATATATTCATTACTTATCCTCATTATCAGAAAGAGTGCATTTTCAGGAACTTTTGTCGGTTCCTACGTTTATACTTATTGGTAGTTCGATCGTTTCGTCTATGCAGTGATCCAGGTCCCACATATTCTCTTCAATTTTTATCACATGTGTAATGCATTTGAACCACTTTTCTCCATCAGTTTCACTTAAGGCTCTGTCGAACAGCACCTGAACATCATTCAACTTGAATCTGGTATTATGTCTTACCACGTAACCTTTTACTAGTTTCACTTGCGCCCATATTAACTATATCGGGTTTAGTTCACAGTGGTATGGAGGCAATCCAAGTACTGTCACATTATGTTTTTTTGCCATTTCATCGTCATTTGGTAAAGCGGTGTTTATGCTCCTGAACTATTGCTAGAAGTTCTTCTTTCACCATATCTTCTTCAAAGTTTATCGCTTTTTCCACAAGTCACCGAATTATATCCGCTTTTCTCCATGAACCAATCTCGCATTTTCTCGAATGATAGATAGCTGGCGTTGTCCATAACGATTACAGATCCTTGGGGGGATAAGATCCAACATTTTGTTGAAAATATTCCTCAAATACGTCTGCGTTCATTTCTTCATGATAATCAAATGTACGTTTAGACTGGAATGTTAATAAACCACCTGGAAAAGCTTGTTGTTTATAATTCCACTAATTCAAAGAACGAATAGAAATTACTTACTTACTTTCCAAATATTCTTTTTAGAATTAAATGTATTTTTTGATTCGGTTCTCACCATATTTCCGTCTAATTCGTCTTCTTCCGTTTAATCAATTTGACCATACCGAGTGAAATATTCGGATATAGTTATTTTCCTGAAAAGTGCGCAAAATGATACTTTCCCGCACGAAAAAGCAGTTAAACGAACGACGCGAAGCGGAGTTTGGATAAGCCTTGAGTGCGGGAAAGACACTTTGCGCAAGTGTTAGGAACAATATTTTGTCTACGAGTGTTTAAGATTTGCATCCAGGAGAGCTGTATACCTAATCTTCTTAAATGTTTCTAGATGCTCAAAATTGGTAATTTTCACCCCTAGATCAATGTGTTGTGTTTTCAATTTTTTTTTTCAGTGATCATCTTGACTTTATTTGCATTATTGGTTGTGCTAATGAAGTTTACTTAAAATTTGAACAAGTCGTTAAGTTTGTTTATTTTTGCCAAATTTTGGTATGTATAAGGAGTATAACTTACAGTGCAACTTTCATAATCTGATACTCCAAAGGAATGTGAGTTGGTGGCTCTCTATGCCAATGGTCACCTGACCTCACATCTGTTTCTGCTGAATTTTTCCTCCCCTCGCTCCTCATACGGAAAGTGTCAAATTAAAAAAACTAAACATTACCTGAATGCCTTTATTAGAACAAAAATAACATCAGACCCTTCTTTCTGAATATAAGATTATCAAGAAACCCACAAAACATTGAAAAATCGAGTATAAGTTGCGGTTACTATGCGTAACAAAAATTAGAGCGCAAAGAGTTTCCGTGTGAGCAAATGAGTGTGCAAAGTAATAATTTTGCGCACGCTCGTCGAAAAAATATTTACTGCACTCCTATGGAAGGAGCCTTCAATTTTTTTACTCTCTGTCTTTTTCAAATGAGCTATAGATACCACCACTGGTGTCGCATAGCAGATGACTAGAGGGTGTTTTATTGAAAAAAAAAAAGATGTCGTATAGACTTTTCAAACATTTATTTCAGATCACTCGAGATAATAATAAACAAAACCGACATTTTTTTATTATCTTTCCACGTAAAAAGGTGAAATTGACAATATAAATAATATTTAGTTTTCTTCTTTCCTGGGATTCGCTCGTGCATTAAAACAAATTATTTCTGTGACGAGTCGGTATTTTTATTACCATCTTCAGACATACAATTCTGTATAATTTTGGTACAATATTAAGATTTTTACATCTAGTTAGAAAGTTTTTTCTGTTTTTTCACTTGGCCATTCCTATGCTTAGTTTCTTGTATTTCTTCTTCAAATAACAGTCCTCTGTAGAACTGTCCGTGCCTTGGAAACCTTCCTCCACTTGTTATCTGGCAGTGGAGGGTGTGTCGGGTTGGCACTCTTGGGTGTCGACCCTTTCCCCCCTCTTTTGTTGTCATCTATTTGTCTATTTATCTATTTATCCATATATCTATTTATCCATTTATTCATTTATCTATTTATCCATATATCTATTTATCCATTTATCTGTTCACTATCGTGTTCTTCATCTTCACTTTTCTTGACCAATATATTCCTGGCCAGCTGCTTGACCGCTATCCAGTTTTCCTCCCTGTTTACCATTTTTGCCAGAATGTTCTCTGGGGTGATTATGCCCGTTTGCTCTTCGCATATAACTCGCCGCTCACGCCAGTGCTTGCAGTGGAAGAGGATATGTTCCGCGTTGTCTGTCTCCGCACAGTAAATACACTCGTTGTCTGCTGTCTTATTAATATCATATGTGTAATCTCGGGAGCTACCGTGCCCGGTCAGAAACTGTGTCAGGTAAAAGTCCGTGTCCCCATGCTTTCTCTCCATCCAAGTCTTGATATTGTCGCGAAACGTCTTTGGTTCGCTGTGTAGCTCGACTATTCACCCTGAAAAGCAGAACGGGAAGGAAGGAGTAATCAGGGAAACACCAGAACTGTTTTAACTAGCTAATATGTATTGTTACAGGACGGAGATTACGGAAACTTGAATATTTAGTTATTACCACATCATCGTCATCTGGGACCAGATAACGTCCCTTCGGGTGGTGAGGCTAAACAAAGGGCGGACAGTCAAACGTCGGGTATACTCCTGCAAAGCTAAATAACCAAACCAGCCCTACAGGAAAATCTAGAAAGCCTTTTCACTGTAGGTCAAAGCCTGGGTCGCCAGGGAGTACCTGCCCTGATAGAGATACGATAGCGTATTAACTTTATCAGTCCAGATAGTTCCCCAACTTTGAGTCGTCTCTTAACACCTACTGATTGCAGCGAAGCGCTGAGACACGACTAATTTGCCATAGTTTGGCCCGGGCTTTTATATCCAATATTTGCTGACTATGATTAGGATAATTTGTGTTTTCTTGCTTAGTTGCAGTTATTTGTTATAACCCGTGGTTTAGTGTTTTGAATTTGGTTATAGCCCGTGGTCCCATGTAGGGTTGACAATATTTGGGATGATCCTGTAGGTCCATCTTCCTTTCTTGCAGTTCTCCTTGCCTTGGAACCCTGGCGTTATTTATATTTAATTGGTAGTTTTCCTGACGTCAAGTTTCGAAAATAGTTTTCTCATTTCCAGGGATTCGGTCGTGCATTAAAACAAATTATTTCTGTGACGTTTCGGCTTTTTTATTACCATCTTCAGACATACAATTTTGTATAAATTTTGGTAAAATATTAAGATTTTTACATCTTGTTAGATGTAGGAATACCCAAAGGAAAAAACAGAAAAAACTTTCTGACTAGATGTAAAAATCTTAATATTTTACCAAAATTTATACAGAATTGTATGTCTGAAGATGGTAATAAAAATACTGAAACGTCACAGAAACAATTTGTTTGAATGCACGACCGAATCCCAGGAAAGAAGAAAACTATTTTCGAAACTTGACGGTCAGGGAAGCTACCAAGTAATATAAATAATGCCGGTTAATTAACTTTAGTCATCCAAATAATCAGTAGAACTATCCTCTACCCCAACTGATATAATAATGGGCTGTATTTATTCTTCCAACATTAGGTCTAGCTGTCATATCTTTTTGAAGTGAAAACTTCTTTAGAATCGTTGGGAGTGATTTGAGACGATGAAACGAAAAAGCGACCCTGAAACGGAAAAGCGACCCTGAAACGAAATAGCAACACTTTTTTAACACGCTTATATTAACACACAACGAGAACCTGGAACAAGCCAAGTGAGCTGGAACAAGTCTGGAAAATATCTGGATAAATCTCGATGAAGTCTTGTAAAGTCTGGAAATCTCTGGAAAGAGCCTGGAAATTTCTGGAAAGGGTCGGAAAAATTCTGCCAAAGGTCCCAAAAGACCTGGGGATCATTTTCCAGAATCCGGATCAGTCGGTATAAGTCTGGATAAGGTCTGGATAAATCTAGATAAAGTCTGTAAAACTCTGGATAAGTCTGGTTATTGTCTGGAAAAGTCTGGAAATCTCTGGAAACGTCTGGAAAAGACTTGGAAATTTCTGGAAAGAGTTGAAAAAATTCTGAAAAGGTCCCAAAAGACCTGGGAATCATTTTTCAGAATCCGGATCAGTCTGAACAAGTCTGGATAAAGTCTGTATTAATCTGGATGAAGCCTGGAAAACTCTGGATAAGTCTGGATAATGTCTGGAAATCTCTGGAAAGAGCCTGGAAATTTCTGGAAAGGGTCGAAAAATTCTGCCAAAGGTCCCAAAAGACCTGGGGATCATTTTCCTGAATCCGGATCAGTCTGTACAAGTTTGGATAAGGTCTGGATAAATCTGGATAAAGTTTGTAAAACTCTGGATAAGTCTGGATATTATCTGGAAACGTCTGGAAAAGACTTGAAAATTTCTGGAAAGGGTTGGAAAAATTCTGACAAAGGTCCCAAAAGACCTGGGGATCATTTTCCAGAATTCGGATCAGCCTGAACAAGTCTGGATAAAGTCTGGATTGATCTGGATGAAGTCTGGAAAATTCTGGAAAGCTCTGGATAAGTCTAGATAATGTCTGGAAAACTCTGGAAACGTCTGGAAAAGGCCTGAAAATTTCTTGAAAGGGGCGGAAAAATTCTGGAAAAGGTCCCAAAAGACCTAGGGATCATTTTCTAGAATCCGGATCTGTCTATACAATTCTGGATAAATCTGGATGAAACCTGGAAAACTCTTGAACTGAAAAGTGAAAAATAATTTTTAATATAAACAGAAAATATTAATGAACAAAAAATATTAGAATTATTGTCAAAAAAGCGTGGGGTGCTCAATGTATGAGAAATGTGGAACAAAGCACCCCAGCGTGTATTTTAGTTTTTTTAAACTATATTTATTTGCGTTCTTTCTCAAGTCTTTTGGAGGGGGGACGCCACTGTGTATGTTAGTATGTGTGTAATGCATGTAGTTCGATGAAGGTTTCACTTCAACCGGGTGTGAACTGCACAGGATTTTTTTTCTTCTTTTACGTGTTCCGCACATTTATGCCATTTTCCAGAATCTACATGCTCAATTGCTTTTTGAAAAATCTTCTAACATCATTTATTTTATGTGGTATTTCGAATGGCTTCTAAATATCCAATCTGTGGTCACACTAACTGTATCGGATTTAATTCACAGTGATATGGAGGAGTCCAAAGTACAATACTTTGTCGCTTTTCCGCCATTCCATCAATTTTACATTTAGCATATTCCTGTTTTTTTTTGTGTTCACTAGGGCCAAGAGTTCTTTTTTTTACTATACCATTAAGAAGTGATACATATTCCTCTTTCAGAAAGCCACTTTTTAATGTCTTCTTTTCACCATGCAGTCGTTGGTACTTGAACAGCTTTTCTTGAATGATGAAGGAGCATTATCAAGCACTATAACGGATCCTGACGGAATCAAACTAACATCTGCTCGAAATATTCCTCAAACACATCGGCGTTCATGTCTCCAGTGTGCTAAGATTTGCTTCTTTCCGTTGTGTTTTTGGAAAAGTGAAATGGGCATTTTTTGATTCACGGACAATACTACGTACACTTCGTGGACTAACTCTTGTCATATTTGAACACATTTAAGTAATTCTAACAACGGCGGCTTCAGGATGTTGGTGGTGAAGAGCGGTGTACACATTCAAAATAATTTCCTTTTCTGTAAGAGTGAAAGGATAAATTACTGATTGATATTTTTCTAACAGCAGAAAATTCGGGAAAACTCGCAACAGCCATTTTTTAGTAGATTCTTAAATTCAGGATCACGCACTTTTTATAATTTTACCTACGAGCATGCGGTAAAGTACACTTTACCGCACGTTTTTGAAAATGGAAAGTATCACTTTACCGCACACTATGCGGTAAAGATAACTTTACAGCATAGTGTGCGGTAAAGTTAACTTTACAGCATAGTATGCGATAAAGTGCACTTTACCGAACACTTTGTAGTCCACTTTACCGCATAGTGTGCGGTAAAGTAGAACTTGATATTTATAATCAAAAATCCTTTCTTTTTCAGAAAATGGATTTTTGATCCTTTCTAAATTTAATCTTATTCCATTAATTAATCTGATTCATTAATTAATTTTATCAATGCTTTTTTTGGAGGTGTAGATGCTCATAGGTAAAATTTTGTACCTAACACATGCGGAAAGTGCCTTTACCGCCCTTAACTGCCGTTGCGTGCGGTAAAGTATCACTTTCCGCATTTGTTAGGTAAATAACTATTACACATACTGGATAATTTTATTTATTTTTCCACTTTTTAAATGACTTGCAGGTACTAAATATTGAAAATTCTATTAGTGCCTACCTGTAGTTAAGGCACAGCATATACAAAAACAATCAGCAGGCTAACTCGAGTGACAGCCCGTGTAATAAAGGAATTCATGGTCGGGATGTCACTAGCGGCCATTTTGGGATACGAGACAGGGCCTGATTAACAATAATTTAGGTTTTTTCTTTCGTGTCACAGAGTCGTATTGGCTTTAAATAAACTTATTTATTAATACTTACATATAAATAATATTTAAAATTACTAATTTATTATTATTATTGAATATACAAGAATGGTAATAGATAACACCAAAAATGACAACACGAATATACTAAAATCATTTTGAAAATCATAGCTAAAATTTCGCTCTACACCGCACGCCTATGACCTCCGTCAGAAATAAACAAATAAAATGAAATTTCGGCGCCCTTGCCGTTAAATGACAGCGTTATGACAGAATCGTATCCCCTAATGGCGGCGTGCGCAGAAAAGATGCGCGTGAGAGTTAGCCTGCTGACTGTTTTTGTATATGCTGTGGTTTAGGTATATGTATAGATAGGTACCTACCTATAATTAATTAACTCATGTTCTACCTACCAACTACCTTAGGGCCGGTTCGACAATTCAAGTATATCGCGAGTATTTGCTATACCTATAATTAATTAACCCATATTCTACCTACCAACTACCTTAGGGCCGGTTCGACAATTCAAGTATATCTTGAGTATATGATATACCTAACATAAAAATTAATTTTTGAGTTCTAAAATGAACTTTTATGCTAGCCTATACTAAGAATATACTTGAATTGTTGAACCGGCCTTTAAAAGAATATTTTTGATACCCCAGTCAATACCTGACTAATTACAATAATAGATGTACGGCGATATGCATAATAAAAGCCTACAGAGAGAGTGAGAGATATTATTATAGTCATGTTTGATTTATAGCAAAACATACCTCTCATTCTAATTATACAAGCAATTTTTATGCATACGATTGCCTATACATTTTAAAATGTAATATTAACTTATTCGGAAAATATATGGGATGCCTACGGCGAGTCGATTATGACATTGATTTGCAATGGTCTCGCATTTTCAAATAGACTATAGTTATATATGAAGTAGTACCGGGTGATTGTCTATATTTTGCACCCACACCTAGCTCACCTCTTTGAAGAAATACCCAGAGATGTCAAATGTGAAAGTTGTAGGTAATATCAGAAAGTTTTCAATGATGTTAGTTATAAGTATACAGGGTGTGTCACAAAAGTGTGGCGATTCAAAGTAATACTATTTTAGATTCTATTAGCCTTCCAAACCTGATTCCAAATATACTAGGTTTTTTAGGTTTATTCCTCATAGTCCAGCCTCTGAATATCCCATTTTGAAGAAATAATATGGATTTTTTACATGAATGATTATAGTCGCCGCCACCGATATTTGAGTTTCCTACAAAAAATTATTTCTTTGCCGGCGATGCCCCGATAGAAAAAAGCCGCAGCAAAAACTCTACAGATAAGGGTTAAGAATAAATTTAGTCCAAGAGCTATGTTCCGGATTCGATCAAGTACTTAATTTCTTGCATTAAATCTTTGAAAGATCTTTTGAGAAAATTGAAAAATAATTTTAAACATTATTTACAACAATTTAAACCGAATAATTTCGAACCAATATAATTTTGTACTTAAGCGGCACCTGATACGTGCTCCCTGACTAAATGCAGGCCGGCTGATAATATAAACATAATTTTTTGTACGAATCTCGAATATCTTTGGCGGATACTATACCTTTATATTTTTCTGGTGGCCTCTATACTTCACCTTCCTCAATAAAAATGCAATTATTCCAATCCATTTTGTCCAATTTTCTCCTGGACCATTAGGAATAAACCTAAAAAACCTAGTATATTTGAAATCACGTTTGAAAGGCTAATCCAATGGGACAATAATATATGGGGTTTTCCATTTAAAAAAAGTATAACTGCTTCACCACACTTTTGTGACATATCCAACCTAACCAACATCATTGAAAACTTTCTGATATTACCTACAACTTTCACATTTGACATTTCTGTGTATCTCTTCAAACAGGTTACAGGTGAGATAGGTGTGGGTGCAAAATATAGACAATCACCCGGTACAACTTGACCCCAGAATTAAATGACAATTCCACAGAGCCAGTAAGTACCTACATATTTATTTGAAACAAATACATATGTGGATTGATAATCATTTATATATAGCTTCATATTTGGAAAGGGCCTTTCCGATTCTGTTTCTCAAGGAAATATGTTGGAGATACCAAAATAAAAATGCTGTTCAGGTAACGCTAAAATCATTCAGAATCGAACATTGAAACATAAAGAATACCTATCCGAATATCAAAACTTTGCAACAAAAAAGATACCATATAAAGGTGCAACTTTTCCAAAAAAATATAAAAAACACTTCATCTACGGTGTAAGTCTTTTATTGTGGCTCAAATGTTTTTTTTTTTTTATGCAATAATTATCAGGGCTGACAAGTTTTGGGCAGAACGGTTGAAACCAGACAAGACAAAATCATTGTGGAATTATAGGAAGGAAGGATTTATCATTTTCTGCGGCCCATTCTCTAGCCTCTTCAGTCATGCTCGTTCAAATCTTGGCCCATATATTTGTGATAAAGCCAGTATGCTAATTTATGGGCTGCCGTAATACATTCCTTGTACCTTTTTTCAATTAGACTTCTATATTGATGGATTCTTCATTCTTTGGTTTTATAAACGCAAATGTAGCGTCAGCAATATTAGTACAGTCTTTTTGTAATAAATCCAACATTTCGGCTCTATGTGGAAGTTAACTGTGTGTGTGTGTTTAGAGCCTCAACAAAAAGTGCTACATTGTTAATTATATGATTAACATTGGCATATATGTTATTTTGCACATCTTCTATCAGAATTTGTATATAAAAAGGCCTGTTTTTTTTTTTTTAAAATATATCAATACAGTCAACTTAACTATTCCATCTTGTATCCTCTAGTAACTGGGGCTTCCTTGATCCTTTTACTGCCGACAAAAGAGCATTTGGTTTGTGGTGATTTCTGAAATATTTTTCTTTACAATAATGAGCTGTTTTTTCGTTACGTCCTGTGTCTATAGCTGATAGAAAGAAAATATGTTTTCCATCAGAGAAGCAATTAGCTTAAACTGGCTGGTTATGAATATTTGATAATGCGTCCTGTATTAGAGTAGCACATTTCCCTTTTGATTTCAGGGTCATGTCTTTAACACTTTAGATTCCATAATATAGCTTTGTTTTGGTTAGACAAACGGACGGTTCTAGAATGGTTCAAAACAATCGCACAGTTCATCAATCAACAAAATGACAACGGCTTGGCTATCACAAATTTCAATAATAAACTGTGCGATTCTTTTGTACCGTCCTTTTTCGAACTAAAACAAAGCTATTATCTAAAAGTTCTCCAGCTAAGGCTTTTCTAGTTGGAGCAGTATCTCCAGCTCTAAGGGAATTTGCCTTTTTTTTTTTAAATAATAATCCTCTGAATGACTGAATGGACGTTGTCATTTGTTCCACTGCTGCTTGCCATTGGAGCAGGCGTTTGTTAAGGCGGAAGTTCGGTTCCGTGCTCCCTCATTTTTTCAATAAAATTTTTGTGGTGATCTTCATCCAGAATTCAAAATGAAATATATGACAAAGCAACAACAAAAAAGTATAAGTTTATAAAATATATAAAACTTAATCTACACCCGAGTAAATCTGTGGGTCGCGACCCTTAGGGGGGTTGCGAAGCCTTACTCGGGGGGTCGGAGGCAAAAGGAAAAAAGCAATGTTCTACACTAAAATTGAAAAACAAATTCAGTGAGAAGGATGGGCTTGTCTATTTTTCAGAAATTTGTCAAATCGTGATGTTATTTTTGAAATGTTAATATTTACATAATTTTCTAATTGAAGTCTATATCTCGGTATTGCAATTGTAACATCTTTGCATAGCGGGTTGTTGGCGACTAGCCATCGCAATTCTGCGAATATGTACTTTATTGCGTGATATTGAGAAGTATCGGGTGATATTGAGGTTCTCAAGGTGTAACTTGGACTGGAGTCAGGTGAGAATGAGAAGTTGGAAGACCATTTCCTGAAGTTCGACACATTAATCGGGGAGCTCGTAGACTTAGGATCAAATAGATGAAGGTGATAGGAGTTTGTCACTTATTGCTGACATTACAATTGCAAACTGTATCATGCAAGGCATGTAAGCCCTTACCACAAGCTATTGGTCTGTTGCATTATCTTCAACAGTCTTCTGAACATATGGAAAACACTCAAATATATTGTATTGCAGAGAGATTGACCACACACGGCTTCTTGCAGAGTGTAGGTCTTGTGTCTTAATAATGAATATAGGTACCAAAATAGAGAAAATCACAAAGTCTTTTAAATTTCTAACTTTTTGTCTCTCTATGGCCCAAGGGGGTCGCCAGAATTTTTCAGCCTGTGAAGGGGTCGCGTATTCAAATAGATTGAAAAACACGGCTCTAGACAAAGTCTCAAATGATTTCGCAATCATCACGGCAGGTGTCACAATGGCTTTCAAGTTGGATCTTTTTTGAAAATTGTCGAAACAATTTCGCCAAACCCAGTCTCGCAATTCATTAAAATGGATTTATTCAAGCTGAATAATTTTTTTTGAAATCCATCAGATGGAAAAGAATTTTAGTTAGCTGGTTTTCAAGCTATTGTCCACCAATTCCAAGGTCATCTCGTACATTGAATTTTTCTTTTAAAGGTTTCTGATTTTTAAATGAAATAGGTTTTTTTACTTATTATGAAGTGCGTGTACCGCTGAATATTTTAATTTTTGTAAAACCCTAAGTAACCTTAACGCCCAGCATTAGGTTTACAATTTGGATTTTAGATTTGACATAAATTTACTAAAGCCAGGCCTCACATACAAAGCAGCAAGTATGACGAGGTAAAGGCTGTCAAAAGCACACGTCAAAGTCACACAACCCTCTGTCCTTCGATTAGCACCGATTTTAGGTAGGGGTAATTCTTATTTTTCAGCAATGCAGGCTTGGTTTCATTTCCTTGCCATTCTATGCGCTCACTTACAAAGCCATGACGCTCTCCAAGGTATCTGGTTTTCTTTTTCAAAATATACACGAGATACATCACTGTTCTGGCCTCACCAATTCTCATGTTCTTTTGATCCATAATTCAAATTAACGTGTCCTATCATAACACACAATTTGCAAATTCTTTTTTCACCATTCTGTTTTCTCGTTTGTAATTGAACAGGCCTTCGAGAGATGTATTGGCATTTTGCATATGACACATTTGTGGCCAGATGGAAGAGTTTCACCCTTACAAATTTGACATTCACCCATTTCCATCACTCCACAGACTCCAGACATTGTCCAGAGTAAATTTTACATACATATTTGCACATTTTGTTATTTCTTCTTCAATTCCCTTTCTTTATAGGGTTTTCGAGGCCCATTCTGTCACCCAATTTCAATAGATTGTTGGCATGTGACCGGATCTTGCTGCAATTTTCCTTCTGTGCCTCCATGTTTGGTTAGAACCAATGACCTCAAAACTAAAATGGATAAACAATCAATCGTACGGCTGGACTGGCTTAAATTGTTCGAACAGTTGTTTAACGGAACAGCCTAACGCGTGCGCAGTGTCTATTCTTTCGAATAACTGTTCTAAATTTTGAAATATCCTTCACTTTCATTGCCAAAATTTTGCGCACGCACAGTACATGTATCTACTGCGCACGCTCACAGCTGTCCTAGTTGTTTAAGTTCTGACCTGGTAAATTAGCAGCATTATTAAAAGCGTTCTTTGTTTATCCATTTTAGTTTTGAGATCAGTGGTTACAACATACTTACTCAATTTGGTTTTTTGGTCACGATTTCTTCAAGTCCATCTCCTTAGCACTGTTTTTAGAAGAATTCCAATAAATTTTCTTTTCTACAATAGTTTTTAAAATTCCCTCTTCGTCTTTCCTCTTATCACGACCAAAATTATCTATATTTGGGACTGACTCATTTGGGTTTTGACCGATTTTAGCCTAAAATCTCCCATGATTTCAGAATATTGGTTCTTTTATTGTTCATAAAAAAAAAAACTATGTCCCAGAAAGAGATCTGCATAGCTGTGACAAAATATTAGTAAAGCAGATTTGACAATTTTTGTATCTTTGTGAGGTTGACTTGATATAAGTTCGATACACTCCTTACAAACATTTTGAAAAGAATCCTGTGAAATTGAATTGCTTTCTTATTACTTACTTGACAAAAAAATATATGATCTGACCAATTTTTATTTTTTTTTTCAACTGCAACTAAAATTGCACATAGTATTCGAACAGGCACTATATAAAGTTCAATAATTACAGAAACGACCGCTAATCTGTTTCCGGGAATGGATTTTACATTCCACTGTTGATTATTTCATATCACGTGTTATTTAATTTCAAACATATTTTTTTTTTTTTTAAGGTTCAAAGACTACGTGAAAAATCTCCCGAAATCTCTCCTCGTCATTTCAAGACCACCAGAAACTTCAAGAGTGTTCCCAACGGTATTGGCAGAAGTTTTAGCAGGTTAAAGAGGACCATAACGGATTCATCCGTATGTTTAGAAATCAGAGTACCTAATGCGGCAGGGGCGTGAGGTCTACGGAAGCGAGTTAAGCCCCGCTTCCTCATAATATTTGATTGTTTTTCGAATTTTCAAGTCTAAAAAAGCGTTGTGCATAGCGGCGTAGAATAATACCTAGAAAAATATAAAAACTTACATATATTTTTGATACATTTTTTACTTGATTTTGTTTTGAATTTGTTTTATTTCAATAAGCATGGACCCATTTCGCTTTTTTTTTTAGTGTACCTATGTAATTTGATGATGTAAGTATGACCAAGGATAGTGAAAAGTTGAATAACGGCTGAAGTCACTTGTTTCCCAAGTGTTGATAAATATATTAATTGAACTATTTTTTTATTCTTCAAATATTGTGTAACTAGATATGATCATGAAGGGAATATTTCTATGTGTGCTTTCTGGAAGATTGCATCCTTATCCCTATATTATGTTTATGGCGCACCCATGCTGGTTGCGTTAGTTAAATTCAAATTGTAAAAATCTAGAAGAGCCAGGTACCTTTCCACATCCTCATTATTCTCCATCAGTCTCAAAAAAAACATGACAGGGCACAAGGCACTTATAGGGTGTGTCTTATAAATTGCAATAAATATTCATTACTTTCTGTAATACTTTATCGCTTTCCGCTGATATTTCAATGTTATATCAATGTAGCTTTTTCCCTATTGCGATTTTCCATACAATATTTCCATATTTTATTTCAATCTTTTGTTAGTAAATTGATACTTTCATAAGAATTTCAAAATTATTTTTTTTCTTCCAGAAATTATAGTTACCATTATTGATATTTCCTACATTGAGGGGAAGATGTATGACCATTCTAGAGGGATGCTTTTCAGTTTTGTATTGAACAGCATTTGCATAATACGTCATTTATTGCTGGCTCTAAGGAGAAAAATAAGTATTCTTGGTTACTGGCAGATGAGACGCGTATTCTTATATGTTCACTCTTTATGAATAATGCATAGTAGTTTGTATGTGTTTGAGGCGGATTTATGATACTACCAGTTTTTTAAGTATTTCAACACTTCCACCCAAACAAGGTTTTCTAAATAAAGTTTCAAATTGCATTTGAAAAATATATCATCAAATTTATCGCTGGCTCCGATAAGAAAAATAAGTATTTTTGGTTACCGGCAGATAAAACGCATATTTTTATATGCTCTTCCTTTATAAATATTGCATCGCAATTTTTTTGTTTGAGGCGGATTCGTGATATTACCAGTTTTTTGGGTATTTCAATCTTTCCGCTGCAACACTAAGAAGTTCATCGAAATATATGGTTACTTCTCGAAACATAGCCAAATGATATTAGAAGTAGTTAATCTTGTGAAGTGTGATACTTCTCAAGATATCCCAGTGCACATGTTTGTGTTAACTTGAGAATGATAAAGATAAGATCTGGCTTGCTATATTAGATAAGACCTGGGTTGCTATATTGAAACCCTTCCACTAAAGCTCCCTTTTGAAAAAGGAGCTAATTTTGTAGAGTGTGATACTTCTGAAAATATCTCAGTGCACTGATGTTTGTGTTAACTTGAGGATGATAAGACCTGGGTTGCAGGGTGTTGCAAGTTGTAACCCTTCCACTGCAGCTCTCTTTTGCAAAAGAAGTTGACCTTTTGAAGTGTGTTACTTTTCAAAAATCCAGGACGCATGTCTGTGTTTACTTGACAAGGATAATAATAATACCTGGGTTGTTGGGAATTGAAGCTCTCTTTTGTAAAAAAGTTAATCTAATAAAGTATGATACTTCTATTCGCACATGCTCGTGTTTACTTTGGGATGATAGTGATCGGACCTGGGTTGCTAGATAGTTCAACCCTTCCACTGCAGATCTCTTTTGTAAAAGGAATTAATCTTGTAAAGTGTGTTACTTTTTAAAATATCCAAGTGAACATTTCATGGTCTCACGTGATCATCTAAGGACCATTCAAACGCAGAAGGACCAATGAAAACTTTTATTCAGAATAAATTTATCGCTGGCTCCAATAAGAAAAATAAGTATTTTTGGTTACCGGCAGATAAAACGCATACTTTCTTTATAAATATTGTATCGCAATTTTTGTGTTTGACGCGGATTCGTGCTCTTACCAGTCTTTTGGGTATTTCAATCTTTCCGCTGCAACACTAAGAAGTTTATCTTAAATATATGGTTACTTTTCGAAACATCCCAGCACACATGTTTGTCTTTACTTAAAGATGTTCATGATAATAAAGAGTTAATCTGGTGAAGTTTGATACTTCTCAAGATATCCCAGTGCACATATTTGTGTTTACTTTACTCCGTTTCACTGGAGCTCTCTTTTGTAAAAGGAGCTAATTTTGTAAAGTGTGATACTTCGCAAAATATCCCAGAGCACATGTTTGTGTTTAGTTGAGGATGATAAGATCTGAGTTGCTAGGTGTTGCAACCCTTCCAATGCAGCTCTCTTTTGCGAAAGAAGTTGACCTTTTAAAATGTGTTACTTCACAAAACACCCAGTACGCATGTCTGTGTTTACTTGACAAGGATAGTGATACTACCTGGGTTGTTGGGTATTGCAACCTTTCACTGCAGCTTTTTTTTGTAAAAGGAGGTGAGCTTGTGAATTGTGATACTTCTCAAAACATCCCAGTGCACATGTTCGTGTTT
Organism: Ceutorhynchus assimilis; assembly: GCA_917834065.1. Classification (NCBI taxonomy): domain Eukaryota; kingdom Metazoa; phylum Arthropoda; class Insecta; order Coleoptera; family Curculionidae; genus Ceutorhynchus; species Ceutorhynchus assimilis. The sequence continues at coordinate 4,159,346 of OU892290.1, forward strand.
ACTTTAGGATGATAATGATTGTGTTAACTTGATAATGATAAGACCTGGGTTGCTAGGTGTTGCAGCCCTCCTACTGCAGCTCTCTCTTGTAAAAGGAGTTGACCTTTTAAAGTGTATTACCTACTTCTCAAAACACCCAGTACACATGTCTGTGTTTACTTGAGAATGATTATGATAAAACCTGGGTTGTTGGGTATTGCAGCCTTTCACTGCAGCTCCCTTTTGCAAAAGAAATTAATCTTATGAAGTATGATACTTCTAAAAATATCCCAGTGCTTATGTTTGTGTTTATTTGAGGATGATAAGACCTGGGTTGCTAGGTGTTGCAACCCTTCCACTGTAGCTGGCTTTTGTGAAAAGAGTTGACCTTTTGTGTAACACCCAGTACACATGTTTGTGTTTACTTGAGGATGATAATGATAACACCTTGGTTATTAGGTGTTGCAACCTTTCCACTGAAGCTGTCTTTTGTGAAAGAAGTTGATCTTATTGAGTATGATACTTTTCAAAACATCCAGTACACATGTCTGTATTTACGCATAAATGATAATGATAATACCGGGTTTGTTGGGTTTTGCACCTTCTCACTGCAGTTCCCTTTTATAAACGGATCTGATCCTATGAAGTGTGATACATCTCGAAATATCCCAGTGCACATGTTCGTGTTTACTTTAGGATGATAATGGTAAGACCTAGGTTGCTAAATATTGCAACACTTCCACCGCAGCTCCCTTTCGTGAAAGAAGTTGATGTTGTGATTGTCAAGTATGATACTTCTCATAATATCCCAGTACACATGTTTGTGTTTACTTGTGGATGTGGTAATGATAACACCTGGGTTACTGAAGCTGACTTTTGTGAAAGGAGTTGATCTTATGGAGTGTGTTTTTGGGTATTGCACCCTCTCACTGCAGCTTCCTTTTATAAAAAGAGTTGATCTTGTAAATTGTGATAGTTCTCAAAACATTCCAATGCACATGTTCGTGTTGACTTTAGGATGATGATGGTAAGACCTGGATTGCTAAGTATTGCAACACTCCCACTGCAGCTCTTTCGTGAAAGGAGTTGATCTTATGCGGTGTGGTGTTGTGATTGTCAAGTATGATACTTCTCATAATATCCTAGTGCACATGTTTGTGTTGTGTACTTGAGGATGATAAATAAGACCTGGGTTGCTAGGTGTTGCAATCCTTACCCTGCAACTGTCTTTTATGTAAGGAATTGACCTTTTGAAGTATGTTACTTCTCGAAACACCCAGTACCCTTGTTTGTTTTTACTTGACAAGGATAATGATAGCACCTGGGTTGTTTCACTGCAGCTTCCTTTATTGAAAGGAGGTAATCTTGAGGAATGTGATACTTCTCAAAATATCCTAGTGCGAAATTTGTATTTATTTGGGGATGCTAATGATACTTCTTGGGTTTTTGTATATTGCAACCCTTCCACTGCAGATCTCTTTTGTAGAAGGAGTTGACCGTTTGAAGTGTGTTACTTCTCAAAACACCCAGTACACATGTCTGCATTTACTTGAGAATAATAATGATAATACCTGGGTTGTTGGGTATTGCGCCCTGTCACGGCAGCTCCCTTTTGCAAAAGGAGTTAATCTTATGAAGTATGATACTTCTCAAAATAACCCCAATGCACATATTTATGTTTACTTGAGGATGATGATGATAACAACTGGGTTACTAGGTGTTGCAACACTTCCACTGCAGCTGTCTTTTGTGATAGGAGTTGATCTTATAGACTGTGTTACTTCTCGAAACAACTAGTACACATGTCTGTATTTACTCAAAAATAATAATGATAATACCTGGGTTGTTGTAAGTACGATTCTTCTCAAAATATCCCAGTGCACATGTTTGCGTTTACTCGAGGATGATAATGACAACACCTGGGTGTTGCAAAACATCCCAGTGCACATGTTTGTGTTTACTTGAGGATGATGATAAACCTGGGCTGCTAGGTAATGCAACCTTTCCACTGCAGCTGCCTTTTGTGAAAGCAGTTGATCTTATGGAGTGTGTTACTCGTCAAAACACCCACTACACATGTTTGTATTTACTCGAGAATATTAATGATATTACCTGGCTTGTTGAGTATTAAACCCTCTCACTGCAACTTCCTTTTGTGAAAGGAGTTAGTCCTACGAAGTGTGATACTTCTCAAAATATCCTAGTGCACATGTTTGTGTTAACTTGAGGATGATAATGATAACACCTGGGTTACTAGGTATTGCAACCCTTCCACTGCAGCTCTCTTTTTCAAAAGGAGTTGATCTTATGCAGTGTGTTACTCCCCAAAATACCCAGTACACATCGACGGCTCCAAAAGAAAACGCTGTAAGTGACGAATTCACGATTCTCGCTTTTTCGCATTTTTTTAGCCTACTGCTACTACTCTTCCTAAAAATAAATGCCAAATCATCAATTTTTTGCGGGAAAACCCAGCTTTTATTATTTTTTCAATTGTAACTAACAATTTTTTAAAAAAAAATCCGGGTAAGAAAGCAGTAAGGGTGCATACAATTTCATTTATAATGCCCCTTTGAATTGTAAAGTGCTTCACAATTCTAAAAAATCTCATTCTTGGTGCAAAAAAATGGCAACAGCCATTACAATCATTTTGCACGGATATTTTGATGGATGGTAAAATTGTAAAGTACTTTACCTACAAGCATGCGGTAAAGTACACTTTACCGCACGTTTTTGAAAATGGAAAGTATCACTTTACCGCACACTATGCGTTAAAGTTAACTTTACAGCATAGTGTGCGGTAAAGTAGAACTTGATATTTATAATCAAAATTAATCTTATTCCATTAATTAATCTGATTCATTAATTAATTTTATCAATGCTTTTTTTGGAGGTGTAGATGCTCATAGGTAAAATTTTGTACCTAACACATGCGGAAAGCGCCTTTACCGCCCTTAACGGCTTGACCGAACTCCGCTTTGCGTTGTTCTGTCAACTGCCGTTGCGTGCGGTAAAGTATCACTTTCCGCATTTGTTAGGTAAATAACTATTACAATTGTTTTGCACGGAGGATGAAATCTTAACATGTAGATACAATGGTTTTCCTTGGAAACTATGCAAACCGCGTGTCATTTACAATGCATTTTCTAACCTAGAAAGATGTTCGCGATAATGACTCTGACTAATATAACACATTTTTATGTTCATGTTTTACTACATAATTTAGAATAGGTTTTCTGTTTTTTGAATAAAGCTTCATTTTTTTTGATTATTTTTTTTTTTTTTCTCTAAGAAATTATACATTGTAAAGTCTCTTACAATGTTTTTGTTTGGAAATGTCTTAAGGTTTCAAAATTGTAAAAAGCATTACAATTCACGTTCTTAAAAAAATTACCAGACAAAAACAATGTAAGTGCCAATACAATTTTTTTTCTGCTGAAATTGTGTTTTAGCTTAATTGTAAGTCACACAAAAAAGCCTCAAACTAAGTTTAATAAACAAATCGCCCCCACAAACTATTTTGTGACCTTCCGAAAAAAGTAATCAAAAAGTCGCAGAAAAGTTTTAGCCATTTCTGAAAGACTAGAAGCGATTTAAGAGTCGTCAAATTTCAAATCGCTCTCCTGTAAAATTTGAAATTGTCACTTACAATGTTTTCTTTTGGAGGCGTCGACATGTTTCTGTTTAATTAAGAATGATAATGATGATACCTGGGTTATTGTCTATTACAACCCATTTACTGCAGCTCCCTTTTTTGAAAGGAGTCAACCGTATGAAGTGTGATACTTGTTGGAATATCCCAGTGCACATGCTTGTATTTATTTGCATATTTTTAAATTTTGCAATTATTCAAAAAGGTAGAAAACCTATAGGTGTACAAAATAAAAAAAAAATAGGCCCCAAAATTGACCCTTGAGGGTCTCCACTCTTAATATCCAAAAACTCTGATTTTATCCCATCACACACAACACTCTGCCAGTGAGATAATTTTGATAAGATTAATTGAGCTGTCATCGAATGACAGTGACTTAAATATAATTGACATAGTCTCATGATTACGGGTATCAAAGCCTTTGAATAATCAAGCAGATCCAGTATACTGCAGTGACACTGATCTGTAGCGCGAAAAATATTGTCAGTGATATTTAATAAAGCTGTGGCACAGCTGTACCCCCTCCTAAAGCCTGAATTGGGCGCGGAATGAATTTAAAAAAAGAGTTGAATTCTAATTTTCAACATATTTATTTGAAAACTAGATGTATTTATTGCAAAATGACTGTTTAAAAAATAATTATATGAAAAATAGTGGAAAAATAACATTGCAATGATAGCAATTGCTGAAAATGGCCACCATTACCACCATAAGTCACATTATTTTATTTGGTAAATGCGAGTAATACCTCTCAAGTATTCGAAGACATTCCTAATGATGTTATCCTGGACAATTGTCAATATATGTTGATCAGCTAGTTCATATATTTTTTAAAAATTTAACTGCTAGAGTGCGCCCGGCCACAAGCTGTTCATAATAAATATCGCGGTCTGATAGTACCTTGCGTGAACCATCCATAAGTTTCCAAATTGTAGCATGATCTATACCTAGTTCGGTTTGCAAGCGTCGATGCGCAGCTTCTGCATGATTGTCCTACCTTGTTGATTCAATATTCATAAAAAAAAACTATTTCTTTAAATAAAAAAACTCAAAAATTCTTCCGGAGAGGGCGGGCGAGGAGGCATCAATTGCCTTCCAGGTCAGTATTGATTTCTCATGGATCCCCGAGGTTTAGCTCATAATAATATCCAGAATCCCGGCGGAAAAACAGCTTAAAATTAGAAAAATCATGTTTATAATTTTATCTAATTGCAAGAGGCTCAATAACATCCATAGTTCAAATTAAAAAATTGGTCAAAGAGTAGAGGAAGTTGTAGCTAATTATGTGTGAAAGTACATCAAGTATATAACGCTCACCCCAACTCTAATGCCTATAGTTGAATGGGTTTATTATTCATTTTTCAATTCAAACTAGGTATGAAACATTTATAGCTGCATGCTCATTATACGAAACATCGCTGAAATATTAATTTAAAAGCAAAGTTTACGTGATGTCCCTTCTCGTGCTCCTCTATTAGCTTCACTAGCTCTCTATCTACGTAGCCATAGGCTGGAGGTTGAGGTGACGGAGTATCGTGGAAATATCTCTCGTACAGGGGACTATTTTCCCAAGGGTCTCCAGCGAGATGGTCCCGACAAAACATCTGAAGATGAGGAAAATCATGTTAATAATCTTTCTGCAAGAGGCACCATCCATAGTTCAAATTGAAAATGACCAAAGAGTATTGCGGAACTTGTAACTAATTATGCCTGCAAAGTAAACCAGTCAAATAGCGCTCAAACTAACTCTTTCCAAGGCCTATAGTTCAAATATATCTATTGTTCATTTTTAATTCGAACTAGGTATTGTGGGACCCGAGGTTCAGAAACTTTTTATGATGTTAAGTTGGCGAGCGGTGACTTAAGTTTCTGAGTGGAGACACAATTTGATGTGAGGGTCCTATTTGCGGGTGTGAGAGTAAAACACAGAAATATGGTGGTCAATTAAAATAATGTTTATATATAAAAAAAAACAATAACTTATTAAACACAGGCGTCGGTGATAAATCTTACAATAAATTCTTCTTTAAATACCTAACCGTTTATTTTGTCAAAATTTCTCTACAAATTATTTAAGCAAAGTTTTTCCCCAAAATATATCTACAAAATGATTAAATTTCCATAGTATGTAACAAAATTCTGAAGTTTAATTCACAGTTTGACTAGACCTTGCACTCTTGCCAAATTTACAACCCAACACAATTTCTAGACAATACAATCTAGCCTGACATAAAACTAATAAGATTACTTACAGATTGATTTCAGTTATATCTACTGCTGGCACAAACTTAATTACCTGGGTTTCTATAGGTCGATGGAATTTACTTTACTCATGAACATTTAATAAAACTGGAATATTTTCGCGCTGCCTCGTTATAGTCTTATTTCGCGGCGACTTTCTTCTCTCGTTCACTACCGTAGCTCGACGTAATTTCTGGCTTTGTTTCTGACGTTAATTTGTCTTCTATGACACTGGATTCTCGACTCTTGAATTAAACTCTTTCTTGTTTAAAGCTTGACCGTACACTGAACTTTCTGTATATCGTCTACTTGACTCTCTGAACTGACACTGCTTCTTCTCAGTACAATCGCTCTCTACCGAACACTCGTTCTTCTCCTGCCAAAGTCGCCTTTTATATCGTTGGTCTCCCGTTGTCTTGAAGCTTTTTGTTTTCTCTGGCCTCGAATTTAACGTGGTTGAATCATCCGATCAATTAGTGTATTTGGTCCCCTGTCAATTAATTATCAAGGGCGTCGCTAAGTGGTTTTGTTAAGTGCGGTATCATCATATAGGCTCGTGCGTATGATTTATGGAGTCTTTAGGAATCTCGGATACGTTGTAATGTTAATTGCACTAAGCCCTAGGCGAAAGCCGATGTCGATGTGGTGTAGATTTACGACACAAAAGCTCGCCGCGCGGCGGCGTCGGTATCGTACTACGTATGATACCCCGAGGCCGCTGCTGGCGAGCGTTCTAAAACTAGTACACACCCATTGGGCGAAAGGGAATCCGGTTCCTATTCCGGAACCTGGCAGCGGAACCGTCAATAAGTCGGGCCCTCGCAAGAGAGTTCGTCGGGGTAACCCAAAAGGACCCGGAGACGCCGTCGGGAGATCCGGGAAGAGTTTTCTTTTCTGCATGAGCGTTCGAGTTCCATGGAATCCTCTAGCAGGGAGATATGGTTTGGAACGCGAAGAGCACCGCAGTTGCCGCGGTGTCCGGATCTTCCCCTCGGACCTTGAAAATCCGGGAGAGGGCCACGTGGAGGCGTCGCGCCAGTTCGTACCCATATCCGCAGCAGGTCTCCAAGGTGAAGAGCCTCTAGTCGATAGAATAATGTAGGTAAGGGAAGTCGGCAAATTGGATCCGTAACTTCGGGATAAGGATTGGCTCTGAGGATCGGGGCGTGTCGGGCTTGGCGAGGAAGCGGGTCCTGGTTAACGAGCCGGGCCTGGGCGGGGTGAAAGTTTCGGCTGGATCCGAGCTCGGTCTCGCGCATTGACCTCCCGCGGAACCGCTTTGCTGCGAGGCCCGGAAAGTTTCGGCTTTTCGGTGTCCTCTTCGGCCGCTATTTAACGGTCAGCTCAGAACTGGCACGGACCGGGGGAATCCGACTGTCTAATTGAAACAAAGCATTGCGGTGGTCTTAACGTGATGTTGACGCAATGTGATTTCTGCCCAGTGCTCTGAATGTCAAAGTGAAGAAATTCAATCAAGCGCGGGTAAACGGCGGGAGTAACTATGACTCTCTTAAGGAGTTCTATCTCCTCCTGAAAGAGATAACCACACGCCCAGCTCCCGCCCTACGTGACGGGGCACGTCCACCCCCTAGGCTTGACCGCTCCAGAGCAGCGAGATACAAGAGAACACAACAACTTTACTCTAAGAACAGGTCAAGGCTGGCCCAGCGCATCATTGACGGTACTCTGGACGCCGACGACTCTGAGGCCCCACCTATCAGAAACATCGAGGAGGCTTATAGAGCAATTTTTGAAACGCCCTCAGAACCGGACAATGACTACGTCTCTGATAGCAAGCCAAGTGACCTGAACCTTTGGCAGCCAATATCGAAAGAAGAGGCTAAGACTTTTATTGATAAGAGAGGATCTGACGCTGCAGGCCCGGACGGCATATCTCCTTCCAGCATCAGGAAAATGCCCTTAGACGCAGTGACAGCTTTTCTTAATCTCTTGCTGCTCGGAGGCCGGATACCCCCTGGAGCCAAGGAGTGCCGCACCACCCTCATCCCCAAAACAGCGGAAGGACTGGATGATGTCAACAATTGGCGTCCCATCACCATTACCTCTGCCCTCCTCAGAATACTCAATAAAATGCTGGCGAAAAGGCTCGAGAATCTTCCTATTCATCCAAGCCAACGCGGATTCCTACCTTTAGACGGAACCGTAGCGAATACCTTCACGCTGCAAACTGTCATTAAAATGTGCCGCCGCGAGTCGAAGCCACACTCCATCGTTACTCTGGATCTCCGGAAGGCCTTCGACTCGGTGTCGCATTGCAGTGTGAAGAGAGCTTTGAAAAGATTCTCTATCGACGATCAAGTTGCGACGCTAATCATGGATGGGTACGAGGGGGTGATGACGTCTGTCTCTTGTCCATCGGGAACTACCGCCCCCATTGGCATGTTGCGGGGTATCAAACAGGGTGACCCTTTGTCGCCAGTGCTTTTTAATATGGTGATGGACGAGCTACTGGAGGAACTTCATACGCGCCCCCCGGGCATCCAGGTCGACGGGTTAAACATCACGGCCCTGCGGCTCCGGAAGCCCGATCTTGTGTTAGTGTCGGACGCGGAGATCATTGTGTCGGATGTGGCGGTCCACTGGGAGGGCCCTGAGCCCCTTCAGATGGCTGCAGTCGATAAAGTGCGCCACTATAATGACCGAAACATCAGGGAAATCCTCACCAATCAGCATCCCAACCGCCCCCTAAGAATTCTTCCCATCGTCCTTGGAGCGAGAGGGGGTTGGTGCGCCGGGAACAGCCTTCTATGTGACGCTCTCCGCGTCCCCACGTACAAGAAAAAGGATCTCATATACAGTGTACTCAAAGGCGGTGCTATGATCCACAAGGCTCACTCGCGCCGTCTTTGAAGCATTCCCTTACTTTTTCTTTTTTTTTTTATGTTTCTTTTGTTTTCGATCACTGTCACCGATTGTTCACTATTTTTACATATTTATATAATTTTTTATCGTCTTAGTTCTATTCACTGTATATACCCTTAGATACATTTTATAGCCGCCTTCTGTGATATCTTATACTTTTTTATCATCCGTTCACTTTACTTTATCTCACCATATTTATTTTACCATCGTGCTTTTTCCCTTATACTTTGCGTGTACTAGCTTTAAGTGAGTTCGTGTCCCTTTTACCTACTCGTCTGTAAGCGCTTTTTGTTTTGTTCCTTTTTTACCAATACCTGTATAGACTATACTTTTAATTGTACCCTGCCCTAGAGCAGCGCCAACTGTCGGGCGGCTTTTCTTTTTAATTCGTAGAGTAGGCTCATGAGAGCAACCTTTAAATGGAACGGCTCCCATACTTTAATAAGCCGAAACGTCTTTGCTAATTGTAACCTCTACTTTTTCCTGAATAAAGATTTTTAATAGCCAAATGCCTCGTCATCTAATTAGTGACGCGCATGAATGGATTAACGAGATTCCCACTGTCCCTACCCACTATCTAGCGAAACCACTGCCAAGGGAACGGGCTTGGAAAAATTAGCGGGGAAAGAAGACCCTATTGAGCTTGACTCTAGTCTGGCACTGTAAGGAGACATGAGAGGTGTAGCATAAGTGGGAGATGAAAATCGCCGGTGAAATACCACTACTTTCATCGTTTCTTTACTTACTCGGTTAGGCAGAACGCGTGCGCCGTTCGCTCACGAGGCGACGGCTGTCACGGTATTCTCGAACCAAGCACGTAGGGTGGTATTCGGAAGCCGTGCCTGCGTCGATATCCGGGCGCTTCGCGGCGTTCGGACCGTCGGCGTCTGAGTGCGGTTCTCCGGGCGCCGTTTTATGCTCTCGTGTGATCTGATTCGAGGACACTGCCAGGCGGGTAGTTTGACTGGGGCGGTACATCTGTCAAAGAATAACGCAGGTGTCCTAAGGCCAGCTCAGCGAGGACAGAAACCTCGCGTAGAGCAATGCACTTAAAAAAAGGTCCATGAACTTTTTGCTTTTAGTGGCATTCCAATGTATTAGTCAATTGCTTTGGTCGGTCATCTCGGGAGGAAAGGTATTGACTTAATAATTTGCAGATTTCGATGTTCAGTTCACTTTTCTTAAAGTTTGCGGTTCAGCTATTTGAGTGATGGTCTTTCTTGGGTTGGTTGTTATTTCTTGATTAAAATTTCTGTAATCTCTACATTCCTTCCACCTTTTTTTTTTAAATCGAAATTATATTTAATTGAGATTACTTTCTATCTTTGATTCTCAGATTGGTGAAGCAGCAACTGGTAAGGATTCGTCATGAGGTCAGCGAGAAAAATATATCTTACTCACGAAAGGTAATTAAGTTTGGCCCTGTTCTGAAATTTTCTTACGTTAAATTCTATACTCCACTCACTCAATTATTTTTACATTATGTATTTTTCTTTTCTTTGGAATGTGAATATGGAATCTAGAATTTACACTATATGTACTATACTATTTTCATAAAATATCTACAAGGGTTATTGATAGATAACTTCGTCAATAACAAACATAATACCTTATAATTTATGTTAGACTACATCTACATATTATTATAACTACTTGATATATACCTTAATTTTTAAATTTAGTCTATTTCTACATACTAATATAACTACTACATGATTTATACCTTGAAATTATTTTTTTTTTTTTTTTTTTTTTTTCTCACGGATTCTTGGGTGGTTCGTCATTTTCTTTCCGTAGCTGCATTCTCAGCCCGGATTGTCGCACAACGCCGTACCTGGGCACAGGGATTGGCGCCCTTGCCCGAGATCTCCGATAGCGGTTTAATGGTTCTATGGTCATTGTTGGTATCGCCGTTGGTGGTCGGATTCGGAAGGTGGGGGACGGTTCTACTGGGCTGGGGCGAGGTGGTCGTCTTGTTGGAGCGACCGACGCATTTCTGGCAGGCAGACGTGGCGGTTGCATTATTTCCATTTCCTCGTATTCATTTGGCTGACTGCGGGGTCCTCTGTCCTGCGACTTGCAGCAGCTTGAGGTTGGGAACCCGATGGCTGGGGTTCCGTGGGTGGATTACCCAGTACGCGTTGCCGTTGACACACCGTACAATTGCAGTACCACCCGTATTGGATAACATTCCTCTTGTTATGTGTTGCTCCACTTCAAGCAACTCGATCCAGAGGAGAACCAAAGCTCTTGGTTCATTGAAAACAGGATGGTTCATTCCTTCACCTGCCAGATTGGTATAGACTTGTACACACATCTCCCGGGCCAAGTCGATGATACGGAGGCGCTCTACAGGGTTTTGGATTAAGGGTAAGCATTTAAAAAACAAAGTCATTTTGCTTGGAAATCACTTCTTCGTCGCGTCGCGATATGCGTAAGACTATCTTCTCAGGGTGGTTTGGCCCTTTTTATATTCCCCACCTTAATCCCTATTTTCAAATGTTACACTTGTTCTCATATAAAAACGAACTTTTCACATTCTTAGTTAGTTAAGTAAAGCACTAAATAAAAACTCAAAAGTGATGTAGGGGAGACCAGGGAGGTTTGAGACAAAAAATGAATTTTATTTTTAATAAATTTTACAGTTCACAATTTAAAGATAATATATATTGCCAGTGAATGGTGTACCATTTAGCTAAACTTGCCATATTTTTTCATGCCTCCAAAATAATATTTTGATGGTTTAGATATATTTCAACAAAATGGTGTAAATTGTCTCAAGGCTCCCTAGCTGAGGGAGCGTTAAGACAGGTTATAGGGAGCATTGAGACGTTGTAAGCTTTTGGAAAATGTTCATTAATTATTGAAAAAATAATAATAATAAAGAAAATTAACGAACATTTTTATAATGACGAAAGTCCAAACCAAACGTCAATGTAGATTTGACTCTTTCTGTTCCACCCACATTTTTTGGAAACGGTAATTTCAAAAGAATGTCTTGTTCTTGAACTGAAGATAAATCTTCTATTGGTGGATAAACAAATTTCCAGGTGGTTCCGTGACGACGCAAAAATTTAATTTCGTATTCATCATCGTGCTTTGATATTACTTGACCCACATAATGGACAATTGAAGTTTTTGTGCAAAACTTAACTAAAACAAAGTCTCCTGCTTGGAGAGTCTTGAGATCCTCAAGAGCCTTCATTTGAAGCATTTCTCTTTCGTAGCTTTCAACATCTGAAACATCTTCGCTGCTCCCGCCCGACTGAATTTGTTCCTCTTCATCACTTGAAGGAGACTGAGGTGGAGTTGCAGGTTCTGTACAGATTTTTTCTTCTCTAAAAAAAGGTTGCCATGCTTCAACGGAACCACTTTTTTCATCTTTCGAGCACTTGCTTCAGCCTCTATAGCATCTTTCTCTGGCGTGTCTGTAAGAATTCTTGAGGAACCACGTTTTCGCCTTGTAATCTGCTTTCGGGGACCTGCCTTCGGAAGTGGTCTTAAAATTTCGGGAGTATCAAAATTTTGTTTAGTGTTTGAACTGTTCTCTTGTCCTTGGGCTTTTGAAGTTGAGGCTTTAGATTCTATATAGTTTTCAGGCTCCACTGTTTCCCCTTGCATGCCGATTTTTGATCTAGGTGCTTCATCTTCTAGATTTGTACTTATAGTTGCCAGCGGTCGATCTGTCACTGCGCTGGACATAAAATCAATTTCAGTAAACACGTCACGATTTAAAGGACAAATGCCAGTCGCTGAAAAACCTGATACAATATTCTTTGGAGTGAAAGCTAATTCGAACGCTCGACTAGCTAAAGAAGCAATATTATAGATCGATAAGGTTTGACCTGGGTTTGAAACCATCCATGATGCACACTGCGAGTTATAAAAAATTTTGAAGGGGAAGTAAACCGATACATCCAAGGGCTGCAGTTTATGGCTGCAGTGTGGCGGAAACGTGAGCATTACAATTCTATTTTCCTTGGCTTTATTCAGAGAATCGACGGAAATATGGCTCTCGTGGTTATCCATAAGTAGCAATATTTTATTTTCCATGGAACAACCAGTGTGCTTTATAAACTGGTCCATGAAAACAATAAAATTTTCGGCGGACATCCATCCACTGGGGTAAGCAACTCCAGCACTTCCGGGTAGGGATGGCAAATGATTTTAATATATCGATATATCGGTTTTATCGATATATCGAAATCCCTATATCGATTTATAAATTTATCGAAGTAAATATATCGATATAAACGATATATCGATATATTTTTTTAAATTAAAAAAGATATTAACATATGAAAAACTAAGAAGGAATTTTAGCTCATTAAAAAATAAAAACACATCCTGTGATTGAAAAAAAATATTTTAATCTTGAATAAATACCTAAGCTGAGTATCTACAATTTTTTTTTAGATTCAAAGCTATTTTCACTTTTTAAGGTTATGTAAGTCAAAAACTGTTATGTATATATATTTCATAATTATTAGTTATTACAAATATTAATATTATTAATCATATTTCATAGTCATGTGGGTGGAGTAACACAAAAAATTAATTTTCACAAATTGATTCTAGAAACAAAAGTTTGGATAATCTTTTGCCAGTTAAACGGCTGCGATTTTTTGTAGCTATTTGACCAGCTTTCGAAAACAATCTTTCACTAGGGACAGACGTTGCTAGAACACAGAGGTACTTCTGTGCCAACTTATAAAGTTGTGGATAAACTGCCTTCATCTCCTCCCAAACTTCTAAAGGGCTTTCTTTCAAATTTCGCACTGGTATGGACAAATATTGTGTCAGTTCGTCAGATTTTTGGCCTTTCTTACTTTTTTTTGAATGAGCAATATTTTTGTGGGGAGCCCATAAATCAAATGTTTGCTCAGATCCTTCTGTTTGCTCTGAAAGATCCGAAGAAGAAGAAGATGATGCATCCTCCTCTGCTTGTATTGGGATAGTCATTTCATGATTCAGATGTCGAATGATATTTGACAAAGCAATTGGGTCTTTAAAATGAATGTTTTTGAATCTTGGGTCTAAAATTGTAGTGGCAGCTAGTAAAAAGCATTTTTCTGTTGTCCCAAATCTTTTGTCTAGTTCTTTTAATGGCAGTTTTCAAAGCTTCTGCAATATTGGAATTGGTTTGAAAATTTTCATATTGAGACACCAAACACTTTGTCATCGTTATTACTTTGCTTAGGGTAATGTACATCTGTCCACTCATTTCTTTTGTAGTTTGCTCCAATGGAAGCAGAAGCTGACAAACTTGTTTTATATCTTCAAGTTCTGCAGCATTTAACATATTGGGGGCATTAACATTAGATAATATGATGTTTCCAATAAGTGCAGCAAGCTTAATAAATCTTTCCAACATATAATAAGTTGAATTCCATCTGGTTTTAACATCTAAAATTGGTTTTAGAATATTACCTTCTGGAATTCCTCTATTTTTCTGCGCTTTTCGAAGCTCGTCGCTAGCATGCACACTACGCTTAAACCAAACTACAATGGTCCTAACTTTTTCAATTAGTTCATTCAAATGTCCAGTATTTTTTATGGATTGTTCACATACTAAGTTTATAGTGTGTGCAAAACATGGCACATGTTTTGTTTTGCCCAAGAAATCTTGGCAGGCTTTAACCATATTGGCTCCATTATCTGTCACAGCTGGTACAATACGATTAACATCAATGTTCCATTCATTGAAAGTATTACTTAGCTGGGTGGCAATATAAACTGAAGTATGTGATTCCGAGAGCTCAGTTACTCCTAATGTAGCAGAATGCATTTCATGTTTTTTAATAAAATGGATAGTTATCCCCATAAAACTTTTCGTTTGCATATCAGCTGTCCATATATCCGTGGTAAATGTAAAATGTTTTATATTTTGCAGTGTATTCTTAAAACCACCGGACACTATGTCATACTTCCTGTCAATATTGTCTTTGATACAATTTCGAGTCGGAACCTTGTACAGTGGCGCTAGCTCCTTCATTAGATTTAAAAAACCTTTCCTCTCAACTGTGTTGAATGGTAAATTATCTTGGACTATAAAATTGACAATGGCTTCAGTTATTTTGACGTTTTTGGATCCACCTTCTGCAAAAGTAATAATATGACATTTATGCATTTAACGTCCTAAAGACTAAGAAACTAAATTAAAGCTTAAAGTAGGTAGGTACCTGAGTAAGAAGCAACTTGACGAATGGCTTGATTTATGGTGGGTTGTCTACTTATAGTACTTATACTTGGCTCTCTCAAAATAGTTTCTGTGGATTTACTTCCTTGGTGGGAAATTAGCAATTTTTTAGTACTGCACTCGGAACTGGTAGTACTAGTACTAGGATTGGTAACAGTACTACAACAGGGGCTGATTGAAGTGGAGGCTCCTAAATTTATTTCGACGTCTGCTATTGAACTTATAGTAGATGAGGGAGAAATAGCCCCTTCTTTTTCTTTAGGATCCTTAAAAATAAAATCAATTGGGATCAATATTGTTATAAAATGTCAATAAAGTGTAGAGTAAAATCCAGTGGTTACTGAGTTACTGACCTGCATTTTTTGTTTTTTTGCTGGAATTTTCTCGGTTTCCTTGTCCTCATTTTCCTTGTCAGTACCACTGTCACAATATTGTTTGTAAACCTTGTCGTGTTTCTGTTTGAGGTGATTTTTTAAATTTGTAGTATTGCCAGAGGTTTTTAAGATTTTTGAACACAGATTGCATTTAGCTTGTTCTTTGGATATTTTAATAAAAAACCTCCAAATTATTGATTTCGGAGCCATGATTCGATAATTATTGTTCACTTTAATTGCACCCTAGGACTACGAGATTTTATAAAGATCTATTATCACTATCAGTATTATCTATTCTATCTCTCTGATTGTCTCTGAGCATAAAATCACAATAGCAAAAACAAAAAAAAACAGTTTGATTTGCAAATGCAAAGGGAAAAAAACGATACACGATACTTGCCTTGCCTTGACCTTTCAATTTGCAATCAGCTGATACACACACAAATAAAAAATTACTTTTTGAGGGTTGCGCTCAAAATAATTAATGACAAGTCGAGAGTACAACGATCTCGGATTATATTTGTCTCTCTCTTCTTCATTGCCTGAACAAAGATAGAATGATAGAAAGCTCAAAAATCAAGGAGTGTACCTGGGCCCCTGGCGTCAGTGGACTGAGCAGCGGCAGTGACATCTATTGTGGTATTCGTGTAAATCGTGTTGTGGCACATCACAGAATTTTCGAAAATCGTCGAAATAAAAAAATTGTTCACCTTATTTTTGTAAATGAAAAATTTTAGCTGTTTTTTGGTGGGTATTCGTAAGCGAAAAAAAGTCGATATATTTTCCAGTATATCGATTTTTTTCGATATATATCGCAAGCCACATATCGATACCTATATATCGATATATGTTGGATATATATCGATAAAAAATAATAATCGATATATCGTTGCCATCCCTACTTCCGGGAAAAGCGTTAGCTAGCATGTATTCCTTAAAATTTACCCGTGGAAAGACGAAAAACGGAGGGATGAATGTCCCTCCAGCACTAATACCACAACACGCAGTAACTAGCGTGCCTCGTTTAGCCGACGTAACATTTCCAACTTGTTTAACACCCTTCGCTGCCAGGACTTTGGGTGGTTTGTGTACGGTTGTAAGCCCCGTTTCATCAATGTTCCAGATCTGATGAGGTTCAAACTTGTCGCGCTTAAGAACCGATTCTAAATTGTTAAAAAAAGTGGTAACATTTGTGCGGTTGAAACTCGTACATCGTGATAAACTGGTTGACTCTGGAGTCCTTAGCGATAACTCGGGATGACGATGTCTAAAGCCGCGATACCAATCGTAGCCGGCAATGGATTTTTCATCCCATTTCTTAGAATATTTTTTATGGTTGGCCCTAGCAAATTGAAAGGCCAGTTGACGTGCACATGTGACTGTTAATCCATGATGCATTTGCGAAGCACGGACTAGATAATCTGATAGGAGAGCCTCTTCTTCATGGGTGAACACTAATGCAGTTTTAAAATCAGGTGAGTAAGCAATGTTATCTGCAGGAGCAACCAAGGACCTTTTCTTCACATATTTGTTAAGGGTTTCCTTGTCTATATCATATTTCCTTGCAGTTGGGCGTAATTTTGCTCCCGCAAGAACCTCTTCCACAGCTGTTTGCATAACGTCAAGCGGAGGAACTACTCGTTTCGTCTTTTTAATCCAGAAATGCGGCATATTGTATCTGAAACAATATTATCATAATTTTTTTAATCAGATTAGCATTTTTTAATTATTTAAAAATACTAGACAGGGAGGGTTGAGACGTCTCATGGCTCCCCAAAACAACTGTCTCATGTCTCCCTATGTAACATTTTGTGAAATAATATAACCTAAAATTCTTATTTTACATATAATTAACTTGATAGCTATATGATTTATGCAAAACATACCTGTGGTCACTACGCTTAAAGAATCAACCCGGATTTTCACTTTAACTTGCTCCAAACTAGTGCGATGTCACAAAATAAAATTTTACTTTTGGCGGCAATTTTTCACGTGCACTAACAACAACGTTTTACTACCGACTGGCACCGGTTTGTTGGAAAAGCGGTAAGATATTTGAATAAAGCTATGCACCAGTGACCACTAGATGGCTCTGATGGGCTGATTTCAGGAAATACATGTAGTGTCTCATTCCTCCCTTGTCTCAAGCCTCCCTAGTCTCCCCTACCTGTCGGCAGCCCTATCCCTATTTTTCCATAAATTCTCATAAAATGTCATTTTATTATACCTCTATAGAGGCTTCTCCCTATCGACGGTTCGTCTTTAAATATAATATTTGCCCTAATGCCATCAGTAAAATATTTTAAAAAAATCTAAACTATATCCTAGACCATTTATACCGACGCCCTATTCAATTAAGTGGAGAGTTGTTTTGACTATCCCTAATATAGATCCTAAGAGCATTCTTAAAATGGTCATAGACTTGTTGATTTATTCCTTTCGTCCGTATAGGTTCCAACTAACTGGTGGTAGTCTAGCCAAATCTTTTCTCAGGTTAGCAAAAGCACGAGGTGACGTTTGAGGGTTAAGTACTGGCGTTTGTATTCCTTCCTGTACAATTTCGATATTTATCGGCGCTATATTCGGGTCTGAAAGGGATGGTGAATATTCCTCGGCGGCTTTATTCAATTTTAAAACTTCTTTGGTTGCCTGATTTTGTTTGTGATGAAGCAAGAACAGTGTAAGCGTATCCCAAGAGGATGCCAGCAAATGAAAGGTACATCCATTGAGTCGATGGATCGCAATTGCATTTATCATGGTTTCTATGCAAAGTTTTAGAGCTCTGATTATAAAATAGATTCCTAAAACTCCGCTAGTCCATTCCCCCAATATCGTAAAATATCCGTACAATTTTTTAATAGTACTGTTCGCTAAATTTTCTAATTCTTCTTTACTAAATATGTTTAAAGTAGTGTATCCTTGATCCTGGACATCTTGTCCCGCTACTCTTCGTATGATAAGATTATTTAAGGCGTTCCGTTCCAATCCAAATACCATGGCTTCTTGCGCCTTTCGGATTTCATTATAGGTATAAATTCTTCCTGAACCTAGGTCTTTGATAGACCTAAAGGCATAATTTTCTTCCGCATCAGGCTCTAGTTCCTGAGGGATTATTCCCGTTGACGGTGATGGAGAAAATCCAATCCATTGATTATTTATATAGTACAAGAATGGTATAAGAGTACTACATTCTGTCTGTTCGGCGTGCTTTTGTAGTATTCTTGTAACCGGTGACATAAAATAACTATCATTGTATGCTGTGACTGGTAATTCTACAAAACAATTTTCTTCTCTTCGGAATTCTACAGGTACAGCTACGCATTTCATTAGGTAAACTACTTCTTCTGCTACTTTTGCAACGTAGCCCAAAGTATTTTTCACTAGTGAGGCCACAGTATTCGGAGATAATGTTACCAATATCAGTCGATTTTCCAAAATTTTTCTGTGAAGTAGACATCGTCGATAAACTGTCTGTGCAAACATGGTACTCATACTCCGTTTATATGATTGTTCGAAATAAAAAAACTTCGTATTAACATAGGTTATCAGATCAGCGTCTGATGGCTTTTTAAAATGAGAAAAGATAGTTGGTTGATGAACTGATTGGGTTTTGATGATAATTAATCGTGGGTGTTCACTTTGCCAAGTTTCCAAACCACATGATTGTCCTTTTCGCAGAAGTTGTAAGGCAAATATCGTTTGTTGATGTTCGACTACGAGAAAACTTAGTTGCCTTGTGGCTGAGTGGGTGGTGGTGTAAAATATCATATAAAAAGCCAACACACCATCGAATTTATATCAGTCTTCCGACATCAGACGAATTTATTTCATAATAGTCTCTTACCCATCAGAACCATGTTTTCCGACCTCTTTACAAGTGCCACCCTGAACGCCAATATGGGTAGTCTCGAGGATACTCAAAACCTTCTCGATGATTTCGACGAGTTAATTAACAACAATCAACACAAATTTCCAAATGAAGCTCCTCCACCAGGGCAATCGCCAATGCCAATCACAAATATTGCTGTAGTCTTCGAGCTACAACCTGAAGCCCAAACGATACTACAACCCGAAATCCAAGTGATATCGCCTCTTCCACCATCTCCACAAACGAGAAGCCCAAAGATTGTTAATAAAAAAAAAAACAGGGGAGTCTCCATATTGAGAAAAAGGTTACAGATGCCGGAGCATCAAAAACTCATTATGGAGACTCGAAAATGTAAGGAGGTCTTTGACAAACAATTACACCTCCTACAGTGTGATGTGGTGGAGGTGGAAAGACTAATGGAGGTCGCTAGGCAGAAGGAAGAGCGAGCGGCAAAAGAGATTTTAGAGGCCAGAGAACAAACGGAACTTCTAAAAGTAGATCTACAGGTGAAGCAAGGAAGAATGGAAGATCTAGATAAAAATAGTATATAGTTTAAAAATAGTATTATGAATCTATGGAATTAAATTGTTATTAATAACCTAATAATAATTTAATTCCATAGATATTAGGAAATAGGAAATTTAATGTAATATACATATACATATAGTACATATAGAAACGCGTCTATGGATGGAAAAGCATGGAAAATCAAACCAAATATTTTCTCATATACATATACATACACTTGTCTTGAAAAGCAATGGAATGGAAATTTTTAAAACCCGATAGTTTCCAATGAAATAGAATAAAACTTTTGAGGTAAAAAATATTCGAACTTCGAAGTTTTGAAAAGTTTGAGAAGATACCCATTTTTTATTCGTATTTTCCAAGAAAATAGTTTTGAAGAGTTTGAGAAAATCTCCATTTTTTCAAATTTTCTCATTTTTCCCCAACATTGAAAATAACTTCAAGTTTCATATACGAAATTATTCAAGAATTGAGCTATTGAGGGCAATTCAATAACTCAACGGAACCAGCCCAACGTTAGGTTTTTGAAAATGAGGAAGATGATCAAGCAGAGCAAGAAGATGAACAAGAGGTGGAGGATGAGCAAACAGAACCAGACTGTTCCAGTTGGTGGATTATACCTCCACAACAACAACATCAAGAAGAAGAGTATGATGGACCAGCTTACAGTACTTGGTGGTTCGTTTCAAATGTGCTACAAGAAATGGGAGAAGAAGGAGATGGTCCAGCTGATTCAACAAAATAATAAATAAGGCTATAATTTTTTGTAAATTTAAAAAAATATAATATATATAATGATCAGAATCAAAATTTAAACATATTATTTTAGTTCATATGACAAAATCTATTTAAAGAGCTTCCGATTGGACTTATTCTTTAATGTAATAAGTACTAATGTACTCAGGTACATTAAAAATAAGTATTTCACGGGGCTGCCAGTCATGTACTGAGCTCTTAATTCGCGACCCATTCACTTTTTTTGAATGGGAAAAGTCAAATTTCAAAGAAAAACCCCATCATCCGTCAATTAGTTGGCATAATAATATCTCAACGCGTACTCCAAAAACTTTTTTACGCGTTCACCTCTCCCTCCGTGAGGTTCACTAAATCTGTCTATCACTACTCTGACCGCTATTGATCTGCATCTTCGTAAAACAATGGATTTTGAGGCAGCCGCAAAATTTTATGCCTCAAACACATTTCGTGCAATTTGCACCAAATTCTTCACTAAGGGATTTTCACACCTTTCACAAAAACTCAATTGATTTATCTCAACTGATCTTCCTCTACACAACATACAAATCCGCTTTTTATTAATTGAGTAGGGTCTTACAACTGCTATTGGTTTTTGACTGTTCATTATACTATTCGTACAACCTATTTGAATGCCAGAATAGTTCTAATATAAATTTTACAAAGCGTTGCCAAATCCCAATATCAATAATCCGTAAGAAAATATACACATACACAGGTCATGATAATGAAATAATTTCAATCATTGAAGAATTCAGAGAAGAGGGTATAGTTTATTAAAGGTGTAGTAAATAAAGGGTGTTTTTTTTTAGAGGTTTGTTTTTCTACCTAGTAACCCTGTTCCTAGTGACAGTAAATTTGACAGGTGACAGCTCATTTCCGCTCATTATATCTTGCCATTTCATTATGAAAAGACTTACGCCAGAGCAACGCTTGCAAATTGTACAAATTTACTTCGAAAATCGTGATTCATTTCGCAAAACTTCCGCTATGTACGTTACGTCCATCCCAGCAGGTTATTCGGACAACCAATCGTTTTTGCACTACGCATACTCTGATTGATAATCCAGAAAAACTCCTTGCTTGGTGTGCTTGTTGGGTTAGTGGAATCATTGGCCCATATTTCTTTAAAAATGATGTCAGCCAGAACGCGACAGTCAATGAAGAGCGGTATCGATTCTTGATTACTGACTTTCTTGTTCCCCAGTTGAATGGCGTTAGTGTGGAAGAGTTCTGGTTCCAACAAGATGGCGCAATATGCCACACAGCGCGTGACACATTTTTTTTTTTTTTTTGCTTTCTAGTCAGAAACCACCACTGTGGTTTGTCGACAAAGCCTCGAACATCACATACAAACCAAATCAAACAAACAAACATCCATGCACCTAGCCGGGATTCGAACCCGAGACCCACTGCATGCAAAGCGAAGACACAACCGCTGAGCTGCTTGGGTCTGCACAATCAACTTATTTCAGGAAACATTCGATGACCGTATAATTTCGCGCAATGAACTTGTGAATTGGCCTCCACGGTGGTGTGATCTCACACCTATGGATTCAATTCTGTGGAGATATGTGGAGTCGCTAGTCTACGGTGATAAACCAACAACGTTGAATCGGCTGGAAGCCAACATTTGCCGTGTTGTTGCCGATTAACGTTCCCAGATATTCGAAAAAGTGGTCCAAAAGTGGACTCCCAGACTAACAGTGCCAAACGGAAAAACTCCACCGTTCATTGAAAGGGTTTCCCATAGTATGCCAGAGGTACCCTTTTGTCACAGAGAAATACGAAAATCCCTTAAAAAGCTAGATACAAACAAAGCAATGGGTCCGGATGGCATTCCCGCAATAGTACTCAAAAATTGCTCCAACGAACTCACCCCAACTTTCGCAAAATTATTCAATTTGTCTTACAGGCAAGGAGTATATCCATCATCATGGAGGTCTGCCACAGTACAACCCATTCCAAAGAAAGGAAAAAAGACAGATCCGTTAAACTATAGACCAATTGCTCTACTTCCGGTGATATCAAAAGTAATGGAAAGAGTTGTGAACAATCACCTAACCAAGTACTTGGAAAAGTACAAAATTATCAACGATAAGCAATACGGATTTCGAAAATATAGGTCAACTGGCGATTTACTTACATACGTCACTCACTTATGGCAAAAAGCGATTGAGTTGCGGGGTGAAACAAGAACAATTGCCTTAGATATATCTAAAGCATTCGACAAAGTTTGGCATGAAAATCTGCTCAACAAGCTCAAAGCAATGGGATTATCGCCGAAACTTTGCACTTGGTTTGAAAGTTACCTAAAGGACAGATCCATTTATGTTGCACTGGATGGCCAGAACTCCAACTCTTACCAAATAAATGCTGGTGTGCCACAGGGAGCAATCCTTTCGCCAACTCTTTTCCTGATTTACATAAATGACCTCATAGATAAAACAGTAAATCCACTTTATTGCTTTGCAGACGATGGCAATGTAGTCTCCTCACTCATACCACCCACAGGTCTTTCCGCACGTGAATTCCATCATCTTAGACTAACTCAAATATCGCAGATAAATAACGACCTGGAGATAATAGAGGACTGGGGTAACAAAAACCTTGTACAGTTCAACGCGCAGAAAACCCAAGCAGCTCTGTTTTCAAAAAAGACCAGCACCGGTGAGCCAAACATCATGCTATCTGGAAGTGCTGTCACATTACAGAGTCAGTTGCACATCTTGGGGGTTACTGCAGAGACCAACATGTCTTGGCACAGTCACGTAGCAGATATTGCTAAAAGGGCCTCCCAAAAGCTGGGGGTGCTATTTCGTACAAGACATCTGTACACACCAAGCCAATTGCTGACACTCTACAAAGCCCAGATTCGACCAACTATGGAGTACTGCTCACATATATGGAGTGCAGCAGCCAAACATACCTTAATGCTTTTGAATACCGTGCAAAAACGAGCTATCAAGCTTATCAATAACCCCGCACTTACTCGTAACTTGGATGGTCTCGAACATAGCAGATCTGTGGGCGATTTATCTCTCTTCTACAGGTACTATCACGGAAAATGCTCTGAAGAGTTGGCACGTATGATTCCACCGAGAGTAGCACCTACCAGGCGAACCCGTCAAACAGACGGTAACCATGAAATTACTGTCAAACTAGAGGCACCAAGAACCTCATTATATCAGAATTCATATCTCTGGAGAACAGCATCGCTGTGGAATAAACTCCCTGCGACGGTTTTCCCTGCAGGTTACAACCTGAACCGTTTCAAGACCAACATACACCGACATTTCCGCGCACTTGCCGCTTCTCGAGCGTGATAGGACATTTCCTTGCGAGTGCGCATATCCGTAAAAAAAAAAAAAAAAATGGGTTATTGAAACTCTTACCAAAAGTTACTAAGAGCTATAATCACACTATTCATCGTACCATAGGAATGAAACTAGTAGATGTGACAGGGCAGACGAATTTAAGAATCTATAATAACCCAAAAATAGCTCCCAAAATTTTTAAATTTGTTGGTGATATTGTACGCATTAGTAAATACAAGAGTTTATTCGAAAAAGGATATACTCCATCATGGTCTACAGAATTATTTAAAATTATCGAGGTCAAGATCACAAATCCACCAACATATGCTTTAAAATCTTTGGATGGACAGATCATTAAGGGGTGCTTTTATGAAGCCGAATTACAGAAAACCAGGAATCCTCATGTATACTTAATTGAGAAAATAATTTGTCGTCGATAGAAAAATTCAATGGATCAGTTGTTTGTTAAATGGTTGGGTTTTCCGGAATCCGATAACTCATGGATTAATTTAGCTGACATTGTTTAAATTTACCTGAAATAAAACTATCTAATTTAAGTGAGCAGTGTTTTTTTTTAATTAACTAGAGCATCATAATATAACGACTACAACTATTTTTAACTTCCCATCACCAATACAATGTCTTCAAAAATTTTTTAATTCCAAATGACTAATCCTTTTTTCCATCACTTCAAGCCCTTGCATACACTTTTGTCTATCCAGAATTGCTAGCCTTAGTTGTTGAGTTTCCGTAGGAATGGCATCATCTATTTCTTGATCGATAATCCTCACCATTGAATTATGTATTTCACCGCATATTCGCAAATGTTTGTCGTAGCTGTATTACTGTATTGTCGACATATTTTTTGATGGTTGCGTCACAATCATTTTTTGGCTCTAATACGTTAGTTAAGCCCTCCATATCAAATTGGCCATTGACATCGAGCTTAAAACCTATTCTAGGTAACCCGCGCTGGATCGTTCACTTTATTTCCTCGACGACCAAACTTATCAATTGTGTTGTTTATCGCGCTCATATTTTCGAATAACTGTTCTACTAGATTCTAAGTCCGCATGTTTATATACGTAGTAACGATCTTTTGATTTTTTTTTTTCTAGCTCAATCAACTTTCCATTCAGTGTTATAAAGGTTTGTTTACATTTTTCCTTATCACGATCTGCTTGTTCAAGATCATAAGTTCTTTTACCAACTATACTAAATACTTCTTCATGAATAATCTTCCTTATCACATCGATCATATCTACGTGTATTAAATTAGTGAATGATTATTGTAACCTATAAAATGCTGTGTCTACATACTCTTTTGTAGTAACATCACCATTGTTTTTTGGAACTGATAAATTTCTCGAAGATTTTACCCCTACATTATATTGATTATTGGAACTTAGCTTGAAACCAACACCGCATAAACCTCGAACGGGTTCACTACCTGATTTATACTATCGACTACCAAAGTTGTCAATTGTTTTGTTCATCACTTACGTTTTTGTGAACAAATACCATATTATAATCTATGCATCCATCTTTGTACATAGGATATATTTTATTGTCAAAAAAAAAAAAACAGATACGAATACAATCTAGAACATTTGTTAGATTTTTTTTTCAAAAAATTTGTTAATATTTTAAAATTATAATAATAATAATAATTTCACTTAATAATAATAATAATAATAGATTTTGTTTACAAAACAGAATTTGATATGTTAAAACAATGCTTGAAAGTACGTATGCTTCTTTTATGGTAACATCTTATTATCAACATTGTTGGGATAATTCTTCACCAGCTGTATCATTTCCAAAGTCTTCATATAACCTGTGCTTCTCAGCAAGAGCATTTGGGATATTTGGAACTTGCACCACAAAATCCTTCAAGCCCTCATCCAGCATTTCCTCGAGAAATGAATCCAGGTTGATGTAGCCAAAAAAATATTCCTCGCATATAAGTGCTCCGTTACAAAAATTGGTTGAGTCATCAAGAAATTTTTTGTAATTCAAAGCATCCCCTTCGAATTGATCAGCTAGCAATGTCCTCAGACATTGTTTTGAGTTGCACTGCCAGATATCTGATATACTAAATCTGATTTTCGTTCGTACTATTGTGACACATCTATAAATAAAAAAAATTATGTGTGTTTTTTGTATAAATAATATTTCAAAAAATTTAAAAAAACCTCTAATTATGCTTTCCTTCTTATTAAACTCTGAATTTGAATTTAAACAGTTATTCCAAAACACCAAAGTTTAAAAATGCTCTTGTATTCCCCCCAGAAAATACTCGCGAGCTTTGCTCCAAATATTTATCACTTAACTTATTCATGCTCGCTATGGTATTCTCTGCAAGAGTTTCTGTAACACGTTTTGGTAGAAATGATTGAAAGTTTTCATTATGGGTTTTGTCATATAATGTGGCTAAAATAGTTTTACCGAAACGTGTAGATAGACAGATAGTAATACCATTTTTTTTAATAATGTAAACTTTTCCAATTGTTAAAAATGTTATGTCCCTTCGCTCAACAACTTCAACATCTTGGTTGAGTTTACTATTGATTTAATCTATGGTTTGTTTTGAAATATCATTATTGAGAATAATAATATTCAATAGAGAGTGTTGAAAATAATAACCTTGAACAAATTGAATTATGGAAACACAACACCACACAGAATTTTCTTTATAATCTTGAGATGCGACTGATTGCTATCATTGATGTGTGACTTACTACGTGTATGAAGCTTTTTTTATAAGAAAATCTTCACAAAACTTCCCCTTTCCCTACTTATGTATTGAACCTCATATCTCACAATGTTGGAGTAGATGTGCTCTATACTAAATCCAACGAAGCTACGGAGTGCACCAAAACATTGTCATGCATAGTGCACGTGATCCCTCAGGCGAGGCCTGGGCAGATGTGCTTGTACAGAGTCGCACTCGCACTTAGGGACCATCGAAATTTTATCAAATTTTATTAAATACCTAATATGCGACTAGGTATGGAAAAATTACTCAAAGGTTAACTAATAAAGAAAAACAAAAACCATTTTGTATATACATATAACATTTAATGAAGTACAAAAAAATGGGGACATTTCTATTTTAGGAGGACAATTGACAAACGGGTTAACAGTTTTCGATTTCAAAATTATGTTTATTTAATACTAGCGCAAAAATAATAAAAAATAATGATAAAATAATAAATACTTTTGTCATTTTAGTCCAGTTACTCAGAATCCGAAGAACTGCTAGAAGATTCATTAGGATTAATTATTATCGGATTTCTATCAACTAATTCATCAACTATGTGATCTAATTCTAACATTTTCACTTCTACCTTATCTTTTACATGTCCTACGCAATTATTCCATTTTTCAGCAGTGATAGACAAAACAGCTTCACTGAAAATATTTTTAAGATCGCAAAATTTAAAAGTAACATTTTTGTTTGCAACATAGTTTTTTATGTCCGCCCAAATAAGCTCTATTGGGTTGAGCTCGCAGTGATAAGGGGGAAGACGTAATACTACTCTATTATGTGCTTTAGCAATTTCGTCGACAATGTATTTATTATATTTGGTTTTATGTTCCTTCACTTTCTGCAAAAGTTGTACTTTTATCATGCTATCCTCGAATGGTATACTTTTCGAACGCAACCAGTCTTGAATTAGGGCTTTTTTTGTGGCTGTAGTTGGAATTTGTCCAGCTTTTCTTGAATGGTATGGGGCGTTGTCTAAAACAATTACACAATTTTCTTCTAGGTTTGGAATTATGTTGGTAAACCAATTTTCAAACGATTTGCCGTCCATTTCCTCATGATAGTCGCCCGTTTTCTTCGACTCAAAGGCCCACAAGGCGTCGGGTACAAACCCGGTTTCGCTTCCTATGTGACACACTATCAACCTTTTTCCTTTTCCTGAAACAAGATTTATTTTGTTTTAGTTGAAACAGAATATTTACATGCATAAAACATATTTTTTGGACTATTTCCTGAATAAAATGTGCTGCGAGGCAGACAAAAAAATTTTTTGATTTAATCGTGTCCAACCAAACACAAATAATCGAAAACCAGTTACCAAAGACATACTTAAAATTTCATACTATACCAACACATTTTCGTTGTTACCTGAATTTTAACTAATTGATCGAACGGTAAGATGAAACCCTTCCAATTCTCTACGATTTTAATGAATACAGAAAATAATTAATAATAAACCTTCTTGGAAAATACACAGGTAGATACATACTGTGGGTCTATTTTTCATAGCTAACAAGTAATTTTAGACCCTTTTTGACCATCGCTTACTAATAGGTATTGGTACCTACAAATCGAGGTTTAGGCCATAAAGTTATTGTAAACCAAGTTGAATACAATTACTTTATGGCCCCAATCCTCGATTTTTGCTATCAACAGCAATGAAATAGACTATACCAAATTTTAAATCAATACCTAATCCAAATGCAAATTATCTTGTTCACAGACACACACGTTAAGGTTAAGAGTTTAATAAGGTCTTACCTGATGGGTTCTTTAACCCAGTTGAGAGGCCATCTAAGAAGGCTTGCCTTGAAGAACCTACGGATTCATCAACCCAAATTTTAGACTTAGTGTGGCCTGCGTTCACCCACGTTTCATCCAGGTAGTAAATTTTCCTATTTTCTCTTCTATAGGCCCGCATTTTCGTTAAATAATCTCGTCTCCACAATAGAATTTCTGGTTTCTCGAGCAACAAACTATTTCTCCCTCTTTTTTTAAATTTAAAACTTAATTCTTTCAACAACTTGTGGAATGTCGACCTTTTGAAATCTGGTAGATCAGGATCATCATTTACATCTTTGAGAATTGAATCTATTGTTGGCATTTGGTTCCGGAAAAAAAATTGATGTACTTTCCTTCTGATAGCGTTTTTATCAAAATCGTCTACCTTGTCAATAATTTTCTTTCGTAAGGGGTATGGCTTTGAATCCGAAAATAATTGCTTTTGTTTAGATTTTCTCATAACGGCATAAACACCACTTGGAGACACTCCAGCAATGTTTCCTACTTTTCGCACGATTTCATCAACTAACAATTCGGGATTTGCTTCGACTTCATTTTTGTAAATGTTCATAATTAAATTTTTTTCATTACTATTGAAAGGCACTTTTTTTGGTCTCTTTTGAGGTGGAGTGTTGAAACACATATTAGCAGCTTCTTCATCCGACATTTTAATAATTTAAAACTTTAAAACTAATAAAAAAAATCACTACTAAATATCCGGTAAAATGTAACACCACCGATCGTTAAAACGTAAATGACCATTCCGACCCTGTAACGATTAGGCCAAAAGCAATAAGTTCCCCTACCTTGGAAGTCCCCTACAGATTGCAGGTAAATCCGATTGGCCAGCGTGAGGGGTTTGTTTATTTTAGCCCAATAGAAGTAAGAGATTATAGACTTTTTGATTTCTCCTCCCCATTTCGCAGGTGTTCGGTAATTTGATACCCCACATGTCATTTGATGTCGCAGCTGCATCACACATGTGGTTTGGTATTCTGGAGTAAAAGAGGTGCGTTATACACGTGTTTTTGAAAATGAGAGTTAAACGATGTGTAATTTGATACAGTAAACACAAGCACATGTGGGCGATCTATCGCAGCGCCATCATACCAACATGTGGTTTGCTGTTCTAGAGTAAACCAGTGATTTGCAGGTGCATTCAACATGTGTTTTTTTTTAAATGAGTGTCAAACTATGTGTATTTTGATACCATAAAAATGCATTTTGATATACTAACACAAGTAGGCACATGTGTGCGATATACTTATGTCATCGAGGATATTAATTACCTCAAAGTAATATTTGAAAATTTACCCCTACCACCACAAATATGTGAAATTTCAATTTTTTGGTTTTTGGTGTAGATCAGTAATAAAGCAGCGTTCTAAGTATATGTTTAGTTTCGGGTTTCTACATAATTTTATGAAATGTATTTTACGTGTGAAAATTGTGGTAAAACGTTCACTCGCAGCTATAACAAAATTCGCCATCAAAAAGAATCATGTTAAAATAGATTTGTAGAAAATAGTTCAGCTGCAAAAATTATTGCCGTAAATTTGAATCCTTCAACATCGAGAAATGCAGAAAATGGTCCACCTGCAAAAACTATTGCCATAAATTTGAACCCTTCGACGTCGAAAAATGCAGGAAATGGTCCATCTGCAAAAACTTTCGCGATAAATACGAATCCTTCAACATCGAGAAACAATATTATGTGTGCAAGTTGCAATATATCAATACCCGAGAATCAAGTTGCACGACACGAAAGGACGATTCAACATAGGAACAATGCTCTAATTCAATTATCACCAAACATCCACATTATTAGATCTGCATTTAAGTGTAGAATATGCAGCTACAGACTATATCCTATAGATAATGATTATTTGGACTATACATTGTTTTTCAATGAATTGAAAAAAAATGTATTGGAATTGATAAATAAAGTCATAAACATCCACAGCACAATCAAAGTGAATATGGAAGTATTTGGCCTATATCTACTCCCATCGACCGAAACCATTAGCGAAAAATCTTTCAATACAACAAATGAAATTATAGATGAAGCAGCAAATCTGGAATGCATATATCAATTTTTTGTCGATAAAATGAAGACTCAGGCTTCGGAATTTGAGGAAAAGGATTCCGGTATGTTATTTATTAAGATATT
The DNA here is from genome assembly GCA_917834065.1 of Ceutorhynchus assimilis. Lineage (NCBI taxonomy): Eukaryota > Metazoa > Arthropoda > Insecta > Coleoptera > Curculionidae > Ceutorhynchus > Ceutorhynchus assimilis. Next base: position 4,189,862 of record OU892290.1, read on the forward strand.
AATTCTAATTGTCATATACGTTGTCTTTAATGTTGTTAAATTTTGTGCTCATATTCATTTTTTTTTTCCAGGATGGTCCTTGCAAAAAATTCTCTATCTGGAAATAAATTTCAACAAATTTAGTCCCATTGGTGGTTCCTCATACATCAAGTTACCATATCCCATATTGAGAAAGGAAGCAATTATTAATGTGAAAAATGAAGATCAACATTGCTTCGCGTGGGCAATAACTTCAGCATTGTGCCCTTCAAGAACGCCTCCGGATCAGCCAGTATCGTATCCACATTTTTCTACCCTTTTGAACTTAACAGGTATTGAATTTCCTATTACTTCAAAAGATATCAGCATTTTTGAATCATTGAATAATATTTCGGTGAATGTTTATGGTCTAGAAAGTAAATCTGAAAATAATAAAACCACTTATGAAGTAGTGGGACCATTACGTTATTCCGGTAAAAAATTGAATTTTCATGTAAATTTATTGATGATAAGCAAAGATTGTTCAAATGATGATAATGATCACATATGTAATTCTGGGTGTGTTAAAACACATTACTGTTGGATTAAACATTTTTCTAGATTAGTTTCAAGCCAAATTAGTTCTCATAAGCATAAAATTTACTTTTGTGACGGTTGTTTAATATATTTCCATTCTGCACAAATTTTGGCCATGCATCAGAATCACGATTGTAACCACATTTATACAAAAATGCCATCAACAGAATCAAAGCTTGATAAGTGTGGTAAATTAGTTCCGGAAAATATTTTAAAATTTAAAAATTTTGAAAAGCAGCTAAAAATCCCATTTGTGGTTTATGCTGATTTTGAATCAATTTTGAAACCCAAACATAGTACAGAACCGGACCCCACAAAATCTTATACATTACATACAGCCAAACACCAGCCGTATGCGTTCGCATATATAATTAAATGTTCTTTCGATGATTCACTAACAAAGTATGAGCTATATCGAGGCAATGATGCCGCTAAAGTGTTCGTATCTCGTCTAGAACAAGACTTGAGAGAATTGTACAATACCCATTTGAAGGATTTCAAACCAATGATTCCATTAACTGCAGCCGAAAAAGAACACCATAAAAATTGCAAAGTGTGCCACATACGTGAGCTACCGTTTGAAAAAAATGATAAAGTTCGCGACCATTGTCATTCTAATTGTAACTTAAGCGGGTATGATTGTCACCTGTTTATTAAAGAGCTTTTCAATGAAAATGATCGAGTAGAAGTAATTGCTCAAAGTAAAGAGAAGTATATTTCATTTACGAAGAGTATTTACGTACACGATTATGTTGATAAAAACGGTAACACAAAAAAGAAATATTTAAAGTTACGTTTTATCGATAGTTTCAAATTTTTGTCGACATCTTTGGAGAACTTGGGTTCTGGCCTATCAATCGATCAGTTTAAAGAAACAAGGAAAAACTTTCCCATTGATGATGAATTTGATCTGATGAGGCAAAAGGGTGTTTTTCCATATAGTTTCATTACTGATTTCAGCAAAATGGATAACCCATGTCTACCAAGCAAGGATGAATTTTATGACAATTTAAGAGATGAACATATTAGCGATTTAGACTATGAAAGAGCTAAGCGTGTTTGGCAGGTATTTAACTGTAAAAATCTTGGAGAATATTCAGATCTGTACCTAAAATCTGATACTCTTCTGCTATGTGATGTTTTTGAAAATTTTCGAGAGAGTGCATTGACTGCATATAAGTTGGATCCAATACATTATTACACATTACCTAGCTATTCATTTGATTGTATGTTACGAATGACGAAAGTAGAATTAGAGCTATTAACGGATATTGACATGATTCACTTTTTTAAATCTGGAATACGAGGTGGGATAAGTCAATGTACTGAGAGGAAACATATTGCTAATAATAAATACCTCCCGAATTTTAATGAAAAAGAGCCTTCTTTATACATAATGTATTTAGATGCTACTAATTTGTATGGGCATAGTATGTCACAGCCGCTACCCACCGGGGGGTTTCAATGGTTGAGCGAGCGGGAAAAAAATGATCTCGATTTGATGAGTATCAAAGAGGACAACCCGGAAGGTTTTGTTTTTGAAGTTGATATCCACTACCCAGAAAATCTTCATGATTTACACTCAGATATGCCATTTTTGGCTGAGAAATTAGTTCCACCAACAGAAAACTCGAAATTACCGAAACTAACACCGAATTTAAATAATAAAAGAAAATATGTGGTACACTATCGAACACTTCAGCAGGCTGTTCAAAATGGTCTGATGATAATGCAAACACATAGAGTATTAAAATTTAAACAATCGACATGGTTGAAGAAATATATTGATTTTAATACGGTACTCAGAAATTAAGCTGTAACCAAAAATGGAAAAAATATGTTCAAACTCCTAATTAATGCAATTTTCGGAAAGACAATGGAGAATGTAGAAAATCATACTGACATCAAATTGGTCACGCATTGGTGTAATAACAGACGGAGATTGGGGGCTAGAAATTTAATAGCTCGACCCAATTTTAAAACCAGTTCCATTTTTACGGAAAATCTAGTAGCAATTCATATGGGTCGATTGAAATTAACGTTTGATAAGCCAATATACGTAGGTTTTTGTATATTAGATATGTCTAAAACTGTAATTTACGATTTTTTCTACAACTTTATTAAATCACAGTTTGGTGATGATGCTTCGTTACTTTACACAGATACTGATTCACTGATTTTGAAAGTATTTACAGATGATTTTTATCGGGTTATTGCAGAAAATCCTGATAAATTTGATACCGCAAATTATTCAGATATAAATTGCTATAATATTTAAAAAAATCTGTCGGTAGTGGGTAGAATGAAAGATGAGTTTGCAGGAGATCCGATAATACAATTCTACGGCTGTGGCGCGAAAAGTTACTATGTACAGTCGATAAATGATGAAATGAAAAAAGCAAAAGGTATAAAAAAATCTGTGATAGAAAAAGAGTTGAACCTTGAAGATTATAGGAAAATAGTAGATCGGGGTGGACTGATATTTAGAAAAATGAAAACTTTTAAAAGCGAATTACATGACATTTATACAACAATAGTTAATAAAGTAGCGCTTTCGCATAGCGATGATAAGCGATATCTAATTCCCAACAGCACCAAGACATTAGCTTGGGGTCATAGAGATATTGAATTTCATCAAACAGATCCCGATAAAAATTTAAAATTGTTAATCGATGCTGCCCAAATTTTGATAGATGGTGATATGAATGGATTCATTTAATTTAATTTAAGAATGATTTTAAATATGGTACTGTTTTGTAGTTCACATTTTTTTTTAGTTCACAATTCCGATACATTGTACATGTCTATGGAAATAAACCATTTAAATTTGAGTTTTTTTAGAAAATTGTGTCAAATTAATTTATATTTTAAGGTGTTAAGGTGTTATTGATAATTTTATATATTTAAAATAAAGTTTTGTTTTTTCCTTATATTATCACACAAAAATATGGTATTGCTTTGTATTTTTTTTCAGAAAAATTATGTAAAATTAATTTATATTTCAAATGTGTTTGGTTGTTATTGATAATTTCATATATCTAAAATAAAGTTTTGCTTTATAAATATGTATGATTTTGATTTTTATTACTATAAAACCTTTTTCCACACCACCCAGAACGGGGTAAGGTCAAGGCGCGTTTTTTTTTTTTTTCATAATGAGGTATCCCCAATGTAGGCCTAATCCTCATAAGTTTATTTTTTATTCCTCAAATTTCAAATTTTTAGACTCGTAAAACAATAGGAGATTGAGTGCTTCTCTATCTTCACGCAACCTACACATCATACCATTTATTTTGCTAGATAATCGTTCGCCGCAAAGAAAAAGGTTCAATTCTTGGATGGTCTCTTTGATGTTATCAACTATCAAATCAATTGTATCAGATAAATGTGGAAAATGATACTTTATCCGCAAATAATCTTCTATGCGGGCACTACATTTTTTAATTGCATTCCTGAAATCACACATCATGAAATGGAGCTAATAGTGCTCGGAGGAAAACACAACTTTCGTGTTGAGAAAATATAATAAATGGTATCTTTTCACGTGGTCTCTTGGTCGCATTGTTTCTTATAATATCTCAAAAAGACTACCTACTCTGAGGAAAGTAATGAACGATCAAAGAGCACATGGCCATAAAATAATCTGTATATTTTTCAAGAAAAAAAAGAAATGTGATCCATTCAATAATAGCTATCATAGGGGCTGTTTCATCTGTATATTTTCAAAAAAAACATGTGATCTATTCATCAATAACTGTTACAGGGGCTCATCCATATGGTATCGTCGAATACAGCAGACTTTGAGAAAATAATTGGGTTGTCAGATGTTGTTCCAAATTTATAACGGTTTTTTTTTCCTAGAAAACTCCTCTCGGATATTTTTGAAAATTTGGGTGACAAAATCGTTAAAGGCACCCATGAACATAGCTTTTTTCTGTTGATGATCCAATTTCAATCTCGACCTAATACTTTTATCATTGGTGAAGGCGTGACCTACTGACAGAGTTTCTGGAGTTTTTTAAGATTTTTAATTGGTCGAGGGTGTGACTTAGTTTAACATAAAATGGGCTGATTTTCTAGATTTCAAATTAGTATTCTTTTGTTCTAGCGTAACCGAACAATTTACTTATATTTTTTAAATTCAACACAAAAGTTTTTTTTTTTAAATTTTATAATGATGTCAAACGTGGCGAACGAATTTTCCAACATCAATCAAATAGGATTTCACCCCATGGACCCGAACACTCCAGCCTCCACCTTTGTTTACATGACAAACGCAGAGTTAAATAATGCATTGGGTAATACAAAGTGGTCCGCTGAAGATATCGACTCAATCACGGCAACATTGAATCCTGCCATACTAGAGTCGGAAACCTTTGGACAGGGCAATGCAGGTATTGCAACACAAGCATCAATACCACCAACAGACACAGCAAAAATTCCGGAGCAATTATCAGCATCCAGTGTACCTCGTCGTCAACCAGCGAGGAACACTGGTCAGAAAAAGTCACCAACACCGAAATCGCCACGTGTGAACATAATTGCGATGAAGTGCCGGAAGCCCAAAAGAACGGCATCCACCGATTTAACTTGCGAGCCCCCGAAGACCCAGAAATTAATTGATTTAACAGAATCAAGCGCACTCCCAGAAGTTCCCCAACCTGAAGTTTCCTATTCAGATGTTCCCAATTCAGAAAACATTCCAGCGCCCCCCAAATGGTTGGATTACTTCGAGGACAAAAAACACCGGAATGTTATGGAGCAAGTGCTTGGACTGAAACGAGACATCCTGGGGCGCTTCAAATTCCATCAGAATCAAATCAGACGCCATGAAGCAGCCATGGAAAAGTGTAAGAGGCAATTAGATCATTTAAATTTTTAGTATTATCCATATTCACTATTCACAGTTATTGCCTCTTACACTTTTGCATTTTAGGTTAATATTTAGGTAATTTTTTTATTGAATCGACTTCTACTAGGTGGAAATTCATGATCTAATAAAAGATTTTTTAAGTAAATTAGTATACCTACTCATTTATTTCCACTAATTTGTGTTAAAATTTACCATTAACAGAAAGATTGTCTTGTTGAATGTATTTTGAAAATAAAAATTGAGTATATATTAAAAAAAAAATGTATTTTTTTTGTCTTGATGGTGCAATGAAAAAAAAGAGTAAAGTGAAAAATTTCAGAAATTTTTAAAAACAAGCATTATTCTAATTACGCAATTTTTCAATGTTTGCAACTAATGTATGTGAAAAAAATACAAATAAATAAATGAATTACTTCGTTGATAATAATTATTATATTGTATCGAGTTGGAGTTCAACATTTCAAAATGTGGCTTCTCATGTGTGGGGGAGGATTTAAAAAATCTAAAATGTTGCAAGATTTGAATAAATACTGAGTGGGCTCTTAAAGAATTTCATTACACCAAAATATTTTCAACAATGTCGTACGTATCAGACGACGAAACTGTTTCAGACCTCTTTGAAGTTAATCCACCCAACGTGGAACGCTTCGAAGTTGATCCACCCAACGTGGATTATTCATCGTCCGCTTCTAGTGAATTTTTCCAACAAGGGCAACAATGGGTTTTCGAGGAAAATTACGAAGAGGAAAATGGAGGCGAAAATGGGCATGAGGACAATGAACTGAGGAGTGATGAAGTACCGGACTCATCAAGCTGGTGGATTCATGGATCACCATTTGAAGAATATGATGGTCCGGCAGATAGCACTTGGTGGGTCATTCCAACTCATCATGAAGAAGATGATAGCGAGTTGAATGCAGATTCAACAACTGATTGATTTTTTGTAATTTTATTTTAATATGTGTGACAAAATTATTAAAAGAGTTTACTAAAATGCTTTAAAAAATTTTGTTTTTTTTTTCATACTTACCCACTATGCACTCTCATGCATTAATTTTGTCTTTGTGGTAAATTATGTTCACATGATGGTGGTTTTTTTGGTAAATTATGCTCGCGCAGGATAACCTGGCGAGCATTGTTGCATATTAGGCAACTAATTGTTGGAACAAAGTAAAATACGTTCCTACCACAATTTGAACATTTTGTCTTTTGCCCTAAATAATTCAGAGGCACGGTCTTGTGCTCCGACACTCTACTACATGGAGGACTTCCCATGTTCCTCACACATATCTCACACACCGGATAATTATTAACACTAGCGTAGGTCATATATCGACAATATGACGCAACGGTTTGCTCTGGCGATAGCAAAAAATACCAGCTATCATCGTTAACACTATTTAACTGTTCATCTGTTTCAATCCCCTCATCAACGTTAGACATCTCGAATTTAAAAAAAATTATATTTAAACAAAACAAAAAAAAACACGAGGTTCGAACAATTGGAATGCTCGACGCAAACTGATTTGGTACTTGCATATTGCCCTCAAGAAAGAAAAAAAAAAGGTTAAACTCCAACATTTGGGTACCATAATTTATGAGATGACCAAATTGAGCATTTTCCTAAAATAACATTTCTTTGTTTGTGACAAAAATACCGCCTCTATTGTCCACAAAAAAAAAAAGGTTGGCAAGATGTCGAATGGTAGGAACCCATCCATAAATTTATGGCTTCAAAATAATATGTTGGTACCTACAATATGTCTAAAATAGCTTAAATTGAAATACTATTGTGAATTAGAAAAAAAAATGTTTATTATTATTTATTAGATCGTTTCCACACCACCTTTTGAGGTAGATCACTTTGGCGCGTTTTGTTTTTACGTGGTTTCCCCATGAGGCATATTCCACCGTTGTTTTTTTTTTAATCATCCACTTTTGTGATATTTTAGCACCTTTATTGCAAACTCAGCTAAGCTTCTACGATGGGCTCGTTTTCCAGGCACACCACCCAAATCAATGGTGTATGCAGCCAACTTGGCGATTTTTTCAAATCGCTTCAATTGGATGCATCTTGGGGCAGCTTGATAGTTCTGATCGTCATGAATTCTCAAAACTATTCTAACATATTTTTGCACAGAAGAAGCCATGCAATTTTTGCAAAGTCCTTCCGAAGATTCTATTTTAAATCTACGCTCACACATTGCACATAAAACCATCCCATTTATAGAAAATGGTCCAGCGCTTGCGGTCGGCTTTGTTGCGTTCATTTCAGGTTCTGAATTATTTTTTTTTTCATCCATGGGAAGGAACCTGGTTTTGGATGGGCGGAGTTAAATGAAACACGATCTATCTTTTTTCGACGAAATTTATTTCCAAACATTTTTACTAAAATTAATAGACAAATAATCTAAGATAATATTAAATATAAATTAAACTAATTAACTTATGTTGAGTTATAAATGATCAATTAAAATGCGGCTCTGTTTGATACTGCGCCAGTTAAAACATTATATGCAAAAACTGAATCGTGAATAACTAACGCATATACTTTTGTATTCGCAGGAAAAGATTTCCTTGCATGAAATTCAATTTTAATATCTACCGTTGATGTTTTCAAAGCTTCAACTTGATGAAAACAATCGATAACAAAAATTGGATTTTTCAAATATGCCTCGATATCCATTAATGGTTCGTTAAAGTTTTTACCATAATAACAGGCCTGAAAAGTTTCGTAACCATAATAAGCGGATCCAATTAATTTCTTTGAAAAATCCAAATTCCATCTCTCATATGGATAAACAGTGGAATTTAAAAATAACCTTATGTCACACAAATCAGCTGATATAAATTGCGTCGCGTTCTTGTTGATTTTGTCGCAATTTTCAATAGGTTGGAAACCGATAATTATGTATCGAGGTCTTTCCAGACTTGTCGCAGTTCTCACTGTCCATACGTCGCTTTGAGTTTCTCGGAAACTAGGTAATTCGTATAAATCCCATGTTCGATATGCCATCTGTACTTTTGCGTAATTGCCACCTTTGTTGATTCGTGACAAGATTCTGAGCTTTTGTTTGTCCTCAGGAATTACATGACGGATGCGCCATTCAATTTTATTTATTGAGATACTAGCATCGATCTCACTTATGAAACAATTATTAAATGTTCGAGCTATAATGAGTATCAATTCCTGTTTGATATTGAATATTGCTTTGCTGTAATCTTCTGCAAAACCCATGAGATATTTCAGAGGTAATTTTCCAGAAAATACATTACTTTTGGTATCTAGAATAAATTGGTTTTTCTCGCTCAATCCCCAACCAGAAGAATGTAGAGCGTTTTGATGTGCAGGTCCAAAAGACACCATCGATTTTAACGTAGTGGTAATGCCGGGTTTTCGAACGATTGCAACTGGTTCTGCACCAATTTCATAACGAATCTCATCAAATAAAAAAGCAAGTGCATTATTTGACAAATAACATGGTTTGGTGAGATCGCTACGTTTGAATACTCCTTCAATATAGATGAAACTCTCAGAGATATCCAAAATTAGATCTTGAAAATTGACCGGAATTCTAATCTCGTCGGAATTATTGAATGATGGTGATCCATATGGTTTATATGAATGTTCTTGTAAACTGACTATGGAATTATCTTGAATTGGTTCATCAAAAACTTCAATTTTTACGTTTGACGCCATCATTATGTTTTAACTTTCAAACCCAAAGATTCTAGGAACAAAAAGTCTTTTTTACTAAGACAATGCAGTCGTCTCTTCTTTATATTCGGATTGCGAATGACCTGGGGTGTGCAAGTGGATCTCCTTTTATTGTGTATTTTGGCATATTTTTTCAAATTTTCACTGTTACGATTAAAACAAAATGCCATGCTGCTGGTTTTCAAGTCAATTTCCGCAACTCCAGTTTAACTATGATTTTTTCACCTCGAAAATTGATGAGATCACCGTTGTCATCTAATATGCGAATCGTGAGATTATCGATATACTGACGCTTATTTGGTATAACAGGTAGATATATAATATTTGTAGGTTCTTTTGTGAGTTTATAGCCTGGTTCAACATCGATGTCAAATTCAAAAATGGTATGACACGCAAATGAATTTGAATACGCTCCTCCAGTTATATTCGAGTCCAATTGAATAATTCGTGTTTTCATTATATCAACCGGAACAGTTGATATGTGCTTATTTTTCTTAGCATATGTTTTATTTTCAAATCCAATAAGATTCGCTATCGAATTTTCACAATTAAAATTGATGTCATACACACACGTTAATTCACAATTCAATGTATTGTTGTTTGCATTTAAACAAAATATGTTTTCATCTGTATTATTGGATGATGCTTTTAGGACTGTTTTGATGATATGATTGAGATCTGAAATTTCATATGCACCTGGTGGGATATATATATTCTCGAATGTGTTTGATTTCATGTATAAAAAGCAATTGTTCTTCTCATCGACATTGAAGATTGAGTTGTATGTATAGAAACCAATTAATGCTAGACCATAATCCGAATCTTTGTTTAGATATATTGGTGGATAAAAATCACATACTAATTCACTTGATTGTCCACTCAGCGTCAAAGTGCAAGACATGACTGTGACATGTACTAAACGGTGATTGGTTTTTATTGTATCTCGCAGCAGTTATTATAAGTTATACGATTAGGTTCTTCCACGATTTGGTTTGTTTCTTTTTTACTCGAAATTTCAGCTTGAACATTTATATCCTTTATATTACAATAGCAGCAGAATAATCTCCTGGGAGGTGGACCATCTATGATATCTGTTCCACTAGCCAGTTCGTGATGATCTGCACAAAATTGAAATTTCATTATTTCAGCGTCTTTTTTCAACCTACTTGGCAATTTATCCCATAAAATTGCAATTTCATTTGATGCGCAAGCCAGTAGAATTTCCCGCGGAATATTTTTCAACTCTTCTCTATCGAGTCTCGTGAAAGTATTAGCTTCTTGAAAAATTTTCAAATATGTGTAAACATTTGTTTGTTTCATTGTTAAAACGTTTAAACTAAATTAGTACGCAACAATTATTTCAAACAAACTCTTTCTTTGAATGCCAATACTAGACTAAGTATTGTCCCAAATTTATTCAGATAGGGTTTTTTTTTGTAAAAAATGGCATAATGAATATGAGTGAGCTTTGTTTCGATTTTGGCGGCAATTTATCAATGGTTTCTTTTTTGAACTAATGGGTTCTTGGTTGTTTAAAATTTATCACACTCATCTGCAAAACGGATGTTTTATTCTTTTTTTGTCTGCTAGTTTATTTACTTTGGATTTGCTTTTATGTTTATGGGAACCACATGTTTTCAAACCTATTACCAAGATTTTCGATGGTATTATCTACGGTTCTCATTTGTCAACCCATCAGTTGTCTATTGAATCGTCGTAAAAATATCAATTTCGGAGATATTTTTCTAGGTACTTTTAAACTTGTTTTTTTTTGGGGCCATATGTTTGGATTCTTTAACACTAAACAGACAGTTTAAATTTATGTGTTCTTGTAGTTTGAATCATAAATAATATCGACTCAATGTGTTACAGACATAGACATTTCTTTTTTTGTTTTTTTTTCTGAATAAACTACATAGATACGTTCCACTACTGCGAACGAAGAAAATTTAGACATAGATGCCCGCATACGATCGTACCATATGTCTGTTGTTTATTATATGTATAATGCATTTCTTCAATTGAATTACGACCTCTATTCAAATAATTTATCAATTCTTTAGGCGGCGGCAGATCACCAAAGCTATCATAATAAATCGCTTTTCTACCTCTTTTTTTATACGCTACCCAATGCGTCCCGCTTCCGGTAGAAATGTCCAAATTAAGAATACCTGATTAATTTTTTGATGGTCCACTAAATGGAAGAGTATCACGCATGTACACACCTTTAAAATATGGAATTCTGGTTTCGTATGCATAATTTTCCAAATCGATGTTCGATAATGGCCGTTGCGGTAGGGAACTAATATCTAGTTTTTTGAATTTCCAATGAACAATCCTAAGCCTGTACGATATGGTTTTAGAAACAATCCTCTTCTTTTTGACTTCAATACAATTCCACTACCATTTTTTGGATTTTTTACCGCATTTATAGCCTTGACAACTCCTGCAGCCCCACCAATCAGACTCCCAATTGCGCTTAATCCTGCAAAGATTGGAATTAACGGTAAAACACCACCTATTTTAGGTATTGGAATGATTCTAGGTATTTTGATTTTTTTCCTGCCTCCCAAAGACTTAACCAATTTTCGAGCTGCAAGCAAGCCAACATTTATAGAATTACGTAAATTATTATGGGTGTTTTTTGTTGCACCACTCTTTTTCAGCTCGTTTTTAAGTTTTCTCAGAATGGCTGACCCAAATACTGCTTTAGACGATTTCTTGATTTTCCTATTTTTCCTCTTATTAGATTTTCTTTTCAACTTGGATGATGTTGTGGGTGTAAGTCCCATCCCAAACCGTTGTTTTGCTTTCATTATGTTTGTGACAAGTAAAGCCGATAGCTTTTCACCAACACTTGAATTTTTATCTATGACTCTCTTCCAAGCACTGTGTTCAAGTTCGTTATCGGCAAGATGGCGTTTGTCTAAATCGCGATAATTTGAATATGCAATATCGTGTTTTTTGCATGCAACGTCCAACGGATTAATACCTGGGTCACCGCGAAGCAATCTTTTCTTCAAACGTGTTCCTGGGCCACAATATTGATAAAACGGAATATGAACTTCAACTGGTAGCTTATCTATCGCAGAGTTTAAAAAGCCTTTACCAGTTTTTATTTGCCTTTTAGAACGTACACCTCGCATGAGTGGTGACATCAGACTAATCGCAAAGTCGTGAAAACTTGTTTTAATAAATCCAAATTTTGTGGGATTATTATAGCAATTATGAAATTTATACAGCTCCCGAATAAATTAGACGTTGAAAATTTAGACATTAGAATTGGCGGTAGTTTAAAAAGTGATTCGATAAGGCGCCATCACGGTGATCTTTTACCAAATTCAATTAGAGGGCTCATAATTGGACCATCGAATTGTGGGAAAACAAATGTGATGATTTCTCTGCTCACACATCCTTTTGGGCTACGTTTCGAAAATATTTACATATATTCAAAATCCCTATATCAACCAAAATATGAATATTTGCGACAAATAATGAAATCCATCGATGGTTTAGGATTCCATACTTTTTGTGATACAAACAATATAATGGAACCATCAGAAGCTAAAACCAACTCTATTTTTATTTTCGATGACGTAATGTGCGAAAAGCAGGACGTAATTAGATCCTATTTCAGCATGGGTCGGCATAAGAATGTAGACTCATTTTATCTAGCTCAAACATATTCTAGAATACCAAAACAGTTGGTACGTGACAATGCCAATTTCATTATATTATTTAAACAAGACGAGATGAACCTCAAGCACATATTTTCCGATCATGTTTCGCCGGACATGAATTTTCAAGATTTTCTAGAAATGTGCGCTAAATGCTGGAATAATCGATACGGATTTCTTGTGATCGATAAAGACAGTGATGTGAATTCTGGAAGATATCGTAGAGGATTTGATACGTATATATCACTAGAATAATAATTTCCTACACCATTGTTCAGACAGCCGATACGCGACGAGCACCATGAGTGAAGACACTAGTTTGAAGCGAAAATTAATAGAAGCAACTGATTCTGTCAGAAAAAAATTCAACGCCATCAAAAACATTCAAAAAAATGAATATTCAAGTTTGGAAAAAATGTATGGACCCGTTCTAGAACCAATTAATCTTTTATCGAAATCAATCAAAGCAGAAATGACGGATCGAAAACAACAACCAAATTTCCAGCAAATAAAAAGTACAATTAAGCAAGACCCATCGGAATTTACGGGTGCCGAGACAAAATTCTCAAACGTTTCGTTACCTGAAAGCTATGTTTACGACTTACATGCAAACCCCACAAAATACGACACAGTTTACGGTGTTCGTATTGCTACTGGCATTGACAAATATAACTTATATCTCGGACATTCCGAAATCAGTTTCGCTTCTGGAAATATCATATTAAGAAAAAATAATAAAAATATTGGCGTTTTCGAAGGAAATGATGATTTATACAATCTACTTTTTCTTAAGGATCCTCCACAGCTCAAATATATGGAGGACATATCTCTCGAAAATTTGAAGCGATACACGCAGATGTTAAAACTAACCAGTGCAGCACATTTAGATTATAACCCAAAAAAAGCTTTGCGGTCAACCAGAAGTGAGAAATTCATTAATCTAATCAAACCTTTGCTCACTAAATCAGAAGGTATGGGAATGAAATTGAATGAATACAATGGAATGACTCTCAAAAAAATACAACCATCTCGACGAGTTGATTATGTCCATTGGAACACTCCTGAAGAGTTGATAAGTCGCTTAAGGCTTTTGTTTGCATCGAAAAGTGCCGGTAATACAGGACACGATAATGAAATTGTATCTATTTTAGAAGAACTCAGAGAAGAGGGGATTATTTATTGAGAATATTGTTATAGACTTTATGATTAGTAGGAATTAAGACATTGTTCACGATGGAACCTTCTACTACAAAATGGGAAATAGTTAACGAACTGCACAAAGGCGTGAGAAAAAACTTCAGACGACGTCGAACCATAGTAAAAAATTATATGGATTCCTGGCAAATAGATCTTGCAGATTTCCAAAAATATGCTAATGACAATAATGGTTATCGCTATATATTGGTTTGCATAAACTGTTATTCGAAATTTGTTTATACTGAACCAATTAAATCTAAAACAGCAGTTGAAGTTTGTAATGCAATGAAAAAGATAATCAAAGCTGCTAATTATACTCCCAAACATTTGAATTCGGACAAAGGGAGTGAATTCTGGAACCGACAAATGGAAGCGCTTTTAAAAAAATATAGAATCAACCATTATTCTACATTCAGTACAAAAAAAGCTGCTATAGTAGAAAGAGTTATTAGAACTTTAAAATCCCGATTATATAAGGAATTTTCTGCTAGAGGCTCATACAATTGGACAAATCTTTTGCAGCGAATTACAAACGCATATAATCACGCAGTTCATGGAACAATTGGAATGAAGCCAGTTGACGTCACACCGAAAACACGATTAAATGTATACGATAATTTGAAAGTAGCGAGAAAAACTTTCAAATATCGAATTGGGGATGTGGTTCGAATCAGTAAATATAAGAGCGTTTTTGAAAAAGGATACACTCCAAATTGGTCAACTGAATTGTTTAGGATTGTCAAAGTGAAAATCACGAGCCCTCCGACATATTTATTGGAGTCGATCGATGGTCAACCCATTGAAGGATGTTTTTATGGGCCCGAACTTCAACAGACCCATAATCCAGATACCTACCTAGTTGAAAAAATTATTCGAAAACGAAGAAAAAATTCAATAGATCAAATGTATGTTAAATGGCTAGGTTTCTCAGATGAACACAATTCGTGGATTAATACAACAGACATTGTTTAAATTAAAATATGTAATTGCAAATGAAATAAAATTATTTGATTGAACTATAAATATCTTTTATTATAATAATTAATATTCTGTGATACATGAATAATATGCAGTATACAGTATATAATATCTAGTTATTTTTATTTGTGTTTGGAAAAAATCTCTGTTCTAATTGACTAACTCGTGTTTCTATCACTGCAAGACCTATCATACATTTTTTGCGGTCGAAAATTGCCTCTTTCAGTTCTGGGGTTTGCTGAGGCATGGCTCGGTCTATTTCCTCTTTGATAAAAATCGTCATTAGATTTTCGATATCCTTATTAACAGTATTTGCAAACGTTCGTCGTAATTCCATAGCTTGATTATCAACATATAGCTTGGTTGAAGCATCTGCTGCGTTTTTAGGTTCCGATACATTAGTTAAGGATTTTCTTTGTATGTCAAAGTCGCCATTGGAATCGAGTTTAAATCCAATCCCTGGTGAACCGCGAACTTGAATTTTTGCTCTATGTGATCGACGACCGAATTTATCGATAGTGTTGTGTTGTAGACTCATTTTTTCAGCATACTGGTACCTCAGACTTTATATACCGACATTATATACGTATTAATGAATCTCTAGCTCTGATTTCTAGTCGAATTAGCGATATGAATCTCTAACTCTGATTTCTAGTCGAATTAGCGATTTCTTCGTCGATTTGAAAATTTCTCTACATTTTTCAGCATCCTGAACGGCCTGTTTCTGATCATAACTTCTCTTGCGAACCATATCCAATACTTCCTTATGCGCAAACTTCTTAATGAACTCAATCAATTCTTCATTCGATACGTCAGAAAATGTTCGTTTTAACTCATTAAATACCATGTCTACGTACTGTTTCGTTGCTATATTAGTATTATTTTCTGGGTTGGTTAGATTTGTTAAGCGCTTTTTTTCTAAATCATATTGACCATTTGAAGTCAGCTTAAAACCAACCCCAGCTAAACCTCGAGTTGACTGATCATAATACAACTTATTAAGCCGGCAGCCAAATTTATCAATCGTCCTATTTGCTGCGCTCATTTTAACAAACTAGTCGAATAAAACCTAAACTCTTTTCATTTATAAGTTATTGAAATACAATCGTATAACAGCTAGGTATAAATAAAGTCAAACACTGAAATGTACTTTTAATCAATTTACTTCATTCACCTAAGATACTTTTTCTGAATAAATTCATCAAATAATATACGTAACGTACTCAACTTAAGCAAAACCACAAAAATCAATTTTAAAATATTTATTACAAGTTACTTTACACAATATTCAACTTAAAACTAAAAATACAATGATACCCAATAACTATTATATACTTAGGTATATTTACAAAATATTACATATTATTATAAAACAGAGCAATCCAGCTAAATTTCTTTAATCTTGAACTTCTGCTTCGGAATTTTCATAAAGATGATACTTTGCGGCTATCTCTTTTACGAACAAAATCCTTGAGATCCTCGGCAAGCATTTCGTCAACAAATACGTCCAACTCAACAGCTCCATATAAAAACTTTTCGCAAATATGTGCACCCATGGAAAAGTTGAATGCATTTTTGAGATATTTCACATAACTTTCGCCATTTACTCCAGCCAACGTTCGATCGAAATATGCCAAAATATCTTCTTCCATGCGTCGTAGTTCGATCACTAAGCTCGTGATGTGGGAAATCTGATTTTGATTACTTGATTGAATGTTCATATTGTATTTTTTGGTTAGTAATAGGTATGTACTTCTGAAACAGGAATAATTGCGTTAGTAAATTCTGATATTCATGTAGCATATATTATTGAAACGTGAATTTAAAAAAAATATTGGGTATTTACTATGAACTGAAAAAAGAAATTATTCTACCACATCGATTCTCAAAAGAGCTCGCGTTTTAACCCCAACAGCATCACTTATTGGGCTTTGACCCAAATAGGTTATTGAATATTTATTCATTGGGTTATTGAAATTTTCAATATTTTGTTCAGTAAGATATTCGACACAACGTTTTGGTAGATAACTACTTAAAAGTGTTCCATTGTCATTATCTAACAATGTCACAAAAATTGTCTTTCCGTAACGACCATTTAAAATTTGCATTTTCTTAATTAAATATTGTTTTCCAATATTTAATGAAGAAAAATATATATGTTCTACCTGCATGTTGAACAAATTATTGATTTTTTCAATTGTATCGTTAGAAATAGACATTGTTTTATGAAAAATTACAAAAATTTAAAAAATACCTTGTTTATAAAAAAAACAGACACAGAAATTCAGCTACAGAAATATCAGAACACTCGACACAACTTCTTCACTGATTATGTTGAGCATTTTCACGATCAATTCAACTTATATAGGTATCAAAAAAAATATGTATGGTGGGAGGGGTAGTTTTCAAAACACAAATATCATTAGTTAATTATTTTCGATAATGCAGGTATCTACCATGAGTGTGTGTGCTTTTAATTCATCTACATGTATTTTTATGGTATCAAAATACACATAGTTTGACACTCATTTAAAAAAAAACACATGTTGAATGCACCTGCAAATCACTGGTTTACTCTAGAACAGCAAACCACATGTTGGTATGATGGCGCTGCGATAGATCGCCCACATGTGCTTGTGTTTACTGTATCAAATTACACATCGTTTAAGTCTCATTTTCAAAAGCACGTGTATAACGCACCTCTTTTACTCCAGAATACCAAACCACATGTGTGATGCAGCTGCGACATCAAATGACATGTGGGGTATCAAATTACCGAACACCTGCGAAATGGGGAGGAGAAATCAAAAAGTCTATAATCTCTTACTAATAGATGCAAAGCCACGTGCCGATCATGCTTCGATCACGCACGGAAAGTGTTTTGGCCCGCTTTTTTGGTTCCATGGATATAGTTTAGGTTTTTCACAAGGCCAACCAAATGACGTGACCTTCAAGGATTTGTGTATGTGATTTTCTCACCACTTGAACTAAAGTTTCAATGGTTGTGAATACGGATCTATACCACTTATCTGCTCCACAAAAGAGATGGCTTCCTTTGTTTAAAGACACTACTTTATTGATTTTTTTTTGTAAAAGACACCTGACTTTTCAAGGGCGAGTAATAGATGGCCTTCAATTGTGGATTTTTTCTCCTTATTGGATGCCATGTGTGCGGAATACTTTCTTTGTGAAAAATATTTCTTTGTAAAATGGAATAACACTTGCCGCCTATAAGAGCAAGGCCAAATGACGTCAAAAAAGACTGTTTTCTTTTTTAATTTTTTTTTTTTTTAAAGTAAAAGAGTAAGAGATGGCCTTCAATTGTTGAATCTTTTTCCTTGTTAGATACCATATGTGCGGAACATATTTCGAGGTCAGCAGAGCACCTGGTTTGTTTACGAAAAATGGTTTTCTTTTTCAAATAGAGTGACAACTGACTTTCAAGACCAAGGTCAAATGACATCACCAAATGATGTCACTTTCAAGGTGAGAGTAAGTGTCTACTACGCATGAGGAGACCAATTAGGGTATACTTACACTATTGTCACATTTCAATATGGTATTCCAATAATTCGAAGTTTGGAGAACTGGCATCTATAATATTACCAGTTGTATTTTAAAAAATATGCTTTTGGGCCTGTGTCTACTGGTAAGAGTCCTTTCCGAAGTAGAAGCTTTCTGTCGCTTTCTCACAGGAGGCAAAGATTTTACTGATCCTTCAGCCGCAGGCTTTAAATTATTTTTAATGATCTGCCTTCTTTCCTCCATAAACTTATTGTATAAACAAAAATTGGAATCGCATTATTTGGGATTACCGACCTTTGCACTAAACAGAAGAAAAAAAAAAACATTCTATAGACTTTCAATTGAAAGTATATTAGCTCGTATCTGCCGCCTTGATTCTTTCCTGGATATTTGCCATGTGGAGGTGCTTTGACAGATGAACATACGGATGGGCCGGCAGATGGAATGACATATGTGCCAGATTCGATTTCCGATTCCGAACACCTTTTTCGTGATACCTCAGCAACTCTTTTTTTATTTTTCTTATTTTTCATCCCAGATGCAGATGGGCCGGCAGATAGCCCGATAGCTACACTCGCAGATGTGCCTGGTTTGTCCATTTCCAAATACTTTCTTTCCAATATTTCAGTGATTCCTTTCTTGCCTGATTCTAATTCTAGGATTTGCGATTCCGAACACTTTTTTCGTGATACCTCAGTGATTCTTTTATTTTTCTTATTTTTCATCTCAGATGCAGATGGGCCAGAAGATAGCCCGATAGCTGCACTCGTAGATGTGCCTGGTTTGTCAATTCTACTTCGGGGATTTCTGATTCCGAACATTTTTGTCGTGATACCTCAGTGATTCTTTTATTTTTCTTATTTTTTTTTTATGTCAGATGAAGATGGGTCGGCAGATAGCCCCATAGCTGCATTCGCAGATGTGCCTGGTTTGTCAATTTCCAAATACGTTCTTTCTAATATTTCAGTGATTCCTTTCTTGCCTGATGCTACTTCGGGGATTTGCGATTCCGAATACTGTTTTCGTGATACCTCAGTGACTCTTTTATTTCTCTTATTTTTCATGCCAGATGTAGATAGCCCGATAGCGGCACTCGCAGATGTGCCTGGTTTGTCAATTTCCAGATACTTTCTTTCTAATATTTCAGTGATTCCTTTCTTGACTGCTTCTACTTTGGGGATTTCCGAACACTTTTTTCGTGATACGTCAGCGACTCTTCGTTTATTTTTCTTATTTTTCATCCCAGGTGCAGATGGGTCGGCAGATAGCCCGATAGCTGCACTAATAGATGTGCCTGGTTAGATTCAACTCAGGGGAGTGAAGCAAATAAAGATTCTGAAAACATGGATAATTATCGTGACACATACCGGTTTATCAGCATTTATTAAAATGCGGCCATAGCGACTTCCCAGCTAACACTTTTTGTCAGGCTTCAGATATGTTGGCCAGAAATGGTCAGTACGGCAAAATTGTGGCAAATGCCAATACGCATTTTGGCCCAGTCATCGGCTACCTGTTACATTGCCAGAAGCGCGGTAATGGCCACGATATGGGCCCTCAATTAAAACGCGGTATCTGCAGCAGACATGAAAATGAGAAAACGGCGCCTAAAGTTTTTTCTCTGGATTTTGGGTTTGAATTGATTTCTTATCACGAAAAATGTACAGTGGTAGTTGGAAATATAGTTAAATTTAATGTTCAGTGAAAAAATCATGTTTCCACTTATCAAGTGGCTAAAAAATCACATACGGCTTTTTAATTGTGCAGAGCACATATAAATTTTTAAGTGAAAAACGCCGTAACTGCATTAATAATTGAGATAATGAATATACAGTGAACTTCAACATAAAAAAAAACAAATTAGTCAGTTTATTGTACAAATTCAACATAATATAAGTACATAATTTTATAAAACACTTGATTAGATCATATCTTTCTCTTCCCCACTGTCAAATGCAGCTTGCTCAGTCAAAACGCGGTAAATACATGACGCGCACGTGCACATACCGCGATTTAGCTAAGGATGTTACAGATACTGCGTTTTAACTGAGAAATCATGTCATTTTTGCAGATATGGCAAAATATTTATATTGTGTTTTGCTAGTAAATGAGTAGTTACCGCATTTAGCAATTGTAGGTAGATAACAAAACCTGTAGCTATCTCAAATTTGAAAAAATCTCAATTTCTCAGATTTTTGTAGATGCCGCTTTTTAATTGAGGACGGCAGCACATGTGGCCCAAAATTAGTAAATTTATATGAATATTCGGCTACTATTCGGTATTCGCCCGAATAGTTTTATCCGGCCGAATACCGAAAGCTGAATAATAAAAAAAAAAAAACGCACACATATTACTCAAAAATGTACCTTAATAATAAGTCACAATGAATCTAATACCTAAAATCTATCAAATAGGCGACTTTTTATTAATTACTGGTGCCATTTTGATAACTTTTGGCTAAAGTTAAACAGTAGAGAATATAGCTAATTATGCGTATTGTGACACGATATATTCTCAAGTGAAACAAATTCCGTCGTTACCGGAAGCGACGCGATGAGAATGAGACAGGTCCTGACCTGTTGCTAACGCACAAAACCCACAGATCTGCCGCCGAATATTTGGCGGCAGAATATTCGGCGCTGCAAACGAGAGCGTGGCCGAATATTCGGTATTCGGCCAAATCACTATTCGTGGCATAAGGGTCACAATGCGGGGCATTGCGCTTAGTGACAACGGATATTTTTGTTACTTATACAACAAAATCTCAAAACCACTTCTTAAAAACAGCTAAAGTCAAACAACAAAAAGTCTGTTATATGTATATGCCTACGATTGCCCAGCCCATTGCGCAACAAGTACAAGTACAAGTAGTGTTATAGCAGATAGGACGGTTCGTATATTTGGGGAACAAGAAATTTGATAATCATCAGGAACATAAAAGTAAATACTAAATTATAATAGTCATAAAACGACTACAACAAAACAAAACCGACAGCATTGTTATAAAAAAAAATAAAGCAAAAACATCAGCAAGACTAAGCTCTAAATACGTAACGGTTCTTCAAAAAAAAAACAATCAAAGATTGCTATGGTACCTATGTCTTAGCAATATTTTTCTTTAATTTCATCAATGAACTTTAACCCATTAAAGCTGAGAAAAAAAAATCTCGAAATTAAGCAAATTTTTATTATAAATGAGTAGTAGTAAACAATGTTATTTCACATATTTAATCAAGTAAACGTATTTTTTTCCTAGATTAACCAAAAAATAAGGTGTTCCCATATGGAACCTTTAGGCATAACCTCTATGAATGAGCAACAATGAAAAAAAAAATTGGTTTTATTTCGATTTTTCTAACGAAACCTTAAAATTATGGGTGAAAATTATCACTGAGTGTGAAACTTTCGAAAGCAGTCAACACGTAGGCCGATATTGCATTTGCAGCACACTGTTCTTCCTCGGCTGCTGCAGTTTTCACCACCACACCGTCTTCTTTTACCTTCAGGAATAGTGGCTACATAATGATGCATACCATCATACCTTATATCGTCATTGACTCGGAAATCACTTGCTGCAGCCCGAGGCATTCGTCCTGTAGCGCGAGGTGGTACTCTAAATCTCGTTAGGTACGTCTGGAAATGAAAGTAATGTCCAAATATTATGATTTCACAAAAAAATGTTGGTTCTATTCTACCTGTGATATATTTCTCCTAAAGTCGATGTGATGAATTTTTCGACCACTTTTTCGGTATAATATCCAGGCGTTTTGAATTGCAGCATCTATAAGGTTGTAAAAATAGGCCAATACCATTTTCTTGCACGAACTTCAATTCCGTAGCTAGAAATGAAATATAGTTATAAAATCTAAGCAAAATTATTTTTTGCAAAAAATCCTACCATGAAATATTGTTATCCATTTGATCGGTTCCACCCATATTTTTATTCTATTGCATAATCAAATCCGGCCTAGGAATGGAAATTGTCTTTTTATCTGTTCTACTAAATCTATCAACTGGTTTTATTGGTGTCACTCCATATAGCGAACTTGCTATAGTAACAGCTTTGTTGTCCATCCATCTTACATAAATAATGCCACTGTTTTTTTCCAAAATATATGAAAAATCTCCTCTAACTTGTTTTTCCAATTGTTTTTTTGGGGTCAACGGGATTTCTCTCGGTAACCTATTTTCCCGTACGGTGCCTGTCGCTCCATATCCATTTTTTTTAGTGTACAAAGCAGATTTGCATTTGTAAACAGATTATCAGAAAAAAACTATATCGTAGTAATCCTTTATCGCCCAATTCTTCAATCATTTGCAACAAAGGAGCTGCAGGTTTACCAACCAATGATTCATAGTTTGGGTTTATTATATGATTTTTTCCTTGATAACTCTCAAAATTTATGAGGTAGCCACTTGGAGCATTCAAGCACCAAACCTTGTAGCCAAACCTAATAGGTTTTCCACGGATAAACTGCTTACATCCGCGGCGACCATAGTAACGAATCATTGACTAAATTTCCAAAAGACACTAAAGTTTATGCATTAATAATTCATTCATTTTAGTTACAATATGTTAAATGGTTCTGTAGCAAATAGTTCCCTGTATTAGTTTTTAAGTTCAGTTAGAAATAGATATAATTTATGTAATTTTTAATTTATAATAGATATAATTTATGTAATTTTTTATTTATTTAAATAATAAACGCATTTATAAAACCCAGAAGTTTAAATCGATATTTAAGCATGGCACAACCTGAAAGACCTGAGAGTAGAGGCTCATCCATTTTCAGTGACGAGACGGAGCGTAATTATGACGATAAGGATTTTTTACAAATGATGCAAGACTTGCGGGACATGGAGGACTTGCAGGACGAAGAAGATGCTCGTAGTCAAGTGGAGCCGGACTCGAGCAGCGACTGGCCGGAACCAGAAGATTGCTCGGGTCCCGCAGACTCAACTACTGGGTGAATAATCCCACAAAGTCAGTAGTTGTACTAATTTATGATGTCGAATGCTATACCCCCCCCCCCCCCCCCGGATATGAAATGGTCCGTCCTTTTTAGGACCTCAAAAAGATTCATCGTAGTTAGTTGATCATAACTTTGTATCCATATATTGTCGCTTATCACAAATTTTAAAAAAATCTAAAAATTTAAAAAAACTTTTTTTGTGTAGTGTATCAAAATTTTTGTAATGACTTCAAGAAACCGAATTTGAAGGGTGGTCCAAAAAAAAAAAAAATGTATCTAGTTTTTTTATACAAGTGCATAGTTGGGTAGGTGGTGCATGGTGGTGGTGGTATTTGTCACCCAATCGAAAAAATCTTAGGTGGGTGAGTTATGTGTGGGCGGAGTGAGGTACCACTTTAAAAGTCGACCTACCCATACATTTTTATCAGTCAGCTTAGGATCATGGAGTCTCAAAACTTATTCATTGAAGAGACCCTTGATGCTAACCTACTAAGCGATCTGAGAAATATCACCTTAGACGCTCTTGTGAAGAATACAATAGTTGAAGCCCATGCTGACGCTACCGTGTGTGCCCCAATAGTTATATTATCGGATGATGAAAACGAAGCCTTCCACACAGGTCCCCCCCTCAGGAGGCCAGTTAAAAACCTCAGCCTCATGAGGGGGCCGGTGGAACAAGTTAAACGGGCGTCTGTGCTGAAGACAATTCTGTTGACTGGGGAAAATGGGAAGGAAGAAGGCCGCCCCAATGCAAAAAGGCGGCGGACAGGAGGGCGAAAGCAGAAGATGTCGCCCGAACAGAGCAGCAGCAAGAAGCAGCAGCAGCAGCAATAGCAACAGCAGCAGCAACAGCAACAGCAACAGCAGCAGCAACAGCAGCAGCAGATACAGCAGCAGCAGCAGAAACAGCAGCAGCAACAGCAGCAGCAGCAACAGCAGCAGCAGCAACAGCAGCAACAGCAGCATTAGCAACCAGAGTCTGATGGGCTTTTCCACTTGATAATCCAACGGAAGGAGGTCCTTCAGGCCAAAACTGTTGCTGAGAGGACTGCTGTTGTAGAAGCAGAAAAAAATGTCAGCGCGTCGATCAATCATGCAGAGGATGTGAGGCGGAGAGTTGAAGCTTCAAAAGCTCAACTCGAAGCTTTGAAAGCTCAATTAAAAAAAGAACAGCACGAGTTGGAGCACGCCAACCAGCAAGTGGTGCTGAATAAGGTAGAGCTGCGTGTGATGACTGGTCGGCGCGACGAGACAGAGGCAACAATTTCGAAAGGAAAAGAGTTTTTCCTTAATTTGTGGAGAATAGGTATAGCTAAGGATTTTTTTTTTTTAATAATAAATGATATATATCTCTACAAGTTTGTTTTTGAATATTTCAAGAAAACCTTAAATAATCCCCAATGAAATATTTGAAGTTAAGAAATAAACATTTGCAGCCGTATTCAAAATCCTCTTTTAGCTTTAAAACCGCTTTTAGAACTGGTGACTTATTTATTGAAAGAGACAAAAAAAAGTTTTGTACATTTCAACTAAACTACAATCAAAATATTTTGTTGCCCTTAAAAGGGCCGATTTTGCTAGGATTCGAGGAGGACATATGCGTTTTACACAGTTGTGGAATCGCAAGGACCGAGTGGCGAAGGTTGTCTAGACTGTTTTTTCCGCACACCATTCGTTTTTACAAAAATCCACGAGTACTCGATTATTATGCATAATAATAAGGCAGCGAAGACTCCAAAAGCTCTTGTAAGCTCTCGACTTCTACCGCATATTGAGGTTCGCTAAATTCTTGTAGAACCACTCTCCGAGCAATGGTTTTGCATCTCTGCAAAACTACTGATCGGGGAGCAGCTCCAAAGTTTTGCGCTTCGTAAAGATCTCGAGCAACCTGCACCACTTGTTTGACCACAGGATTCACACACATGCTACAAAACCCCGATTGATTAATTCCATCACTTCTTATATTGCATAGCATACAAAGACGTTTTTTATTTATGGAATATGGTTATACAATCGCTATTGGTTTGTCAGTATGCATATTGATAGCGTGTTGTTGACCGAACGAATCAGAATGAAGAATATCTAGCAACAACCAACTTTTTATATATCTACGCAACTGAATTTGGTTGGTTTTGTGGGGGGTGGTCTAACGAGTACCTAAGGCCCGTATTCTCAGTCACACCTCAAATTAAGGACCCCTTGCGACTTGAAGGTCGCCTTGAATAAGGACACCTTCGTGGTTTGCGACTCTGGCATTTCATAGAGGCGAGTAAAAGTATCCTTATTCAAGGAAGCCTTGTCATAAGTTTTGCAACTGACAACACCGCTTTTTACGAAATGTCTATTGTTATTGTCAATAAGTGGTCATTGTTTATGTTTGCCGTATGGTTAATGCTGTTGGTTCTGTGTGTCGTTGATGCCTTAGGTTGAAGCGAATATTAAGGTCAGATAGCTGTAGAAATAGTGATTTGTCTGTAAAATTTATGCACAAGTAATTATGGCGACCAAGTACACCGAGACTGAGAAAATATTTCTGGTCCAGATGGTAGCTCAGCACAGAGTCATAGTTGAAAATAAAAAAAATAAACGCCGTATTATTGGAGGAAAAACAGCTTGCCTGAGATGAAATTTATAATTCCTTGACCATTTTGTAGATAATCCACAACCATGAAGTTGCTTCGCAATATAAGAATAATAATGGACAAAATAAAAATATTACGTAGCAAAGTCAATAATTAATAAAAATTTAAGAAAAATAAATATACAATTGATCCATTAATTTTTTGATGTTTTTTTTATCTTTGTCTTTTTTAATGTCCCAACTTTTAAATGTTTCAACCGTTTGTTTCTTTTCCTCTGTCGAATACCAAGTCTAGCGCGACCTTAAATACTTTGTAACAGTTGAGCGAACTTGCCCCTGATGAAGAGGTCTTCTGGCCTCGAAACATGTAGGGCGCTTTTACTTTATCAAAATATTTTGTGGAGGAAGACTTTATGTATTCTTTTGGAATTAAATTTCAACTTTACTTTGAGAGATGGACTACTTTAATTTAGAATTACAATGGATTCTGCATGTTTCGATGAATGTACAGGGTAGTCCAAATTTTTTTTTTTTTTTTTTTTTCTTAATGTTAAACCGTTGAAACAGGTTGCACTCTTATCTTGCTGGGACCTCCTGCCATAGAAGATCCTGGAGATCCTGCATTTTTTATATAATCTTTTAGTACATCCTCAAAGTACTGGGCTGACTCTTGGGGGCCCATAGTAATTGATGGACTCTCCCCAACTGCTATGGATGACAACTTTTGTCTATGGCTAAGATAATCCGTTACCCATAAGGATAACTCCTTAGCCTTCTCGGACTGGTCCATATAGTAATTTTCAAAGGAAGGTTGTTCGAATCTTGCGCAGGATGTGGCTATTATTGAGGCCATGGTGAAGTTATTCCTATTAAGAGCTGCTGTATCATCCTTATTCTTGAGGATCTTGATGAACAGCACATCCTCAGTGTTCTCTGTCCTCAGCTTCTCTACTGCCTTCTGGTAGAGATCCCTAAGATCCCTGAGCACATGAAGTGATAGTAGCTCAGGGTACTTCCTAATTAAGTATGTGTCAATTAAAACTAAGTGGTGCATCTCAGCTCCTCTTATTAATTGGATAATATCTTTGCAGACAGACACTATTGGGGTCACCCTAGTGCTCCTGGAAAGACCGTTGAGCACGATAAAGATTGCCCTCCTGAGTGAGAAATTAGCACTTAGGAAATTGTTGTTCCAGCCCAATATCTCTGGGGAGGGTCTTAGATCTGCAGACCAAAGTTGGGCCCACTCCCTAAATCCTACACTTCCACTAAACGTTTTTAGTCTATTCTTTATCCACCCTGCACCATTGTCTGAATTGACTGATTTGACAATAGTGAGTAGTACCACCCCCATCATGACCAAAACTCCATCCGGATTAGTGACTAGTTTATCCCAAAGATCACTAACCTCTTTTAGGATTTTCTTCAGGTGGTCATAATGAGGACTTGAGAGCTCATGTAATACTTCATCTGCAGATAGACCTTTAAAGGTTGGGTTGATGCCACTGTCTCGTAGTCCTGCATTTATGGCATCATCCTTTGCCACTTTAACAGGATCTCCTAGTAACCCTAGCATACCAACCAGAGAGCCTGCCAATTTTTTCGCAGTGACAAGATCATCATCTTCATTCCCCAGTTCATAGAAAAGTGATAGGTGGTATAACCCCAATCTAGACCAAATGTGGGGTGATGTTAGGACCCCTGGTTCTAGTGTATAGATATCTAGTGGGGTCAGGTCCCATACTACTGGATCAATTGGTCTAGCAGGGGTTATCTTCGAGTAAGTTCTAGTATTGGAAATGAGGGAAAGGGTACCAACATCAACCTGAGCCATGGTTGTAATAATACAATATCTTTAGACTCTATGGCTATAAGGTATTAATTTTATACTTGGAAACATTTTATAATTGGACACTTTCTTATGGAAACACCCTTTATTTTTAGAGATAGAAAAAAATGGACCCCCCACTCTGAGGCTCAAATTTCATGAAATTTTGATTGGTGCAAACTGCATTTTGATATCTTCAACCGTTTAGGCGCTAGAGGGCGATTCTCGATTTTGAGCAATACTGTAAAGCCTCCATATCTTTTTTGTTTATGGAAATAATTTATTTCCGTAAAGACCTTTTGGAAGCACTTTTTCAAGCAAAATTCAGTGACGTTCTCAGTTTTTTTCTGTCTGGCTTCGATTTCGAGATATTGACCAAAATCCGATTTTTTTCAATAGGACACCCTATATATTAATAGTTCATTAGAAAGCTATGCTTTCGCTGATTTTAATGATACAGGTTTGATAGGTTTATCTTTAACAGTTTTCGAGAAAAAAAAATATTTCGGTTTTTGTCATAAGAAACAATGTGTAAGAAAGAGACCTTTCTCAGTTTCCTTACAGAGATAAAGTCCTTTTCCAACACATTGTTTCTTATGACAAAAACCGAAATAATTTTTTTTCTCGAAAACTGTTAGAGATCAACCTATCAAACCTATATCATTAAAATCAGCGAAAGCATAGCTTTCTAATGAACCATTAATATATAGAGTGTCCTATTGAAAAAATCGGATTTTGGTCAATATCTCGAAATCGAAGCCAGACAGAAAAAAACTGAGAATGTCCCTGAATTCTGCTTGAAAAAGTGCTTCCAAAAGGTCTTTACGGAAATGAATTATTTTCATAAACAAGAAAGTTATGGAGGCTTTACAGTATTGCTCAAAATCGAGAATCGCCCTCTAGCGGCTAAACGGTTGAAGATATCAAAATGCGGTTTGCACCAATCAAGATTTCATGAAATTTGAGCCTCAGAGTGGGGGGTCCATTTTTTTCTATCTCTAAAAATAAAGGGTGTTTTCATAAGAAAGTGTCCAATTTGGCCCACCCTGTACAGGTTTGTTCCGTATATTTAGACAGCGCATATAGCTCGGTTTGAAGCAAGATAGGAAAAAAATTTAAATACAAAGTAAATAGGGATTTACGAGAACAGCTGAATAATTTAGCTTCTATATATACAGGGTGCACGCTGAAGATGTGACAGACACAACTTGTATAAATAGAACACCCTGTATATGTTTGCCTAGAATAGCTCACCATTGATATAAGGAACCCGGAACAGATCTAATGTTAATGCATTTTAAAACTTAAATAGCGTAAGAACAGCTGAATCAACAAATATTTGAAATCAGAAGAAAACAATCTATCATTCTAGCCAAAAATATACAGGATGTTCCATTTAGAAAAAAATACAAGTTTTGTCTGCGACATCTTTTGCGTGCACCCTGTATATATGTAAAAAGTTATCTAGCGGTTCTCGTAAATCCCTATTTACTTTGTATTTATATTTTTTTTCTATCTTGCTTCATTAGCGAACTATATTTTGTCTAAATATACGGAACAACCCTATACCTTCTTGGCCTCCGCAGCACAACCCGCGTGTGGCTAAATTCCCCAAAATGTGGCAATGCCACGAATGCGGTGATTTATCGACTCACTAATGGATGCTAATCCCTGTTTGATTTAACACTGCTTTTTCTACCATTCCACCACGGTGCCTACACCAGCTGAATTTAGCCACATACGCGGTTATCATCAGCGACATTTATCTCTTCAAACATATTTTCCAGCCCATCCATACTCATTACAATACTAATAATAAACTTTGCACATCAATGAAATACCTACAGTTCACGTACTGTCACCAATCACATGAAATTTTTTTATAGAAATAGGTTAGAAAACCAGTCTCAAGGGACCTCTGGACATTCCTCAAGTCAAGGAAGGAAATGTGCCAAAATACGCATAAGCGGCGATAAGGACGCCTTGACAATTTTGACTCTGAAAGACAATTTACTGCCAAGGTAACCTTTAAGGAATCCTCAGCACTCAAGTAGGCACTATGAATACCGGGCTAAGTGAATAGGTCATACCAACTAAAACTACAATCAAAGTATTTTGTGGCCCTGAAAAGGGCCGATTTTTTATATCCTAGGTTTCAAGGGCAACATATCAGACAATTCGCCGTATCCACCATCACAAAGCATGGGTTCTTGCAAATGTGGCATGTAGGTTTAACGTAGAGGTTCGGCATTCTCAAATCACCCTCAAGCGTCGTAACATGAAAATGAACCCTCTCATGCCCATAACTCCGTACTACGTCCCAAGCATCATAGTACGTCATACATGTTACCACATCTCCATAGGCAATATGTTGCTGGATGTACGAAATAATGTGATACCTTCCTGCGAGGTCGTATGAAATGCCTTCGTCTTCCATGGTAGATACTCTTTCAAGTTTCAAGAAGAAATGTGCTCTCTATGTGTTGCATTCTCTGTTAAATAATGACACCAACTCAAGGTCACACACCACCTCATGGTCACACCTCAACTCAAGATCAAAATATTCTGCGACCTTGAAAATATTGTAGAAAATTCACGGTCACACCTCAAGGTCGCACACCTACTTATGGTCTACCAAGTGACCTTGAACAGCTCAAGGTCAAGGGCGTCAAGGTCGACTCAAGGTCGCACCCCGACTTATGGTCACACAAGTGACCTTAAAAAACTCAAGGTCAAGGGTGTCAAGGTCGACTCAAGGTCGCACACCTACTCATCGTCACACAAGTGACCTTGAGCAACTCAAGGTCAAGGGCGTCAAGGTCGACTCAAGGTCGCACACGTCAAGGTCATGTGACGTCAGAGGAGTGGGGGTGAGCCCCAATCGGTTTTTGGACACTACTCGTTTATTTCTTCCTCCTGCTCTATCTAGCGCAGTTCTCAACCATGACTATATAGTTGCAGTTACTTCTTGCTCAGTCGCATTCCTTGTAATAGGTGTTTTTTTTTTCAAACACCCTAAAAAAGAAATATGTACGTCAAAGAATTAACTGAACATTTATTTTATTGTAAAGCAGATTACAAATCGTTGACCCATCACTTTTTATTTTTTTGAGTTCATTCATATTTTATTTATATTTAAATTTATGTTATAGGCGATAAGAATGAATTCAAGAAATTCACGTTCAAGGCCATTCTTTCAAACTTGAACCAACTATGATAAATTTTATAATGTTCACTTACCTAAAATTAATTTGATAATATTTGTAAATATTTTAAAGGAATCCTTATTGCCTTGGCCAGACCAATTACGTTTCAATGCCAACTCGTGGGACATTATTTTGTTCATAATTCGTCGGGTACTGTCTATTCCTCCTAAGATAATTACAAAACACTCAAAATAAAAAAGAATGATATTTAATTTGGGAGTTCAAGAAAATGAATTATTCATAATTCATATTGATAAAACATTTGTCACTCTGTCCCTAACAACTGCAGCTCCCACATCATCATCCCCTTCTTCACCATGATCATCAGGTTCCTGTTCCCCAACTGGATTTGCCATGGGTGGAATATTTTCTTCATTGAAAAGTAAATCGTCGTCCAGTGCTATATTATGCAGGACACACGCTACTCTAATAAAATGACAAATATATCTAATATTTTATAATTTAAGGTGGTAAAGTTGTCTAAATTTTTGCTTTAATATTCCAAAAGTATGTTCAATCACATATCGTAGCAAGTTAGCTTGAAGTGGATATCCAATGTCTCCTAATAAAAAATACCTCCCACATTTTTCTTCTAAGGTATTTTTTAAAGGCGAGTTCCGATACACTCTTGAATCGTAGACGGATCCGGGGTAGCCAATAAAGATATCAATTATCTTGTTTTTGTGATCATACAACGCTTGAATCTGAAATAAAATAAATGATAAACAAATCGAAAATTTTTAAATAAATTTATTTATTGCAAAAAAAGGGATCCTTTGATAAGTAATACATTTTTTGAAAAATTATGTACCATCATCACCAAAAGTAACTGGGACAGCATCATATTAGCTCTTGTACTATTGTACTTTGTAGAATTAGTCCATCAGGAGATTATTATGAATTATTTTTGTCCCAGATACTTTTGGTGAGGATGGTACATATTGGGGATTAACTTCACTGCAGTTTAACCCTTGCAATTTAAAACAACAGCAAATACGCACTGACTTAATTTTTTATGTGCATGAACAATTCACATTTTGATAATAATAATAATTATTACTTAATACATGTATATGTACCATCGTCACTAAAAGTAACTGGGACAGCATCATATTAGCTCTTGTTTGTACCTACTATTATAGTTGAATTCACGATAGAGTGATTCGGGTCTTTGAATTTTGAATTTCAAATTTTTGTATGAAATCGTTTAAGTTTTTTGCCGTTTTCTGCATTATTTTTTGATATTTTGTTATATTGGCAATCGGTTTTTTGGCTTTTTATTGTATTATGTGCCTTTGTGTTTCGGTGTTGCGTTTCAAACCTGGTTTTAGTTCTGACTTAAGTGTTTACTCTTCTTATAATTGTTCACTTTGGACTCTAACAACTTAACTGCCTGTAAAGAAATTGGAAATAATTTTTTATTCTGGAATGTATATCACTTTTTTAAATACGACCCTGTCGTTTACCCCAGCTGACGGAATCGAAGCGCTAACGTATGCTGGCAACCTGAAGAAAAAGTTACTAGAAATGTCAACGCGAACTGTCAACTTCACTTTCTATCGTGATTTCAACTATATATGATTTTTAGTGTCAAATACTTGTGAATGAATTAAGGGACAAATTTATAGTCGTTCCTTGGACGTCGTGAGTTTAGAATAGACACTTGCTACTATTTGACAAGTTAGTCATGTCAATGTTAAACGTTCAAGCCTTCCTTACGGTTCAAGGAAACCGCCTATAAATTGGACCCTAAATGAAGGATGTAGCATTAGTACAGGAGAATCATATAAATTATTGTTGTCCCAGATACCAGATATACCAGTTTTTAACTATGAGATTTTATTAATTTAAATATTACCTTTTACTTCATGTTTTTCATACACAATTCTAACGCAGAAAAAAAAACGCGCATTCATAAAGTTTAAAATTTTATTCTACCATCACTACACAAAAGAAATTTATATTAACTAAATTGGGCCGCGTTATGATGTATTTGGGCAGCGTTATGATGTATTTGGGCCGCGTTAAGAAGATCGACCTGCACATTCACGAAGGCGCCCAGCGTCCACATAAACACCCTTAGCCCAAGGGTGCCGTAAATTGGCACAACTCGCAGAACCTCGGAGACGAGGGGCGTCCCATGTTCGCTTCCCAGTGTGGCACCCATTCGTGAGCCACCTTTTGGTTTTTTGGAACAACGATAAATCAGAAATAGGCCTCACCTTGCTCTCTACAATCTAAGCATTTGAAAAGGATTTTGCAGTCACTGTTCATTATGTTGTTGTGACAATGATACATGTTTAATTAACAGCCTACCTGGATTAAGTAGTACCCTTTCCTATTTAAGTAGGAGTCCGGAAAATGTGAAGGCTTATCAATTTTGATTTGTGATCCATCAATTGCCCCTATGATATTTGGGAAGCCATTTCTCTGAAATGCGCTTTTCATCATCAGTGGGCCATTTTATTATATCCCTTGACATATTACTCAAAAATAGGGTAAAACGTGCCCCAATTCTACCATAAATAGATCAGTACCTAAAAGAGAATTGAAATAATATTGGGTTGCATCAAAACATTACATTTTTGTAGAAATACTTTGAATAAGTTTTCGTTTACGAATAAGCAGCTTGAGAATAAGCAGTGCTTTGTTGGAATACTTTAACGTTATTATTTATCCCATTACTTTATGTGGATGTATATAATTCTATTAGACATATTAAACTTACTTGATCTGAAGCAGGAATATCACCAAACTGACCAGATTGATGATGGAAATATTGGCTATTAGTGAACGCCTCCACTATATAGTCCACCCTCTCTCTGGACAGTCGAAAATGTTCAAAAAACGTTTCATTTGAGTACTGGGGCACTGTATTCTCTAAAAGAATATAGAATATTTCTACCTTATTGTGAAATTACAAGAATAACATGCAAAATACCAGCTTGTTTTAGCCAAAGCTACAAATAAATAAGTGTAGCTTTTTAAAAAGAATTAAAAAGATTCCTTTTTTTTTTGTGAACAACATACCTAAATATTGTTCGTTTTTCACCCTTTCTTTGCGTAATTCCAATTCATCATCACCTTCACTATCTGAATCGGACAAAAAATCTCTCATACCATCGTCACTCATCTTTAAAGATGAATCAAATATCAAATTCAATAATCGGCTAAGGAGCCGTTAAAGCACCAAGTTTGAATATTTATTGAAATTTTTAATTTCGAATGTAAACAAGCAAGAAAAAAGCAAAAGAATGCAGGTTGAAGATATACATGATGATAGAATAAAACAGCTGTTAAAAAATCAATAATCCAGACACTAAATGCGCAAGTCAACCCTAGCAGTTCTCAATTTGGGCTATGTACCGAAATTGCCGTTCTGAAACGGTGACAAACACGATTGAAAGTTAGGTTGGTACATAAACAGGATCATCCGATAACCGCCATGAGTCGGTTGGAACGCGTTTTAGTCACTGCGCATGAGTGTGATCGTTAGGTGAAGGTTTTTCGACGGATTGGATCAAACCTAATATATTTCGGTAATTCAGCTATCAAATGGTTGGTTACTATCCGAAACGAGTTCGTTATATATTCTTGATTAAAATTTAAAAACATTTCGGAAATAGTTTTTATCGTCTCATTTTGCGTTGCCATTTGGATAATATTATTTGTAAGATATGGTATTGGATAATTCGACAGAATACTTATCTTAGATTTTTCAGTGTAGTTAGCAAGTATTGTTTGAATAAACTCTCTGAATCCATCATCATTCAATCTTCGAATTGATTCAGCAGGTATATCGGTTGGACTAGTCCAAGGATTGGGACCAATGTGAGATAAGACGCAAGTTTTTAAAAACGTTTTTTTGTTTAACATCCAGTTTGGATAATGCCCGAGATAAGTGAACTCAGCTCTTCCATGTTTTCACTTGAATGTTGCCTTTTGGATAATATTGTTTATAAGTTGTATTGAATAATTCAACAGAACACTTATCTTAGATTTCTCAGTGCAGTTAGCAAGTATTGTTTGAATAAACTCTCTGAATCCATCATCATTCAATCTTCGAATTGATTCAGCAGGTATATCGGTTGGACTAGTCCAAGGATTGGGACCAATGTGAGATAAGACGCAAGTTTTTAAAAACGTTTTTTTGTTTAACATCCAGTTTGGATAATGCCCGAGATAAGTGAACTCAGCTCTTCCATGTTTTCACTTGAATGTTGCCTTTTGGATAATATTGTTTATAAGTTGTATTGAATAATTCAACAGAATACTTATCTTAGATTTCTCAGTGCAGTTAGCAAGTATTGTTTGAATAAACTCTCTGAATCCATCATCATTCAATCTTCGAATTGATTCAGCAGGTATATCGGTTGGACTAGTCCAAGGATTGGGACCAATGTGAGATAAGACGCAAGTTTTTAAAAACGTTTTTTTTTTGTTGTAACGTCCAGTTTGGATAATGTCCGAGATAAGTGAACTCAGCTCTTGCATGTTTTCACTTGAATGTTGCCTTTTGGATAATATTGTTTATAAGTTGTATTGAATAATTCAACAGAATACTTATCTTAGATTTCTCAGTGCAGTTAGCAAGTATTGTTTGAATAAACTCTCTGAATCCATCATCATTCAATCTTCGAATTGATTCAGCAGGTATATCGGTTGGACTAGTCCAACGATTGGGACCAATGTGAGATAAGACGCAAGTTTTTAAAAACGTTTTTTTGTTGTAACGTCCAGTTTGGATAATGTCCGAGATAAGTGAACTCAGCTCTTGCATGTTTTCACTTGAATGTTGCCTTTTGGATAATATTGTTTATAAGTTGTATTGAATAATTCAACAGAATACTTATCTTAGATTTCTCAGTGCAGTTAGCAAATATTGTTTGAATAAACTCTCTGAATTCATCATCATTCAATCTTCGAATTGATTCAGCAGGTATATCGGTTGGACTAGTCCAAGGATTGGGACCAATGTGAGGTAAGACACAGTTTTTAAAAACGTTTCTTTGTTATAACCTCCAGTTTGGATATTGTCCCAGATAAGTGAACTCAGCTCTTCCATGTTTTCACTTGAATATAATTTTTCATTTAAGACGTTGGCTACCAATGCTATAGCGAGATTTCTACCCTGGTGTACCATGTGAATCACCGGTGAACAACTCGATTAGTTCATTCGTAGACCAAATGTATCACATGTGATATCGTGCATAATGATGTTTAATGGGTTTTTAAATCCCCCGGTACAGAAAAGCAGGCAAATAGAATATGACAGAGGTATCTAAATACACCAAATAATTTGTAGGTCAAATGGGCATCACCGGTGATTCATCATAGTCAAGTTATACATGAGAAATTAAAAAAGTAGTAAAATATACAGTCTAATAATATATATATTCAAATAAGGACATAACACAAAATAAAAACATAAAAGTATCAACTTAGTGCCTTTTTTGAAAACATTCTAGACATAGCGCAGGTGAATTTGGACACTCGTTGCAGAAAGTGGAAACTAATTTTGCCTTCTTTGCCGCTACTTTCGATGTTTTGTTAACAGCATATTCTATGTCATAACACCCAACACATCGTCTTCTCTTTTTTCGATTGTCTTTCGTTTTTTCAACTATCTGATTCAATATATGTTTGGTTTTTTTGCTGCTTCCTTTTTGATTATCTATAATATCACCAAGTAAACCTGTCACAAGTGCCTCTCTAAAATCTGCTATTTGATTTTTTTTCTGGTTTGATAGTTGGTATAAGATAAGAGCGTTAACAACGGACGTGCCCAATAAATATTCAAATGACACCTTATGGTACCATCTTATCGATCGGCGAAGAGCAGTAAAATAAGAAGCCATTTGATCTGACAAGTCTATGCCCATCTTAAACTTATTATAAAACACAATAGCTTCTGGCTTATAAATAATTTCTCCTTTACGATTTTTTCTGTTTGTATCGACCATGTTCAATGTATGCCTCGTACTAATAAACCTAACCGATCTCTTGTCTTTCCAGTTACCGATAACCTTTGTAACATTTTAATTTTGCTCTTCCCATTAAATGAGTAATTCAGCGTTTTAACTGGTAACACACAAATATTATTTTAGAGCTGACTTAATTGATTGGATATTAATTACCTTACTCTGCATCTTTTTAGATAATTTCAGGCACAGCCAGACAAGATTTTGCTCCTTATCATTTGTCTAATGATTTAGTTGACCATTGCAGATGAATATTTATTGAACAATGCCTGGTTATCTTATTCTTGTTGTCCTTAAAAGGAATATACATAAATTATCAATTTCATGAGTCGATAGCCAACATTGTTTTGATTTTCAAATAAAAAGGGGTTATGTCCAGTTAATTGTCATTCAATTTTATTTTCGCGCCAGCTCATTTCGAAGGATTAATTCCTTTAGTTTTCACTCCCTCTCTGTCTCTCTCTTACTGGAGGATTTCATTTCTTTTATTTACCTGTTATCGAGTACCTATATCGATCAATGTGCTGGTACTTTGGTTTTGATCGCGTAGGGTTGGGTTTTTCTATAAATGTCGATATAATTGGTGTCGTGTTAGAGAAGGCATGGACAATATTATTTAATAAGTGAAGTTATTTATAGATTTTAACGAGAATAGTGTTTTCCTGATTTGTGTGGATTGAGTCGGTTCCATTTGTTGAGTCCCTTTGGAGGTTTCGCTGACGACTATCGATATCTTTGTCGTTATCTTTCAATCCTTCCTAAAGTGTGGAATGTGGAATTCGATAGAAAAAAATGTAACATAAAAAAAAGTTAGTGCGTAGAAATTTCTGGTTTAGGGTCCCAAAAATCGTACAACGGTCTTTTCCATTTCGTCCAGCGACAAGAACACTTTGGCTTTGGCCTGAAGGATAGTTTTTTTTATCCGGTTCACCATAATTAAGTGATTTTCTCTATTTAATTAGGATCCGGTCATCCAGATAATTTCAATTTTGGTTTTGCCAGTCTAGTTTTGGTTTTTGTTACCTTTTGGCAGTCAAATCACCTTTCTAAGGGATTTATCTATTTCTTCTAGTCGGTAAGTCCACCATTTTGTGAATTTGTATTGTTGTAAATTAATTAGTTCTATTCTTACAATAGAATATCATTCACGTCGCTTGGATTGAATTGCTTGAGCCTAGACTCTTAGAGCCTTGATTTTATTGTTGCTCGTTATTGTGAACTTCCAAATTGGATCAGCCAGCGTAGGTGAAATTAGAGTTCCATGACCTTCCGTTCACCTTCAACCTTTGAGCTGTGACCCTCAAAAATCCACGAGGTAATTATAATGGCAATTTTCCATTTTAATGTTTTATTGGGGGACCATTCTATGGCACATTGATTGGTAGACTTATAGTTTTTTTATTTTAATATTTTTTTGGCAATGCAACTTATTTGATGAATTGAACTCATTATATTTAGTAAATGGGTTAAAACTTGGGAATTGAAGCGTACAATTTCATATCCCAAGTGGCATAATTTCAATGGGGATTTAAGGGTAATTTATTTACTCATTGGTGCTTTCTTTAGGGTCTTATGGTACGGTTTTATGCTACCGTTTTCGATAACGCAACTCAGTGGGTGTTTTGATGGTTTGCAGTACCCACCACTGTATCTGAATAGCAAAGACTCGGCGAACTAGTTTTCATTGATGAGATAGATCATCTGGTACGAGTGTGAAATCCCAGACCCATTGTTAATTGTCGGCATAAAGCTAAGTAGTTTAGTGTAATTTTTTTTATTAATTATTTAAAAATATCGTATATGGCTTAGGTAACTTTAGTTACTCACATTTAAGTAAACATTTGACCCCATTTATTTGCGGAGTGATCACTGACGCTGGGTGTGTGTTAATTCGCACTTATTGGTTATTTTAGTTTTAAGTATAGCTCTCTGCTTACATAGGTATTCATACATATCAATACCGACAGACAGTTTTCTTAAATCTGACTATGAGGAAGCCTTTAGGTTCTTTATTCCTGCTAGTCGTCATACTAGCCTCTGAATACTTGTCATAATCATTATTTAATCACCATAACTTGTACTAAATCAATACTTAATATTCAATAAATACTGATTTTGTTGTATTGCCAATTACCTGCTTTCTTTGTCTTTTTGCTTATCCAATTATTTTCTTACATTTCAGGCATAATAATTTGGTTTGTACTTTAGTTCAACCTGCAGTCATCGCAGGACTTTTCCGATTTAGTTTCAAAAATTGGTGGCGCACGAATCCACGAACCGGGCACGTGGACACTTTAACAAACTCTGTTGAACTAAGGTCGCAATCCAAATAAGGTTACATTTTGGTAATTGATTTTTCTTACGTAAAATAAAAGTGTTACACCTTGCCATTACTTTCTTTTCCCTTGATATCCCCTTTCTTCATTTTCTTTTCATCCAAAATTTCCCTCGGTACTCCCTTCACAAATTTTCTCAACGTACCAACGGTATGCGTTTTTCTCTCCAATAGTAGGTTTGAGAGTTCCAGGTTGTTATAATAGTTGTCTGCAACTAGAGTCCGTCCACTATCAAGATAGTCCTTCATCAAATTTAAAACAACTCTGTTGCTGGTGCGTCCTGCAGTTACCGTGTCACTTTTTCCTTTATAAACTTCTGTTTCGTAGGTGTATCCATTCTCATCGCATAGCTTGAAGATTTTAACTCCATATTTCGATGCTTTCCCTGGAATATACTGCCTAAACATCAACCGACCCCTGAATGGTACCATCGATTCATCAATGGATACTACCTCAGCAGGAACTTTCAATTGTTTATATTTTTTAGTCAATGCTTCTGTAAGAGGTTTAATTTTATACAATCGATCTGCCTTATTCGCTGTTTCATTATCCGCAAAATGGAGGAACCGCAATAGGTCCTGGAATCTATTTCTTGGCATAATATGTCTCACAAAACAATGCCGATATAGAAACTTTCGTGACCAGTAGTCTGATATTTTCGGCAATTTGGACAGTCCCATAAACAGCAAAATAGCGAAAAACCTTTCCATTTCTTGAGCAGATACATCTTTCCAATTTACTTTATATCTTCTAGCATTTTTATTTGTTTCCAAGACAATCAAATCTACAATATCTGAATCAACAATGAGTCTGAAAAGATCTACAGGTCTCAAGTTAGGGGGAACATTTATTTGTTCTGAATCAATAAAAGTAAACTGCTTCAAAGACGTCTCATCCACTTCATTCCATGCTATTATGGTCGGTTGATTGACATCTCCATCCACGTCTTCATCGTTATCATCAATTTCGGATTCTTGCTCAGACTCCGTTTCTGATTCAGAGCTAGGCTCATACTCTGAGTCAGAGGCAGGAAATGGCTCCTCCTCGTCGCTTTCTAGATCTTGGTACTGACGACGATTTGGATAACCACGATTTTTACTTGTCTCTCCACTACTCTCTCCAAGTTTATTGTCGTCATGGATGCTTTGACGATCTAAATCTAGAGATAAAAAACATGCTTCAACAACCTGTTGCTTTGTGTAGATAATTTCACAAAATGGATACCTCTAGTTGTTTGCCTACTACTCTCTTCAGCTTCAGACTCAATCTCCTCATCTTCCTCATCTATATTGTAATTCTGACTACTTTTTAGGTTTGATTCTAGAGGCGAAAATAAATATTACGAACTTTTCTATTTTTTATTATTGCTTATCAAAGTTTACCTTCAGATTCCACCTCATTATACCATCGAAGTAATTTCTCTTCTTCTTTTGGATCCATATTTCACATAATAATCACAATGCACCAAAAACCAATCTAAACTACTGATAAAACGACATGCAAAAACGTGATAAAAAAAATACTAAGGATCACCTATGGACCAAGTGTATCACCGGTGATCAAGCGACAGAACAATCTGGAAGCAACCCGCATAACGTACTTTGTGCACCAGCGACATCTGTTTAGTGATGGATGTACTTATAACTTGAGATAAGGCTCGGTCCCTAAGAGAAATCTTTACGTATCCCCGTTAGTATAGAAGCAACTGAATCGCATGCATCACCGGTGACTCATATGGTAGCCAACGTGTTAACATATATTGCGAGTGTGTGGCAGCAAGTGCAGGTTGCTGAACTGAGCTTTCTGGTTGAGGGCAACATTTTCCTAACACAGTTGTTCATCAACGTCTTAACACGTTCATTGCTGACTAAATTTGGATACATGACTCCAAAGGCTGATAAGGTTTTTGGAAAATAATAAGGCTCGAGGCTAATACTAGCATGAAAGTAAAATTTATAGTTAAAACATATTAACAATGACGCCGAAAGGGTCATTACGCCATTTGGCGTCATCAGCCTCCCATAATACAAATGTATGTCAGAGGCTGATGACGTCAAATGGCGTCATGTAAATATTCACTATAGAAATGTGGTAAAATAATGTAAATATTGAAAAAAAAAAAAAAATTGTAAATTCTAATAGTAATATATATTACGAGAACTAAACATAAACATAAACGTTCAATGCAAGGAAAATATGAAAATATATATTTTACCAAAAATTCTAAAAAAACATTTATGAAATATTGAAAAAAATAAGCAAAACATATTATTTACTAAGAACAAAAACAAAACCTTATAAACTACGTAAAAACCAAATCCAAACTAAAGCGAAAAAATATCAAAACATAAAAAAAATAAACATTTATGAAATATTGAAATACATTAGCAAAACATATTATTTACTAAAAACAAAAACAAAACCTTATAAACTACCAAAAAACCAAACTCAAACTATAGCCAAAAAATATGAAAATATAAAAAAAATATTTTTTATTTATTTCTATGATATTCAGAAAAGCAGGGTTCTGTGCAAAGGGCTGGCATTTCTGGACAGACAGGGCAGTGGTACCTTGTTTCCTTCCTAATGCCATTTTTATAGCAAACCATGCATCTTCTACGTGCAACTCTTTTGCCCTTTTCTGGTTCAGTATTTTTTTTTTTGGACAATGCAATGCTGCCATTGGCCTTTCAACGCAAGGACCTTCCTTTTCAGGTAATAATTTTTCAAGCACTTCTAACCGATAATCATAAAGAGAAATCTTTGGGCGCATCTATTTTTTGTACATAAAAAAAGAATTTATAAGGCTCATGTATAATATATGAACTCCAATTTTTTTATACCACCGCAAAGTTTTTCTTTCACAAGGGTAGTACGACATCATCTGATCTTTCCTGTCAATTCCTCCCATTAAACGGTTATACTGGATAATAGCTTCTGGCTTGCTTATTTCCTGTTGCCTCTTGTTTAGGAAATTTCTCAAATTATTTGTAAACTCTGTCGAGATATAAAAAACATCCCTTTTGTCTCTCCACTTTGCAATCATCACTCCGTTTGAATAGCGGGCAATAGTTTCGCCTTTTTTCAATTTTGCCTCTTTCACCTCTTTAGGGTTGCTTTTTCTATCAACTCTTATTGTTAACACACACGTTACGCAATGATTTGAGATTTAGCAGCGGACTACGTTGGGTTTAGATGCGAATGCTAACATCAAATTTGTTTAAGAAATGTATCCATAGGTTTAAAATAACGAAACACACAACGGCAATTATTGTAGAAAAAACAGGGTACTCACCGATTAACTCCGGATTGTGGGGTTCTCTGGGGCCCCAGTTCTTCTCGTATTTCACAACCACTTCTTTAGTGATACCAGCACATTTTAAGATAGGTCTTTAGTCACATAGGGTCGATTGATTAAGCAAAATTGATACAATCGGAGGACACAGAATCTATATGTCCGACATTCACGAAATTTTATGTACTGTCTTCAGCAAGTGCGAACTTTGTACCCTGCGCGAAATTACAATTGTGTATTTTTTAAATATTTAAATTTTACCGACAATTTTATTTAGCGTGTGCGCTAACATTACTGGCCGCCAAAACACACAAAATTTGATTTAAGCGAAATAAGAAAACAACTTAGAAAATATTGAAAATTCAAAAACAAAAAAAAAATACAAAAAAAAACTTGTCAATGGGTGTGAAATTAGGGAAAAATTAATTTTCCTTTGGCAAGAGACACAGTTTTACTACTGGTCGCTTGTAGATACCGTTTGCCATTTTAACGCTGGCAACACGAACATGTCCATCTTCACCGGGGTGCAACTCTATTACCCGCCCAAGAGGCCATTTCAAAGGTGACTTGACATTGTCGCTGGAAACTAGGACAAGATCGTTGACACTGATTCCAGGCGACGGATTTGACCATTTGAACCGCTGCTGCAGCGTATTTAAATATTCCAACGCATAGCGCTTCCAAAAATCAGCGTGTAATTTTGAAGTTGCCATCTTGATAATCTATTGATTGGCAAGTGAGCTAAGTCCGGATCAGGCATACCTGAATTTAGACGCTCGAGGGTAAGAAAGTGCCCTGGGGTGAGAGGTAGAAGATCGTTTGGATCCGATGATTGAGCTGTGAGTGGACGTGAATTTAG
Source organism: Ceutorhynchus assimilis (assembly GCA_917834065.1). Lineage (NCBI taxonomy): Eukaryota > Metazoa > Arthropoda > Insecta > Coleoptera > Curculionidae > Ceutorhynchus > Ceutorhynchus assimilis. The sequence goes on from OU892290.1 coordinate 4,233,445, forward strand.
GACTGCCTCTATTTGGCACGTGAGGGTGCACATTGCCTCAATTGTAAGTTTTTGTTCGCCAATAACTCTGATAAAATGGGATTTCAAACTTTTTACACCCGCCTCAGCAAGACCATTGAAGTGTGGGCTAAGAGGAGGTCCTAAATGCCAACGAATCGAAAGTTGATTCGCAGTCTCCTTGGCATTGTCGAGAAGTTGATTGTGAAAACCAACGAAATTACTTCCTTGGTCGCTTCAACAATCAGTGACGTTGCCGCGTCGTGCGACGAAACGCCGAAAGGCAGCGATAAAGTCTTCAGTGGATTAATCCATAGTCAGTTATTATACACATTGTCAAAATAGGTGTAAAAATACTCACTTTCAGGTCGTCAGAAACGGGTCTAGAAACCCCATGGCATCAAAATGGGGCCAATCAATCTCACAAGCGCCAGCTCTTGACGGCATCAGCTTGACTTCTTTTTTGAGCTTCGTGTATTTTGTCTGCAGAACAATAAATCGCGCGCTATACTCTTCAGGTGTAACAAAATATATTTTTTACCAATCCACTTGTATTAAATAATATTTAACTTACGGGTGGCGTCCATGATTTCCCCTATTGTGATCCATGCGGCCTTCTTCGCCGTCTTTGATCTAGAACGTAGATCTTTTTTGTTGAACAAGGCCGGAAACTTTGAGATTTGCTCTATAAGGAGTCCGTCGTCCATTATCGACTTGATTAAATTCGTTTGTTACAAAAATGCCCAAAACCACGGCCCTAAACTCCACTTATTTGAACATTCCGTAAAAAAAAACACGTGACAAATCTACTCTAAACAAAACGCAGCGAAAGCAAAATACAAAATGAAGCCGGATCACGTCACGGGCCGACATCAAAATGACACAGTTGACAGAAGACACGCTGTCATTTTCATGCAGCTGATTGGTTACAAATTATTTCTTATATTATGTAATGTCTTATTTTATCTTATTTCTTATGTTGTTATGTGCTGTATAAACCCACCTTTTGATGTGTGAAAACTAGGCTTAAAAGTAGGTTTGCTTCGTTTATGCTAACATCTTGTTATCAACATTATTGGGATAATTCTTCACCAGCTGTATCATTTCCAAAGTCTTCCTATAACCTGTGCTTCTCAGCAAGAGCATTTGGGATATGTGAAACTTGCATCACAAAATCCTTCAAGCTCTCATCCAGCATTTCCTCGAGAAATGAATCCAGGTTGATGTAGCCAAAAACAACGCATAGAAGTGCTCCATTACAAAAATTGGTTGAGTCATCAAGATATCTTTTGTAATTCAAAGTATCATCTTCGAATTGATCAGCTAGCACTAGAATGTCCTCAGACATTGTTTTGAGTTGCACTACCAGATATCTGATATACGAAATCTGATTGTACTATTGAGACACATCTATAAATAAAAAAAATGATGTGTGTATTTTGTATAAATAATATTTCATTTTTTTTTTTTAAATCTCTAATTATGCTTTCCTTCTTATTAAACTCCGAATTTGAATTTAAACAGTTATTCCAAAACACCAAAGTTTAAAATCGCTCTTGTTTTCCACCCAGAAAATACTCGTGAGCTTTGCCCCAAATAAGTTAGACTATACTATTTATCACATACCTGATTCATGCTCGCTATGGTATCCTCTGCAAGAGTTTCTGTAACACGTTTTGGTAGAAATGATTGAAAGGTTTCATTATGTGTTTTGTCATATGTGATTAAAATAGTTTTAACGAAACGTGTAGAGAGTAATACCATTTTTTTAATAATGTAAACTTCTCCAATTGTTAAAAATGTTATGGCCCTTCGCTTAACAAATTCAACATCTTGGTTAAGTTTACTATCGATTTCATCTATGGGTTGTTTTGAAATACTTATTATTGAGAATAATAATATTGTCACGGCTCTGGATTGCGTGAAAGAAATCTTGGGTTCGTTCATTCCAAAATCAAAAGTCCAATTAACACAGAAATAATTTATTCCACGTAACTCTGACACTAATTACTTTGATAACTAACTCAACAACTAAACTCTTCACAAATCTCAACAATAGTCACTAACTAAATGGTATAAGAGCCAAACTTAAACTTAAAAACTACAAACCAATAGCGGCCTTTATATCGCCGAAATTTATTCATGCAAATTCTGGAAGTACCTCGATCGAACTTGTTCCTGTAAAATCTCGAATCAGCTGTGGATTCTTGACATGTAGTCAATTGCGACAATATGCAATAGACAGAGTTGAAAAAAAATTACCTTGAACAAATTAAATTATGAAAACACAACACCACACACAGAATTTTCTTTATAATCTTAGGATGCGACTGATTGCTATAATTGATTTGTGACCTACTATATGTATGAAGCTTCTTTTATAAGAAAATCTTCACAAAACTCCCCCCTTTCTCTACTTATGTATTGAACCCTATGTCTCACAAGGTTGGAGTAGACGTGCTCAAAGTTTTCCACTTGCGGCTTATAAGAGCAAGGCCAAATGACGTCAAAAGAGAACACTGTCTTTGTTGATTTTTTTTTGTGTGTAAAAGTGACACCTGACTTTCCAAGGGCGAGTAAAAGACGGCCTTCAATTGTGGATTTTTTTTCTTTGTTAGATGCCTGACTCATTCCTGTACCTTACATACTCACGCTTCCTTTTAATCTTCAACTTATATACTGGGCACTCTTTGTCTAGTGCAGGGTGCCTCCTCCCACTCGTTCTGACCGTGAACTTTTTGCAGTTCGGACAATCGAGTGTTTCCTTCTTGTCACAAACTTTTATTCCATGTCGTCCCCCGCATCTGGGACACAAGAGATCTGTCCTGCAGTTACTGGTCCTGTGGCCGTACCCGCTGCAGTTAAAGCACCAGGGGCGGCATCTCAATAAGTGCGCTCGTTCGCGCGCACTGCCTCCAAAAATCAAGCAGGAAAATAAAATTAAAATTTTGGGAAAAAAAATTCAACCAAAAAAGTACCTACCCAATTTTCTAAATTAGGATAAATATAGACACATTTTTCCATTTTTTGAATTCGCACGAACGGAAAGAAAGCGCGCCCTGCGCCTGTCTTGTATATTATTTTCTCCCGATTGGTTGTGCTGGTGGTCCGGGTGGTCGGTGTGGAATTGTTCGGCGCTCTGGGTAAATGTGTTTTCTCGTTGTGCGATTGAACAGGAAGTTTCGGTAAATCGCGCGATAAAAGCGCTGCGCCGTGCGCTATTATAATACACACTTCTAATGTTGCTTCCACTAAATCGAGTATATTTCGATGTTTTTTCACCATTTTGGCGGTTTGACAACACTGTTGTTCGCGTTTTTTTTTTTAATTATACATTTTATTATCAATTTTGTATTGTGGCTAGGAGACAAACATTCAAGTCTCATTTAAATACATATATTTTTTGTTCGATAATTTTTCTTAAAGTAAAAAGCAAAAAAATCAACATACAAATGTAAAAAATGGCGAGGCACCCCCAAAAAATTTTCTGCAATGGTGCTTGATCTTGGACACGATTTCGTTGTGTCTAGCTATCCGTTTTTCATGTGTGCGCTCGCACTTTTGCAGCACATGACAAATTGATTCGGTGACCCCACACCCGGCACGGCAACGGCGCTGCTCCATGGGTTTCCAAGGGAGTCTCGCCGTTGGCAAGTTCCCAGTCCGGAGCTGCACGACCCTGACGAAGTCCCGGCCGGTCCACCCGGCTGGTCATCCCCGCAGCCAATCTCGACTGCTCGAATCCTCGTTCGCCTTGGACAGGCCTTTTGTGAACGGGTTCGTGTCCAAAGCCCCTCGCCAGTACTGGGCCGAGGGGATGTCGCCAGACATCTTCTGATATTGCTCCAATAGCGCCCTCACCCTATCAGTTTGTAGGACCTCCAACACGAGCGGGTCTACCGTCGCCTGCAGGAGTCTACTACACCTGCCTAGCAGTTGCTGCGGCACAACCTTAGCCAGCTCAACGATCCCGAGCCCCCCGTCTCGTAGGCTGCAGTGGATGACGGAGTTTGGTGTGTGTATGCTCAAGTGCACATATCTCTTTACGGCGGCCCTGATCAGCCTCTCAGCGCCTTTCAGGACCGCCGCCGTCACCCTGGTCTTCTGCAGCCCGTATAGCAACTTCGGTATGACGAAGGTGCGTAGGAGCTCGAGGCGTTGGTCCGGCTTCAGCGGCGCCACCCCAACGAGATGGAGCCATCTCCTAAGGTTCGGTACATTGGGCTTCTCCAGACCCGAAGCACCGAACTGGTGTCCCAGATACTTAAAGGTGTTTATGTGGGGCACTGCCGGTATTTTGTGGCCCCCGATTGAGAAAATAGACCGAGTTGTGGCGACTGGCCTTTTGTCCCCGCCATGGGGTGTCGCCGAAAGTGCCACACTCTTGGCCGCATTAATTGACATACCGCGGTTCGTGAGAAACCGCTGTATGTCCGCCAGCATTAGCGGTACGTCTATTTGTGAGTCGGATAAGAGCACGACATCATCCGCGAACGCTATAGCGGCAACACTCTGGGTCTTGGTAACAGAGCCACCTTTGTATTTGGCGTTGATGGTTTCCAGCATCTCATCCATCACCAAGTTAAATAGTAGTGGGCTCATAGGGTCCCCCTGCCTGACCGACCGACTCATGCGGATCTCCCCGGTGACCTGATTTCCCACTTTGATCGCCGTCACCTACTCCCCCCTCAAACCCGTCTGTATGTATTTTCGCAGGACGAGGGGAACCCCCATCCTGCGAAGAGCTCTTATGATGGAATGATGGGACACTGAATCGAATGCCTTGCGGACATTTAAGGAAACGACTGAGTATTCCTTTCCGCTACTGAGACGGGTGCTGATATAATGGTCCAGCACCATGGCATTCGCCAGTGTACCATCAGTGTCCGTGAACCCCCTCTGGTTCATATTCAATACGCAGTTGTTACGCAGGCGGGCGTGAAGGACCCGGTGCAGCAATCGCTGCGTGGCAGGACCGATGGTAATAGGCTGCCAGTTAGTTGCCTTGGTGCGATCACCATCCTTGGGCACCAGGATGGTCCGCATTTGCCGGAATGATGCAGGCAGTATGTTGCCATGCACGATGATGTTGTACATCACTACTAGATGAACAATGCTGACAGATTTGACGCTTTCCACTGAAACGCCATCTACTCCAGGAGCTCTGTTACCCCAGCTTGCCTTAGCCCTCGCTATCTCTTCAGCCGTTATCGGTCTGAATTCCCAATCGGGTCGTGCCCCGCTCACCGGCTCGGTGTCGCTAGGCGAGTGGGAGCCCAATATTTCCCCATAGAGCGCATCCACCTATGCTAGTGGTGGCAGCTCCTCGGTTCCCGTGCCATCCTTACCTGACAGGATGAGGTCTGCGAGACTGGAGCGATTCTTCCGCCAAAGGTCCTGGTACTTTTTGTACTTGCTTTGGCGTCTACCACTGCCGGACGAGACTTGCCCATAGTTTTTGCCGGCAGGTTTATTCCTGCGGCGTTGGGCTTCTTGTCTTTGTTCTTTCCTGGCCGCCCTTTCCTTTGCTCGTAGATTCGCCCCCAGACTGGCGAGCCATTCATCAATGACCGGCTGTAGCTCTGCCACTTGTCCGGTCATGAATAGATCGATCGCTCGTCTGATGGGTTTATCTTTGTCGCACACAGGATCCAGGTTAGATCGCGCATCCGTCAGCAGCTGTCGAAGGTCCGGAAGAATTTCCTCGCCTGTCGGCAGCTTCGGGATGCCCTCCCCGCCCGGACGGGGACCAGGAGCCTCGTCGGCTTTGGCAGACGCCGTAGTGCTTGAGGGCCCCGCTACTTGTGAGAAGTGAAGCTTCGTTGTTTTACTGATGTCAGTTTTTGGAGCCCTCACGATGGTTTTGCCTTTGGTCGGATTGGCGACCGCTCCTCCGCTGTTCTTGGCCGCAAGATTCAGACACTCGCCGCTCACTGGCTCGTTTCGACCAGTTAGCGCGGGAGAGTTGGTCCGTTCTTTCGCACTTGTGTTGCTGTTAAACCTTTTGGCTTGCCCTTGCGGGCTGGTACTCTCCCCTGCTCTCTTTCCGGGAGCCAAGACCCGTCTTCCAGCTGCGGACTCATCGCCGCAATCGAGCTCGGAAGCGGTGTTTTGGTGAGGCAATCCAACAAGATCGCTGCTGACCCGAGGAGTAAAAGTCCGAGGCGCATCGTTACGCGCCTGTGACGCTATGGCTTGAGGGCTAGGCACATTAGAACGTTCGCCTCGAACCTCGTGCGTTGCCGCCTTCGCCGGGCCGCCCTGCCTGTCGACGACACTTTTCCGAGGTGAAGGCGGGAAGTTCGATTGGGTCCTGGCAGCATCAGGAGAGGGGGGAAGTTGGTTTTTCCCCCAGCCTTGAATAACCTAGCCCTATTCGCCTTAGCGAACTCTGTTTGGGCGTTCTCTAGGTAGTTCTTGTAACTAGGCTTCTCCCTGATGCTTCGCACTTGACTCATGGTGAGACTAGTTGCGGCGATCATTTTATCCAGGAATTTTCTCCGATACTTCCCGTCCTTCGCGTACTCCACCTCTATCTTGGCCAGAATGGTGTAAAGTTCTGGACCTGAGAGAGGAGATTTAAGCTTTTCCAGCTCTCTCAGGTACTCTGTTGGGTGGGTACGCTTCTCGTGCTGCCTCGTCGACTTGTACGACGGCCAGTACGAGGGACAGTAGTTGCACTTGGTCCTGTCCCCGCATAACCTTCGCGACACATGGACACGCAATAGCGCTTCGCTCTCAAACTCCTCATCGCAGCGTGTACATACGACTTCTGCCTTTTTGGGTGGGCCGACCACTGGCTTTCCGCTTTTGGAAGCCGGTATGTTTAATGAGTGCCTACGGTCGGCCTTTTCCTGTTCTACCTCCCCCAAGATGATAGGGGGGAGACTCTCTCTACGAGAGGTAGTCTGAGGACCCTGGATCTCTCTCTTTGTTGCTGCAGGTTTAAGGACCTGCTGGCGAAGGATTTTAATGCCAGCCTTATCTGCCTGCAAGCCCTTATGCTTATTTTCCCCGTCAGCCCTTTCCATGGTGATATTCTGGGGGGTTTTCGTAATGCGAGTTTGGGAAGAGTGAAGCTCGGGATTGAGGATGGGACGGTGTGTAGGCGCGCAACCACAGTGAGTTGCCATTAGCCGCCACTGTAAAACGCACAGTCAGATCCAAATACTCTTCCACAAACATGTGTCAAATTTAGATTCACTCTCCCACTCTCCATCAGGTGTCCGAAAATATCCGTACTTACCTCCAGCATGACATTTTCCAACCTTTCATTCCTACATTTACGCCTAAATAAAACTCTCATACGATCATTCATTCCCTGTAGTTCCTGATTCTCTAGGAACAAAATCTTCGGATTGAGCTGCTGTCCCGCCTTCAAGGTCGCGAGGTTCTCTTTCTAGAAGATGGCCCGGATCGCCGCCCTCTTGTCTTCCGTGTCAACCATCACACTCATTCCTCCGGCCTTCGTGAGAGCTTCCTTCGCTCTCTGTAATGTCTTTGACTGTATTGATAATTTGATCAATAATAAAACTATAAATTTGATAGTATTTTAATTAGTCGTTTATTATTAATTTCAATAACTATTTGTTTAAGAAAGAGACATCGACTGCCATCTAATTCGGTGCTATCGCACCGCGAAGAATGTGGATCTTAACAAAAAACCAAACCTGCTACGGGACGCCCATACTTATTTATAAATAAAATAACTATTTATTTTCAACCCATACATGACACCCTCTTAAGTCTGGCTTTTCTGTCCTCGTCTGTGTCAGTATCTTTCCCCTTTACACACACTTCCAGGTATTTTGTCTGTGGCGTGGGGGATTTCCATCCCAGTAGTCATCAAAGCTCGATTGCACATCACTCCCCACTCCTATTACCCCACGTCCCTGGCCTTAGCCTTGAAAAGTGACCTAGTAATGTTATGACGTCACACGACCTTGGCCTTGAGTTGCTGTGCGACCTCGAGTGTGCGCAGCCATGAGTTGGCGCGTGGCCTTCATTTGTCTGAGTACACTATTATATGAGAGGGTTTGCAGTACATAGGGAGTACATTTCTTGTTGAAACAGCAAAGAGCATCAACTTTGGCAGATGAAGGTATTTCATGTGACATCGAAGGCATTCAGGGATTTCAGGCAACGAACTGATTCCCCTATCACCGGATTGGATCATAATGATCTCATAACGTGTTGGAGATGTTATGATTCGTGACTTGGATGGCAGAGATATTTCGAAATGCTTAGATATGAGAATGAGAAGGTCCATCGACATGTCACGGTGTTTGATGTTGTACCTAAATGTCACCTTTGTTGTCACCCATGTTTCCTAATGGTGGATAAAGTGGATTGTCTGATATGCCATATGTGATCCTTGCATACAAAAATCGGCCCTTTCCAGGGCCACAAAATACTTTGGTTGTAGTTAAGTTGTTATGGTCTATTTGCTCGTTTGTTACACCCTTCGAGTCTATGGTAACCTCAAAAAATCTGATGGGATGAGTAATTTGAATGCTGGTCCAAAGTGACAGTACGGTGTGGGACTGGGACCCCAAGAAGGTGGAATTCCTTGGTAATCCTTCAGAGAACAAGAAAATATTTTAATAATTGTTTCGAACCGTGAAGAAATCTACCATTTTCAAGGCAAAAAAATATTTTCATAGTAGGCGGTTTGACCTAGACAAAATCAGTTTGACCTCGACAAAATCACCCCATCTCACGGTAGTTGAAATATTTTCATAGTAGTATGATTTCATTCAACTACCATCGTGACAACACGCTATAAATATGAAACCAACGGCTATTGTTAAACCATATTCCATAAATAAAATACGTCTTTGCATGCTATGTGATACGCGTCGTGACGAAATTAATCAATCGGGTTTTTGTAATGTGTTTGTGAATCTGGTTGTGAAACAAGTGGTGCAAATTGCGCGAAATTTTTATGAAGCACAAATGTTTAGAGCTGCTCCCTGATCAATAATTTTGCAGAGATTCAAAAACATGGCTAGGAGAGTGGTTTTAGAGGAATATAGTGAGCCTCAATAAGCAGCGAGAGTCGAGAGCTTACAAGAGGTTCTAGAGTTAACCCCTGGGTTTTTGTTTGAAATGTTTCTTTTTCCCAAAGCGAATGGAATGTAAAAAAAAGGGCTTTCATCTGTCCGTCTACCTGCAAGTCTCTTAATATTTTTAGAAGATCTAAGTTTTCGTTATTCGGCCCCGTCTCATCGCTGGAAATGGACGAGCCTCTACTCTCAAGTCTTTCTTGCTGTGCACACATGATGATGAATAAAAATGATTTCTAAGTCAAACTTTCCAAACTTTCAATACCAATACTACCCAGTGTTGCCAGCGGTATTTCATTTATTTTTTTTATACTAGATTGCTTTGTGATTTCGTACTAGATTGTAAAAATTTCTACTAAACTAACTACGATAAATATTTTTGTGACCCCAAAAAGGGCCATTCCATTTCCAGGGGCGTAGGTAGCATTCGTTATCGTAAATACACAACCACTGACTTGGTAGGATTATTCAGTCAGTAGTTGAATCTGCTGGACCCAACCATTGTTCCGACTTCGGAACTGGTTCAGGACAGTCACTGCTTGAGTCTGGCTTTCCCTGACGACGAGCATCTTCTTCGTCCTGCAATTCCTCCAAATCCTGCAAGTCTCTTAATATTTCTAGAATATCTAAGTCTTCGTTATTCGGTCTGTCTCATCGCTGAAAATGGACGAGCCTCTACTCTCAAGTCTTTCTTGCTGTGCACACATGATGATGAATAAAAATTATTTCTTAGTCAAACTTTCCAAACCTTCAATACCAATACTACCCAGTGTTGCCAGTGGGTATTTTTTTATTTTTTTTTATACTAGATTGCTTTGTGATTTCGTACTAAATTGTAAAAATTTGTACTAAACTAACTACGATAAATCTTTTGTAACCCCAAAAGGGGCCATTTCATTTCCAGGAGCGTAGGTAGCATTCGATATCGTAAATACGCAACTACTAACTTGGCACGATTATTCAGTCAGTAGTTGAATCTGCTGGACCCAACCACTGTTCCGACTCCGGAACTGGTTCAGGCCAGTCGCTGCTTGAGTCCGGCTCTACCTGACGACGACCATCTTCTTCGTCCTGCAACTCCTCCAAATCCTGCAAGTTTCTTAATATTTCTAGAAGATCTAAGTCTTCGTTATTCGGTTCTGTCTCATCTCTGAAAGTGGACAAGCCTCTACTCTCAGGTCTTTCTTGCTTTGCACACATGATGATGAATAAAAATTATTTCTTAGTCAAACTTTCCAAACTTTCAATAACAATACTACCCAGTGTTACCAGTAGTATATTATTTATTTTTTTTATACTAGGTTGCTCTGTGATTTCGTACTGGATTGTAAAAATTTGTACTAAACTAACTACGATAAATCTTTTTGTGGCCCTAAAAGGGGCCATTTTATTACCAGGGGCGTACGTAGCATTCACTATCGTAAATTCACAACTACGGACTTGGCAGGATTATTCAGTCAGTAGTTGAATCTGCTGAACCCAACCACTGTTCCGACTCTGGAACTGGTTCAGGGCAGCAACTGCTTGAGTCCGGCTCTACCTGACGACGAGCATCTTCTTCGTCCTGCAATTCTTCCAAATCCTGCAAGTCTCTTAATATTTATAGAAGATCTAAGCCTTCGTTGTTCCGTTCTGTCTCATCGCTGAAAATGGACGAGCCTCTATTCTCAAGTCTTTCTTGCTGTGCACACATGATGATGAATAAAAATGGTTTCTCAGTCAAACTTTCCAAACTTTCAATAACAATACTACCCAGTGTTACCAGTAGTATATTATTTATTTTTTTTATACTAGGTTGCTCTGTGATTTCGTACTAGATTGTAAAAATGTGTACTAAACTAACTACGATAAATTTTTTGTGGCCCTAAAAGAGACCATTTCATTTCCAGGGGTGTAGGTAGCATTCGATATCGTAAATACACAACTACTAACTTGGCACGATTATTCAGTCAGTAGTTGAATCTGCTGGACCCAACCACTGTTCCGACTCCGGAACTGGTATCGGCCAGTGACTGCTTGAGTCCGGCTTTACCTAACGACGAGCATCTTCTTCGTCCTGCAATTCCTCCAAATCCTGCAAGTCTCTTAATATTTCTAGAAGATCTAAATCTTTGTTATTCGGTTTTGTCTTATCGCTAAAAATGGATGAGCCTCTACTCTCAGGTCTTTCTTGCTGTGCACACATGATGATGAATAAAAATGATTTCTTAGTCAAACTTTCCAAACTTTCAATACCATCATGCGGTATATTATTATTATCGGATATAACATAAAACTTGATAGGAAGAATTTGATTAGCAAATTCAAACTTAATTAGACAACTGCCCACTGTTTCAACAGGAGCATTTGGACATAAGCCATTTAAGATCATTTTGTCATCAAAATTAATTTCATTAATATCAGAAATTTCGTCTAATTTTAAAAGTGATACTGAAGCACCAGTATCTATCAAGAATTTATAAAGTTGCCCATTATGGTAAGAATCCAAATATGGGTTTTTATCATTATTGTCAAAGAATACTTTGCAATTAGAGAAATAAATTTTTGGAAAATGTTTTAGTGCATAGCTCGTACTGGAGGTTTGGCTATTATCTGGCACTTTTAAATCATTATTTAGATTTTTATTTTTAATATGAGAATAAGTGTTAATTTTATAATTATTTGGAAAATAAATTTTGGGTGAGTGATTCAGTGCATAGTTCGTACCGGAGACTTGACTATTATCTGGCGCTGTTGAATCTTCGCTCAATATTTTATTATGATTATTACTGAGATTTACGTCGCTTTTTATTCCCAGCCCCAAGAAACGATGTACCTGAGTGTTATCAGGTTGGGAATTAGTTTGGGAATTGCGAAGTTCATTATTCTTTTTCAGTTTAAAACATTCACTTATTAAATGTCCATCTTTTTTGCAATATTTGCATGTCTTCTTCGTATAAGTATTAGAGTACTTATTATTCGGAGGTTTAGAGTTGGAATTATAGATTGGTTTATTAATTTGAACATTTTTTGCTAGGTTTTTTTTCTTGAAGCAATCTTTTAACAGATGATCTGGAATTTTACAAAATTGACAAAATTTTTGATTGGAAGGAGAATTTTGAGATTTATATGATTTTGTGACTTGAAGAGCTCGTTCTTCTTCAAGAGACACATTCAGGGCATCAGATTTTTGGGTTCTCTGCTTCTCAAAAAGCGAGAAATATCTGAATTAGAATGTAGAATAAATCTTTGCAGAGCCAGTTCTTGTATGGTTTTTGAACGACCCTTGGCTTCACTAGCATTATGAAAACTTACTGAATTCAATAAGCGAGTGCTAAGTTTATCGAGCCGATTATAAAAGTTGATAATGGATTAGTTTTGAAATTGTTTGATTGTATTGAGTTCGTCCATAATTTGGGTATAATGTTTTCTGTCAGAAAAAAGTTGTAATAGGAGAGTTTTTAGGTCGTGCCATTCGGCGAACGATTTATCCCTCATTTGTGCCTTTGCAATTCCAGTTATTTTTGAAATAATATAAGCCAACAAAGGATCTTTTTGGAAATCATTAGAAAATTTAAAAGCATTTTCACAATTGGAAATAAATTCAGGCAAATCATTTCGATTCCCATCGAAGGTTTTTGAAATTAATGAACATAAAAAAGTTGATGAAATATCATTGGTACGTAATGGTAAATTAGTAGATTTAGAAGAAGATGGGGCATTAGTAGTGGTTGTAGTTGCATTGTTTTTGTCAGTCAGTGACGGTACCATATTAATATATGTAAAAATAAAATTTACTTAAAACAAGAATTAAAAGAAAATAGATGCGGAAAATAAAATAAAAATTATTCAAAAAGTCGGAGGATAAGGAATACAGCACGTGTATATAAAAGAAAATTAAAAAGAAAAAATGCAACACTCGTGAGAAAATTTAAACAACAATAAGAAAAATATCAATTGGTTAGTAGGAGAAAAAGGATCTTACTTGAGTCAATACGATTCCTCGGATTCCTGAAGATTCGTGGTTTGGTCTTGGAGGTGAAACTCGGCTTGCAGCTGGTTTATCAATTGGACGTCGGCGAAGTTCACATCCTGTTCGCAGCGCCAATTTTATGTTTGGACCCTCGGAATACACTGTATTGTTGTCAAGTAAAAACACTTTAAAACAACTTGGAATTTAATTTATTTTAAATTAATTAAACTTAGTGACAAAAATTAAGTATAAAATAAATGGACAGAATTTTGAGCTTAGAATTCACTCAAGAGTGATCTCTCAGGAGTGAACTCTTTGTAATAGCAAATCGCGCTATTTATAATGCGAAATTGCGTCATTCTTGTCCTCACTAAAAGTCGCGTGATTGATAAGAGAACAAAGAAATGGTCAAAAAAGGAACACTTGTGTGATCACGAGCTGGCCTCGTTCTTATGTGATAAGAATAATTCGGAGGAATCTGATGACACAATTTACATTATTAGGTAAATTAAATAAAGTTCTAGGATCTTACAATTATTCAGGGAAACGGTCTAAAATATAGGAATAGCTGATCGTAAGCATAACAATCTAAAATACCTAATTAATGGGGATATAACAGAGCATAGGCCTCCAGCTCTCCCTTTGTTTTGACGAATTGGTCCTGAAGATTCCTCCATTTCTTTTGTAAATATGGAACTGTATACTGATCTGAAAACTTGTATTAGTTACACTTCTCTTATTTACCAATTTCATTCAGTAAGACCTCTGAACAAAAGTCCTCAATACTTACTTCCAGAGAAATCTGCTATCTCTAGCCAGAGCCTATCCTTCTCGGGTTTTCCTCTCTGGGATATTTTCAATTTAGAGTTCCACAGAACAGGTCCAGCTTCCATATTAGCGATAAGGAGCTCTTCAAAAGTCTGTGCATCCTGCACCTCCTCCCCATCAGTTCTATAATATAGAAAAATAATTATTTGTGAGAGGTTACCTTATGCTTAACATCGCCAAGCCTTAACTTTTTGTTGTAGGTATCATAAAATATCTTTGAAGTGCTCAATTTTAAAAATGTGTCCTTCTGTCCAACATCAAAAAATTTAGTAATTCGAACAGATATTAGTAGGTATCAGGACCCTAGACAGGGAGGGTGGAAAACAAGGACTAGGCCCACCTCACTGATCGCCCAGCCCTTCTAGAACATTCTGTCATATCCCTCAAATAATTATTTTTGCTAAGCCTCATTTAAAAATGTGAGAGCCACCATTGAAAGCAGCCTGGCTACGAACCCTGAGTCTATTCTAAATTATGTACTTACTGCACTAAATATGCCTCTGATGGTTCCATAGAGAGAGCTTCGCTTTTCCAATTATCCCTATTGCCCCCCATATGGACACAATCTTCGACGCCGCACGTGTCACATACTGCGATCACCTTTTGAAAAAAATTAATTAAATACCTCCGTTTTTTGATCTACTTCATTAGTTACTTACCTCAATATATATATATACTAAACTAAATTCTAAAAACTAAACTTTGTTAACTTAGAGTGAGCAATTAACCAAAAAGGGTCTATTCAGGTAGCATGTATATATTTTTTTTTACCTGATAGGACCCTTCAAAGGTGGTATTGGGTTGGGTGAGGTAAGTAACAACATTTTTCAGCATTATATTGGAGAGAAAAAGTGAAAATGAAAACAAGCACAAAAGCAGGTCAATAATTTATTTTTGTCGTCGTGTGAGTGAGGTTAGTTTATGTATAAATCAAACAAAGATGGAAAATGTTTAGACAGAGACAGAGAAAAAAAATCGCAAGAAAGTTGAAAATAGTTCAACTTTATTGCGGATCCGCAGAAAAAGTTGACGTTTTCCTGCCAACGGAATTATTTCAAAAATTCCGCACCCGCAATGCGGAATCCCGCACCATGAGAACTAAGATTTGGCCATTTCTTACGTTGCGTTTCCGGTGAGATTTCTGACGCAAATAAATCTGATGTGCGCATGCTTCGTACTTACGTTACGTCTTTACGGTTACGTTACGTCCATTGTAAAATGGGCTTTATAGATTCCCTAAGGCTAAAGACACAATGACAAATACAAGCTACAAGTAATAGATACAAAATAGCAAAAAATCGAAATTATGTATCTTGGCGTGGCAAGTAAATGGTATCGTATCCATTTATTCTGAGTTATAGCATTGGTACACATGTTATTATATTTTTGTCTCTTGTCACTTGTCCCTTGAATTTGTCATTGTGTCTTCAGTCTAACGTAACCGTAAAGCGGCGTTCC
This sequence comes from Ceutorhynchus assimilis, assembly GCA_917834065.1. NCBI lineage: Eukaryota > Metazoa > Arthropoda > Insecta > Coleoptera > Curculionidae > Ceutorhynchus > Ceutorhynchus assimilis. The sequence continues at coordinate 4,248,745 of OU892290.1, forward strand.
CACATGCATATTTTATTGGCGCCAGTCGACTGGCGCAACTTTTCTTGTGGGTAGAAACTCGAAAAATTAAGTGGCGCCACTTATCCATGCGCCAGTAAAGTAAAATGGAGGTCTACTTTTTGGCGCCAGTTTGCCATGGGCGCCAGTTTGTCAAAAAAATACAAACGTTTTCACTAGTCGTGAAAATGTCAAGTAAATTTGAAAAATGGAACATATTATAAAGTCACTGAGTGAAGGCTTTCACGGCCGGAGTCTGAATGATGATGAACTTTTTCCGGGCTTGTGGGCCGTGGTCTATGGGTTTTATCTATCCCTGACGTTTCGTCTGCGGCTGCGGCAGACATCTTCAAAGGCGGTGCGCTAGTGGTCGAAGTGTTCTCTTCGGCGTCTGGCTCACGACTGATGCGCTTGGTGTCGCTCGCGCTGGTGTTGTTATGTCTGGACGGACGGAGGACTGAACGTAGGGGTGTTGTCTCTGGGGCCCCTGTCTTTTTGTTGTGGTATTACGGAGGGCCGGTAACCATGTCTTGCTAAGGTTGACCCCTTCATCCTTTCGATTGAAATTCATGTTGTGTTTTTGAATTTCTATGGCCTCTCTATACATTCGAGGGTAGTAGTTGACGGTTCGGTCGAGAACTTGGGTTTCTTCAAAGATGATTCGATGGTTGCTATCTGTCAAAGTATGCTCTGCAACTGCCGATTTCTCCGTCTGACCAAGTCTGCAACTTCGTTTGTGTTCAGATAATCTGGTGTTTATGCTCCTTTTTGTCGTTCCAATGTACACGGAGCCACAACTACAAGGAATCCGATAAATTCCCGGTGTTTGTAGTGGATCTCTGCAATCTTTGCTGGATTTTAGGCTGTTGCCGATGGTCTTGGTGGGCTTGTATACTGTTTTTACTTCATGCCTCTCCAGTATTTTCCCGATGCGATCGGTAACTCCTTTTACAAAGGGTAGAAAGGCCCTTCCCCTTTGCTGGCGTTCCACGGTGGCACGGGGCTGGTTGCTCTTAGGCCGTGTGGCTCGCTTGATCTCCTGTTTTGAGTAACCATTGTTCTGAAGGGCTACCGTTAGATGTTTGAGCTCGTCCTGGAGGTATTCGGGCTGGCATATTCTTGTTGCTCGTTCTGTCAAAGTCTTTATGACGCCTCTTTTTTGTCTTGGGTGGTGGTTAGACTCTTTATTTAGGTACCTGTCCGTATGAGTTGGTTTTCTATATACCCTGTGGCCCAAACTTCCATCTGGCTTTCGTTCCACTAAAACATCCAGAAACGCCAACGAAAAAAGCCATAAAAAAGACCGAAGGCCTCTCACCCAGATTATACGGATTGCCAAAAATTCATAAGGAAAACGTTCCACTCAGACCCATTGTGAGCGCAATTGGTTCCCCGACATACGACGTCGCGAAACATCTAACCAGACTGCTCCAACCACTCATTGGAAATACCAACAGCTACGTCAGGGACTCCACTCATTTTGTCGAAAAATTGGCGTCACTAACCTTAAGCCCAAGCGATCTTCTAGTAAGTTTCGACGTGGTCTCATTATTTACGATGATTCCGGTTAAAGAAACCTTACAGCTCTTAAGCCACGAGTTCCCGGATAATATTCTGTCGCTCTTTCAACACTGTCTAACCACCACATATTTCCAATGGAACTACGAATATTACGAACAGATTGATGGAGTAGCAATGGGTAGCCCTCTTAGTCCAGTGATAGCGAATTTTTACATGGAAAAGTTCGAACAACAAGCGCTGCAACGCTCTGACAAGAAACCAACTTGCTGGTTCCGGTACGTCGACGATACCTTTGTTATCTGGAGCCATGGTGAGCACGAACTTCAAAACTTTTTGAAATTTTTAAATTCTCAAGAACCAAGGATCCAGTTCACAATGGAAACAGAGAACAACAACAGATTGGCGTTTCTGGATGTTTTAGTGGAACGAAAGCCAGATGGAAGTTTGGGCCACAGGGTATATAGAAAACCAACTCATACGGACAGGTACCTAAATAAAGAGTCTAACCACCACCCAAGACAAAAAAGAGGCGTCATAAAGACTTTGACAGAACGAGCAACAAGAATATGCCAGCCCGAATACCTCCAGGACGAGCTCAAACATCTAACGGTAGCCCTTCAGAACAATGGTTACTCAAAACAGGAGATCAAGCGAGCCACACGGCCTAAGAGCAACCAGCCCCGTGCCACCGTGGAACGCCAGCAAAGGGGAAGGGCCTTTCTACCCTTTGTAAAAGGAGTTACCGATCGCATCGGGAAAATACTGGAGAGGCATGAAGTAAAAACAGTATACAAGCCCACCAAGACCATCGGCAACAGCCTAAAATCCAGCAAAGATTGCAGAGATCCACTACAAACACCGGGAATTTATCGGATTCCTTGTAGTTGTGGCTCCGTGTACATTGGAACGACAAAAAGGAGCATAAACACCAGATTATCTGAACACAAACGAAGTTGCAGACTTGGTCAGACGGAGAAATCGGCAGTTGCAGAGCATACTTTGACAGATAGCAACCATCGAATCATCTTTGAAGAAACCCAAGTTCTCGACCGAACCGTCAACTACTACCCTCGAATGTATAGAGAGACCATAGAAATTCAAAAACACAACATGAATTTCAATCGAAAGGATGAAGGGGTCAACCTTAGCAAGACATGGTTACCGGCCCTCCGTAATACCACAACAAAAAGACAGGGGCCCCAGAGACAACACCCCTACGTTCAGTCCTCCGTCCGTCCAGACGTAACAACACCAGCGCGAGCGACACCAAGCGCATCAGTCGTGAGCCAGACGCCGAAGAGAACACTTCGACCACTAGCGCACCGCCTTTGAAGATGTCTGCCGCAGCCGCAGACGAAACGTCAGGGATAGATAAAACCCATAGACCACGGCCCACAAGCCCGGAAAAAGTTCATCATCATATTATAAAGTATTTGGAAGTTTATGAAGAGCATCTCTGTTTGTGGAATCACAAACTTTTGCGCTACAAAGACAGGAATAAACGGGATGATGCTATAAGGTTGAGGATAAGTGTTGAGGTAATGTCCGTGTTCGGGTTTGTAAGTGCTTTTGATATTACCACTGCTAAAAGTAAAACAATAAGCAGTAGAAATGCTTCATGGTCTTCACCCGGTAACTCAGACACTAAATTATTTGATGTACCTAGAGCTATTCGGCGTGAAATCCATTTTCGTACCAGATCTTGTGTTCACGCCCCTTCTGACCCTTCTTCTTGATTTTCCGTATCTTCTGCAATTCTAGTAACTTATTGTCTACAACAACATTAAAACCTGCTTAAACCTCTTCAGTTCACGCCATTTTTCTACTCCACCAGTTAAAAGTTTGTACGTGCACTGGCGCCAGGGTTTCCAGACATCCCGATTTAGGCGGGACAGTCCCGATTTTTAGAAATATTTCCGAAACGTCCCGATTCAAAAATTAAATGCCAAATGTCCCGATTTTTGAAAATGTAAGGGAATATATCCCGATTTCCGGCCGACAACAACCTTTTAGGCTGCGTTTCCCTTAATCAACGCCGAACGGCTAGAGAAATTGTAGGTTGCCAACTCTCAAACATTTTAGTTCGGTCGACAACGAAAAGTGCCGACTATAAAACGATGTTCTTTTTTTTTTCTAGACATAATATAATCATATTAGACCTTCTCTTTTTAGTAATGGTAGCGGGGGTTGTCGTTTGTGAGTTAGGATTTGACAACAGCTTTGTCCCAACACAGCAGAGAACCGCACACAATATACCGTCACGATACTGCATCAAGCCTAAAATTTATGCGTAGAATCGAACTTACCAGTTTCATAATAAATTTTTACCATATCGTACAGTTGCCATTTTTCGGAACCAACATCTGCTGATCTCTGCACTGCTTTTAAATATTTGTTTGGCTCTTTAAAGGCGTTAGCCAATTTTTATTAAATATGGCTAGGCCTTCGCCTTGCTCTTGAGTCAACTAAATTACTGTAAACATACTTAGGTACTATAATAAATAAAATACAAGTTGGTAGATATAGGGCCAGTCAAATCAAATTTTACAAAAATCGATAAAAATATAAATTTTTCTTAGGTGAAAAATTTAACCCTCGCCTCGATATAACTATTGCAAATCAGAAATAGGGGGAGAAGTCGTTTTCACTAGTTCCCTTAAAATATAGTTATAATCGAATAAAAAAAATACTCACCTTGATTTGGCAAATTATGTTTTCTTTTTCTTTTACAGAATCACAACAACACTTGAATATTGTTTTACGATAAAAACCCCATCACCATGCCGCCATTTTCTTGATACATAGGTTAGGCTCATCTCATGCTACTACTCTCAGCCATTTAGGGCTGGTTTCTCAATAGCGAGACACCTCTGGCCTGGCTTGATTACACGTTTGCGACCATGGGCGCCACCGGTGGCCACCAACGAGCTTAGCTTCTAGACGATGGGTACCACGGGTGACCACCAACCAATATAAGTTCAGCCTCACATAAAACTGGACGCTTTAGAGATAGGCTATTGAAATTAGGGTAACGGCCATGGGGATGGTACATGATGCTCTGTGTACCTCCGATGGCGCACTCGTCCACTGAGATAGGTGTAATCTTCAAAAAATAGGAAGAACATACAAAAACATTGAAAAAAAATTTTTTTTTTCTTTATTTGAAGCATTTCAAATGACAGAACTAAAATAAATGAACATGGATTCATAAAAGAACTAAAAACTAACACAATACTTATAAAAAAGAAATCTATTGGCTCCAAACGAAAAATAATCACTCTAAAGATTAGAATATTTCTTCACATTTTTTATTTATGAATTTCGTTAAAACATTCTAGACAATACATTGGCTTTGAAGGACAATCTTCACAATACGTATTAACCCTTTTGGTCTTTAGTTTCGCTTCCTCGAGTCCGCGAATATTTTTTATTTTCTGATAACAGCTAGTACAACGTTTTCTTGTGTTTCTGACTAAGCCTTCGTACTTCATCATCTTATGCGCATTTTTTTTTTTCATTTTTTTTCTCAGTGGTGCGGCATTTCCATCTTGAGCTGGGATATTATCATCCATTACTTCTTCGGCAGTCCCTATAAGTCCCATTATAATAATGTATGTGGCTTGTAACATATCAAGCTTCTTCCTTGGATTTCCGAAATTGTTGTGCAATGACCAGGTGTTTACCACAGCGGTTCCAAGGGCAACTTCGCAAAATACCTTACGATACCATTTGATTGTCTTCCGTAGTGAGATATAATAGGAAGACATTTGCTCCGACATGTCGACACCTTTCTTTGCTTTATTATAAGCTATTACTGGTGAAGGTTTTAGTATTTCTTCGCCTTTCCTATTTTTACGTCCTATTGGTATAAGGGGTCTATGTTCATATTTCGAAAACAGACATTTCGAATCTTCTATTTCGAGTGCTTTTATTTCGAAAATCAATCATTTCGAAAACGTTTATTTCGAAAACTTATTTCGACTTACTTTTTTTTTCGAAATTCAATCATTTCGAAAACATTTATTTCGAAAACTTTCATTTCGAATTACTTTTTTTTCGAAATTCAATATTTTCGAAAACATTTATTTCGAAAACTTTTATTTCGAAATACTTTTTTTTCGAAATTCAATCATTTCGAAAACATTTATTTCGAAAACTTTTATTTCGATTTACTTTTTTTCCGAAATTCGATCATTCCGAAAACATTTATTTCGAAAATATTTATTGCGAAAACATTAATTTCGAATGACTTTCCTTTCGAAATTCAATAATTTCGAAAACAATAATTTCGATTTTTTTTTTCTTCCGAAACTCAATAATTTCAAACATTTCTGCTGCTTGTTTTGTTTACTAGTAAATGCAAACTAACACAAACTAACCCGTCCTCTGGATGCGTCCTAGTCGTCGTACGTTATCCTTTAATTTAGAAAAATTAGCAAGGACGGGTTATTTTGGGTTAGTTTGCATTCACTCCTAAGAGCAAGTCCTCATAATGGTATCATTTTATTAAAAAAATGCTCTCATAAGTAAATGCAAACTAACAGGTAACAATGAACGAACTCTATATTAAATTAGAAGATACTTAATTTAAGGCTATAAAAATAAATTTTACAAAATATGCGCCAATCTTTTTACAAAAATTAGGAGGGCTTCATCCGATATTTCTTCTATATCTGTATAACTTTCTTGGAATGATTGACACAATTAAGAAAGTCTTTGACTGAGGGTGCATTTTTTTTGTAGTTTGTTGATGTTTCTCCTGTGCGGATTTTAATTATTTTAAAATCTGTTAAATTTTGTTCTCGCTTGATTCCACTTAGAAATGTCCAAATTGAGGGGTTTGTTGCTGATATTTGTGCATATAGACCCCTATGCCACCCTTCAACCAAATTATTTGTGATTTGGTTTTCTGAGAATAGGTGCTGAAAATAGTTCCACATTTCCATGGGGAAAAAAGAATTTTCTCTGGTTTTCCAGTTGACGGTGCCCACCCAAGTTTTTTCAAAATATTCCGCAAATTGTAATGAACTTTGGGGAAGCAGATTATTTTCTATAATTAATTGAAACCCACTTCTGACTTTATCGACAGGAATAAAGGCCAAAGCTTTTAAAAGTTTGACTGAAAAAGCAAATGTCACATCGCTATCCATGTCTTTTTTGTGGCCTAATGACTGGATTTTTCTGTAAATACATTGAGCAAAATGGAAATAAAAACCAATATGTGTAACGCCAGGGAAAATTTACTTGATAACATTTATAACAGCGATTTCAAAATCAGTTATAATAACTGCTACGTCCGATGAGTTGGTTAATTCTTTGATTTTTGATAATGCTGATTCGTACGTGGATTCCTTCTTGTTCGGCAGCAACATATAAACTAGAAGCACAGCTGTAGCCTTGTTTATATAACCATGTATAGTGTATAATTGGTAAAATATTTTAGGAACATGTTGAAAAGTACCATCCATAAACCATTGTGGAGAATGTGATAAAACTTCAAAATTTTCATCCGTTGCAAAAATTAAAAAACGTTCCTTATGAAGGCCGCTGTCAAACTGTAGAAATTTTTTATTTTTATCTGTAATTTGAAACACATCCGGTAAAATAAGGTCCTCCCTTGTATCTGGTACTGTTGGGAAAGCGTTATGCTTATTCCGGGCTAAATTCACTGTTCGCCTAATATTTTTGATGGAAGGCAAATTTACAACTGCTATAGATGAAGCTTCTCCTAGAGCTTCAGAAATTATTGATTGTGGTGGCTTTATCAATTACATTATTTAAAATTTTTCTTACTTCAAGTTGATCTGCTCGACCAGGATCCTCCTAAATAAAGCTTATCATTTCCTTTCTTGGATTCAATTATTACGAATTGTCGCGACATTTTGAATGACAATCAATAAACTTCCAAAATATTTTTTCGGCGATTGACGAGAAGTGTTAGAATTATTGTTTCACTCGGATAGTTTGCAATTTCAATGAAACATTAAATGTTTTCGAAATTTTTGAATATCGAAATTATTGTTTTCGAAATTATTGAATATCGAAATTATTGTTTTCGAAATTAATAGTGTGGAAATTATTGAATTTCGAAAAAAAAGTAATTCGAAAAAAAAGTTTTCGAAATAAATGTTTTCGAAATGATTGAATTTCGAAAAAAAGTAATTCGAAAAAAAAGTTTTCGAAATACATGTTTTCGAAATGATTGAATTTCGAAGAAAAGGTGATTCGAAATGAAAGTTTTCGAAATGAGTGTTTTCGAAATAATTGATTTTCGAAAAAAAGGTAATTCGAAATAAAAGTTTTCGAAATAAAAGCATTCGAAATAAAAGATTCGAAATGTCTGTTTTCGAAATATGAACATAGACCCGGTATAAGTTTATCACTGTGCGATGGTACTGTTGATATCATTAGAACTTGGCGCTTATCAATCCATTTTATAACTTTGACTCCATCTTCGGTTTGTTCGCCGTATAGGAGACCCTTTTTTAAGTTTTTTCGATGTAACCGACTTTGGATTTCTCTTACGATTTGTTCTCAGCGTACCGCACGCATATGTCTGGTTATCCAGAAGATCCTTGCAGAGTTAAACGCTGGTGTAGAAATTATCTATAAATAACGTACGCCCTTCACCAAGAAGTTTATTCATCAAATGTAAACATACATCGTAGCTATGGCCATGCTTGCTTTGATTTTCATTCACCTCATTCTTGCCAGCATATACTCGTAAGTCGTATGTAAAAGCATCTGGTTTACATAATTTATATAATTTGATCCCGTACTTATGTGACTTCGCAGGGAGATACTGTCGGAAAACCAGCCTTCCTCTCCTGGTCTATGACTAAGTTTTCGCCAGGAACTAGGGTGCTTTGGAATTGTTTGCAGATAAGTTCTAGTATATTTTTTACTTTGAATAATCTATCACTAGCAGCTAGCGGATCTTCGTTATTCGAAAAATGTAAACATTTTAGCAAGCACTCGAATCTGTCTCGTTTCATGGTTTTCTAAACAAGGCCATTCCCAAAATTTTCAGTACTGGACCAGTATAATCGCATTTTTGGTAGGTGTACTATTCCCATAATCATAAGAATAGCTAGAAACTTCTTTATCTCCTCACGATTCCTATCTGTCCATTTTTTCAGTAAAGACCGTGGACAAAGTTGATGAGATCTGATGTACTGCAACGCATATCTGTTTGTTTTTACAACGCTAATCTCCAATATCTCATCAGTCAAAAATCGTCTAAATATTTTATAACGATTAGTCAAATCTAAGTCATCTACTTGTATCCCAGTATTTTGGGCTGAGTATTGGAAACGGATTGGTAAGTTAGTACACGGGCCCCATGTCTCCTGAATAACTGTATCCGTGTTTGCTACATCGAGATCATCGTCTAAAACCTGAGCAGTTTCTTGTTCTTCTGGTTCTTCTTGTTCACTTTCACCCTCTGAGACATCAAAGTGTTCCTCAGACTCAATATGTTCCAATTCATCATCAGAAGCAATATATGATGAACCTGAGTCGGCAAATGGGTTTGATTCATCTGATGACCAAACGTGTTATTCTGTCAAGATAACTCGAGGTTTTCTAGTACGGGAAGTCTGACGTGGCACTGGTGATTTTTAGCTGCCGTGTCTTTGCTCAAAAGTGCTACACCAAGCCCACATGCATTTTTTCGAAATGCGATAAATTAACGCAGCTTCTTTTCAAATTTTTTCAATTAAGGTGCTTTAGGCTATTTTGGTCGTCAGTATCAAGTAATTTTGATATAAACTCGACCGAAATTATTTTAGAGGAATGTTGTATTTAGTTATCATGGTGTCTGATAGAATAATGTCCTGCTTATTGAGAAAATGAACACACAAATTTTTCAGAACATGTGGTATAGGTATCTGGACTAAAATATAACTTCCTTTCAGGGTCACAAGGGTGTTCACAGCTACTTTTTATATTGGAATATTTGCCCACTTGTATATTCAACAGTTTCCATACATCTTGATTTTGCCCACTCATGCCATTTATTATTACTGAAATCACCTTCAAGCCCATGTGCTCAGCTTCATAGATAATATTAAAAATATAATTTTTAACGCTTTCGTGGTGAAAAGAATTTTAAGTGAAATGGTATACCACAATTTGCTTCCACCATATACATGCATACATGTGTTTATACCAGCAAGCATGTACACTAAAGCATGTGTAGCCCTTTCATCATATTCGCCTTTTGAATTGCTGAATGTTGGTTTGCCAAATATAAGTCCAGTACAGTTATCAAATTCAAATTTTGGTGTAATAGCCTATATATAGCGTTGAACAAAAGAACACAATGTTTGTCTCCTTCATTGACTCTAAGTACTGTTATACCCCTACATAATCACCTTTATATTGTTAAGCTCTTGTATTGTTATACCTATATTCAATCATTCTTGTATTTTAGATATAAACCCATATCCTGTTTCGAAATCTAATAATTATTGTAATTTGCGTCATTTAACCATTTCGAAATAAATCTTATCACAAGCGCGTGATAACGATAATAATCTAGGTCAAACATCTGCTATCTTTACAAAATCTTATCAGATCCAGGAGGTCAATGCGTGATCAGTTCGACACATATTCCTTGTTCTGAATGACGCAGGTTGACAATAATATAAATTGCTCCTTTTTGCAATCAATAGTGTTCACTCATTAGACTAACATCCCAGGTTACAGTTCTCTCCATTTACGTATACTTTGCTATTTTTGTCAATAAGTTTAATTAATTTAAATAAATAAATTCAAAGTTAGTTCTCCAAGCGTTTTTACTTGACCAAAATACATTGTATTCCGAGGATCCCAACATAAAATTGGCGCTGCGAACAGGATTTGGTCCTTGCTCTGCGGAAAATTGAACTTCTCCAACGTCCAATTGATAAACCAGCTGCAAGCCGAGTTTCACCTCCAAGACCAAAACCACGAATCTCCCGGAATCCAAGGAATCGTATTGACTCAAGTAAGATCCTTTTTCTTCCCTACTAACCAATTTATATTTTTATTGTTGTTTAACTTTTCTCAAGAGTGCTCCAATTTTTATTTCTTTTATTTCTTAACTTTTGAAACAAGTGCTATTTTATTATTTTAATACTTTTGATAACTTTTGAAAGAAAATTCTTTGAAAAAAAAAAACTTCTTTAAATATCTTCTCTTTTCAAATTCTTGTTTTAAGTAATTGTTATTCTTATTTCCTTTTTCATTTTTTTTTACTTTTGTACTATTTACTCTCAAATATGTTACCGTCAATGACTGACGCAACAGACAACTCAACTATAACCACCACTAATGCCCCATCGTCTTCTCAATCTACTAGCTTACCAACACATACAAATTCTGGTATTCCATTGACCTTTTTGTGTTCATTAATTTCTAAAACTTTTGACGGAAATCGAAATGATTTACCCGAATTTATTTCAAATTGTGAAAACGCTTTTAAATTTTCTAATGATTTTCAAAAAGATCCTTTATTAGCTTATATAATTTCGAAAATAACTGGAAGTGCAAAAGCAAGCACAAATGAGAGATAAACCAATCGCCGAATGGCACGACCTAAAAACTCTTTTATTACAACTGTTTTCTGACAGAAAACATTACACTCAAATTATGGAAGAATTTAATACAATTAAACAATTTCAAAATGAATCCATTATAAATTTTTATAATCGAATCGATAAACTTAGCACTCGTTTATTAAATTCTGTAAGTTTCCATAATGCTAACGAAGCTGTTGGTCGTTCGAGAACCATACAAGAATTGGCTCTTCAAAGGTTTATTCTTCATTCTAATGCAGATATTTCTCGCTTTTTGAGAAGCAGAGAACCTAAAAATCTTTCTGATGCCTTGAATGTGGCACTTGAAGAGGAACGAGCCCTTCAAGTTACAAAACCTTCCAAGTCACAAAATTCTCCTCCCGGTCAAAAATTCTGTCAATTTTGTAAAACCTCAGGTCATTTGCTTAAAGATTGTTTCAAGAAAAGGAACTTAGCAAAAAATATCCAAATTAATAAACCGTCTTACACTCCAAATTCTAAACCTCCTAATAATTATTCTAATAATTATACCAAAAAGACGTGTAAATATTGTAAAAAAGACGGACATTTAGTGAGTGAATGTTTCAAATTAAAAAGAAACAATGAACTTAGAAATTCTCAAAATAATTCCAATTCTCAATCTGATAATACTCAGGTACATTTAAACTCCACCGATCCTCAGAACGACGTCGTTTCTTGGGGTTGGGAATAAAAAGCGACGTACCTTTACATGATGATAAAATTTTGAGTGACGATACAACAGTGCCAGATAATAGTCAGGCCTAGGTACGAACTATGCACTAAAGCGTTCACCCAAAATTAATTTCTCTAATAATTCCAAAAGCGATGCCTCTTATAACTCTTATAATACTTCAATTAATTATTTAAAACTGCCAGATAATAGTCAGGCCTCCGGTACGAGCTATGCACTAAATCATTCTCCTAGAGTTTATTTTTCTAATTGCAAAGTATTCTTTGACAATAACTATAAAAACCCATATTTGGATTCTTACCATAATGGGCAACTTTATAAATTCTTAATTGATACTGGTGCTTCAGTATCCCTTTTAAAATTAGACAAAATTTCTAATACTGAAAAAATAAATTTCAGTGATAAAATTATTTTAAACGGATTATGTCCGAATGCCCCTGTTGAAACAGCTGGCAGTTGTCTAATTAAATTTGAATTTGCTAATCAAATTCTTCCAATTAAATTTTACGTTATTTCCGATAACGATAATATACCACATGATGGTATCATAGGAAATGATTTCCTAACAAGCCAAAAGGCAATAATTGATTTAAATAATTTGGAATTATCTTTGAGTTCTTTACGAGATCCAATAAAAATATTTCATAAACAAAAAAGCGATAACAATTCTTTTTATGTGAATCCGAGGTCAGAAAGCGTTATCAAAATAGATATTCTTAATTCCAATATCTCCCAGGGGATATGTCCCGAAATTAAAATTGCAGAAGGCATATATTTAGCCAGATCTATAGTTAAAGTAGTTAATGGCAAGGCCCTTACTACAATTTTAAATACTCATAATCGAGGTATAAGGATTAATAAAATCCAGGTCAATTTAGAACATTTTGAAGAAACAAATTCTTGTATACTTTCTTATCAAAATAATAAAATTAATAAAGAGCAAAGACTCAAATTATTACAAGAAAATCTACGTTTAGATCACCTTAATTTAGAAGAAAAATATTCTGTTTCAAAAATCTGTAACGAATATAATGACATATTTTTCTTGCCTAACGATAAACTAACTACGACGAATCTTTTGAAACACGAAATTAAAGTCACTGACCCGACACCCATTGCGTCCAAAATTTATCGGTTTCCAGAAATTCATAAAAAAGAACTAGACAAGCAAATAGCTAAAATGCTACAGCAAGGCATTATTCGAGAATCAGTTTCTCCTTACAACTCTCCTCTTTGGATAGTTCCCAAAAAGCTGGATGCTTCAGGCGAAAGGAAATGGAGGATAGTCGTTGATTTTAGGAAACTCAATGATGTGACTATTTCCGAATTTTTTCCTTTACCCAGTATCGAAGATATTCTAGACCAACTTGGTCATTCTAAATATTTCACCACTTTAGATTTAGCTTCCGGTTTTCATCAAATTGACATGCACGAAAGTGACATCTCTAAAACTGCTTTTTCAACTCCTTCAGGTCATTACGAGTATGTTCGTATGCCGTTTGGTTTAAAGAATGCCACCAGTACTTTCCAAAGGCTCATGAATGCCACTCTTACAGGTCTTCAAGGACTTCAATGTTTCGTGTACCTTGATGACATTGTTATCTTTGCTAGTTCAATAGAAGAACATTCCAAAACACTAGAAAATGTATTTCAAAGACTTCGAACTAATAAACTTCTTTTACTACCCGATAAATGCGAATTTATGCGCACTGAAGTTACTTATTTAGGTCATATCGTTAGTGAAAAAGGAGTTTCTCCAAATCCTGATAAAATCTCATCAATAAAGGAATATCCAATTCCAAAAACTCCGAAACAGATTAAACAATTTTTAGGTCTTATTGGCTATTATCGAAGATTCATTCAAGATTTCTCAAAATTGGCAAAGCCACTAACAAATCTTTTAAAGAAAGATGTCCCATTTTTATGGACTTCCGAACATCAGAATTCCTTTGATTATTTCAAAAACATCTTAACTACGAAACCAATTCTTCAATACCCTGATTTCTCCAAAGAATTCATTCTTACTACAGACGCTTCTAATTACGCTATTGGAGCGATTTTATCTCAAGGAAAAATTGGTGAAGATTTACCTATTTCATATGCATCCAGGACTCTTAATAAAGCCGAATGCAACTATTCTGTTGTTGAGAAAGAACTCCTCGCTATTGTTTGGGCAGTAAACCATTTTCGTCCATATCTCTATGGTAGGAAGTTTTCCATCTACACAGATCATCGCCCTTTAACCTGGCTTTTCAATTGCAAAGATCCAAGTAGCCGACTAGTACGATGGCGTTTAAAACTAGAAGAATATTCTTACGAAATAAAATACAAACCTGGAAGAGTAAATTCTAATGTTGATGCTTTATCCAGAAATCCTGTACCTGTAATGACAGTACACTTGGAAAAATCTTGTTTTCCTACAAAAGAAGCCGAATCATTCCCGGACTTCACGAAATTTCATTACCAAAACCAAAAAGTTCCAAATATCGAAATAATTAAGGAAAATATATTCCAAAAATTTCCAAATGCAATTTTCTATTCTAAGGATCTTGATGAAAACAATCCATGTTCCGAAAATCTCTCCCTAAATTATGATTTAGCAAAAATCGATCTAAATGAACTAAATCTTTACGATTCAGTAACTTTAAAAAACGATAATAAACAAACGTTTTTGCTTATCTCTAAACTTAATCACTTCGATAAATTAACGTACAATGATCTTTTCTACTCCTTGCAAAATTTGAGAACAGAACTAAAGAAAAATAAAATATCTCTTATCTTCTTAAAGAATCCATGTGAAAATAATATTCACATAAAACAAGACGTTTTTAACGACCTCCTTGAATACTTATTTATAAAACACAAAATTTCTATTACTCTGGTTAATCGTCCTAGATTTCAACCGAATACTCATGACGAAATAAAACAAATATTCAAAGAAAATCATGATTCAGCTGTTTCAGGTCACTCAGGTTTTCTTCGTACTTACCGAAGAATTAAAGAAAATTATAAATGGCCTAATATGAAAAGTGACATTAAAAGGTTAATTAAAATTTGCGAATCCTGTCAAATTAATAAGTTAAATCGTCACCCACCTAAAGCTCCTATGGAGATAACAACAACTAGCGAACGTCCATTCCAAAGACTAGCTATTGACATTGTAGGACCCTTACCCATAACAGAAAAGGGTAACAGATTCATTATCACCATGCAAGATGATTTAACTAAATTCTCATATGCTATGCCTATTCCAAATCATGAAGCCAGAACTGTAGCCGAACAGTTATTACAATTTATTTCTCTTTTCGGTATTCCCGAAACCATCTTATCAGACCAAGGCACTGATTTTACTTCAAACGTCATTAAAGACTTGAATAAACTTTTCAAAATCAAGCACATACTTTCGAGTCCTTATCACCCACAAACTAATGGTGCATTGGAAAGATCTCACCTTACATTAAAGGAATATCTAAAACATTATATAAATTCTCAACAAAATGATTGGGACGAATTTGTCTCATTAGCTATGTTTACATATAATACACATATTCACAAGGCCACAAGTTTCACTCCGTACGAATTAGTCTATGGTCATAGAGCTTCTATTCCAAATTCTCTAACATCGAAAAATTAAGTCCAAACAAAATTCAAAACAACATTACGATAAGAAATTGAATTTAAATAATCTTAAACCCGGTGATTTTGTATACATCCAAAATAAAGCTATAAAGCCCGGATTAAATAAGAAATTTTCAGCCCTTTATAAAGGCCCTTTTAAGGTAATTGCAACTTTTTTTTTTTTTTTTACGGATATGCGCACTCGCAAGGAAATGTCCTATCACGCTCGAGAAGCGGCAAGTGCGCGGAAATGTCGGTGTATGTTGGTCTTGAAACGGTTCAGGTTGTAACCTGCAGGGAAAACCGTCGCAGAGAGTTTATTCCACAGCGATGCTGTTCTCCAGAGATATGAATTCTGATATAATGAGGTTCTCGGTGCCTCTAGTTTGACAGTAAATTCATGGTTACCGTCTGTTTGACGGGTTCGCCTGGTAGGTGCTACTCTCGGTGGAATCATACGTGCCAACTCTTCAGAGCATTTTCCGTGATAGTACCTGTAGAAGAGAGATAAATCGCCCACAGATCTGCGATGTTCGAGACCATCCAAGTTACGAGTAAGTGTGGGGTCATTGATCAGCTTGATAGCTCGTTTTTGCACGGTATTCAAAAGCATTAAGGTATGTTTGGGTGCTGCACTCCATATATGTGAGCAGTACTCCATAGTTGGTCGAATCTGGGCTTTGTAGAGTGTCAGCAATTGGCTTGGTGTGTACAGATGTCTTGTACGAAATAGCACCCCCAGCTTTTGGGAGGCCCTTTTAGCAATATCTGCCACGTGACTGTGCCAAGACATGTTGGTCTCTGCAGTAACCCCCAAGATGTTCAACTGACTCTGTAATGTGACAGCACTTCCAGATAGCATGATGTTTGGCTCACCGGTACTGGTCTTTTTTGAAAACAGAGCTGCTTGGGTTTTCTGCGCGTTGAACTGTACAAGGTTTTTGTTACCCCAGTCCTCTATTATCTCCAAGTCGTTATTTATCTGCGATATTTGAGTTAGTCTAAGATGATGGAATTCACGTGCGGAAAGACCTGTGGGTGGTATGAGTGAGGAGACTACATTGCCATCGTCTGCAAAGCAATAAAGTGGATTTACTGTTTTATCTATGAGGTCATTTATGTAAATCAGGAAAAGAGTTGGCGAAAGGATTGCTCCCTGTGGCACACCAGCATTTATTTGGTAAGAGTTGGAGTTCTGGCCATCCAGTGCAACATAAATGGATCTGTCCTTTAGGTAACTTTCAAACCAAGTGCAAAGTTTCGGCGATAATCCCATTGCTTTGAGCTTGTTGAGCAGATTTTCATGCCAAACTTTGTCGAATGCTTTAGATATATCTAAGGCAATTTTTCTTGTTTCACCCCGCAACTCAATCGCTTTTTGCCATAAGTGAGTGACGTATGTAAGTAAATCGCCAGTTGACCTATATTTTCGAAATCCGTATTGCTTATCGTTGATAATTTTGTACTTTTCCAAGTACTTGGTTAGGTGATTGTTTACAACTCTTTCCATTACTTTTGATATCACCGGAAGTAGAGCAATTGGTCTATAGTTTAACGGATCTGTCTTTTTTCCTTTCTTTGGAATGGGTTGTACTGCGGCAGACTTCCATGATGATGGATATACTCCTTGCCTGTAAGACAAATTGAATAATTTTGCGAAAGTTGGGGTGAGTTCGTTGGCGCAATTTTTGAGTACTATTGCGGGAATGCCATCCGGACCCATTGCTTTGTTTGTATCCAGCTTTTTTAGGGATTTTCGTATTTCTCTGTGACAAAAGGGTATCTCTGGCATACTATGGGAAACCCTTCCAATGAACGGTGGAGTTTTTCCGTTTGGCACTGTTAGGTTGGAGTTGGAGGAAAACATTTGGGCAAGCATATTGGCTTTTTCCTCTGATGTTGTGGCTAAGTGATTATTTTTATCTGTATGGTGGTGGTATGGATGACTTGGTGAAGTTAGATCCAACAGCTTTTGCAAGAGACCAAAAAGACCTAGAACTACTTGGACAATTCAGCAACCTGTTTTTTATTCTTTGATTGTATGTTTCTTTAGCGGAGTCAATAGTAATTTTGCAACTATTTCTGGCTTCTATAAATTCTGTGTGGTTTTGAGCGGTTTGTTTTCCTTTCCAAAGGTTATATGCTCTGTGTTTTTTCTGTACAGCCGTTTGACACTGGCTGTTGAACCAAGGTTTTGCATTAGCTCTACGTTTAGTTGTATGTGGGATATATGCGTCCATTCCAGATAAGATTACTTGTGTTATTTCATTACAGCAAATAGTGGGATCAGCTGTTTTAAAGCAAACCTCTTGCCATGGAAAATCCAGGTAATACTGTTTTAGGTCATTCCATTTTGCCGATTTATAGTGCCACATTTTACGAGGAAGTGGTTGTAGGCTTGGTGGGATGAGCATTTCGCACTTTGTTATTATAAGTTTATGATCGGACGAACCAAGTGGAGCATCTACTTGAATTGTGTACGAGTCAGGATTGGTGGTTAGGAACAAGTCTAAAAGCGCTGCAAATTCGCCCCTTTCTGAGATACGGGTAGGTTCATCGACAAGCTGCGTTAGACCACAACTTATGGCAAAAGCTTCTGCTTCTCTGCCTTCGTTATCTGTTTTGTTGTGGTGTTTCAGCCAGGGTATATTGTGGACGTTGAAATCGCCTAAAAAGACAATTTCCACCTGTGGATAGTTTGACTGTATACTATCACAGCTTTCGGATAATGTCGCGAAAAAGTTTTGGTAATCGGTGTTACTTGGCGGTCGGTAGAGGCAGCAGATAAACTTGGTCGATGACTTTGAGGTGAACTTTAGCCATATGATATCAAGGTTCGCTGGTTCTAACTTCTCCTCTCGATGACATGAAAGGTCATTTTTAATGTACACACAGATCCCAAAATTATGTCGAAATCGGTGGTGTAGGTCATAGCCGGGATAAAGATAGTCCACAATAGGTGTTGCAGAACTGATTTTAGTTTCAGTGAGAACAAGGATGTCAGGTCTTTGTTCTTCAAGATGTTGGTGAACTGAATTCATATTTGTACTTATTCCTCTTATATTGCTAAAATCAATTCTGAGTTGAGTTTTTGATCTTCTCTTTATATCTTTGCATGGAGGACCCCCAGGAGCACCCGACGGCCGGAGATCCGAATGGTCGGGTATTTTACCTCCGGAATATTTTGATCCTGGAGGCGCCATCATGCTATCTGTTACTCATTGTTGGAACCGGACTGCCAGCGCAGTAGCGGAACGTGGTGATACCACTTAGCGCTACTCAATTCTGGCATGGTGGTATCTCACCGGTCGACGCCCAATGAGTAAAAAGCGTCTACCACCACCTAACCAAACCGTTAAGTTATTACTTAATAATAATAAGCAATCAACTTACCATCATAATTTACTGAAACCTTTCTTTTCAGAAAATGCTGCTGGCATTACTCCTTTTACTTCTCCTTAAAATAAATAAAAGTTCCACAAATGACCTATTCGAACCCGAATATAACATTACTAATCTATTCGATCGTTCAGGAATATTTTACCATGAATTAGGTCAAGCCCGACTCTCCGAAGACAAATTTACTCTCTTATCATTTGTTAATATTTCTATTTTTGAAGAAACATTAAAATTAATTCGCAAAACATACCAATCTTCAATACCCCTATGTATACTCTATCGAAGAGAAGGTAATAAAACCGATAGAGATTTTCAAGTAACTTGTGAAGGAACTCTAAATCTAATTGAGAAAAATCTCAATACCTTAGAAGACAAATATGATTCGATTTGCCACTTAACTAGTCATAATAAAATTATTTTAAGGCAAAAACGAGGTCTTATTAATGGAGTTTCATACGCATTTAAATGGCTTTTCGGTATTCCCGACGCAGACGATGCACAATTTTATACAGATGCAATTTCTTCTATGTCACAACAAACTGACGACATGAATAAATTAATGAAACAACAAGTTCATATTTTATCAGATGCAATTGAAGGTTATAATGCAACCGCACAAGCTCTTCTAAAAAAACCAAGGGATCTTTAACGAAAACTTTAGAAAATTTAATAAGTTTGCAACCTCTGCAACAAAGAAGATCAATGCTATGACTTACAGACAGACTGTCGCTGGACAATTAAATTTATTAACTCTATTATCAAATTAATTAAATGAAGAATTTGACGTAATTATTTCAGCTATTTTATTTTCAAAGCAAAATATCTTGCACCCAAGCATAATTACGCCCACGCATTTAAGACAAGAACTACTGAAAATCAAATTAGATTCGAATCGGGAATTCCCATTCGAAATCGAAAAACTCGAAAACGCTTATAAATATTTAGAAATATGCTCTCTATCAGTAATTTACTCAGACGAAATTTTAATTTATGCTATAAGAATTCCGTTAGTCACAAGGAGCGCATTTTCACTCTACAATCTCATACCTTTACCAGTAAAACTAACAAATTCCTCTGTCTATTCCTTTATAAATCCGTCCTTTCCTTACCTACTACTGAGCCCTATGAAGAACTCATATGGACAAATGGAGGACCTATCCAACTGTTTGAAGGTACCACCTTCCGATTTTATCTGCAGTAAAACCACTACCTACCTTATCAAGGAAAGACCCATCTGCGAAGTTGAATTGAAAACTAAACAACTGCAAATCATTCCAAAGGATTGTGACACCAAAGTCACTAAAGGCACCTTTGAAATTTGGCATCCAATAAGTACCAACCAATGGCTATTTATAGTCACTAATCCTACAATTGGCACAATATATTGCGATTCCAACACTAGAACCAGTGACGTCAATATAAATGGAATTGGGATTTTTACCCTAAAACCCAAATGCAAATGCTACACTTTAGCTACCACATTAATTGCTTCGTCCAATCTCTCTGCAAATTACACTAGTCCGCTGCAATCAGTTGACATTACCTTGGACGATTGCTGCCACATAAAGCAAAATTTATTGCAAGCAGATACAATGGAACCGATTCGTTTAGAAAACGTGAACCTAAACGATCTAAACCAAGCTGATTCCAAATTAAACCAGATCGACGTCGAACTTCAGAGAAGAATCGACCAACCGTTTCTCTACCATACTTCAAAGTGGTACAATGCCTTAACTGGATCAATTGTACTTACGATCATCATTCTGGTCACCTGTCTTTGCTGCTGCCGAAAATGCCGCTGGCTACCTCTAAGATGGATTAAAAACATTTTTTCCAGAAATACCTGTTTATACCTATTGTGTATTAATAGTCATAATACCATTTCTGACAGCAGGCTCTCCGCACCTAGAGTAACTTTCAGGCGGATCCCAGGACAACACGAAGCTATCGCTATAAGTTCTGCCTGAATCGACAACGAGGGTTACTTAACTTCCACAAATGAACCCTCGTCTGCACACACCTACGAAGAAGTTAAACTACCAGAACCAACATCAACTAGAATGACAAGGTCAAAAGCAAAAATTTTAAAGATATAAACCATTTTCCACTTATGTCTATCATCCCATCTCTTTATTCAAATATGTATTTATTATGTTTATTGAGTTATACCAGATTATTTAGCTATAAGATTTAAATTAAGTTATTACCCTTTCACATTTTTCGCACGAAAGAAAACACATACCCACGCAACAAAATTTTAACTAAATATTTATTCAAAAAAGTACATTGAATATTTATTTCTTACAAGCCATAATTATAGTTGTGCGGCCGTCAAAAACTCCACTGGCGCCTCCACGAAAATGCCCAACACCATACTCCACACGAGCACCCTCATTGTCACCAGGGGAGCCGTAAACTCACATAATCCGCAAAACTGTGGGGAAGGGTTAAGACCTCCCGTCAAAACTTGCGATACTTGTGGTACCCATCCATGAGCAACCTTTTTTTTATAATACAAGGGAAGAAATGAATAATAATATTAAAACGTTCATAACTAAACTCACCTGTCTCAACTGGAAAAACGTCAGGGCAGAGAAATAAACCTCACCCTGAGTCCTGCAGTCCAAACACTCAAAAATTATTTTGCACCCGCAATCCATTTTCTTTTTTTTAATTTTATTATATTTGTATTTTTGGTCTTTCACTTCCAAATAATTAGAAGAGACTAGATTCAAAAAATATATCTTCTTCCCATCAAAACTAAGCTATCCCCATTTAGTTTTAATTTTCTCATTTCAAAATCCTTATCATAGACTTTCACACTTCATTTACTTTAATTAACCAATAAATTATACTTATAGAGTGATTTTAACACTTACCGCTATTATGTTTTCCAAAGGTTTTGAACCTTTAGCAAAACACTTAAACAGGGGAGGATTGTTATACCCCTACATAATTACCTTTATATTGTTAAGCTCTTGTATTGTTATACCTATATTCAATCATTCTTGTATTTTAGATATAAACCCATATCCTGTTTCGAAATCTAATAATTATTGTAATTTGCGTCATTTAACCATTTCGAAATAAATCTTATCACAAGCGCGTGACAACGATAATAATCTAGGTCAAACATCTGCTATCTTTACAAAATCTTATCAGATCCAGGAGGTCAATGCGTGATCAGTTCGACACATATTCCTTGTTCTGAATGACGCAGGTTGACAATAATATAAATTGCTCCTTTTTGCAATCAATAGTGTTCACTCATTAGACTAACATCCCAGCTTACAGTTCTCTCCATTTACGTATACTTTGCTATTTTTGTCAATAAGTTTAATTAATTTAAATAAATAAATTCAAAGTTAGTTCTCCAAGCGTTTTTACTTGACCAAAATACATTGTATTCCGAGGATCCCAACAGTACTTGTTTGTCATAAATCCCAAAACTTCATTGAAGATGCCAGGGTGAAATTTTATATGGGCCGTTCTTCTATGTCGGGGCTCTTAGAGGGAAGAGGAAACCCATTTTCAATAAGACCCTCATACCCTCCAGTAGCACGTCATGCCGCTTTTAACTTAAATGATTTCAAGACCCTCTTATCTGTCCAGCTTTTGTGGTCTTTGGTTGTCCCAATTCAACCAAAATTTGTTGATCCTGTTATTTTCTATGACTTATGTATGAGTTGATTGGAAATAAATATTACCGACGCTTATGATATAATCAAATTTGACAATAATGACTCGTTTTTAAAAATTGTGACATCGACTTGTCGCTACCTATCTAGGCAAAATTGCCGATGGATTAAGTGACCTTAGCAGGCGCATTCCGCCTGCGCGATCTATTGAGGCCCGATCAAGTTCGATTATTGGCGGGCTTATCCAACAAATAAAACAAAATAAAATAAGAAATAAATTAAGAAAGGAATTAAGAGTTGAGAACTATTATTTTATATGTGATAGTTCTACCAAGAAAAATAAAATAAAATGAAATAAGAGCTGGTTATCTTTTAATTACTTTCTTAGTTCTTATTTTATTTTATTTTATTGTTGGATATACCCACCTTCATTCGAGAAAATTTCGTGAAAATTACTTTTGAATAAAAATTTCACTAAGAGTATAAGTGTGTGGTAGATATAAATTATATACAGAGTGGTCCATTGAAAAGTATCCACCTAGATTTACCGGTTTTTGTGAAATTTAAGAAAAAAATGCTCGGACACGTGTATTTTGTTTCGGAGGGGGAAATATTCTCTGTATATTTTTAGCCCTGTAACCTTCAACCCCTAACGGGGGTGGGCTCCAACCCCTTAATCTTTAATGGAACGATGGGTCGAGTGATAGCTCGATTGAAAGGGCACGAAATTAGCTTTCCAATGGTACCCTGTTTGTCGGATTTTACTTCGACAGTTAATGCGAAAACGACGCTAAGAGCCTCACCCCTGTATTTTTGGAATCAATAAAACAAAGGACTTAAATTTCACTTATTTCGAGACAAAATAACTAGTAACAATATTTATTTGATTCTTTATTAGCTTTCAATCATGGTCAGTTATTTAAGAATACGATGTTCTCGAAAACATAAACTGTTAATTTTTTTAGTATAACGTTAATTTAACAAGTTTTGATAATGTGACCCATTTACTTCCATACAATAATATAAATTTTGTTCAAATCTGTTTCGAACATTTTGCAGCACATCATGTGTTATGCTTCTGCACCCAGCTATTATTCGCTGGCGAAGATCTTCTATAGAATCGGGTTGCGTGGCAAAACATTTATTTTTCAAGTGTCCCCACAAAAAATAGTCTAAAGGCGATAAATCGGGTGACCTGGCAGGCCATTCAATTGCGCCTCTTCTTCCAATCCACCGTCCAGGGAAACGTAAATTTAAAAAATCTCTAACAGCAGCAACGTAATGCGGAGGCGCTCCATCTTGTTGGAAATGAAGCCGATCAACATTATGATTTAGGTCATCTTCTATTATTTCTGTTATCAAAGGGTCAATTGCATCCTCAAGCATGTTTAGGTACACTTCGCCAGTTAAATTACCAGGGATAAAAAGTGGTCCTACAATATGATTTCCTAAGATGCCACACCACACGTTTATTTTTTCAGGGTGTTGGGTATGGGCCTCACGGAATAAATGTGGGTTACTATCATCCCAGTAACGGCAATTATGTCTATTGAATGTACCATTTAAATAAAATGTACACTCATCAGAGAAGCAAATGTTAAATAATAAGTCCGGTTCTTGCATTGAACGCTGACTCATTTCTTCACAAAACTGCATCCTTCTATCAGGATCATCCTCATTAAGTTCCTGTACTAATCTAGTTTTGTATGGATGAAATTTGTGCACTTTTAAAATCCTTAATAGGGACGAACGGGGGACACCTGAGACTTGAGCCAGTTGACGGGTACTTTGGGTATGATCCAATGCCACATGTCCCAAAACAGCTACTTCCGCAGCTTCATTTCTGTTGTGTTGCGGCTGGCGTTTCACATTAGCAACAGATCCAGTATCGGTAAACTTTTGCACTAATTTCGCCACATACGAATGATTGACATTTTCGTTGGGATGAGCGTCATTAAATAAACGAGCAGTAAGCCTAGCACAACTATTATTTTGAAAATAAAGCTTGATAATTTCCACTCGTTCTGCAATGGAATGAATCATTTTTGTCAGTAAAATTTAGATCGTCTCGAAATCAACCAAACTAAATCAATGAACGGAATAAACCTAAATTCTTTTCCTTCATTTACCAAGTGTGTATCTGCTTACTTATTTTTACAAAAAAAAAAACGCACACAATAAATGAATGCATTTTATTCTGATAAAAGATAACAAAACATTTACCTATTTTGTCGTGTTTGGCTTTTTGTATTAAAATAGGGCGGATATTTTTTGGCGTTGAAACAATGAGTTTTTACTTAAATAAGTAATTTGAATTATGATTGTAGCTCTTTTGAATCGCGATAACTGAAATTTAAGTCCTTCATTTTATTGATTCCAAAAATACAGGAGTGAGGCTCTTAGCATCGTTTTCGCGTTAACTGTCGAAGGAAAATCCGACAAACATGGTACCATTGGAAAGCTAATTTCGTGCCCTTTCAAGCGAGCTATCACTCGACCCATCTTTCCATTAAAGATTAAGGGGTTGGAGCCCACCCCCGTTAGGGGTTGAAAGTGACAGGGCTAAAAATATGCAGAGAATATTTCCCCCTCCGAAACAAAATACACGTGTCCGAGCATTTTTTTCTTAAATTTCACAAAAACCGGTAAATCTAGGTGGATACTTTTCAATGGACCACTCTGTATATAAATTAACTTTGATAGAAAATATCATGGTTTCAACAAAAAACATTCACTTTTTTAATGTTAAAACTGACGGAAAAATGCCGTGAAAATAACGTCATCTCTGTGACGTTTAACATACGTCTAGAAATTACGTCAGTAATTGGTCAAATGACGTCTAACGTCTAAAATCACCAATAAATGACGTCAGTCTGCTACCTGGGAAGTTAGGAATTCTCTCTTTTGAATTTTTAAAACGGAAATTCAACCCATCCAATGCCTATATTTCCAATCATTTAAAAAGGATTCGTCAAATATTGAGCGATTAAAAAAAGAAGTTTTTTAATCCAATCTTCGACACAGCAAGCACTTACAATAAATTATTTTTTTGGAGGCTTAAAATGAGTTTTGGGCGTGGCACCCGAAAAAATGTCTGCCTCCGGCGGCACGGGCTTCAGCTACTGGGCCCTACTTTGGGTGTTAACCCCTTTGCATATAGACCACGGGACGCCACAGAATTGTGCTCTAGATCCGCCACTGATACATGATGATATGATTGGCGCAGAACCTAGAGACAAAATGTGTTTTTACTTTTCCATTTATTGTCAAGCCTCAAAGCCTCGTACAAAAAAGTTGTGAAAATGCTTTTCTGATAGATCCAACTATCTTCCTTCACTTGGAAAAATAGTAAAAAAAATTAAATACAAAAATATTTACATAGGTATTCACATTCTCTGACATCAAATCCAGATAATTGACATGATTTCTAAGTTCATCAAATCATTTATAAACGAAACTTATTAAATTCAACTTAAAAAATATTCAAATAATAAATTACAAGCACTTAAGACCTATACTTTATACGAAACTGTCCGAAAAAATTGTTACTACAGACACAATTCTCTGAATCGGAACCAATTTCTTCCACGTTTTCAGTAACAGTTGCCTGTTTTTTAAATCAGGTTTCCTTGACTTGGCTTTTCTAGATGAAGAAACCTAAAACAAAACAATTTTGTTTGTAAAATGTCTTTACTAAACAATTCAACTAACACCTCTTTGTCCATATTTAAGTTTCGCTGTAGTATAACTTTAAGAATTCTGGATTTTTTCGAGGATTTTTTTGAGTCCTTGGAACCCTTGTTCTCCAGCATACTTTTCAGTTTCACATAGGCTACTTTTGCATCCGTTCTATTTATGTTGAAGTGTGAATCAAAATTCTTGATTGGTTTTAGATGACTCAATTGTTTGCCAAGGGTTTCAATACTTTTGTTTTCCTCAGTTGTTTCTCCAGATAATTTCGCATCCTTTTTATTTATGTTGATTTGCAAATCCAAATTCTTTAAGTGTCTGATTTGCCTTTCAAGGGATTCATGGCTTTCGTTTTGGTATTCCGGCATCAAATCCAGATAAATGACATAATTTCTAAGTTCACTAAATCATTTATAAACGAAACTTAATTAAATTCAACTTAAAAATTATTCAAATAAGAAATTACAAGCACTTAAGACATACTTTATACAAAACTGTTCGAAAAAATTGTTACTACAAACAAAATTCTCTGAATCGGAACCAATTTCTTCCACGTTTTCAGTAACAGTTGCCTGTTTTTTTAATACAGGTTTCCTTGATTTGGCTTTTCTAGACGAAGAAACCTAAAACAAATCAATTTTGTTTGTAAAATGTCTTTACTAAACAATTCAACTAACACCTCTTTGTCCATATTTAAATTTCGCTGCAGTATACCTTTAAAAATTTTGGATTTTTTCGAGGATTTTTCTGAATCCTTGGAACCCCTCTTCTACAGCACACTGATCAGATTCACATAGGGCACTTATACAAATAATTTTGCATCCTTTCTATTTATGTTGACTTGTAAATTCAAATTCTTTAAGTGTCTGATTTGCCTTTCAAGGGATTCATGGCTTTCGTTTTTGTATTCCGGTTTCAAAAATGGCTAGAAAGAAGTAACAAACTGACAATAACCTAACATAAAATAAAAGAAATTGTCTTACATATTTCTTAAACAAATTCTCCTGAATTCGACTGAGCCATTGGAAGAACATCATGCAATGCAAGCAGACGTCACATTCAGATGGGCACGTTTTCTCTAACAGAACCTTGTCAACTAAACTATGGAAATTATCAACGATCGACACCAAATTATCTTCGGATTTACAGAAGCTGCATACGTTGGTGTTTTCGCAGAAATTCTTAGTGAACCACAGAAGATTCGTATAGGCATCTCTCAGGCCACTGTTCTGGGGCCGGTGTTTTTCAATATTTACATCAAAGCTCGTAGGTTAAGGGATAATGCCGAAAATAATTGAAATTGTGAAGTTAACAGCCATTTTTAGCAGCCTTTCTTATATTTATTATGTATATTTATATATCAAAACCACAATATCTAGTCTTATTATTGCTTGCTCGGGTTTGAAAAAAAGACGGTTCTAGAACAGTTCAAAACAGTCGCACAATTTATTATTGAAACATTTGATAGTCGACCTGTTGTCATTTTGTTGATTGATAAACTGTGCGATGGTTTTGAACCGTTCCAAAACCCGAACAAACCTATTAACTTTATTTTTATTTCTCCAAATTTTGAGGCTAATTTTAATTTAAAGAACAGACCCCCACTCCATATGACTTCCTAACACATTATGTAGGTACTTATTTTATTTCAAATATTCATTTATTTATTTCAATTGAAGTTAATATTTATTAAGTTTGCTTTGATTAGGTTTTTTTAGTACGTTCTTTGTTAGTAAAAAATTGTGAATTAAATACCGACTATTCACTTTTCCAATATACTTGATAATTAATCGATCAAACGAGCTTACCTAGTGAAGTTCGATCGTAATTATACGAGGGTCCAGTCCGAAGATATCACTTTTTAACCACGTAGTCCGCCCCTGGCTACTAGTCGTGCACCAATTTTAAAGAATTTCTTTCCTGCCCTGCCACCCGTCTAGGTAGAGCCATTCGTTCGCTCTGCGCTTCATTCGCGCAAAGAAAAATCCTGTACTTTTGCTCGAAATTTCTCAAGGGTAAGGGAGAGGGAGGGAAGTGATATCTTCGGACTGGACCCTCGTATAATTACGATCGAACTTCACTAGGTAAGTTTGTTTGATCGATTAATTATACTTCGTGTCCAGTCCGAAAATATCACTTTTTAACCACGTAGATGTTTAAAGATTCCTGAAAATTACAAGCTGTATCTACATACAGAAAGACATATAAAAAAGGGTGTATTTGAACAACCTAACAAGAAAAAATTAACCACTAAGTTTATTCACTCGTAATAACTTTATTTAGCTCGAAACATAGAGGGTGTAAGATGTAAGAAAATAATGTTTGAACAAAACTTGATGATATTCATTCTTTTGCTGAATTATCTAAAATTACTTTTGCAAATGTGTTTTCAGGTGCCAAAAGCCTGTTATAAAACTTTGCAAATGTTGAACTTTGTGACCATCCGGCTGATTTGCGAATCAAAAAAAGTTGAAGCGTGTCTGAAAGAGTGGGGCTTATACACATCCGTATCAATTCCTCCCTTTATAAGCATCTGTGTTGCCCATCTACTTAAGGTATCCTTGGAAGCTTTCGTGTGGGGTTTCCTACAGCATATAAAAAGGAAATCTTCTTGAGCTCTTAAACCAGCCGTTCTTCCTATGTATTCCTCTAATGTTGAGACTACACACAACGAAGGTTTATCTTGATATATAGGAATGCGTAAAACCGGTTGAGGTTTTCCGACACCACTTGTTTTGACTGGGTCTGATATGCAGATAATGACTCCATTGGCGTTTCGTCTGATATTTGATAGACGAATAAGTGAAATTGTGTGTAGTCTTTAGTAGTATAGATAGCGGGGTTACAGATACATTGGTCTCTCTCGATGGCTCATGCCATCCACATCTGAAGAAATAGAAAAAATCTGCATATGAAATCTGAAGAATCCTATCGTCAATGACCAGAAGAGGTTGTAGAAAGAATAATGTCCAAGCCTAGCCTAGTCTAAAAAAATCTGAATGTCAAAGCGGCCTTGGGTGATGAAAGAACAAAAGAAAAGAATCTTGTTGAAATCGCGCGTGATGACGCACAAGAATTTGGCAAGCGTTCAAAAACTATCTATGAATGAGATTATCGGCGGCGCCTGCTGTTGTATGTTTGAAAATAGTACGAGTGTTATTGTAATTAAGTTAGATATTGATTTCTAAAGTGGTTTGAAAAACGTTTATTATATTTATGTTTTGATGCTTGGAGTGTGTTATAACCCTTTCAAGGCAGAATTTTCAATAATGTAAAAAAATAAATTTTGATTAAAAAATTACTTTTATTACATGGCGAATATTATGAATTTACACCAAAAAAATGTTTTTTCCTTTAAAAATTAAAGTTAGTAAGTGGTGTCACCATGGTACCACCAAGCAATGAAAACAAGTTTATTAAAATAATACAAACTTTTATTTTTGTATTTTACATTACTTTTTATGATGTGTAATCTTCCCTAATCATTTTTTTTGTGGAACCTCTCAAAACAATTTTTTTTATCACTTAGGCACAATCCTACATCACAAGTAGAACAAGTCCATCGGGTACGATGCTGTTCTTTTCTTGAACTGCACAGTGCACATCTTCGAGAATTCGAATGAATTGGCATGTGAGCAGCCTGATCCCATCTCTTCTCTAGAGGAATATTGGGCTTGAAATGGCTTACAGGCATTTGACCCCTTGGTCTACCTCTGTTAGGAGTTTCACTACCTGCCCCAACCAGCCCAGTTACAATGAACAACCGGAAATCTTTTAGACTCAAATTGGTTCCTTTACACCTTTCTTTATAAATTATGAACGAATTCACTATTGCTACATCAAGAAAATGCCATAATATTCTGGGCCGCCATTTCCTGCTCTTCCTGTCAATTTCATAAGTCGTCTTGAGCATGTCTGCCTTGTCCACAAATCCCATGTTCGTATTGTAATCTTTTACAATGTCTGGACAACTAATGGTTTCCTTCTCACCATCCTTTTTTTTTCGGTCACAAGTTCCTATAACATCGGGTCTATGAAAATTGCTCGCCATGGTCACAATCCTTTTATCCTTCCATTTTACAAAACTTATTTCATCATCAGTTATTCGCCAGTCTGTATCGCCCCTTTTCATTTCCTTATCAGTTTTTAAATCTCCTGGTATTCCTATACGTTTCGCTCTTATGGTACCACAGGCATATATTTTTTCAGATCTTAGTTGTCGCAAGAGCGGCAAAGACGGAAAATAATTGTCAAAATAGACTCTATGGTTTAAATTTACTAAAGATCTTGTTAAATCAGTAACCACTCTTGCTCCCAGATTTAGTTCTGCTTTCTCGCCAATTTTTCCTGTGTAGATTTGAAATTGATCAACATACCCACTTTCTGACGCTCGCACCCAAACTTTGTAACCGCGCTTTATAGGCTTGTTTGGCATGTACTGACGTAAAGAAGAGCGTCCTTTGAAAATAATCATTGACTCATCCACGGACACATTTTTTGAAGGTTTGTAATATTTTGCGAAACTTTGAGACAAGGCAACCAAAAGAGGTCGTATTTTGTAAAGCTTGTCAAAGTCAGGGTCCCCACGTTTAGGCTGCAAGGCATTATTGTTCAGGTGCAAGTTTCCTAATAACCAATCAAACCTAGTTCTCGGCATTAGTTTTGATATGTAACCATCCCTTAGTTCCAACTTCGTCGACCAAAAATCTCTGTAGCTCGGCTGGCGTTTTATGCCCATAAGTATGTTTATGGCAAAGAATATTTTGACTTCTTGTAAATTAGTTGGAATAAATGGTTTACCCGATATTGCACTGGCCTGGGTAGCATATAAATTGGTTTGAAAGGTAATATGATCAAATAAAGAGTCTGGAAACAGGCAACAAAAAACATCGACAGGTAGCTCCACCTCTTCCGGTACATTGGTAGGTCCAAATTCGTGACTGAAATTTACTGGCGGTAAATAGCTTATTATGGCTGTTTTCCAAATAAATTTGTTCGCATTGAGTTTCTTGGCTAATTCCGAGAGAGGAATATCGTCATCATCACTGAAATCATTTTTATAGACGATTTCATCTTCAATGGAGTCGATGTTTTCATCTTCAATGGAGTTGATGTTTTCATCTTCAATAGTATTAGCTAAAATGCACAGTAGGTAGATCTTAGATTTTTTTTATTGAATAAATATTACCTTCTTGCGCGTTATCTAACTCAAGATCATTACCGTCGATTTCATCATCCCATACAAAATCCAAATCAACAGCAGTTGGTGCACCAAGAGCAGCAGTGTCCATAACATTTTCTTCTTCATCACTGATATCCTCTGACTCTTCACCAGATGGTATTTCCTCAAAAAAAGTGCTCAGAACATCATCATAATTCATTTTTTCTAATTCGTCATATTTCCATCTTTTTCCTAAAAATTAACATAAAATTTAAAAAAATTTATTATCTGCTTAGTGGTTTCAATTGACACCACTTGAATTTTTACCAAAAAACATTCACAATAATATTTTGCTTCGTCACTATAATAAACTACATGCTATTACAACATTTTCTTTACTAAAAATTACTTACCCGCCATTTTCAACAATTATTACAACACATAAACACAAACTTTCATAATTCTAACAAAAAAACACCAAATTAATTGTTTACCCTTCAAAGATCTTCGGCAACTGACACACGACGCCACCGAATCAAACGGTATATTTTTTTTCCGTTAGATGGCGGTACTTAGCTATTATTTCGTAGGCGGTATCACTGTTTTACCACAACGCAGTTAAAACATGATTTTTGTAATGTGTGGTTTCGTGGTAAAACCGCAGAGCGCGAAAGGGATAAGAGAGAAAGAAAATAAAACAAGACATTTATTAGTTAGTTGATTTATTTGAAAAAGATACAGCTATAGTTTATGCATTTTTCAATTAACATTTAGAATAAAAATACACATACAATATATAAATACATTTTTTTATTTGAATAATATGAAGTACAGTTATGGATGTTAAATAAACATAATTGATAATCAACATTTAAAATAAAAAAACACATACAACACTATTTTTAGTTTTTCTATTTAAATACAATGAAAGAACTTAAACGTTAAATATAATAGATAACTACATATATAGATAGATACATTTGAAAAAAATATTATCAGCTAGCTGGGAGGAATCATTTCTGTACAATAAAGAGAATTATGCATACAGTGGTTACTTTTGATTTTGGTGTCTAAAGATTTATGGTATCTTATTGACATAGAGCAGAAGCAAAAAAAGGCTTTGCAACGATTGCAATATTTTGTACCACCGTAGTCATAGTGCTTATAGTAATCCTAAAAAAGAAAGAAAAACTCAACTAAGAAATCTATTCTGAAAGAGTGTCAATATAACCCCAAGGAAGAGTTTCAGTGAAAATATGGTTAATCATCCGTTTATCATCAAACGGTGACAACGCAATTTTTTGTTGATTCATTGTGAATACATTATGTTTTGAAGATTTAATAATATTTTGTGAGCATTCAATAATTTTCTTGTTGAAAAGACATTGATAATAATCATCAAAAGTAATTAATCGTAGAGGAGCTTGCTTAATTCCTTTAGCTTTTTTGATAAATAAATCCTCTTCTGAAGAAGAGTCATATTTTAATACTTTAAAACTATACATTTTGGATCTTAAACCAATGAACTCAGTCATTATTCTACCCTTGTTTTCGTCCTTTATTAATCCTAAGACTTTTTTATTTTTTAAAGGAATATCAAACTCGTTATTTTCAAGATAATCTGAGGTAT
This sequence comes from Ceutorhynchus assimilis, assembly GCA_917834065.1. Taxonomy (NCBI): domain Eukaryota; kingdom Metazoa; phylum Arthropoda; class Insecta; order Coleoptera; family Curculionidae; genus Ceutorhynchus; species Ceutorhynchus assimilis. The sequence goes on from OU892290.1 coordinate 4,281,671, forward strand.
CAAAATATTCAATATTTTTTCTGATGTGCTCATAAATATCAATATCAAAAAAATGATAAATGAGCGAATCGGTGTCTGTATACAATAATTTTGCTTTTTCACCAAAATGTAGTTTAATGTGATTATAATGAAAGTTGTAGATAAATGTTTTAGATATATTGACTTAATGTTTATGCGTAACTTGAAGTCTTGCAAAAATTGTTTTATTTTATTGTTTTTGAAAGGAATTTTGTTGATTATTTTCTCACTTTAAATCCTAGTAATTTAAGAAATTTTTTATTACTTGATGTTAATCGTTTTGTTATTCGCTTAGAACTGAAATTTTTGTTACTGTGTATGTCACTTTTATAATAGGATTGATCAATGGGTAAATTAAAAGTATCATGGTTATAGAGAAAAACCATTTTTATTTTTCTAGAGCTTCTTCAAATGTAGACGTATGGTAATCAACTCGTTTCGAAAATTGATTAAATTTCCATCTTGATCGGTTATTTTAAGTGTTATTTCATTAATATAGCGCATGCTTATTGGTAAATAAATTACATTAGTAGGCTTTTCCACAATTTTGTGTCCAGGTGGGCTTGTAGGATAAAACATATGGATTATATGAACTAGTTTTCCATTATTGTAAGAATTGGTTACTAGGTTACATTCAATACATATGGAATTTACTTTAAATATATCTATAGGATTTTCAGATACATATCTTTTATTTGCTTCCAGAACTTTCTTATTAAATCCAAGCAGTTTTCCAATTGAGTTTTCTTTAGTGAAATCTATTTTTACATTTGCTTTGATTTCACACTGCAATGTATTATTATTAGCTTCTATAACAACAAACGGTTCTTCTTTATCAGGTATCAGAGTTTCTTCTGCTGATACATTTTTCTTGGGTTTCTTTAGTGTATATGAATTTAATTGAAAATAATTTTTAATAAACTGATTTATATCTTGAATTTCATAGGATCCTTCTGGTATTATGATTTCACTATTTTTTCGATAATGAAAACGATTATTGGTTTTATCAACATTTGGAATCGAGTTGTAGCTTTCAAAGTTTATTAAACCTAATGCATATTCTTCGTTATCACTTAGTACAATTGGAGGATATATTTTTGAAGATAAAATAGTTTCTCTTCCGGATAGGGTAAATGTATAGGACATTTTTCACAGGTATATTTACAATACAAAAACAAGTTACTAGAATGAAGGACTGCAAGTAAATGAAACAATTTTTTTCAAACACACTATTTATTGAAATTGTACAAAGTTAGTTGAGTAAAAATTGTAAACATAAATGTCCACAGTTAACTGAATTATAGGTCTGGTACGAAGTATGATTATAGAATACATTACAAATACCATTAGAATTAAAATACTCTTGAATTTCTGTTGGTGGTTTTAGATTTCCAAAACTATCATAATAATGAATTGTTTTTTCGCGTTTTTTATAAGCTGTCCAATGAGTCCCAGATCCAGAATCATTATCCAAATTGATAACACCAGATTCAAATTTCCTTATTTTTTTCGGTAAAATATCCTTCATAAAGACTTCTCGAAAATAAGGGATTTTGACAATTCTCACAAAATTTTCTGTCTCTATTTGATAGAGCATGCTTAGGCAATAATGACATTAGGTGTAGTTTTTTGATATTTGATGAGGGTTTAAAAAAAAACCCAAACCTGTTTGGGTTTCAAATATAAACCTTTCCCCATTGAAACTGCTTCCATGGTTTGATTATGCCTTTGACTTTCTTTAAGTTGTTGTTTAGCAGCTCTAGCATCGTTGATTGCTTTTGCAATAGACGCTGTTCCTCCAGTCAGTGCTCCTAGAGCCGAAAGACCCGCGAATATTGGTATTAAAGGTAAAATACCTCCTGTTTTTGGAATTTTAATAACCCTAGGAGTCTTAGTTGTATCCTTTTTGTTCTTCTTAGATGCTTTAAAAGCTACATTGACAGCTCCATCTAAATCATTAGGTTTTAATTTCAAAATATCATTTTTTATTTGTTTGGTAAGTGATTGAAATGTTTGAGTTCTTTTTCGTTTTTTCTTAGATTTTCTAGACTTTGTGCTTTTTCTTTTTTTTAGAAGCTTTTTTCTTATTGTTTCGAGGTTGTTGCCTCTTGTGTGTTTTTACAGTATTTTTCGCGTTACTATTAATAACAAGCATTTTCAGTCTGTTTCGTTACAGCATCCAGTAGGAACTAAAAACTAAAATGAAATATTGTTTCTTTTTATAATGACATTTTTTTTATTTTCTTTAGTTTTTTATCAAATTCACTCTCATAATCATCACTATCGCTTTTATCATGTTTTCGTTTGTTGTTTGTCGATAATAACTCATTTATAATTCTGTTTTTATTCTTTTACGATCAATATTCATATTCTCTTCGCTATCAGCATTAGAATAGGATTCAGAAACCTTACGCTTACGTGACTTTGGTTTCAATACAAGAAGGTTTTCCATTTTCTCTTCTATTTTCTTCCTTTTGTGATCGTTTTGATCCATCCCATCGTTATCTGTATAGGATTTCCTTTTTCTTTTATTCCTATTTATTAGTTCTTTAATTTTTTTTTCGTGATAGTTATCAATATGTTTAATATTTTCATTATTATCATCATCATTATGGTCATCTACAATGTTAGGATTTTTCTTGACTAGACGCTTTTTTTTTATTTGAGTTTTTTTCACAACTTTACCACTATTGTTCAATTTTGTTGATAAAGAAACCATTTCTTTTAAATATTTTTGCATTACTTTTATACTTTCTTCCATAATTTTGACTAATACTTTCTTACTGACATTCATCGTTTGCCTTGCACTAAAAGACTGAGCTCCTAAAGGTATTGTTTCACTAGTTTTACCCATACCAAATTTAAGTTTAGTTTGCATTGCTGCCGAAACACCCAAAGAAGCAAGTTTTTCTTGCCAAGTAGCATCATTAGAACTAATTCTGCTTAAAGCATTTTTTAACAAGACCTCATCAGCTTGGTGACGATCAAATAATTCCTTACTCTGTGAATAGGTGATATCATGTGTTTTACAAGCTTCATCTAAGGAATTAACACCCACATCACCGCGTTCTAGTCGTTTTTTAAGTTTTGTTCCAGGCCCACAAAAATTATAGCCTGGTATATGAATTTCGAATGGAAGACTATTAATAGCTGAATTTAAAAGACCGTCTCCATTAATATTTCTGTGACTTAAATAGTACTTCATTGTTTGGAAAATTATCATAAACTAAGCGTATATAAGACAGCAACTTCTTTTATAAAGTATTAATAATCTTGATTTCATGAAGACAATATGAAGAAAATAGTAAAACAGAAAATATGTTTACCAATAGATAATCATGATGTCAATGAAACAAAAAAAGTTAAACATAGTAGATTATTTCCTTCAACAATACGCGCTATTATTGCAGGCCCCAGTAATTGTGCTTAGTCTGCTTGAGCATCCTAATGGACTAAAGTTTGAAAATATTTACATTTATTCGAAATCGCTCTATCAACCTAAATATGTATATTTGAAGAACCTACTAAAACCAATCAAAGGCATTGGTTATTATGCATTTAATAATTGTGAAAATTTGATACCTCCTAACCAAGCCAAATCGAATTCAGTGTTTATTTTTGATGATGTTGCATGCAGCAAACAGGATATTATCAGAGAATATTTTAGTATGGGACGACACAATAACATTGATTGTTTCTATCTCTGTCAGACATATACGAAAATCCCAAAACACTTGATAAGAGATAATACCAATGTAATATTTTTATTTAAACAAGACGATTTAAATCTACAACACATTTATACAGATCATGTTGGTGCAGATATGACATTTGAGAATTTGAAATTCAAATGTTCGTATTGTTGGAAGAAACCCTTCGGATTTCTGTCCATTTTCAAAGATAATAATATTAATGATGGTCGATATAGATATGGTTGTGATACCTACATATATATTTAAAAATATGATTTCAAAACTTATTTAATAGTTGCAAGTCAAACGTGCAAGATGGCTTCAAAACGGAGAAAGAATGCTAATTCGGAAAAAAACATTAAGCACAAATTGATATCAAAACGTAAAGACATAAAAAATAAATTGAATGTACTAAAACACGGTCAAATAGTACACGATAATTTATTTGAACCGATAACAAAACATTTACAAAATATTGAACATAAATTAGGACCATCTACTAATACTAAAGACACCATTAAATTACCACTCAAAAAAGAAGATAAAAGTTTTGGCATTAAAACAGAATATGAAATGAATTATGATAAAAATGAATCCAGTAATGATGATGATTATGATGTTGATGATGATGATTATGATGTTGATGATGATGATGATGATGATGACGATGACAAGAAATCTGTTGCGTCTGAACCAATTAACTTTCAATCCACACCTATTGAATTTAGCGACAATACACCAAAGGGAATAATTAATTTTAATCCTTCAGTTACTGCTACAGCCCCCCACATAAAAAGAAAATTGAGTTTTTCAACAAATAAATTGCAACCATCAAATATTTTAAGAAAGTCAATAATTGAAAATGTAGAAGAATCACTGAAAGAGGAAGAAGATCAAAAACAAAAAGAATACGAAAATAAGTTGAATAAATCTATTATGGAGAGATCTTTAGCTGATTACGAAGAACAATATCATCCATTGCCATTAAAATATATAAAAAGGTTTATTAGTAAAGAATCTGATGGTAGATTAAGAGTAAAATTGGATAAAGACATTGAACAGTTTTCTATAGGTAATAAAAAAATCAATTTTGATGGTCCTGACTTACTTGTTTCTGGAAAAAAGTATAAAGGTACTAAAGGCCTATATGGTTTGTTATTCAACCAAAAGGTGCCTACAATATATACAAAAGATGATGCAAGAAATTATGTTCAAATATTGAAAAAAGCCAATGCATTGAAAAAATACTTCACCCCTACTTCTGAACTAATTTCTAGTAACAACATAAAATTCAAAAAAGTTGTTCAGCCGCTATTGAAGAAAATAACTGATGAAGATGATAATGCTAATAACCTCAACCTAAAGCAGGGTGAAGGATTATTAATGTCACTTTCAAATAATCCAATTGATTATGCTTTCTGGGATGATCCAAATAAACTTGTCGATAGACTACGATTGTTAATCGCATCGCAAACTGCAGGCAATACAGGTCATGTAAACGAAATAAATTCAATTATTGAAGAATTACGTGAAGCTAAAATAATTGAATAAAAAAATGTCTAAATATATCACTAATGTGAAACGTCATATAGTTGAAGAACTGCATAAGCCTACAAGAATAAATTTCAAACGACGAAAAGTTATTATAAAATCACTGTTGGATTTGATGCAAGCTGATTTAGTGGATATGAGGGAATATGAAAAAGAAAATATCGGATATAAGTATATTTTAATTGTAATAAATTGTTTCTCAAAATATGTGTGTCGTCCATTATTCAGTTAATTAATAATTCGTTTTACACCAAAAATGCCCAAAACTACGGCCATAAACTCCACTTATTAAAAATTTTGGAAAAAAAGCAAAACACAAAATGAAGCCGGATCACGTCACGGGCCAACATCAAAATGACACAGTTGACAGAAGACACGCTGTCATTTCCAAGCAGCTGATTGGTTAGAAATTATTTCTTATGTTATGTTATTTCCTGTATAAACGCCACAAAATTCTTATTTCTTATATTATGTTATGTCTTATTTTATCTTATTTCTTATGTTATGTTATGTGCTGTATAAACCCACCTTTATTTTCAAGGAACGATGTTTTTGCAGCTCCACGTTGATGAGATTGATAATTTTTTGTTTTATCTCTGCAAAATATTCATTTATATCTACATAGTCTTTGGATGGAAGTAGCATACAAGTCACAATCCTATTTTTAAATCCTGAATTTACATATTTTACATTTTCGACATTTTTCTTAGACACAGCACTTTTATGTTCATTTGACTGCAAATGTCCACTAATTTTATTTTTCACGTACCACGTATCACAGTCTCTACACCTTTATAAAGTTAATTTAGGCACTCTTGGTTCATCAGCTTTATCGATTTTAAGCTTCTTTTCCGAATTAACATTAACATTATCTTTTGCTTTTCTTTTTGAAGCTGTCTGAATCTGATTTCCCGAACAAGATGGTCGAAAAATACACGATTCCTTTTTGTGTCTATAAATATTCGTCTTATGCTTGAATAATTTAAACATTTTGGATATGTTAACTCTATAAGAGACAAAATTTCAATGATTTGTATAGAAGAAAATAAGTCTATTTATTTCAAGATAACAAGGTGGGTGATACTTTAATTAGCGCGGTAGGGGGATACAGGGCGCGATAGGGGGGTTGTGTGTAGTATTTGGAGTGACCGTAGGGAGGCGCGGTAGGGGGATTCATATGAGGGTGGTAGTATCTTGCGAGGTAGGGGGAGTGTCTCTTTGTCTCGTCTCTGTTTTGAGCCAGAATGCCTGAATACTACCTACTTTTGTATTTTTTTCACATACATTAGTTGCATTGAAAAATTGAAAAATTAGAATAATGCTTGTTTTTAAAAATTTCTGGAATTGCACTTTTTTTTTTTCATTGCACCATTAAGACAAAAAATATATATTTTTTTTTATACATACTCAAGTTTATTTTTAAAATACATTCAACAAGACAATCTTTCTGATGAAGCTACAGTGTTAGCGAAACATGTTAAAGTTTAACACAAATTAGTGGAAATAAATAAGTATACCAATTTACTTAAAATTTTTTTTATTAGATCATGAAATTCCACCTAGTAGAAGCCGATTCAGTAAAAAAAAAATAACTATAAATTAACCTAAAATGCAAAAGTGTAAGAGGCAATAACTGTAAATAGTGAATGTGGAGAAAACTAAAAATTTAAATGATCTAACTGCCTCTTACACTTTTTCATGGCTGCTTCATGGCGTCTCATTTGATTTTGATGGAATTTGACGCGCCCCAGGATGTCCCGTTTCAGTCCAAGCACTTGCTCATAACATTCCGGTGTTTCTTGTCTTCGAAGTAGTCCAGCCATTTGGGGGGCGCTGGATTGTTTTCTGAATAGGAAACTTCTGAATAGGAAACTTCTGAATGGGTAACTTCTAGTAGTGCGCTTGATTCTGTTGGATCAACTAATCTCTGGATCTTCGGGGGCTCGCCAGTCAAATCTGTGGATGCCGTTCTTTTAGGCTTCCGGCACTTAATCGCAATTATTTTCACACGTGGCGATTTCGGTGGTGGTGACTTTTCCTGACCAGTGTTCTTCGCTGGTTGACGACGAGGTACACTGGATGTTGATAATTGCTTCGGAATTTCTGCTGTTTCTGTTGATGGTATTGATGCTGGCGTTGCAATACCTGCATTGCCCTGTCCAAAGGTTTCCGACTCTGGTATGGCAGGATCCAATGTTGCAGTGATTGCGTCGATATCTGCAACAAACCACTCTGTGTTATCCAATGCATTATGCATCTCTGCGTTTGTCATGTAAACAAAGGTGGAGGCTGGAGTGTTTGGGTCCATGGCGTGAAATTCTATCGGATTGATGTTGGAAAATTCGTTCGACATCATTATAAAATTTAAAAAAAAAAAAACTTTCGTTCTGAATTGAAAAAATAGAGGTAAATTGTTCAGTTACGCTAGAACAAAAGAATACTAATTTGAAATCTAAAAAATGAGCCCATTTTATCTAAAACAAAGTCACACCTTCGACCAATTTAAAATCTTAAAAACTCCAGAAACTCTGTCAGTAGGTCACGCCTTCACCAATGATCAAATTATTAGGTAGAGATTGAAATTGGATCACCAACAGAAAAATGTTATGTTAATGGGAGGTCTTTAACAATTTTGTCGTCCAAATGTCCAAAAATATCCGGAAGGAGTTTTCTCAGAAAAAAAAACAGTTATAAATTTGGAACCACATCTGACAACCCAATTATTTTCTCAAAGTCTGCGGTATTCGACGATACCATATGGATGAGCCCCTGTAACAGTTATTGATGAATATATCACATGTCTTTTTTTGAAAATATACAGATGGAACAGCCCCTATCATAGCTATTATTGAATGGATCACATTTCTTTTTTTTCTTGAAAAATATACAGATTATTTTATGGCCATATGCTTTTTGACCGTTCCTTACTTTGCTCAGAGTAGGTAGTCTCTGAGATATCATATATGAAACAATGCGACCAAGGAACCACGTGAAAAGATACCATTTATTTTTTTTTCTCAACACGAAAGTTGTGTTTTCCTCCGAGCACTATCAACTCCATTTCATGATGTGTGATTTCAGGGATGCAATTAAAGAATGTAGTGCCCGCATAGCAGCTTATAGAAAAAATACATTTTTTTTATATATACTCAATTTTTATTTTTAAAATACATGCAAACAAGACAATCTTTCTGATGAAGCTACAGTGTTAGCGAAACATGTTAAAGTTTAACACAAATTAGTGGAAACAAATAAGTATACCGATTTACTTAAAAAATCTTTTATTAGATCATGAAATTCCACCTAGTAGAAGCCGATTCAATAAAAAAAAAAAAACTATAAATTAACCTAAAATGCAAAAGTGTAAGAGGTAATAACTGTAAATAGTGAATGTGGAGAAAAATAAAAATTCAAATGATCTAACTGCCTCTTACACTTTTTCATTGCTGCGTCATGGCGTCTCATTTGATTTTGATGGAATTTGAAGCTCCCCAGGATGTCCCGTTTCAGTCCAAGCACTTGCTCCATAACATTCCGGTGTTTCTTGTCTTCGAAGTAATCCAGCCATTTGGGGGGCGCTGGATTGTTTTCTGAAAGGGAAAATTCTGAATAGGAAATTTCTGAATGGGGAACTTCTAGTAGTGCGCTTGATTCTGTTGGATCAACTAATCTGTGGGTCTTCGAAGGCTCGCCAGTCAAATCTGTGGATGCCGTTCTTTTATGCTTCCGGCACTTCATCGCAATTATGTTCACACGTGGCGATTTCGGTGGTGGTACTTTTTCTGACCAGTTTTCCTCGCTGGTTGATGATGAGGTACACTGGATGTTGATAATTGCTCCGAAATTTTTGCTGTTTCTGTTGATGGTATTGATGCTGGCGTTGCAATACCTGCATTGGCCTGTCCAAAGGTTTCCGACTCTGGTACGGCAGGATCCAATGTTGCAGTGATTGCGTCGATATCTGCAACAAACCACTTTGTATCACCCAACGCATTATGCATCTCTGCGTTTGTCATGTAAACAAAGGTGGAGGCTGAAGTGTTTGGGTCCATGGCGTAAAATTCTATCGGATTGATGTTGGAAAATTGGTTCGATATCATTAAAAATTAAAAAAAAAAAACTTTCGTTCTGAATTTAAAAAGTAGAAGTAAATTGTTCAGTTACGCTAGAACAAAAGAATACTAATTTGAAATCTAAAAAATGAGCCCAGTTTATCTAAAACTAAGTCACACCCTCGACCAATTAAAAATCCTAAAAACTCCAGATCACATGTCTTTTTTTGCAAATATACAGATGGAACAGCCCCTATGATAGCTATTATTGAATGGATCACATTTCTTTTTTTTTCTCTTGAAAAATATACAGATTATTTTATGGCCATGTGCGCTTTGACCGTTCATTACTTTTTCAGAGTAGGTAGTCTTTCTGAGATATCATATATGAAACAATGCTACCAAGAGACCACGTGAAAAAATACCATTTATTTTTTTTCTTAACACGAAAGTTGTGTTCTCCTCCGAGCACTATCAACTCCATTTCATGATGTGTGATTTCAGGAATGCAATTAAAGAATGTAGTGCCCTCATAGAAGCTTATAGAAAAAATACATTTTTTTATATATACTCAATTTTTATTTTTAAAATACATTCAACAAGACAATCTTTCCGATGAAGCTACAGTGTTAGCGAAACATGTTGAAGTTTAACAAAAATTGAAAAGAAATAAATAAGTATACTAATTTACTTAAAAAATCTTCTATTAGATCATGAATGTCCATCTAGTAGAAGCCGATTCAATAAAAAAAAATTAACTTTAAATTAACCTGAAATGCAAAAGTGTAAGAGGCAATAACTGTGAATAGTGAATACGGAGAAAACTAAAAATTTAAATGATCTAACTGCTTCTTACACTTTTTCATGGCTGCTTCAAGGCGTCTCATTTGATTTTGTTGGAATTTGAAGCTCCCCAAGTTGTCCCGTTTCAGTCCAAGCACTTGCTCCATAACATTGCGGTGTTTCTTGTCTTCGAAGTAATCCAGCCATTTGGGGGGCGCTGGATTGTTTTCTGAATAGGAAACTTATGAATAGGAAACTTCTGAATAGGAAACTTCTGAATAGGAAACTTCTGAATGGGGAACTTCTAGTAGTAGTGCGCTTGATTCTGTTGGAACAACTAATCTCTGGGTCTTCGAAGGCTCGCCAGTCAAATCTGTGGATGCCGTTCTTGTAGGCTTTCGGCACTTCATCGTAATCATGTTCACACGTGGCGATTTCGGTGGTGATGACTTTTTCTGACCAGTGTTCCTCGCTGGTTGACGACGAGGTACACTGGATGTTAATAATTGCTCCGGAATTTTTGCTGTTTCTGTTGATGGTATTGATGCTGGCGTTGCAATACCTGTATTGCCCTGTCCAAAGATTTCCGACTCTGGTATGGCCGGATCCAATGTTGCAGTGATTGCGTCGATATCTTCAACGGACCACTTTGTATCACCCAGTGCATTATACATCTCTGTATTTGTCATGTAAGCAAAGGTAAAGGCTGGAGTGCTTGGGTCCATGGCGTAAAATTCTATCGGATTGATGTTGGAAAATTCGTTCGACACGTTCGAAATCATTATAAAATTTGAAAAAAAAACTTTCGTTCTGAATTTAAAAAATAGAAGTAAATTGTTCGGCTACGCTAGAACAAAAGAATACTCATTTGAAATCTAAAAAATGAGCCCATTTTATCTAAAACAAAGTCACACCCTCGACCAATTAAGAATCTTAAAAACTCCAGAGACTCTGCCAGTAGGTCACGCCTTCACCAATGATCAAATTATTAGGTCGAGATTGAAATTGGATCACTAACAGAAAAATGTTATGTTCATGGGAGGTCTTTAACGATTTTGTCGTCCAAATTTTCAAAAATATTCGGAAGGACTTTTCTCAGAAAAAAAAAACACAGTTCTAGATTTGGAACCTACGAAAGCGCTGAACGGACATCGTGTTTTCTTTCGTTAATATTCTATAATTGTCAGTTACAACTGACAATTAGCCCTAATTGTCACTTACAACTGACAATTAGCCCTAATTGTCACTTATAACTGACAATTAGCCCTAGTTGTCACTTACAACTGACAATTAGCTCTAATTGTCACTTACAACTGACAATTAGCTCTAATTGTCACTTACAACTGACAATTAGCCCTAATTGTCAGTTACAACTGACAATTAGCTCTAATTGTCACTTACAACTGACAATTAACCTAATTGTCAGTTACAACTGACAATTAGCCCTAATTGTCACCTACAACTGACAATTAGGTGTAGCCGGGTGTAGGTACGTACCTAACTAATAATTGGGAATAATAAATTATTATTGAATAATCAGTTTTAACCGTAGGGTGTGTTGGTTTCTGATTGTTATTGGAAGATTTCAAGTTTAGGATTATTAGTGCAGTATATTCCGAATTACGTGAAATTATGGATGGTCTAGTAAGATTTTATTTTACTCTGGGGCTCCAGCAAGCTGAAATTGTATCATGCTTAGCACTCAATCACGATATTTTTATAAGTGAAAGACATCTAAGACGAAAACTAAGACAACTCGACCTGTTTAGAAGGAAAAAATACAGTGATATTTCAATTGTGGTTAGATTTCTTGAACAAAATTTAGAAACACACAATCAGTTACATGGATACAAATGGATGCATTTAAAATGTTTACAAAACAACTTGACAGTCACTCAAGAAAATATACGTCTGTTACTACAAATTCTTGATCCTGAAGGTGTCACCTTCCGTTCTCGTCGAAGACTACGTCGCAGACAGTACAACAATAAAGGACCTAACTCTCTTTGGCATATGGATTGTTATGACAAATTGAAACCATATGGAGTATGCATTAGTGGATGCATTGATGGTTTTTGGCGACGGATTATATGGCTGAAAGCAGGAAACAATACCAATAACCCAAAAATTATAGGCAAGTACTATTTGGATTCCGTAAAAGCATTGAACGGTTGTCCACGAACAATACGAGCAGATATGGGGACCGAAAATGGTATTGTCGAAGAACTCCAAAATACAATAAAATCTGAAAGTATTCACGGTTCTTCTGATGAGGTACCAGCATTTATATATGGCACAAGTCCGGCAAATCAAAGAATCGAATCTTGGTGGGCCATTCTTAGGAAACATCACGCCCAATATTGGCTTAATATGTTCAGTGAGTTGAAGGACAATGGCCTATTTACGGGATCGACTTTAGATAAGTCGCTCATTCAGCTCTGCTTTCTTAAATTAATTCAGGTAAGTCTTGATAGGTAGGTACTTATAAGGCAACAGTTTTGTATTCATTGAAAAAAACCGCAACAAAATACTAATGCCGTTCTAATACTAAATCGACGTATCCAAGTATAGTACTATTGTCTGAAGAAAAAACTGTATTGATTTACTAAGTTTATTCGAAGTTAAGTCTCGTTCTCAGAACTATGTAGTGTCGCCAGCGACACCATCGCTAACCAATGGGAATGCAGCATCCGGAACGATCAATTGGATCCTCGATTCCTATTGGGTAGCGATGGTGTCGCTGGCGACACTACATAGTTCTGAGAACGAGGCTTTACAGGCTCGCGCTCAAGCATTATACATTTTAGATAATAATATGGTAGTTTTTGGTTGATGATTCAACTAAAATATTCCCTTACAGGAAGAACTTGATACCGTGGTTGACGAGTGGAACTTACATCGAATTGCAGGTTCCAGAAATATTATTGCTCCAAGGGGCCGCCCTTTCATCATGTACCATATGCCACAAATCTACGGGACATTTGACTATTTATGTGAGGTGGATTTTGGAGATTCTGAGTTCGGCCAGGTTATACATGACGTAGATAAACCTTGTGATAGAGATATTTTTGAATTAGCTGCCATTATAATGGACGAACATGAGTTAACTTTAACAAATGATCCAAAAAACGCTATAGATTTATATGTTTTCTTACGATCGAAACTAATGTCTTTAATATAAGTAGGTAGGTAATCATCTTGTATTAGCTAAGTACTAATTATTTAACTGACGGAGAAATTTTTAGTGAATATCATAGGATTGGTACCTACCTAACTGGACGGTGGATGGCCTATTAGAAATTCACGGAAAACCAAGGTGGAGAGCAAAACATGAAGCCCATTTATTTATGACGCCACAAACGCCCCATGGTCATGAATATGTCATCGACCGAAAAGCCACCTGTATTCCAGCATTATCTCAAAGGAATTGCATCTTTCCTTTGCTTTATCAATTTATCCATTCACAATACCGCTATTATTAACCCATTAGTAGACGAACTTCATATTTTATTATTTTCAAACTAATACTTAGGTACTTACATTATTATGCATGTATTAAATGTTTTCGTTAAATTTCTGCTTCCATTGTTTTTCTTTCGGGTTTATTGAAATAAAATACAAATAAACTTCTATTATTATTGTTTTAATTCAGCATCATAAAGTTCAACTTAAAACACTTCTCAACAATATTGACTTAAATCCGAAGCAAAAACGTTTTAAACATTATCATTGTACACATACAACCGAATTTATGGGACATCATTAGAATGTCGGGAACGGGAGATACGAGATCAGGTAAATTATTGCAATTTAGCGCAATTTGGTACTTCAATCAAAATGTTTTTTAGAAATTTAAAAAAATTTCGGTGTTACTTTCTATTCTTTAAGAACATGGTCGTGCGATCTTATTTTATGAATATTTAAATCCGGACTAAGATTTTTTAAAATATAAGTTTGCTCAATCATTTGTTTCAAACGGTTGAAAAAAGTAAAAAAATTAAAAAAAAAATGGGGGCAGTATTCAAAAAAATAAAGTTGATGATAGTCGCTTCATAAAGACGAAAAATATTATCCAAAATTGATTGTATCTAGTCCAAAATTTCGTTTTCTTTTGGAAATATTTCCGGGAGTATACGGAATTTTTTAAATTTCCAAAGGCATTGTGATAAGCACAAAATCACACAAGGTTAACACAAAAAAAGTTAAATTCTAACATTTTCCTATCGATAATAGGCTGGCCCAAGAAAGTGACAATGTTTACAGATTTTTTTATCTAAAAAGATAAAGTGAGAGTTCGGTTAGTACAATCGATTGTTAAGTTCTTGTTAGCCAACAATAACCTCATCAGGTTGCACTAGACAAAACAAAATCATTTGATACAATCTAAGGTTTTTGTTAACTAACAAGGACTTAACAAACGATTGTGATAACATCACTGTACCGAAACATTTTATTTGTATATCTTTTCAAACAAAAAAATGTGAAACTCTTGCTAATGTCTTGAGCATGCCGTTATATAACGAGATATTTACACCAACAAAACTTAATCTTTTCTGTGCTAAAGATTATCAATTTATCCTCTAGCCTAAAACATTCTGTATGCGAGCATTTTTAGATATTTGAAAAAATAAAAGAAAATAGAAACTCAAATAAAATAACCTAAAAAAACAACTCAAAGTAGGTACCTAACTCATAAAATGAAGCAAGTTCTAACATTTCCGTTTGTCAAAATTAAAAAGAGGTAGAGAACAAGATTTCATTCGAAAATGTACAGGGTGTCAAGTTATAAAGTACCACCACCTGTAACTTTTTTATGTGAGATCAAAAATAAAAAAGTTATATGTGGTGGTACTTTATAACTTGACACCCTGTACCGGGTGTCAAGTTATAAAGTACCGCCACCACCTGTTACTTTTTTATGTAGGATCAAATATAAAAAAGTTACAGGTGGTGATACATTACAACTTGACACCCGGTACAGGTTGAGTCACCATATTTTGACACCCACGGTAAAACGTGTAACTACAAAAGTTGTAGCATTTCATCTGAACCGCCAGAATTTTTAATTAGATTGAATAAATGAGCAGCGCAAAGTAAAAAAATTCGTTGTTCACTTTTTTTTTAAATGGAATGCCCTTTATTTTCTTTCAAATTCTTCTGAATCAGAAAAACAAAAACTTTAAGAATTTGAAAGAAAATAAAGGGCACTCCATTTAAAAAAAAAGTGAACATCGACGTATTTTTTTACTTTGCGCTGCTCATTTATTCAATCTAATTAAAAATTCTGGCGGTTCAGATGAAATGCTACAACGTTTGTATGTACACGTTTTACCGTGGGTGTCAAAATATGGTGACTCACCCTGTACATAGTTTACACAGGTTGTTTCAGGAATCGTACGCAAAACTTGGGGAGGTGATAGTAGGTACTCATCAAAACCAGAAAAAAAAGTTCTATAACTAAAGGTCCAGCAACACTTCTTTCCTGACATACAAGGTGACGAAAATTTGAAGACAGTAGTTTTTTGTTTTAAGCTCTAGGCAGAAAAGCCAAAGATGTAATCCCACACTGCGAAACCAGCCAAGGTACCTATTAGATCTGATTTTCTGCCGTGTGAAACATAATTTTTTCACCGAATTTGTTCCAATTTCATGCATTCATCTTTTTTATATTTATTTCATTCTTTATTATATTATCCAAATAATAAAATTATTCTGACAAAGGTTATTATCATTGTCAACCTTTAATACCAGATTGATTGAAATTATTACCTGGCACCTTGCACATAATCGAAATTTTAATGCCTTAAAATACACCTTTTGAGCCTGTCAAGCCATTTATAGTATATTATGATATAAGTGTATAAGAGGGCCTTTAAAGCACGCGCGACATAGGAGTGTTTTGTAAGTCGCAGGGGCTTTAAAGGCCTCTTATACACGCATATCATACGCTATTTTATATTACAAATGCATCATAATCTCAAAAATGTTTTAAATGTGTTCATTCATTTTGATGAATAGTAATTTAAACGGCAGGTGAATATCTAGGTAATGAAGATAGATTAAGCGTTTCTATAGCAAACCTTTGAAAAGGTAGGCGCATCATAAACATCATTTTATGCACGCTGCAGCTTGCGATAATCGGTGATTATGATGCATGCGTAATATAAAAATTATTACCTATCATTTAGCAGGTACTTTGTATAGAGAAACTAAAATTCAACTTATTGTGGGTTATTTAGATATTAATTAAAAACCATTTCTTTAAATTTGGACACCCTGATCTTGGAAACAAAGAGCATCCGCCCTATGCTAGGGATTTTTTTTCTGTTTTAGTGATAATATTACCTCCCGAAGTTTGGCGTACGTGCTTCGAAGAACCCTCTATCTAAATATTTTCTTATATAATGTCCATCACCCATACACTAGAAACGAAAATAGAATTGAACTCACTTCTGAACACCACATAGTTTTCGTAAGAATTCGGCAGCTGTAGAAGGTTTGTACAAGTGTGTCCAATTGGAGCCCTAGCAAATCCATCACTCTCAATAAATTCGACCTTTATTTTGTTGGTGATCAGATTTGATCCAGTGCAAAATCTTAGAAACGAACTTCTGATTTTTTCATCAGATTCTTTTATATATTTAACTAGAAATCCATATATTTTTTTTGTGTTTTCTGTGTTGCATGAAGCGCTTTCCGTATTATCACAGAGTTCCAGTGCCGCGATAACATTTTTAGCTGATGGCTCCAATTTTATATAAATTTCTTTTAGGTTTATTATCTGAGATGAGATTTCTATCAATTCAGTTTTGAAACACTGGGATACAAATGCCGGTTTTTGAATAATCTCTTGTTGTGCAATACTTTGTATTAGCATTCTGAAGTTATCTTTTGACGGTATCCATTTTGACTTAAAAGTATCACATAATGTAATTAGATCATCGTTATCAACTTCCTCAAAATTATTCAATGCAGATGTAACCATATCTTTGTCTAATTGATTTAAGTATTTCAGAAAGTCATTTAAAATATCTTCGTCTAAATAAGTTTCTCCTAAACACTCAGACATAAAAGTCGGTGCAAGTTTGATAGGAAAATATTTTTCTTTTAAAAAACCAATTTTTAAAATTGTTGCTATAGCTTTCCATTCTTGCTCTCCAAAATCATGTCGGATGATTGGTACTTTATAATCAGTTCCTTCAGTACATTTCTCATAAAAACTGGACCAGAATTCTGAAAGAGAGTCTCTGAAGACACCGCCGAAATCCTCAGCGGCTTCAGGTCTTCCATTTGGTAGTATGACTTCAATTGTCATATTATTGAAGTCCATTTCACGATGAGTTTTAATAGTTTCAACGAGCTCTTCAAAAATGTGTCCCCTATGAAGAAGCAGTTTATCAATATTGCTTGTTACTGCTGGTACATTCCCAATTTCGGTTTCTAGTTCCCTTAGTGAAGGTGAGGCCACTTCTTGAATTATGACGTTTGCCGAGAAAACTGAACGTAGCCCCATATTTGGAACTTCACATTCACTCTCCCTCAGTATTTCCTAAAAACAAAACAAACACCTATATAGATATCTACTTACAGCCGCATTCAACATCCTCTTTTAACTTCAAAAGCGCTTTTAAAACTAAATATGACTTTTAATAATTTATATCCTTAGCAATACAAATTATTAAAGTCACCAGCTTTAAAAGCGCTTTTAAAGTTGAAAGAGGATTTTGAATACTGCTGTTCTAAGAGGGTTGTAGAATCTGACACATTTTGCTATTTAAGAGTTGAGGCGCTTTTATGGATTCTTTCACGCCTTCAGCTTAATTTAAATTATACATATTATTTTTAGAATTAGAATCAGCATAGAATAATAATTATCCCGGAAAAAACTGCCAAACATTATTATTTAAAAAAAAAATTATTCTAAAAGGATTTTGGACCAGATCAAGCTTACCTGCTGGAACTCATCAATATATGAAGCTGGCGTGGAACTAGAAAATATAGCTGTTAAATCCTCATGGTAAAGCTCCAGCCCGTGAATGGTATCATTACAATTATTATTATCATATACAAAGCTTGAGGTTGGCGATTTTTCTGGTGTATAAATAGGATCATCATTGCTTGAGTCGGCCTGATCCTCGGCCGGATTCTTGAGGTGCCTTGTGGCAAGATAAAATTTTAATCGAGTAAATCCAGTTTTTGTGTAAAGTTCCTCAATTGTGAAATGTGATTCGATTTTATTAAATTTAAAATCTAGAAGTTCCACGGAAAATGTATTCAACGCACCTTGTGTTGACTTTCCTTCTGGAAAAAAGAATGCTTTTGCCTTTTCCACTATGTCGTGCCCCATAGCAGTTTTTTCCACATCGCATTGTCTCATACCTCCCCCTTTGGAAAGTCTGACTTGAACCAGATCTCCTTTGATGTTAGAACACATCCATCCAATTTCTATTTTCCTAGTGCTTTTTCTGGCTATTTTATTTTTGACTTGTGATTTTGAACTTTCTGTGGATTCTCTTATTGAAGTTTTTAAATTTTTACGCATAACTTTTTCACGAAGTTTTTCGACTAAACTTTGTTTTTTGGGTACCAACTGTTTTCTACAGAAATCTCTCAAAGCAATTCGATCTCCATATCTAGGTATATATTTTTGCAAAGTGGGTTCCTCCATAATTTGAATAGCAGGTGCATCAATCTACAATAATATTTAACGTGAAAATGTGTTTTTGAAACACTGGGATACAAATACAAAATATTATTTAACTATCAGTTTATTTTGAAAAAAATCTGGTATATTGTGATATAATATGTAGAAATCATCCAGGACATGTTTCCAATAAACTATATGAAGTGACGACGAAGTACCTAATTTCACACAAGGCCTTATTCTCATAGAATAATCTTATTCTGGTAAATGTCGAATGTCTAGCCAACGATCAGTCTAGCATATCATAGAAGCATAAGGTATCTCTCACAGCGTATAGTGACAGAAGTTGTTGGCTCTACAATCTACAAGATAACTTGAAACAGTCAACAAATGAACCAATAGGAACGAACCTTGAAAAGAATTCTTCCAACGAACAAACGGAGTGGGCTCTAAGAACGGAGTAAACAAAATTAGGACAACTAGGCACCATCGTCACCAAAAGTAATTGGGACTGCATCATATTAGCTCTTAAGCTCTTGTACTATTATCTGATTTTTAGTGTCAAATATTTGTCAAACTATGACTTTTAGGTTAATTTGGGTTAGTTACCACCAATGAACTATAACTAAAAACTGGAATGCTGACACATAAGGACGAACTTGAGGCCTAGTGCGGCTGCTGCGGAGGGGATACCTGTTTCTGTCGCACTCATTATGTTAAATGTCAAAAATTGCTTCCAACACGTATTCCAATTGATGAAACCTGTGAAGGGAAATATGACAAAACTTTCGAAAACGTCATATGTCAGCGAGCAACAGAAAAAAACAACATTCCCCCTTGTGGCATCTGTCTTTCATGGCTACATTTTTTGGCAGATATGGCAATGTGTGCTCATTCCAGTTTTTAGCTATAGTTCATTGGTTACCACCGTGTCCAGTAAATGTAATGTCAAAAAAGTTCCCCAAATAGGTTAACTCGGAATAATAGACCAGGAGATTAATATGAATTATTTGTGTCCCAGTTACTTTTGGTGACGATGGTACCTTTTCAAAGTTGGTTCCTATTGGTCCTTTGCAGCCCTCTTTACACTGTACAATAAAGAGTGGGTACCTACACATTCTGATGTAGTGATTTTATGTGTAAAACTTTGAGAAATTTGTCAAAAATATGAATTCCGCGGGATAATTAAACAAATTACAAATTAAACTAACTAAAGCAACAAGCAAGCAAAAAGCTTTGTCAATAAGTTTATTGTGACGTTCATTGATTGTAACTTGGACGATAGTTGCTCAGGAGCAGAAAATTTTCTGACCTGAGCTAAGATGCTGATCGTAAGCGCAGATAATTTCGAAGTATACATCTAGCGCAGTTTTGACTAAAACAAAATTCCGAGTACCTTATCAGGGGCAAGGGGGGAAGTCAGAATCTAACTTAGTTGTGTCAAATCGTAAGCGCAACTCAGTTATTTTCTTCTGGTCAGAAAGTTGTCTGATCGTAAGCAGCTCATATTTGCTTACGATCAGACCATTTGCTGACCTAACTTGAAGAAAGTAACTGAGTTGCGCTTACGATTTGACACAACTAAGTTAGAATCTAACGTCCCCCTTGCCCCTGCTAAGATATCCTGATTTTTGCTTCAGATAACAAAACTGCGCTAGATGTATACTACGAAATTATTTGCGCTTACAATCAGCAACTAAGCTCAGGTCAACTAAATTAAAATTAGGTCAGAAAATTGTCTGATCGTAAGCAGATGTCCCCCAAGGACCCTGCCCTGCAAATATAGTCGGACAAATACCTTTTTGTAGTGACGTCATGCAAGTACCATGCGTATTCTTATGGGTTTTACAGGTGACTGCATTGTGACGTCACTACAAAAAGGTATTTAAATCGAAGAAGTAATCCATGTCTCGAAGTGGAATTGAAAATTTAATTTCGAAAGTAAAACTCAAAGTCTTCCTCCACAAATACTTTAATGTAATATTTAATGAGCCCTACATGTTTCGGGATCAGAAGATCCCATCCTCAGGGGCAAATATTTCCTCAAATGTTGAAAGGGTTTTATTTAAATTAGTAGGTCGCCAGATGAAGCTACAAAATGGAATTACGCTTTAGTATTAGGGCTCATTAAATATTACATTAAAGTATTTGTGGAGGAAGACTTTGAGTTTTACTTTCGAAATTAAAAAGGTATTTGTCCGACTATAACTTCTTTCATTGCCCTCCGTTGTATGAAGCGATAAGATAGCCCTTTCTCTGTCACTTGAACGAAACAGGTCCATTCCGCATTATCAAATTTGCAGTTATTTGTGCATTGTAAACCGGGCCGACAAGCTCCCCTTTGTTTACTCCATTTGTTCGTTGGACAGAGTAGGAAGGTAGTTTTATTTCTCCATTTATTTGTTCGCTGCACAGAGATAGATCAAATTCAAGCCTGTCAATCATTCCCGTTATTCTTTTTTTTATCCCTAATAAAAATCATATTATACCTAATTATCACTACTTACGTTTTCATATTTGAAATACTGTATTGTTTCCTCAGCAATACCTCTATGTTTTAAAAATTGTTCTAGGGTCTCGACTTCATATTCTGGATTCGTCCAATCCTACATTAAATACAATTTTAGAAAAAAATTGAATAAAACATGCAGTAAACAACAGTTTTCATCCTGGGGCGCGTTCAGATTGAACGTCGGACGCGCAATCTGAACGCGGCCCTGACGATTGGCCATTAGGCAATTCAATCCATCTGTCAAAACGAAAAATTCAATATGGCGTGGCGGCCAGCAAGTTTGTTTTGAATATGTGTTTTCATGTATATTTTAATTATTTTGCTTCGAGCTTTGCTTGCAGCTTTGATTTTGATTATTCAATAAAATATTTGCTTACTAGGTACGTAAACTGTTAAGTCGGGCAGAAACTAGACTTTTTTTGTGTTTTTTGATCCATGTGTGGCCGCCACGCCATCTTGAATGTCACGTGGTTTGAATTGCCTAATAGCCAAGCATACTACTCAGTCAGCCATATCGTCGTTAGTTTCACAAAGTGACGTATCTCAAATCAAAGTTCCCTTGAGATACGTCACTTTGTGAAATTAACGACGATATGAGCTAAGGTCACTTTTGGCAAAAGCCACCGCTATTGACGCGCGTCGTTCGTGTTCGGAACCTTCCTGGGGCGCGAAATCCGTCGGCAATTCTTGCCTAGATAGGTAGCGACACGTCGATGTCAAATTTTTTTAAAACGAGTCAATGGTGTTAAATTTGATTATATCAGAGGCGTCCGATTTTGCAATTAATTTTTATAAATTGAAAAAAAATGGTATGGTCCAGTTTTCAACTAATCTATTGACTCATTTCATTCCAGAAATTGTTTTATTCATTTTAGCAATTAAGATTATCCATGTTCGATGCCGTTGGAAAGAAAATTCTCACAAACTCTTATACCTATGTATATTTCCAATAGGTACTCTACAAATTTAACCATACACGTTTTATTTTAGAAACTTCCTCGTTTACTTCAGAGTTTAACATTTTCCATGTACCATGCTCCTTGAAAAATAAAGCTTCACAAACTCTGGTATAATTTTCCAATGTTTAACTAATCTATTAACCATTGACTCGTTTTATTTCAGAAATTGCCTCGTTTATTTTGTAAAATAAAACTTGCCAAGTTCCATGCGGTTTGAAATCTTCAGCTAGTTAGCTAGCAATATTTAGCTAGTTTAAACATAGACTCGTTTTAAATCAGAAATGGCCTCTTTTATTTTAGAAATTAAAATTTTTGATGTTCCATGCGGTTTGAGAGGAAAGCCAAACAAACCCTCACTTAATTTTCCAATATTTAACTAGTTCAACCATTGACTCGTTTTATTCTAGAAATTGCCTCGTTTATTTTAGAAATTAAAATTTAACAAGTTCCATGTCGTTTGAAAGAAAAGCCCCACAAGACCTGGTATAATTTTCCAATATTTAACTATGTAGTTCAACAATTGACTCGTTTTATTTTAGAAATAAAAATTTTCCAAGTTCCATGCGATTTGAAAGAAAATCCTCACAAACCCTGCTATAATTTTCCAAAATTCAGCTAACTAACCAATTTTGACTCGTTTTAAATCAGAAATTGCCTCGTTTGGTTTAAAAATTAAGATTTTCCATGTCTCATGCTCCTTGAAAAAAGCCTCACAAACTCTGGTAGGTACCTACCTAAAAATTTCCTATATTAAACTTTTTTAACCACTGACTCGTTTTATCCCAAAAGTTGTCTCGTTTAGGTATTTTAGAAATCAAGTGAAAAATCAATTAATAGTGGGGATACGGCCAATGTTGATTAAAGAAAAAACTCTTTTTTCTTTAATCAACATTATTGGCCGTATCCCCACTATTAATTGATTTTTCAATCAACTTAACCGAGCCACGAAATTTCCTAATTAGAAATTAAGTATACTTTCCATGTTTAATGCCGTTTGAGGAAAAAGCCCTACAAACGTTGGTGTAATTTTCCAATATTTAACTAAATAGTTTTAACGATTTGACTCGTTTTATTTTAGAAATTGCCTCGTTTATTTTAGAAATTAAAATTTGTCATGTTCCATGCCGTTTGAAAGATAAACTGCGCGCATCCGGGTATAGGTTCCTGACTCCTGTTTTACTTATAGACAAGATTCGTGGCTTCCCGGATTGAAAATTGAAATTTATTTATTTTTTCAATTTCCGAGTTTACGTACGCCAATGTGACTCGTTTTTAAAAACTTTGACATCGACTTGTCGCTACCTATCTAGGCAAGAATTGCCGACGGATTTAGTGACCTTAATATGAGCTGCTTATGATCTGACCATTTTCTGACTTAACTTGAGAAAATAGCTGAGAGCGATTTCCATTTTCAGAATCAGTGCATAAAAAATATGTATCGTCATCTTTATATTTTATATGCTTTTAGAAAAAGATGCGAGAGCACTCAGTGCACACTGATCGACAAATGTATATCGAAAACGCTAATTTAGGTCAGAAAATGGTCAGATCGTGAGCAGCTAATAGTTGCTTACGATCAGACAATTTTCTGACCTAACTTTAAGTTAGTTTCTGATCTGAGCTAAGTTGCTGATCGTAAGCGCAGATAATTTTCAAGCTGTGTAGGCGTTCCGATGTATGAAATTGAATTCAGCAACCACTGTCAACCGACGATGTACCGACCCGACCGGTTAACAGGTTTGGAACCGGAACACACTCCTAAATTCGACCACAGGCTATAAAAATATACAAATGGCCCAAATGGGTATAATTAAATAAACGAATGGACATAATTCCGACTATAGACTCTAGTACCTAAGCTGGTTTCGGCTTGCTCACTCCGTGCACTCGAGCCGTTTGGGTATTGCTTTATGGCTTAAGATAACGACTACTCTGGAGTGCGAACGGAGTCACTGGAGTGAGAAAGCCGAAACCAGCTCTAGTAAAATTATAATAAACTGGTGCCGGTGATTCCCCGACGACAGCAAAATATTTTAATATATTAATAATTTCAACACCCCGGATCTCCTAAATTATCCTGCAGTGGAAATGGTCATAATGAAATATGTAATAAATTGATGTAGTTAATTTTGGTAGAATTAGGTAATTATGTTAATATTCTTAAAGGTTTAAGAAAGAGAAAACACTGAAAAAAGCACCCCCTCTGGGCTCTGGCCCCTTTTCCACCACCCGCCCTAAGCCTCGGGTATTACTTTTAATGTTTATCAGGATACCGGTACCTAAATGAATAACCACAAATTCTCAATACTACACAAATTATTTCGGCTGATCGTCAATTTTCAGCTGATGATTCTAGGAGCTACTTTTTGACTATGACGAGAAAAAGCAGAATTATGGTTCAAATCGACTGAAAATTGTCAGTTACTTACCTTGGATGTCGAAGGTTTGAATCCATCATCGGAAAATATCTACTCTTATACAGGATTGTTCCGTCTGTTTATTCGCAGCACTGGCAGTATGTACATCAATTATTGTACTGCCAATCGAGTCGATAAATAGGTTTTTGCTTAACAAAACTTCACATCCAGTAAATAGGAATAAAAGGATTGGATTACTGGATTACTAACTTCAATCTGACGTGAAGTCGTGACGATCCGAATATCCATGAAATTCTTTGTTCCTAACCTCGTCTCGTACCCACTAGGGATGACCGAAATATTATCAAGAATCCTGAACTGTGATTTATAAATAACTGATATCTACAAATCGCAAATCACGACCGCGACCAAAGCTCTATAAAAAGCGTGACGTAGCAAACTAATTTCTAGTTTAGGCTTTTTTCCCATACTATATCCTTTTTTCCTATAAAGTTGAGTACCTATCCAATAACACTGTAAGCATCTGTAAAACTGACATAAGTTGAATTCCTTTCACAGCTGGGAACAGCTCCGGAGCAGCACCGGTGCTTTAGTTCGGGTTCCTTTCATTTTGCGTGTGTTGCACCGGAGGTGTTCAAGCTCGATTTCCCCTGCCCCCTCATGCCTCTAACTACACCCCCGATCTACGTTGTTGGTGCGTGAAACCCTCATAGCCCTAGGCGGAACAAAAAAAAACATGTTCCTTTCAGAAAAAAGGCGAGTTACTCCGGAGTGAGTAGCCCCGGTGTTTCAAACACTAGAAAGGAAGGAGCTTGGGGATATTTTTATTCAAGACGATTTCGCCACGTTTTGGTTGGTAGGTGAGTTGGTTAACCGCTAGGTAGGCTCTTCGTCACAACAGTGACGTCGCATACCATTTTCCGCCGAAATCGGCCGGTTAGTCAAATGTCACGTGTATGACGTGATGATGATGGTATGCCTGAAAAAATAAAAATAAACAAACTACTGAATACTTTTTATTGTGGGAAATTAAAATTGGGATTGGTGAAAATTAATTGTGTTTATTTCTTGTATTTAATTTTAAATATAAACAAAAAAGTGAGGTTAAATTACTCCAAGTTAGAAAGAGATAGCAAGCTACCAATTCAAATAACCGTGCTCCAAGCTCGGTACCCAATTTGACATACCAAAATAGATACCAAAGTTATCATGACGTCATTGTTTTTCGTGCCGAAATTGGTTGGTACATTTTTAACCAACCAAAGAGGGTTACCAAAACGTGGCGAAATCGTCTTTAAAAATAATGTATTGAAAGTCGTGATCAAAGCTTTAAAATCGCTGATTTCAAGAGATAACGGTATCATTGAACAGAGTGATTCGAAAATCACGGTATCGCTCATCACTAGTATGCTCACGACTTGAGCCCGCCGGCTAATTGTCAG
The DNA here is from genome assembly GCA_917834065.1 of Ceutorhynchus assimilis. Lineage (NCBI taxonomy): Eukaryota > Metazoa > Arthropoda > Insecta > Coleoptera > Curculionidae > Ceutorhynchus > Ceutorhynchus assimilis. Next base: position 4,307,702 of record OU892290.1, read on the forward strand.
TTGTAAGTGACAATTAGGTTAATTGTCAGTTGTAAGTGACAATTAGAGCTAATTGTCAGTTGTAAGTGACAATTAGAGCTAATTGTCAGTTCTAAGTGACAATTAGGGCTAATTGTCAGTTGTAAGTGACAATTAGGGCTAATTGTCAGTTGTAAGTGACAATTAGGGCTAATTGTCAGTTGTAACTGACAATTATAGAATATTGACAAAAAAAAACACGATGTCCGTTCAGCGCTTTCGTAGGAACCACATCTGACAACCCAATTATTTTCTCAAAGTCTGCGGTATTCGACGATACCATATGGATGAGCCCCTGTAACAGTTATTAATGAATATATCACATGTCTTTTTTTGAAAATATACAGATGGAACAGCCCCTATGATAGCTATTATTGAATGGATCATATTTCTTTTTTTTTCTTGAAAAATATACATATCATTTTATGGCCATGTGCTCTTGGACCGTTCATTACTTTGCTCAGAGTAGGTAGTCTTTCTGAGATATCATATATGAAACAATGCGACCAAGGGACCACGTGAAAAGATACCATTTATTTATTTGTTTTTCTCAACACGGAAGTTGTGTTTTCCTCCGAGCACTATCAACTCCATTTCATGATGTGTGATTTCAGGAATGCAATTAAAGAATGTAGTGCCCGCATAGAAGCTTATAGAAAAAATACATTTTTTTATATATACTCAATTTTTATTTTTAAAATACATTCAACAAGACAATCTTTCTGATGAAGCTACAATGTTAGCGAAACATGTTAAAGTTTAACACAAATTAGTGGAAATAAATAAGTATACTAATTTACTTAAAAAATCTTTTATTAGATCATGAATTTCCACCTAGTAGAAGCCGATTCAATGAAAAAACAATTACCTATAAATTAACGTAAAATGCAAAAGTGTAAGAGGCAATAACTGTGAATAGTGAATATGGAGAAAACTAAAAATTTAAATGATCTAACTGCCTCTTACACTTTTTCATGGCTGCTTCATGGCGTCTCATTTGATTTTGATGGAATTTGACGCGGCCCAGGATGTCCCGTTTCAGTCCAAGCACTTGCTCATAACATTCCGGTGTTTCTTGTCTTCGAAGTAATTCAGCCATTTGGAGGGCGCTGGATTGTTTTCTGAATAGGAAACTTCTGAATAGGAAACTTCTGAATGGGTAACTTCTAGTAGTGCGCTTGATTCTGTTGGATCAACTAATCTCTGGATCTTCGGGGGCTCGCCAGTCAAATCTGTGGATGCCGTTCTTTTAGGCTTCCGGCACTTAATCGCAATTATTTTCACACGTGGCGATTTCGGTGGTGGTGACTTTTCCTGACCAGTGTTCTTCGCTGGTTGACGACGAGGTACACTGGATGTTGATAATTGCTCCGGAATTTCTGCTGTTTCTGTTGATGGTATTGATGCTGGCGTTGCAATACCTGCATTGCCCTGTCCAAAGGTTTCCGACTCTGGTATGGCAGGATCCAATGTTGCAGTGATTGCGTCGATATCTGCAACAAACCACTCTGTGTTACCCAATGCATTATGCATCTCTGCGTTTGTCATGTAAACAAAGGTGGAGGCTGGAGTGTTTGGGTCCATGGCGTGAAATTTTATCGGATTGATGTTGGAAAATTCGTTCGACATCATTATAAAATTTAAAAAAAAAAAAACCTTCGTTCTGAATTGAAAAAATAGAAGTTAATTGTTCGGTTACGCTAGAACAAAAGAATACTAATTTGAAATCTAAAAAATGAGCCCATTTTATCTAAAACAAAGTCACACCCTCGACCAATTTAAAATCTTAAAAACTCCAGGAACTCTGTCAGTAGGTCACGTCTTCACCAATGATCAAATTATTATTATATTAGGATGATAAACATGGTGTCGAGCGAGTAGAACGTGTTTTTGAAACCTCTCCGCAAAATTAGGCTATTCTGATAGTTATTGGAGCAATTCAATTGTAGTTTTTTGCAAAGTAGATCAGGCAACAGTGAGTTAGAGTTTGGTGAAGTTAGTTTTGAGAAATTTAAGCTTGGTTAGCCAGAAACTCATTAATAAAAATTCCGATCACACAAGGCGCTAAATATAGAGCGACCGGGTCGACAAAGGTGCGAGATAAATAATCACAACAATGGGCGGTGCCACACGATCTGGGGTAATCAGAGGTAATTCTCCAACTGGAAATTACCCAAAATCTGTTGAACAAGCTGTGGAGAAGGTGTGTACTACACTCTTCAAAAAATTCGAAGAAAATTTTAACCAGAGATTTGAGGCACTTGATACAAAAATTGACAACATTACGGTACTACAAAAAAATGTCGATGAAATAAAAACTGAAGTTGGTAAAAATTCCGATGATATTAACAAAATGCAGAATCGTATTGATAATCTGGAGCAAAAAACCAAGTACAAGACTCTTCGTTTTAATGGAGTACCAGAGGGCCAAGGCGATGACACCAAATTAAGAAATACAATTCTGTCAATCATTAATAACAAGCTGAAGATCGTAGCTAATTTAAATATTTTTGAAAGCGTATTTAGAGTTGGTCAAAAAGAAAAAACACCCAGATCGGTCTTGGTAAATTTTAATGATGTTTCCATAAGAAATCAGATACTCCAGGCAAGGAAGCAACTAAAAGGATCCTCGTATACTATTTACGAGGACCTCACCGCTGCAAAGTACAACTTATTGCGTCTTGCTAAGGAAAAATATGGAAAGGATAAAGCTTGGACAACTGCTGGGAAAGTATATGTGTGGGACGAGAGTGAAAATAAAAAAATTCTAATTAATTCTGAAGCTGAAATGGAAGAGAAAGGCCGCGACTAAATCGACCCGGAACTACTACCAATACCTACCAAAGGAAATACTTTTTGTTGCAAATTGGGACTAACTAAACTAAACAGAGATAAGAACTATTTTTTGTTTTTTTTTTTTTCTCTACAAAAATAGTTAATATATTCAGTGGTTTAAATGTCCCTAAAAATATGCATATATTATAATTTTTTGTTTTTTTATTTTCCGCCTTTAATTTCGAATTAAAATAACTATCGATTTTAAATATTTATTTTAAAAATATTATTACAGGGGGGGTTTTAGACTTGTTTTAGAAAATTTCATGTTTATGATGAATCCAAATATAAAGTATTTTAGTTTTTGTCATGCAAATGTGCGTTCCTTGTGTTCAACTTTTGAACTGTTTTCAGACTTTCTACTGGCTGAGCGATATGACATAATAGGGCTTTCGGAAACCTGGTTGAAGGAAGAATTGTCAGATGATGAAGTTGCCATCCCAGGGTACAACCTCTCTAGAGACGATAGGGGGGGCCGAGGCGGAGGCGTAGCTTTTTATATTAGAGATTGTTACAGTTTTAAAAACATATCAGTACAGCCAGCCCAAAGTACTCTGGAACAATTCTGGATTTCTGTTAAGATACAGGGTAAGTCCTTGTGCCTGGGAACATTATACCGCCCCGATTGTAATTTAATTTATTGTATTAATGATCTAGAAAATACTTTGATATCGCTTGTACCTGAATATGATGTAGTAATGTTTGGGGGCGATTTAAACATTGACATGTTGGTTGATACTCCAGGTAAAAGACGGTTGAATAATCTTTTCCAAAAATATAATTTTCACCAAATCATATCCGAACCAACGAGGGTCACAGACATTAGTTCTAAACTGTTGGATATATTGGCAACTAATGAAACTGATTTTGTCTGTGAACCGGAGGTTATTAGAATTGATGACATATCTGACCATAGGCTGGTGAGGTGCAGGGTGCGTGCAGAGATGAAGCGTGGTCAAGTAAAATTTCGTACCTACAGAGATTTCAAAAATTTTAATGAAGAGGCTTTTAACAGAGATCTTGTAAGTCGTGATTGGGATAACTTATATTCACTTGATAATGTTGACGAAATGATCGATTTTTTTAACAAATCAGTCCTTAGTCTTTTCAATATACATGCACCAATGAAAACTTCTAGGATAACCAAAAGTCCTGCGCCCTGGCTGACCGACAACATAAGATTTATGATGAAACTTAGGCAAAAAGCTCTATCTAAATATAAAAAACATAAATCCGATGCTAATTGGCAGTCGTACAAGGACTAGCGGAATTTAGTTTTAACTACTATCAGAAACGAAAAAAGGCCTACTTAAATTTTAAATTCCAAACTGATCCCAAAAATTTTTGGAAAACTCTAAAATACCTAAATATTAATTCCAGGCCCGAGTCCAGCCCTGAAAAAGCTGGTAGTGTCGAAGATTTTCGTAATTTTTTTGTAAATGCTGTCCCACAATCAGATCCAGGTAATTTTTATTTGACAAAGTATCAGGGGCAAAGGTGCTCCCCTAGCCTGGATGAACTAAATTTCCGTGAGGTTAATGAAGAAAAAGTCAATAAAATTATCTTGCAGATAAAGTCCAACGCTACAGGTTATGATGGTATAAATTTAAAGATGATTTTACTGTTAATTCCATATTTGATTCCCCACATAACTTTTATTATCAATAAGTGTATACAAGACAAAAAAGTCCCTGACCAGTGGAAGGTTGCCAATGTCATGCCAATAGCCAAAAAAAATAACCCCTCGGAACTAAAAGACTTTAGGCCTATAAGTGTCCTACCCACCTTATCTAAGATTCTAGAAAAAATTCTTTATGACAATTATTTAATCATTTGGAACCAAACAATATTTTGCCACCTACCCAGTCTGGATTTAGGGCCAACTATAGTACAACCACTGCTTTACTCCAGGTAACTGATGACGTAATCCAAGCATCGGATCGGGGTCAATGCACTTGTGTAGTTCTATTAGACTACAGCAAGGCATTTGACACGCTGATCCATAAAATATTATTCGCAAAACTTGGTTATTTTGGATTAGGTCCTGATGCAATTGCCATGTTGGCAGATTACTTTGACGGGAGACTTCAGAGGGTTGTTTTTGATGGCAAGTTTTCCACGCCTTCTTTGCAGGATAGGGGAGTACCACAAGGAAGTGTTTTGGGCCCTTTAGTATTTACTTTGTATACGGCTGACCTCCAGAATTTCTTAAACTATATGTCTGGCCACCAATTTGCCGATGATTACCAGCTCCGGCTCTCTTTTGACAAAACACAAATCACAGATGCAAAAAAACAAATAAATAAAGACCTTGCCACAATCCAGAGGGTGTCGCAGCAACATGGACTCATCTTGAATGCAGCAAAAACCCAAGCAATTCTCTTTGGAAGCAACAGGAGGCAATGTTTCGAAGATGGGTTTAAAATTTCTATTGATCAAAATGAAATTGATTTCAGCGACTGCGTAAAAGACTTAGGCATCATGATAGACTATAATTTGAGATATGAGTCACATGTTTCAAAGCTTTTACAGAAAAGTTATGGTAAACTTAAAATGCTATACTTGCATAAAAGCTACTTATCCACCAAAGTTAAACTTAGGTTATGTGACTCACTAATCCTCTCACAAATATCATACTGCGACACTCTGTACTGGCCCGCACTTTTAAAGAAAGACCAAGAAAGTCTTCAAAAACTCCAAAACGCATGTTTAAGATTTTCATATGGTGTGCGCAAATTTGACCATATCTCGCCCTACTATGTAGAGTCTGGATGGCTCCGGCTTGATGAGCGATTCTTCTTGCACATGTGTACAATAGTTCACAAAATTATCTTGACCCTCCAGCCTAAATGCTTGGTCAAAAGACTGATCAGAGGGTCGGACATTCATAATCTACCTACCCGGCATAGAGGATTGTTTACAGTTCCCAGGCACAGGACGGCTCTCTTTCACAGGTGCTTCCGGTACGTTGCAACGAAATGTTACAACTCGATTACATTTGAAATGAGATGCTCTAAAACTGTACCTACGTTCAAGAAATCCCTTAAAAGCTTCCTTAAAGCCAGGAATTTGAAATCCATTTACATAACACCATAGTTTGTCTCGCTTGGTCATTCTGGGGAGTCTGAATTGATAGAATAAGTAAATTCGCATATTTGTTATTTGGTTAAATATTTATGTAATGCCATTCTTTTTTCTAGATTAATTGTATTCATGCTTTTTTTTTATTGTTCTCTTTTTTAATTATTTTTCCATACCATACATTTCATGGCGTTCACGAACTTGGCGTCCATGTTTTTCAAAGTGGTTAGATAGAATAGCTATGCTAGATCTCGCCACTTATTAAAACTAACCATATGAACAAATTGATGTAACATATATAAATATAGGCTTTTTGATTTGATTTGATTTGACTGATTATTAGGTCGAGATTGAAATTGGATCACCAACAGAAAAATGTTATGTTAATGGGAGGTCTTTAACAATTTTGTCGTCCAAATGTCCAAAAATATCTGGAAGGAGTTTTCTCAGAAAAAAAAAACAGTTATACATTTGGAACCACATCTGACAACCCAATTATTTTCTCAAAGTCTGCGGTATTCGACGATACCATATGGATGAGCCCCTGTAACAGTTATTGATGAATATATCACATGTCTTTTTTTGAAAATATACAGATGGAACAGCCCCTATCATAGCTATTATTGAATGGATCACATTTCTTTTTTTTCTTGAAAAATATACAGATTATTTTATGGCCATGTGCTCTTTGACCGTTCATTACTTTGCTCAGAGTAGGTAGTCTCTGAGATATCATATATGAAACACTGCGACCAAGGAACCACGTGAAAAGATACCATTTATTTTTTTTTCTCAACACGAAAGTTGTGTTTTCCTCCGAGCACTATCAACTCCATTTCATGATGTATGATTTCAGGGATGCAATTAAAGAATGTAGTGCCCGCATAGCAGCTTATAGAAAAAATACATTTTTTTTAATATATACTCAATTTTTATTTTTAAAATACATGCAAACAAGACAATCTTTCTGATGAAGCTATAGTGTTATCGAACCATGTTAAAGTTTAACACAAATTAGTGGAGATAAATAAGTATACCAATTTACTTAAAAAATCTTTTATTAGATCATGAAATTCCACCTAGTAGAAGCCGATTCAATAAAAAAAAAATTAACTATAAATTAACCTAAAATGCAAAAGTGTAAGAGGCAATAACTGTAAATAGTGAATGTGGAGAAAAATAAAAATTCAAATGATCTAACTGCCTCTTACACTTTTTCATTGCTGCTTCTTGGCGTCTCATTTGATTTTGATGGAATTTGAAGCTCCCCAGGATGTCCCGTTTCAGTCCAAGCACTTGCTCCATAACATTCCGGTGTTTCTTGTCTTCGAAGTAATCCAGCCATTTGGGGGGCGCTGGATTGTTTTCTGAAAAGGAAAATTCTGAATAGGAAAATTCTGAATAGGAATCTTCTGAATGGGGAACTTCTAGTAGTGCGCTTGATTCTGTTGGATCAACTAATCTCTGGGTCTTCGAAGGCTCGCCAGTCAAATCTGTGGATGCCGTTCTTTTATGCTTCCGGCACTTCATCGCAATTATGTTCACACGTGGCGATTTCGGTGGTGGTACTTTTTCTGACCAGTTTTCCTCGCTGGTTGATGATGAGGTACACTGGATGTTGATAATTGCTCCGAAATTTTTGCTGTTTCTGTTGATGGTATTGATGCTGGCGTTGCAATACCTGCATTGCCCTGTCCAAAAGTTTCCGACTCTGGTACGGCAGGATCCAATGTTGCAGTGATTGCGTTGATATCTGCAACAAACCACTCTGTATTACCCAATGCATTATGCATCTCTGCGTTTGTCATGTAAACAAAGGTGGAGGCTGGAGTGTTTGGGTCCATGGCGTGAAATTCTATCGGATTGATGTTGGAAAATTCGTTCGACATCATTATAAAATTTAAGAAAAAAAAAACTTTCGTTCTGAATTGAAAAAATAGAAGTAAATTGTTCGGTTACGCTAGAACAAAAGAATACTAATTTGAAATCTAAAAAATGAGCCCATTTTATCTAAAACTAAGTCACACCCTCGACCAATTAAAAATCTTTAAAACTCCAGAAACTCTGTCAGTAGTTCACGCCTTCACCAATGATCAAATTATTAGGTCGAGATTGAAATTGGATCACCAACAAAAAAATGTTATGTTCATGGGAGGTCTTTAACAATTTTGTCGTCCAAATTTTCAAAAATATCCGGAAGGAGTTTTCTCAGAAAAAAAAACAGTTATATATTTGGAACCACATCTGACAACCGAATTAGGTATTTTCTCAAAGTCTGCGGTATTCCACGATACCATATGGATGAGCCCCTGTAACAGTTATTGATGAATAGATCACATGTCTTTTTTTGAAAATATACAGATGGAACAGCCCCTATGATAGCTATTATTGAATGGATCACATTTCTTATTTTCTTGACAAATATACAGATTACATTCCGGTGTTTTTTTGTCTTCGAAGTAATCCAGCCATTTGGGGGGCGCTGGATTGTTTTCTGACTTCTGAATAGGAAACTTCTGAATAGGAAACTTCTGAACACTGAACTTCTGAATGGAGAACTTCTGAATGGGGAACTTCTAGTAGTGCGCTTGATTCTGTTGGATCAACTAATCTCTGGGTCTTCGGGGGCTCGCCAGTCAAATCTGTGGATGCCGTTCTTTTAGGCTTCCGGTACTTCGTCGCAATTATGTTCACACGTGGCGATTTCGGTGGTGGTGACTCTTTCTGACCAGTGTTCCTCGCTGGTTGATGACGAGGTACACTGGATGTTGATAATTGCTCCGGAATTTTTGCTGTTTCTGTTGATGGTATTGATGCTGGCGTTGCAATACCTGAATTGCGTTGTTCAAAGAATTCCGACTTTGGTATGGCAGGATCCAATGTTGCAGTGATTGCGTCGATATCTTTAACGGACCACTTTCCTCCGAGCACTATCAACTCCATTTCATGATGTGTGATTTCAGGAATGCAATTAAAGAATGTAGTGCCCGCGTAGAAGCTTATTTGCGGATAACGTATCATTTTCCACATTTATCTGATACAATTCATTTGATAATTGATAACATCAAAGAGACCATCCAAGAATTAAACCTTCTTCTTCGCGGCGAACGGTTATCTAGCCAAATAAAAGGTATGATGCGTAGGTTGCGTGAAGATTTAGAAGCACTCAATCTCCTATTGTTTTACGAGTCTAAAAATTTGAAATTTGAGGAATATAAAAAATAAAATTATGAGGATTAGAGCTACATTGGGGATAACTCATTTAAAAAAAAAAACGCGCCTTGACCCTACCTCGTTATGAGTGGTGTGGAAAAGGGTTGTATGATAAAAAAAATCAAAATCATACATACTCATAAAACAAAACATTATTTTTGATACATGAAATTATCAATAACAACTAAACACATTTGAAATATAAATTAATTTTACATTATTTTTCTAAAAAAAAAATTAAAAACAATACCATATTTTTGTGTGACAATAAAAATAAAAAACAAAACTTTATTTTAAAAACAGGGTGAGTTTTTTTCGATTTTTAGTATGGGGATCTTGGAAACTATAGTGGATACGAAAAAGTTTAAATTAGCAAAGAATTGCAGTTTTGTAATCTCAACTCAAAACCAATTTTAGTTTTTCAAAATTCGGCACCTGTCAATAGATATTTCAAAAAGACTGATTTTTGGCGATTTCTCAAAACGCTTCTAGTTCAGCAAATATTGATTTTGGAAGAAAATGTTAAATACAAAAGTATTAGGAAATTTTATTCTCAATAAAATGACATAAATTGTTTTTTTGTCGAACCTGTCATTTTTGACATGTGATATAAACCTATGTTTTTTAAATAAGAGCCACACCTATTTTTATTCCCATTCAATAGATAATTTTATTATCATTCTAATAGTATAGCATATGATGGGGTTATTTCTAAAAATAAAGTTTTTGTGTGCATTTTTGTGTTTTTTTTTTCTGATTCACCTTTCACTTCAACATAGTCTGGGTACCTATGGGAAAAATAATAGTTATTTATGTCATAAGTCCAAAAAGGTCTTTTTGTGCTGAGCTCAACGTTTGAATTGTACAATTGACCTTCGAAGCCAAATGGCATACAACATTTTATTTTCGACCGATTGCAATATTTTCTTCCACAATTACAGTACTGTTTTTCTTCTCCATTCTCGGAAAAATAAAAAGCTGCCACTATAAATTTACGACGTATCTACTTATGTCAAATTTGTTCAATTCAAATGTCGTGCAATAAAAATGCTGTACGATCTTGCTGTACGATCTTCTGAAGATTACTTAAACAGATATTTTGACCGTCGCCAGCCATCATTGCCAACTTTTAAAAAGCTCTATGATAATTTTGAAACCTATGGCAGTTTTACCAAGCCCAAAAATGAAAATAATTTCAAAATGAATGAAGCTGCGAAGGTAAATGTTTTGGAAAATGTTAATCAAAATCCTAGAATTTCTACCAGAGAAATTGCTGGAGAAGCTGGTACTTCGCAGAGCACTGTGATGAGAGTGCTGATGAAACACAAATTCCACCAGTAAAAGTTATCAGTGTCGCAAACTCTACGTCCTGGGGATTCTAAAAGACGTCTGGAATTTTGTATCTGGTTTAGGAATATGTGCCAGTACATTCCAGATTTTCCTTTCAAAATATTATGGGTAGATGAAACCCGATTTACCAATTGTGGCATGTTTAATCGCCATAATGAACATTTATGGACGCAAAAGAATCCACATCATGTAGAACAGAGAAGACAAGTTTGGCTTTAATATTTGGTGTGGTATTTTGGACTCAACACTTATTGGACCATTTACTTTTTATGGTAAGAGGACGGTATCTTCATTTTCTCAAAAATGCTTTGGAAAATACGTTGGACAATTTAAACTTACACATACTAGGAACTCTACAATGGTTCCAACATGATGGCGCTCCACCCCATAATTTTGTATTAGTACGTAATTATCTAAATGAAAGATTTCGTAATTCTTGGATAGGTAGATACGCCCCTGTTTTATGGCCACCACGATCTCCCGATCTTTCGGTTTTAAATTTTTTTTATGGGGAGCTGTAAAAGAGAGTTTATAAGAAAACTTATGCTACAGTGGATGAACTTCAAGGTGCAGTAATTGAAGCTTTCAATAATATTGATGGGCGATCCCTGAGAAAGGCGACTAATTCAGTTTTGAAAAGATGCAACGTCTGCATCAATAATAACGTTGGAATTTTCGAAAATGTTTTGTGAGATTTAAATAAAATGTCAGAATAACAATAAAAAAAATAAAAAAAATCTTTGATTACCCTAACAATGTTTTATTTTTTGTCCATAGGTAACAAGATTCATCACGTCGAAGTTCAGGGCGAATCTGAAAAAAAAAAAAAATGTCCACAAAAACTTTATTTCTAAAAATAACCCTATCATATGCGATATCATTAAAATCGTAATAAAATTCTCTGTTCAATGAGGATAAAATTAAGTATGGTTTTCATTTAAAAAAACATAAATTTATGTCACATGTCGAAAATGTCAGGTTTGACAAAAAAACTGTTTATGTCATTTTATTGAGAATAAAATTTCCTAATACTTTTGTATTTAACATTTTCTTCGAAAATTAATATTTGCTGAACTGAGACCGTTTTAAGAAATCGGCAAAAATCTGTTTTTTGAAATATCTATTGACAGCGGCCAAATTTTGGAAAACTAAAATTGGGTTTGAGTTGAGCTTACAAAACTGCAATTCTCACCCTGTATATAAAATTATCAATAACACCTAAACACCTTAAAATATAAATTAATTTGACACAATTTTCTAAAAAGCTCAAATTCAAATGGTTTATTTCCATAGACATGTGTACAATGTATTGGAATTGTGAACTACAAAACAGTACCATATTTAAAATCATTCTTAAATTAAATGAACCCATTCATATCACCATCTATCAAAATTTGGGCAGCATCGATTAACAATTTTAAAGTTTTATCGGAATCTGTTTGATGAAATTCAATATCTCTATGACCCCAAGCTAATGGCTTGGTGCTGTTGGGAATTAGATATCGCTTATCATCGCTATGCGAAAGCGCTACTTTATTAATTATTGTTGTATAAATGTCATGTAATTCGCTTTTGAAAGTTTCCATTTTTCTAAATATCAGTCTGCCCCGATCTACTATTTTTTTATAAGTTTCAAGTTTCAGGTCTTTTTCTATCACAGATTTTTTTATATCTTTCGCTTTTTTCATTTCTTCATTTATCGACTGTTTATACATAGTAACTTTTCGCGCCACAGCCGTAGAATTGTATTATTGAATCTCCTGCAAACTCATCTTTCATTCTACCCACTACCGACACATTTTTTAAAATACTATAGCAATTTATATCTGGATAATTTGCTGTATCAAATTTATCATGATTTTCTGCAATAACCCGATAAAAATCATCTGTAAATTCTTTCAAAATCAATGAATCAGTATCTGTGTAAAGTAACGAAGCATCATCACCAAACTGTGATTTAATAAATTTGTAGAAAAAATCGTAAATTACAGTTTTAGACATATCTAATATACAAAAACCTACGTATATTGGCTTATCATACGTTAATTTCAATCGACCCATATGAATTGCTACTAGATTTTCCGTAAAAATGGAACTGGTTTTAAAATTGGGTCGAGCTATTAAATTTCTAGCCCCCAATCTCCTTTTGTTATTACACCAATGCACATTCTCCATTGTCTTTCCGAAAATTGCATTAATTTGGAATTTGAACATATTCTTTCCATTTTTGGTCACAGCTTTATTTCTGAGTACAGTATTAAAATCAATATATTTCTTCAGCCATGTCGATTATTTAAATTTTAATACTCCATGTGTTTGCATTATCATCAGACCATTTTGAACAGCCTGCTGAAGTGTTCGATAGTGCACCACGTATTTTCTTTTATCGTTTAAATTCCGTATTAGTTTCGGTAATTTTCTGTTGGTGAAACTAATTTCTCGACCAAAAATGGCATATCTGAGTATAAATCATGGAAGATTTTTTGGGTAATGGATATAAACTTCAAACACGAAACCTTCAGGGCTGTCCTCTTTGATACCCATCAAATCGAGATCACTTTTCTCTCGCTCGCTCAACCATTGAAACCCCCTGGTGGGTAGCGGTTGTGACATACTATGCTCATACAAATTAGTAGCATCTAAATACATTATGTATGAAGAAGGCTATTTTTCATTAAAATTCGGGAGGTATTTATTGTTAGCAATATATTTTCTCTCAGTACATTGACTTTTCCCACCTCTTATTCCAGATTTAAAAAAGTGAATCATGTCAATATCCGTTAACCTTCGTCTTCCCGGGGGGGTACAAATGTACCCCAGAAAACAATTTTTCTAGAATATTTTCCAAAAAAGTGGATATTTTTTGTGACTAGTTTTATTTTGTGTCAGTAAGGGCTTTGCACATAATTAGTGATCATCAAAAATTTTCTATTTATTTATTTTTTAGAAATAATAATTTTTGAATAGCGTGGGGCACATGTACCCAATGACGTACCCCACGTAGGAATCTATGGCTACTCTATCAAGTAGTCACCTTGCAGGAAATTTGCAGGTTGGAAATAGATTTCCAACCTGCAAAATTTAAAAATCACGATAATAGAGCCAATTAGGAAGTATCTGTGGAGCAGGAAGAGAAGGAAATTTTACGGGAAGTAGAAAGCGGAAAAATGATTTAAAAATCGAAAGATAATACCATTTCCTAACTTTTTTTTTTTTTTCGCTAACTGTACTCTATAGGTTGATTTTATCTATTATAACTGTTTAGTATAAAAAAAATCATGTTTAGTTATCAGAAGTATCATTTTTATCATGGGGTACGAATGTACCCCACGTGGGAATCTACGTAATTTTTTTTGACGTGGGAAGATGAAGGTTAATAGCTCTAATTCTACTTTCGTCATTCGTAACATGCAATCAAAAGAATAGCTAGGTAATGTGTAATAATGTACTGGATCCAACTTATATGCAGTCAATGCACTCTCTCGAAAATTTTCAAAAACATCACATATCAGAAGAGTATCAGATTTTAGGTACAGATCTGAATATTCTGCAAGATTTTTACAGTTGAATACCCGCCAAACACGCTTAGCTCTTTCATTGTCTAAATCGCTAATATGTTCTCTCAAATTGTCATAAAATTCATCCTTGCTTGGTAGACATGGGTTATCCATTTTGCTGAAATCGGTAATGAAACTATATGGAAAAAACACCCTTTTGCCTCATCAGATTAAATTCGTCATCAATGGGGAAATTTTTCCTTGTTTCTTTAAACTGATCGATTGATAGGCCAGAACCCAAGTTCTCCAAAGATGTCGACAAAAAATTGAAACTATCGATAAAACGTAACTTTAAATATTTCTTTTTTATGTTACCGTTTTTATCAACTTTAGAGTGTCCACCTGATCTGTACTTCCCAGTTAAATGACAGTGGTCGCGAACTATCTTATCACTTTTTTCAAACGGTATCTCACATAGTGGCACACATTGCAATTTGTATGCTGTTCTTTTTCGGCTGCAGTTAATGGGATCATTGGTTTGAAATCCTTTAAATGGATATTGTACAATTCTCTCAAGTCTTGTTCTAGACGAGATACGAACACTTTAGTGGCATCATTGCCTCGATATAGCTCATACTTTGTTAGTGAATCATCGAAAGAACATTTAATTATATATGCGAATGCATACGGCTGGTTTTTGGCTGTATGTAATGTATAAGATTTTATGGGGTCCGGTTCTGTAGTATGTTTGGGTTTCAAAATTGATTCAAAATCAGCATAAACCACAAATGGAATTTTTGGATGCTTTTCAAAATTTTTAAATTTTAAAATATTTCCCGGAACTAATTTACCACACTTATCAAGCTTTAATTCTGTTGATGGCATGTATGAATGTGGTTACAATCGTGATTCTGATGCATGGCCAAAATTTGTGCAGAATGGAAATATAATAAACAACCGTCACAAAAGTAAATTTTAGGCTTATGAGAACGAATTTGGCTTGAAACCAATCTAGAAAAATGTTAAATACAACAGTAATGTGTTTTAACACACCCAGAATTACATATGTGATCATTATCATCATTTGAACAATCTTTGCTCATCATCAATAAATTTACATGAAAATTCAATTTTTTACCGGAATAACGTAATGGTCCCACTACTTCATAAGTGGTTTTATTATTTTCAGATTTACTTTCTAGACCATAAACATTCACCGATATATTATTCAATGATTCAAAAATGCTGATATCCCTTAGGGCGGGTATTATAAAACTGCTTTGACAGTTAACTTGAAGTTAACTTTTTGAATTACATGTAATTCCAGAAGTTAACTTTAAGTTAACTCTCAAACTAGTTTTATAATACTCGCCCTTAAAGTAATAGGCAATTCAATACCTGTTAAGTTCAAAAGGGTAGAAAAATGTGGATACGATACTGGCTGATCCGGATGCGTTCTTGCAAGGCACAATGCTGAAGTTATTGCCCACGCGAAGCAATGTTGATCTTCATTTTTCACATAAATAATTGCTTCCTTTCTCAATATGGGATATGGTAACTTGATGTATGAAGAACCACCAATGGGACTAAATTTTTTTGTACGACGCACTAAATACACAGAAAATCGGTTTCGGTCAAAATGTCTCATTTTTTTTTTTTTTTTTTTTAGCATTTATTTATTTATTTACAGTATTTACAACATCATCTTAAAACTACCTTATCCTACCTATTACTTAAATAGACTAATTAAATGACGCTCGATGAGCGTCGGCCGGTTTTATGGCCAGATCTATTTATAAGTAGGGGGTGGTAGTGGCAACCAGTTTCTTTATAGCGCTTTACTGGGGCTATTAGGGCCCCTTATAGGCTAATTCCGGTTCCAACTTAAAAGCGGTTGTGTCATATTATAGTCCTGTATGTCATTCCGTAGTTACCGCGATTTGTTGAAGGGAAAACCAGTTCTAAAAACCCTTCTTCTCGTTTACGTGTTAAGTATCGTCTGTCGCGTAGCGCTTGTATCAGGACAGCAGAAGGCATTCAAGGTTGAGCGGTTTGCCCAGTTTAATTTGTTTGCTGAGTAATGCTGAGTGCAGTGGGTCGGTTGCTCAAGAATGTGCGAAGTTAGTTTTCGCACATCCTTGCGCTATTTTACCGTTTGTGTTAGATTGTTTCTCGCATTCACATTTTCTGCTATCCTGGTACGTGTGTCTGGTAGTAGATTGGCAGTCGGTGGTGTATGGGCCGATGCGTTACTGGGTTTTGGGGGTCGTGTCTGAGGGTGGCCAGGTCTCTGGTTAGTGCAGGTCCGTGGATGGTTTTCGCGAAGAATTTCATCGACACCTCGTTGAAATACTCCAAAATTGTGTCGATTTCTGCGAGTTTATGTACTTCAACTGTTCGGGTGTCCATGGGGAGTGAGAGTGCTGTCTTGAGTATCCGGTTTTGGTAACATTGCAGTATGAGTTTTTGGGAGTTGCTGATAAAGTTCCATGCGGGGGCTGCGTAGAGTAGGGTTGGCCGTATGATGGTTTTGTAGATGTGTATGCGGTTTCTGGGGCTGAGGTATGAATTTGGTTTCATGATCGGTGCCAGAAGTCTTTCAGCCCCGTACGCCTTTCGTAAGGTGTTTGCCACCTGAGGGTGGCCATAGAGTCCCTTGTCTAGGACCACCCCCAGGTATTTCACTGCTGTTTTGTTTTGTATTTCTACGTTGTTTATTGTTAAAGGTGGTTCCATTGTATTGTTTGTCCGTTTTCTGGTTAATGTCAGTAGTTCAGTTTTTGAGGAGTTTAGTGTGATTTTCCAGTCTCGTAGGTAGGGGATGATTAGGCTGAGATGGTCCACCAGAGCCCTTCTCGCGTCTTCTGCGAAAAAGGCACTGGTGTAGACAGCCGTGTCATCTGCGTACATCATTATGTCAGTGTTGTAAGTTTTTGGTATGTCTGCTATGTATAAGTTGAATAGAGTTGGGGATAATACCGTGCCCTGAGGTACTCCCGCTCTAATTGTCTTGGTTTGTGAATGTGCATGTTCTGTTTTGATTTGGAAGGTCCTGTTGCTAAGATATGACACAATGAGCGATGTTAAATGAAGTGGAAAATTGTGTTTGATCAATAGTTTGTAAATTAGGCCATTGTGCCATACCTTATCGAAGGCCTTCTCGATATCCAGTAGCAGCAGGAAGGTGCTTTCATGGTTATTGAAGGAGATTGAGGCATCTTGAGCCACCTTCGCTACTGCTAGGGTCGTGTTATGTTTTTGTCGGAACCCAAACTGCTCCGGGGGGAGGCAGTTAAGGGTGTCGATTGTCCAGGAAATCCGGTCCAGAAGTATTCGTTCAGCAACTTTCCCCAGTGAGTTTAGTAGAGATATGGGTCTGTAAGATTGTGGTAGAGTAAGGTCTTTTCCTGGTTTTGGGAAAACTATTATGTCAGCTTGTTTCCACGCTAGTGGGAAGTGCTGTAGAGTTATTACTGCGTTTATTATGTGTACAAGCTGCATAATAGTCTTCCTCGGTAAGTGTTTTATTAAATTGTTTCCAATAGTGTCGGGTCCTGGGCTCTTTCTATTAGGTAATTTTTTGATTTTTGTTTTTAGTTCTTGTGGTGTAACCAGAATCGCTTGCAGCACCGATGGTGGTATTGGGTATTTTTGCCTAGCAAAGGCGACCGTCGTGTTCGTTATGTAATTGTGTGAGTTTGTTGTGTTTGGCGTTTCGCTAAAAACAGTCCCAAAGTAGTCGGCAAAAATTTCTGCTTTGTCAGTTTCCTTGTAGTAGCTAGCACCATTGACGATCAGGTCAGTCTTCTGTGTTCCTGGTCGCCTAAGGTTCTTTGCTAGCTTCCACAAGGAGTTGTCTTGGCGTTCTAGAGAGGAAACATACTTCATCCAGGACTGGTTCCTGTGATTCCGTATGTCTCTCTCTATTTCTTTGTTTACGTCCTTGAGTATTTGTCTGTCAATTTCGTTGGGGCGCCTTTGCCATGCTCTTTTCACCCTGTTTCTCTGTTTGATAAGTGCTACAATAGATTCTGGTATTGCGTCAGTCCTTGGTTTGACTGTGATTTTTGTAGCTAATTGGTCTCGAATGTCTTGAATGTTTTTTGTTATATTACCAACTTGCCTTTCCAGTTCTGGAATGTCGTTTATGGCAGTTGGTATTGTGGTGATGTTGTTAAGTCTCTGTTTGTATTGCTGCCAATCGAAGTTTTTGTATGAGTATACCTTCCGATGTTCCTGCACTGGGGGGTGGTTTTTCCAGTACTGGAACACCGGGAGGTGGTCAGAGCCCAGGTTGTTTTTGGCTTTAATGTCTATGCTGGTTAGCCCCTTCGACAATGCAATGTCTAGTGTCGAAGGGCGCTGTCCATTGCTCGGGTAGTGTGTGTGTGTGTGTTAGGGTGGTGGATGAGAATGTTAGGGTTGTTATTCAAATAATTGAAAAGAATGTTGCCTGCCCTATTATTAGTGGAGTTTATCCATGAGGTGTGCCTGGCATTGAGGTCTCCGATGAGCAGTGCTCTTCCATTTCTGGGGAAAAAGGCCCCAATGTCATTCACCCTCCTTATGGCCTCTGGGGGAGCATAGCCCCCCGAGATCCACAAATTGCTGTCGATTTCTATTGTGACAAATTCAATGTTTGTTCTTATGTTTGCGATTCTTCTATATTTAATGCTGTTGTGTATAAGGCAGGCAACTCCACCACCCCTTACGTTGGGTCTGTCCATGCGTTCGATCGTGTAGTGTTTATGTTTAAACGAGTCAGTAGTTTCGTTTCGTTGAGAAACACTATTCTGGGACTGTAATGGTTGATTGTTTGATAGAGGTCTCCTAATTTGGATCTGATCCCATTACAGTTCCAGCTCAGTATTAACCACATTAAAATTTGAAACCGTGAATTTCCTGGCTAAAGAATTGCATGGTGGCTTGAAGTATTAGTGTTTTGTCACCGTTGCAATTCTTTAGTAGTTCTACTAGCCTATTCAGGGCTTTCAGAAGTTCTGATATATTTACGAGCGAGTTAAGCTCGCTCATAGTTTTTGCCAATTTTAAGAAGTCGGTTTGGTTACCACTCACCACTCCGCTCATTACATTGTCTTTTGTTGCGTTTGTTTCTGGCCTCGGTCGTCTGGCAGGGAAGTCTACATTGTACCTCTCGGGTTGCAGCCGAGGTACCAGGCTCTCAGGAGGTATTTGCGTGCGCTGGTTGTTAGCGCTAGTGCTTGGCTTGGTTTGCCATGCCGGTGTTCTGGGTAGTGGAGCGGGGACATACCTCTTGCGCGGTTCTAGTTGCCTGAGCTTATGCAGGTAGATCGGGCAGCTTTCATCTATACTTCTGTGCTCTCCCCCACAGTTGGCACATTTGGAAGTGTTGTTATCGCATGAGGTGATTTCGTGGTTGCCTGCGCACCTACTGCACTTGAGTGCCCTTTTGCAATAGGTGGCTGCATGTCCCAGCCCCTGGCACCTCCGGCATTGCATCACCGGGCGCTCGGATTTCCGGTTTTCCCAGTTAATGCGGACGTTCAGGATGATTTTGACCTTTTGGTTCAGAACCTTAAGGGTGAAGCTCGAATCCAGGATGACCAAGTACATGGCTTCGTACTTGGTCTTCATTCTGTAGATGCTTTTGGGCTTGATGTCATATTTGTCATTAAGGTCCTGGGTCAACTCTGGGATGCTGACGTCCCCTTCAAGGCCCCTAAGCACAAAGGCATGGCCCTTTTCTGCTTTCTCTGCATAGGTATGGTGCTCCAAGTCTTCTGCTTCGAAACTTCGAAGCAGAGTTTGCCAGTCTTGAGTCTGCTCGCCGTAAACAATCGTGGAGTTTTTGGCGTATCGCACGGAGTATTTGGTGATATTTAGTTTCTGGAACAGCTCATTGAGTGTCTTGTGGCTTTGGAACCTCCCCTTGACCACTATTGGGAGAGGTTTTTCTGGCTTGGGAGCAGCTAGCGTTTTGGTTTTAGGCTTAGGGGCGCTTTGTCGGGCTTTCCTGGTGATTTGTTCACTCCTTAGTGAGGAGTTCTCCGATATGGCACTGGCTGTGTCATTGAACTCCGTGTCCGAGGGAAGTGAGGCGTACCTGTTGCTTGTTGGAATCGGCGGTGCGCCTAAATCCAGTTGGCGGATTTTAATGTTTTTCTTGAATCCTATTGTTTTGAGTGGTATTTTGAACTCTGCATCGCCAGCTGCGGCTTCAGTTATGCTGGCGGCTGCGGCTTCTGAGATGCTAGTAGCTGCACCTGTATTATTATTTTGTAATAAGTCGGCAGCGGTTTCTGGTAGCTTTGTAGGTTTGTTTGTTGTTGTGGCGTTTTTTGCATTTGCGGTATTCGAGGAATTTGGCTTGGGCGACCTCGAATTTGGTTTCTGCTTTTTGCGGCTTTGCTTCAGGTTATGGGCGACTTTTAGGTGATTAATCGCCGAATTAATGGTTATGGTGTTGTAAGGGATTGGGTTGGCGTTAGCTGTCATTTCCCTAATCTCCATGGCAAAGTCGTAGCAGTCACTACATTTCCCGTGAAATACTGCTAGCTTGGCCTTCAGGTCTCCTGTTTTCTCTCGCAGAGAGAAGATAGTTGCGGACTCATTAGCCAATGAAACAATAGACATTCCATCTTCCTCGTCCTCGTCCATGTTCCTCTTTACAGAGGTTCTGTTGCGGGTTGGGGGAGATCGCGTTGTAGGCACTTTTAGGAAGGTTTGAATAAATGAAAGCGGTAGGAATTTCCCAGTCCCACGAAGCTGGTTCTTTGTCCGGCGGTCGAACAGAGTCAAAATGTCTCAATTTTTTTATATGATGTAGTCCATGTTGCCCTCATAGTTTACGTGCAAAAAAAATCGAGTAGTTTTCGAGATATAGAGTGTCAAAGTGGTGACATCAAGCCTATGCTTTAGCATACTCAGCACCTATTTTTATCAGTTAAGTTAGCTATAACATTACAAAACTGAAAAAGATTGACCCAAAGGGTTAACAAATCTTCCAAAAAACTAACCCAAATTTTTTATTTTCCCCTACCTCAAAAATAGGCCAGTGAACAAGAGTCAAATATTAATGTTAATGGTGTACGTAAACATTGATATATTGAAAGCACACTTCCGATAACAGAAGATGTGACCAGTATATTGTTTCATCTGATCAGAAAAAAATCTTATTTTCCCCATTCATTTCTCACTTCTCAAGAGAAAAAAACATCAAATCCTTCCCCAAAAAAAAAAACGGATTATATAATCGGAAAGATAGTTTTTTGGTGGAATTTCCCATATCACAGGGGCGTGTAAGCATTAAATCTTTACCGGAGAAGGAAAAAACATATGTAAATTCCGTTTCAACGTGATAATACTGCACTGCTGCTGAACTTGTGCATATTATGGTGATTTTTATGACATAAGAAGATTCATCTTTTTTTTTCCAAGGAAAAGGTGCATACTTTTTGTAATGTTTAGTTTTTAGTGTATTTAGAGTTTTAAGTATTTAGTGAACTTACCTTCTGGTTGTCGTATCAGTTTACCGATAGTGTGAACAGGGTGTGAAAAATGGCAGGCAGAAGGTTGGGGGTTGGCTATGAGCATGAACAATGGAAGGGTGGTTTTTTGTTGATTTAGATACAGTAGTCTAGTAAATGGTTTTTCCAAGTTTGCATGTGCATTTTCCTTTCCTAGATACATAACACTTTCTTTTTCCATATGTGAATGGAACGTCGAAAAGAAAACGGACAAAGATATGTTTTGGAAGAAGATCATATTACATTTTTATGTAACATGAAACAAGGTATTTCTGACGAATTTTTATCAGTAATATCCAACTATTCTTCCAGTCAGTCTAAATATTGATAAGGTGCGACAATCATTGCTTCTGAGATTTAAGCCTGAGAATAGGGGCTATGGGGCTTTAACACGTCAGGAGTATTCTGCCAAATAATTCTTAATCCTCAACCTGACAATCTCAAGGCCATAGCAGTTATAGATGCTACATATTGCCAAATTCAAAAAAGCTCAAACTTTCAAACATTGCGACAATCTTATTGCGTCCATAAAGGATATCATCTTGTAAAACTAACTATACTATTGCCACTATTGTGGCACCAAATGGCTACATACTGTCGGTCATTGGTCCTCACTTTTCTGACAGTAGTAATAATGATGCGGCAACTGTAAGCCAAGCGCTGCAAGAAGATGTGGATGAAATCAGAAACTTTTTTGACGAGGATGCCGTGATGCCATCCCACTTTTGGATCAACTTTGTATTAACCATAGAATGCCATGCAGCGTGAGAGCGGGAGAACATCAGCTTTCAGTGTATGACGCCATTTTAAGCCGATTGGTAACGAAAACCAGATATGTTATCGAGGTGCGCAATGGTCGTTACAAATCGATATTTTATTCCTTTGATCACAGCATATCAGCACTGTTCATCTTTCTGATTTCCTAAATATCTCTGGAGCTATAATAAATCGCTATTTCGGCCCTATCCTTATGGAAGGTGCAAATGCAGAATTTGCTCAAGAACTTCTGCACAGAGCGATTGGACCAAAACATTTAAAATTTTTTGTAGAGGAGAGAGGACTTATAAATAGACGTAGTAGGTGGGTACAACTGGGAAATCATCATGTACCAAAATTACCTGTACTGAATGTGGAGTACCTTAGGGATTCAACAATTGGTACAGATCAATTAAAATTATCGCCCTCTTACATTCAAGATTCACGACAAAGAGAACGTCTTCAAGAAATTCACATTGATTAAGCTAATGAGTTAGCTAATACTATAAGAGTGCGAATTTTCTCGAGATTTCGGAATGCGGTGAAATACCAACTGTGGATAGAATATAACAACGAGGAAGTACTGCTGTACTTGTAAAGCCGGAGCTCACACTCTGGGGACATGTGCACACGTTGCAAGTGTAGTTTGGCTATTAGGACAAGCAAGACATCAAAATAATACGAAATATCCATCCACCCGACTCCTTCAAACAATATTGGATGCTTCAAACAGGCACAATTGGGAATTAGATCCTAAGAACTAATTTAACTTGTTTATAATAAATAGGTAATGATAAGTGGCAGGGCCGTGCGGTGACATTTTGAATAAGGGAAGCAATTTTTGAAAACCCAAGTACCCATTTATAATGTAATTCGATTCTTCGATAACTATTTGCAAATTCGTCAATAACGTCATCATAAAAACATGAATGACCCCTCATATTTTGGAGCAGTTTTTTTTTTCCAATCGACAACAGCAATATTTGGGATAGTCACGAAATGGATAGCCTTTAAAACAAATAACCTATTTCCGCGATAACTTCTTCGTCCGCTTAATGGACGTACTACTTACATATGCAGCAGGTGGAAAGTTCAATAACCTCTCGACGCATAAGAAATATAACTTGAATGCAAACATTAGAGAAGCTAGCGGCCGGCTAGGCTCTTGATAATTTTATAGCTAACTTAACTGATAAAAATAGGTGCTGAGTTTGCTAGAGCATAGGCTTGATGGCGCCACTTTGACATTCTATATCTCGAAAACTACTCGATGTACCCCCCTTTTTTTGCACGTAAACTATAAAAACAACATGGACTACATCATATAAAAAATTCAGACATTTTGACCGAAACCGATTTTCTGTGTATTTAGTGCATCGTACTATTTCCAGATAGAGATTTTTTTGCAAGGACCATCCTAGAAAAAAAAAATGAAAATGAGCATGAATTTAACAACATTAGAGACACCGATATGACAATTAGAAATAATATTTTAATAAATAACAAACCGGGATCTTTTTTCTCAAATTCCGAAGCCCGAGTCTTCATTTTATCGACAAAAAATTGATATATGCATTCCAGATTTGCTGCTTCATCTATAATTTCATTTGTTGTATTGAAAGATTTTTCGCTATTGGTTTCGATCGATGGGAGTAGATATAGGCCAAATACTTCCATATTCACTTTGATTGTGCTGTGGATTTTAATGACTTTATTTATCAATTCCAATACATTTTTTTTTCAGTTCATTAAACAACAATGTATATTCCAAATAATCATTATTTATAGGATATAGTCTGTAGCTGCATATTTTACACTTAAATGCAGATCTAATAATGTGGATGTTTGGTGATAATTGAATGAGAGCATTGTTTCTATGTTGAATCGTCCTTGCGTGTCGTGCAACTCGATTCTCGGGTATTAATATATTGCAACTTGCACACATAATATTGTTTCTCGATGTTGAAGGATTCGTATTTATCGCGAAAGTCTTTGCAGATGGACCATTTCCTGCATTCCTCGACGTTGAAGGGTTCAAATTTACGGCAATAGTTTTTGCAGATGGACCATTTTCTGCATTTCTCGACGTTGAAGGATTCGTATTTATCGCGAAAGTCTTTGCAGATGGACCATTTCCTGCATTCCTCGACGTTGAAGGGTTCAAATTTACGGCAATAGTTTTTGCAGATGGACCATTTTCTGCATTTCTCGACGTTGAAGGATTCAAATTTATGGCAATAGTTTTTGCAGGTGGACCATTTTCTGCATTTCTCGACGTTGAAGGATTCAAATTTACGGCAATAGTTTTTGCAGGTGAACCATTTTCTGCATTTCTCGATGTTGAAGGATTCAAATTTACGGCAATAGTTTTTGCAGGTGGACCATTTTCTGCATTTCTCGATGTTGAAGGATTCAAATTTACGGCAATAATTTTTGCATATCTATTTTTACATGAATCTTTTTGATGGCGAATTTTGTTGTAGCTGCGAGTGCACGTTTCACCACAATTTTCACACGTAAAATACATTTCACAAAATTATGTAGAAACCCGAAACTAAACATGTACTTAGAACGCTGATTTATTACTGATCCACACCAAAACCAAAAAATTGAAATTTCACATATTTGTGGCGGTAGAGGTGAATTTTCAAATATTACTATGAGGTAATTAATATCCTCGATGACGAAGGTATATCGCCCTCATGTGCCTGCTTGTGTTGGTATATCAAAATGCATTTTTATGGTATCAAATTACACATAGTTTGACACTCATTTTCAAAAACACATGTTGAATGCACCTGCTATATTAAATCACTGGTTTACTCTAGAACAGCAAACAACATGTAGGTATGACGCCGCTGCGATATATCGCCCACATGTGTTTACTGTAGCAAATTACACATCGTTTAACTCCCATTTTCAAAAACACGTGTATAACGCACCTCTTTTACTCCAGAATACCAATCCACATGTGTGATGCAGCATGCACCTGCGACATCAAATGACATGTGGGGGTGTATCAAATTACTGAACACCTGCAAAATGGGGAGGAGAAATCAAACAGTCTATCTGTTACTGCTAGGCCCTGCCTCCTCTTTGTCTACTGTTGTTACAGAATAATTAGAATCTAACTGGCTTTGACTAAGTCTTGATGGAACTACTCTAAACTTCTTCACAAAGCTGCTGGTCGCTTGTTCATTCTCTATAAACAAACATCTACCTATTTTTCTAAGAAATATCATTAAAGGTCTATTCTCACGCTTCACTCAGCTCGACGACGCCGCGATGAAAGCTGTCGCTAGATAAATATTTCATTGATTTAAATGTAAAGTGTAGTGCAGTGTAGGTGGGAATCTATTCATTTAAAACAATTAAATATTTATCTAGCGACAGTTTGCATCACGGCATCGTGTCGCGTCGCCGAGCTGTGTGAAGCGTAAGTCAGAATAGACCTTAGAGCGTAAATAGATTGCTTTATGTGCTTGCCTTAATTCGCAATTGAATTAGGAATTAGCTTACCTTAATTAATTTTAAGATTCAGACCTAATCAAAATAAATAGTATGTGAAAACATGGAACACGCGCATCAGCGCAGCTCGCAGCAAGGGTCTATTTTATATATTTCTAATATTATATTACTAATGCGCAAGTTCGTCCCCATACTCGACCCTCGACCGGCACTCGGCAGAGCACAAAAGTTGTTATACCTACGTAAAAAATTTTTCTTTTTTCTATTTGTGCGATAGATTCGAAGGTTTTTGTGTGGTATTGACTTTGGGGATGTTTTATTTTTGGATACCATTTGGAGAATTAATTAATAAAAATGAAATTAAAAATAACTCCAACCTTTTCACTTTGGAGCAAAAAATCGAGTCAATAAATAATTCGGCATTCATTCTTTATTGATAAAAGAATTGGTGTCTTTTATCAATCGCGTATCCATAAAAATTAAATTAACACAAAAAACTTCTGTATTCAAGACAATGAATTCCAAGTTGGATTCCACTTAGTTCACTTAGATTAAATATCCCTTAAGTGATAGCCGTGCAAATGGCCATCAAATACATACAAATTAATTGAGGAATATCACGTCATAAATTAATCAAGTATCAAATGAATCAATCGCCTTCTGTTCTGTTGTACAAGTACAGCTACCTATGACCTACATAGCTCTCGATACATATTGATTCGTCAAATACTGAGCGATTAAAAAAAATAAGTTTTTTAATTCAATCTTCAACACAGCAAGCACTTATAATAAATTATTTATTTGGAGGCTTAAAATGAGTTTTGGGCGTGGCACCCGAAAAAAAATTCTGCATCCGGCGGCACCTGTGGGCACCTGTGGGCTTCACCTACTGGGCCCTACTTTAGGTGTGAACCTTTTTGCGTATAGACCACGAGCCGCCACTGGTTGAGAAGCTCTACCCCCCCAGAATGGTGCTCTAGATAAGCCACTGATACATGATGATATGATTGGCGCAGAACCTAGAGATAAAATGTGTTTATACTTTTTCATTTATTGTCAAACCTCAAAGGCTCGTACAAAAAAGTTGCGAAAATGCTTTTTTGATAGATCCAACTATCTTCTTTCACTTAGAAAAATAGTAAAAAAAAAATTAAAAACAAAATTATTTACATAGGTATTCACATTCTCTGGCATCAAATCCAGATAATTGACATGATTTCTAAGTTCACTAAATCATTTATAAACGATACTTATTAAATTCAACTTAAAAAATATTCAAATACCAAACTACGAGCACTTAAAACCTATACTTTACACAAAAATGTTCGAAAAAATTGTTATTACAAACAAAATTCTCTTAATCAGAACCAATTTCTTCCACGTTTTCAGTAACAGTTGCCTGTTTTTTTAATTCAGGATTCCTTGATTTGGCTTTTCTAGACGAAGAAAACTAAAACAAAATACTTTTGTTTGTAAAATGTCTTTACTTAACACCTCTTTGTCCATATTTAAGTTTCGCTGCAGTATAACTTCAAGAATTTTGGATTTTTTCGAGGATATTTTTGAATCCTTGGAACCCCTTTTCTACAGAATACTGTTCAGTTTCACATAGGGCACTTATAAAAAGAATTTTGCATCCGCTCTATTTATGTTGAAGTTGCGAATCAAAATTGTTTGCCAAGGGTTTCAATACTTTTGTTTTCCTCAGTTGTTTCTGCAGATAATTTCACATCCTTTCTATTTATGTTGACCTGCAAATCCAAATATAGTGCTGGACAAATGAAGTGGATATTCTATTTTTTGAACTAAATTTTGGGATCGAATATCTCGACAAAAAAAAATCGTATCGATTCGCGATTTTCAGAGATTGATGGCAAATTTTATTGAGAATAAGAGGATTTAATAATAAAAATGAACATTTGTTACAAATGTTGTTATACAGGGTGAAAATGCAAACCAATACCTAAAGTTGAAATTTTAATTGTTACCGAACATTTCGAAAAACGATTTGGGGTACAAATTTATTGTGATGGGGTGGTCTACTGATCAGTTGGAAAAAACAATTTCAACAGTTTTCCATAATCTGCAATGGCTCGAAAAATATGCCGATTTCTTTGAAAGGATCTTTTCAAATTTAGGATCTGTGAATTCTCACTGAATAATTGAGTCGCCTCTGAAAAATAAATCATTGCTTGACATAGGTATCCGTGGAAACAAAAATGCAGTATTTGACAGATTGTCGGTTCTTTACTCAGTTCTTCATTTAATATTGTTGAAATTTCCCGATTGAAAGCCCGTTTCGAGGAGACCCAAAACGTAAGGTACCGACATGGAGGCGGACGTGTACGTTTAGTTACACCCAGAATCCAGCGAATTCTGATAAGAGAAGTCCACAGAAACCGGACAATGAGCTCAAGAACAATTAATGATACAGTTCGACAGCAAACGGGAATAGAAATGTCTGATCGTACTTTAAGGAGAACTCTCGACAGAAATAATGTGAGGTAATTGTATAATCTAGAGAAGAAAAAGACAAGGGAGACCCCAGTGTGTATTCTGTGCATAAATTTTATTGAATAGCAGAGCGCTTTCGGCCGTAGGCCATCTTCAGTGCTTCCTGAAAGTAATCAAATAACCTGAATGAGATTTTGAAGGTTGTAACTAGTTGAGTTGATTAGCTAATCGGTTATTACTTACTTTGTCAGGAGTACATCGAAGTCAGAAATTGTAAAAGAGCACCACATACTTAATGGAACGAACATACATTTAAATTATTGCAAAACATTAAACATTTAGGTGTAAAAACATTTAGGTGTAAAAAGGGGGCCCTAGGGCTGAACCATGGCAATTACATTAATTAGTTTGGTCTCAGACAACGTGTTCTTTTTCGTTTTGTAATTAATGCTGGATGACACAGGAAGAAAGTCAGCTGATTTTCAAAGACTAACCGCGCAAGTGTGAGCTACGAGGGCAACTCCAAAATTGCAGTTCAAAAAATAAGAATTTCGAAAATCGTTTAAGTTTTCGTTTTTTATAAATAGAGCCAGACTAAATTTTAAAAAACAATAACTCTATTGTAAGCAGGTCTAGATGGAACTTGATAATTTCAATCAAGGCATGTGAGGTCAGACGAGTCAGTTGAAGCAGGACATAGAGGTCGAGAGTTGAGAATGCTTTCTATTTGAGCTAAGACCGTAGTCAATTGCTCGAATATTAATATTGTTTTACCAATAATTCTCCGCAGATGAAATTTGGTTGATTTTATGCCTGCCTCCCAGTGAGGGCTTGAAGGCGGAATAAACTTCCACTGAACTTCCTCGGAAGACAGGACGTTTAAAACGAAGGCTATTGTTCTCTGCAATCTTGTTAATTTCGAGAATCTTTTAAAGTTTAGAGAAAATTCAGGTATTGCGACATATGAGACCGTTCTTTGTTCAGGAGGAGATCGTATTTCAGAGAAAGAGGGCGCATTTTGAACAATAAAGTTAGGGTCAGACAAAAAGGATGGGCCATGCCACCACAAATCGCTCCTGAGTAATGTGGATGAGTCTGTACCTCGAGAAATCAAGTCTGCAGGATTGGATTTGGAGTCGATGTGACGCCATTGAGAAATTGAGCTAAGTTCGTGAATCTCTGAGACTCGATTTGCAACAAAAACTGTCCATCTAGATGGAGTGTCATTCAACCAGCTGAGAACAATTTCAGAATCAGTCCAAAGCGCAATTTTTGAAAATGAGTAAGAGAAGACTGATTTCATCCTGTGAACAAGTTTAGCCAATAAAACAGCTCCGCAAAGTTCAAGGCGAGCAACTGAGACTGTCTTTAAGGGAGCTACCCTTGATTTCGAGCAAATGAGACGAGAAGAAACGGAACCATCTTTATAGATAACACGTAAATAAATTGCAGCTCCATATGCTGAAAGACTTGCGTCCGAAAACCCCTGCAATTCGAAATCCAAAATGTCGCTTGCGGTGTGCAACCATCTTGGCACGGATATGTTGGGCAGATCCTTCAGTCCGTTTGAAAACCGTTTCCAAACATCAAGTAGATCTGAGCTCAGGGGATCATCCCAATCCAACCTTTTTAACCATAGCTGTTGCATGATGATTTTAGCCAAGATGACTATAGGACTAATCAAACCTAACGGATCGAACATTTGGGATAGTTGGGAAAGGACTTGACGCTTTGTAATAGCAGAATCATCGGGCACCGAGCAAGTTATCTTGAAGGAATCGTCAACAGAATTCCAAGCAATACCCAGAACCTTGCTCAGAGGTTCCCGTAGCAAAACTTCATCTGAATCAACCCTAGTGTCAGCACTAGTATACATCGAGGGCTCATTGAAACACCATTTGTGCAAATGAAAACCACCTTGTTCTAACATAAGAGTGAGTTCCGTGCGGAGTCTCTTCAAATCATCTTGAGAGTTGGCGCCTGACAAAATATCATCAATATAACATTGATTTAAAGTGGTATCCGAAGCAAGAGGAAAAGAGAGGGCATTGTCTTGAGCTAACTGAACTAAACACCTTGTTGCCAAATATGGTGCCGCTTTTGTCCCATAAGTCACGGTTTGCAATTGAATACACCTCAAATCTTCATCAGGGTTGTCTCTCCACAAGATGTTTTGTAAGTGCAATTGGGCGGGGTTGATTTGTACCTGACGGTACATTTTCTTGATGTCAGTGGTGAGAACATACTTAAAAGTGCGGAATCTGCATAGAATATCAACCAGGTCAGGTTGCACTGTGGGGCCCTTCAACATTACATCATTCAGAGACAAGCCGTTCGTGTTCTTCATCGAACCGTCAAACACCACGCGAATTTTAGTGGTTGAGCTTGACTCCTTAATTACACAATGGTGTGGAAGAAAATACGGCATTGGACTAGAAGATGCATTCAAGGAAACATATTTCGCATGATTTAATAGCAGGTATTCGTCGATGAAGGCCTTATAACGCAAGAATAAATCGTTATCTCTATGGAATCTTTTTTCAAGCGAAAAGAATCGTTGTCGAGCCAACATGAAAGAATCACCAAGGAGTCCAGAGGCACCTTCATCCTGAAAAGGCAAATTCACTTGGATCCTACCGTCAGACAATCGTTTAGTGGTTTCCTGAAAGATACTTTCACATTTTTTATCTTCTGGAGAAACAAACCTTTTATGAGGGTACTCCTCTAAGTTTCAAAATTTGAGTAGAAGCTCTTCCAATGAAGGACTAGAACAAAACAAAGAGACACTCACAAGAGAATTCATCGCTCCGTTTTCGCTGGGAACTGGACCACCTATTACCCAACCTAATCGGGAATTTTGGATAGTAGGCAGATTTTTGCCAAGAGTAATAATACCAGGTGTAATAATTTCATAATATAGATCTGCTCCTATTAACAAATCTATAGGTGCGGGAATATGAAATTCTTCATCAGCCAACCTTAAGTTTTGGGGCAAGGGCAATTTACTTGTGTCCACTCTGACATGAGGAATCACAGACGTAATTCTGTCCAATATGGCACAATGAGCAAAGAGAGAAAACTTTTCGTGTCGAGACAAAATATTCACTTTCACAGAGTGAGTCACTTGAGTTCTAGTGCTACCTATTCCTGAAATTGGTAGATGAATTTTAACCGAGGGCGATGCTAACTTCTTAAACATATGTGAAGTGATAAAAGTCGTTTGAGATGCGGAGTCCAATAGCGCACGTGCAAGCACATTGCCACGCTCTTGGTTTAAAATGAATTTAAAAATTAAAAAAAAAATTGTAAAGAAAAGATACCTAAATTGATAAAGAACAAAAGTGCTTTTGGATCAACGCGTGTCTTGAGAGCACAACAAATTAATCCCAGCTCAGAAAATTTATTGGAGAGTAGGGTGGGTTTATTTATGGGCGCCACTGGCTGACAGACAGGATAGCCAGAATCCCTCAGGATGTTTTCTGAAACGCACCAACCCAATTACACTATAAGAGAAAGCAGTTAATAAAAAAACGTTGTCCAGTATTGTATAAGCTTGCGAAGCCAAATGAAACACTAATTAAATTCAAGAGCTTGTTTTTAATCTTTAAAAAAAACAGAAGGACAAAATGAATCCTAAAAAAAAAATATTATTATCAATTCAGTCAATAATTAATCGATCTACCTAAATGTAGTAATTGATAATCAGTAATTAATAATGAAGTAATTAATAATCAGCAAAATAATCAATAATCAATAGTACATCATTAAACCAACCAACTCAATGTTGCTCAATTGTTTAACCTCAAATAGTACCACGATTATCAAAATATAAATCAAAGTTGTTAATTACAAAAAACCAATAAATTACCTTGTCTTCTTGATTACCAAAAGTACCTAACTTCGTAACTCTAATACCTCGGTGATCACTTTGGTTTACATACCAGGCTATAAATTTATAAACAGTAATTATACTCAAGGTAATCAAAGTAGGGATTTGATCAATCAATAATTGGAATGTTTGTAAGTCGCTAACTTGAGCTACACAATCGGTTATTAAACGGATATTTAATAAAATTGAGCATAAAATTTAATTGATAAAATTGACCATAAAATTTACTTGAAAATTTACAACGGGATTACCCAGAAAAGAGTTTTGGTAAATATAAAAAAAAATGATTAGATATTATGATTTTATAAAGAAAATTTAAAGAATGTGAGTTTACATAACAAAAAAAAAACTTGTACGGTAAAAGGGTTTCTACGATACCAATCCTAGATCAAGTTCTTCGATCCTGCGGTCACTGTTTATTGGAGACACTCAGGCCATGAGCCGCTGAATAAAGGCAGATATTTGAAGGGTAAGTCGAAGAACTGGTAGGAAGGAGGTAGAAATCTTGACTGAGAAACCCAGTAAAGGAGAACCCTCAGCATAAAAAAAAAAACCCTAGGAAAGAAAAACTGTTATATAAGAGAACTCTTGAATTTACTTTTATTTTCCAGTCATTAATAAAGAGATTTCCAGCGAACTGGAATTAAATTGCCCCCTTAAAAGAAACTATGAAAAACTTAATTACCTGTGCAACAGGGTTTTCTTGCTTATTCAACAAAACGTGGGACACGTTCAGGAACAGGAATGTCTCCTAATAGTCCTTAGATCGTCGTAAGGGCCAAATCAAATCACCAAGCTAAAGTTATTGAAAGAAAAA
The DNA here is from genome assembly GCA_917834065.1 of Ceutorhynchus assimilis. Lineage (NCBI taxonomy): Eukaryota > Metazoa > Arthropoda > Insecta > Coleoptera > Curculionidae > Ceutorhynchus > Ceutorhynchus assimilis. The sequence continues at coordinate 4,340,588 of OU892290.1, forward strand.
GGGGTTGAAGAAGGAACCACGTGCATATAATAGGTACAAATTGGACTTACCAGACGAACGGTGCTCAAATCCGTAAAACGGTCTAAATTGTAGAAGTCAGGTAAGGTAGAACCAAAAGATAAATTACTACAATTTAATTTTTATAGAGAACCAAAGGGCTTAAATCCCCATAAACGGGTAAAATCAAAAATAACCCTTTATCTCCTTCACCTACGCCTTGCAAGGTAGAAAAGACCCCAAAATTCAACAGGTCAGTTACCAAGTTGACAATTTACTAGTGGAGATGGGCAGGTTAAGCCACAACGATGAAGAAAATTACTCCGACTACACTTCACTCGGAGGGAAACTAGAATTCAATAACCGAACAAACAACACTTTGACACTAGGCAGATACCTTTATGAATAAGAAAATAAGGTATTTCCTTATGGATTGAGTACAAGTTAGAAAATCGAACGATGAATAAATCGACAAGCAGAGCACATCCTTATGGTTAACTGTCATCGAACCGCGTGAAATAGCCGTGACTGAAGTTGGCTGCTAATAAAACTGGACAAACATCACAGGGAGCGGTGCTACGGTACCCAAAACATTGCACCAAACCACAAGGAGCGGCACTCCGTAACTAAATGCAAATTAGGGCAAATTAAATACCGAATTTTGAGGTTACGTATGAAAATGTTTGTTTACAAAATAAATAACTCTGCCGTTTTAATTAATAAGTGTTGCTTGTTAATTATTATGGTAAAAATCGTTGTTGCAAAAGTAATCTTCAATAGAGGAATATGTACCCATTACAGAATAAAATTTAAAAGAAACAAAGGTAAATTTTGGCACGTTACAACTCCCCCTCTCCTTCAACAGGAGGGAAAGTTACAAAGGAACTTTTCCGACGATCCGACTTGTGAGCTTACAAAAAAAAAGTGACTACTATTATCGATAGATCAGGAGACTAAGCAAAATGCAAGGTGTACAGAAAAAAAAATTCACAAATTAATGTGATTCAACTTAAAGCTCAAGGCTCAACACCATAATAAGAATAACCAACACCTATCTGGTGCAACTTGCTTACTAAAGTTAAAAGAAAATAAATGAAAAATAACAAAACAAACAATTAAACAACTTGATCGTTCTCCCCATCGGTGTGCGTCAGCGACCCCCAGGACACTTATAAACAACAAACAAAAAGTGTTTTACATAATTTTATTAATCAATAAAAGATGTTGGGGTAAAACGTTGAGCCAGCATTGCGTAAAACCCGGTTAAGTGCGGGGCACCTCGTTTACTGGCCTTGTTCATGCATGACCTGGAAGTAGCCTCTGAACACCGAAATGGAAAACGAAACGGCGGGTAGGGAAGAAAAGATAATAAAATAAGATAAAAGAGAGAAAGGAGATAGTTCCTAAGACCCGCCTAACAAAGGAAGGTGAGCTAAAGCGCAAACCAAGCTGAAAGGATACCGTTAAAAAACTAATACCCGAAGTCCCTATGAGAATAAAAAAAAAATATAATTTTGAAGGTTGTTCCGAACTGTGACACTTCCACCAACCCTGGACAGTCGGCCCGAGAGGAGCTGAGGTGACCCACAGTAGGCAAATCCCCCCCTTAATCCTTGGCCTAACCCAAGTTGTTACAGAAGGTCAGAGATAAGCCCCCCCATGAACGACCCTTCCATCCAGACACAATGAAATGCCCAGTCTGGTGGAACCTGTCACAGCTCAGCCTATGTGAGCCAAAAATAGGGACAGAGAAAATTCATAACCAATGGTTAAACATCCAAAACATGGTAATCGACTACTTAACCAACAGAACATGTTGGATTCACAGTTGGTCTAAATGAATGAAATAGGTAAATAAAATACGTTGGTCTGAGACTATGGTTGAACAGTGGCGTCAAATGGATCATTGTATGGCTTGAGGTCTTGAACATGCCACACACCTTTGGATTTGCCAAGCTCATCCTGGAGTTCATAGGACCAGGAACCATGCTTGCGCATGACCAAAAATGGACCAATATACGCAGGTGCCAACTTGGAAGTTATATAATTGGCAGCATTGGACAAAATCTTGTTCTTTCGCCACACCTTATCACCCACGTTGAATTTAAGAGGTCGACGACGCAAATTATAGCGATGGGCATTTTGGGTTCGAGAATGACCTATTTTATTTCGAACCTTCTGATACAATTTGACAAAGCCGTCATGACGAGATTTAATGTATGAATCGATATCTGGGGTAGAATTAGGTACCTTATTGGAATAATCACAGCCAAACAAATTATGCTCGCGACCAAAGAGAACAAAATATGGTGTAAAACCAGTAGTCTCACTCGGAGCCGTTCTAATAGCGCAGGCTATTTCATCGAGATGTTCATCCCAACTTCTATGATCTTCCTGTCGGACGTAAGCACGAAGCATAGTTTTAATGACGCGATTCTGTCTCTCGACCGGGTTAGCACGAGGGTTGTAGTTGGCTGTATAAAAGATACGGGCTTTGTAACGCTGACACAAATCTTGGAATTCCCTCGATTTCATTTGAACTCCATTGTCACATGTTAAAAACATGGGTGTACCAAAAAGTAAGAAAAACTTCTCAACAAGTTCCGTCAGAGATTTAGCTTTAGCAGAACGACAAGGATATAAGAACACCGATTTGCTGAAATAATCCGAGATGACGAGAATATAGCAAAAACCCTTCTTCGAACGCGGCAAGGGACCAATATAATCTAGACTTATAGCCTGAAATGGTTGAGTTATATCAGGGCGCTCGCCCATTAATCCTGCTGGACGCTTCTGTTCGACCTTGCTTTGAGCACACTGTTGACATGATTTGACGTATCGAACAACATCGGATTTCATTTTGGGCCAATAATGGACTTGGCGGATCTTACCATAGGTCTTAAAGACGCCAACATGACCAGAAGCAGGAATATCATGGTTACGCTTAAGAACCTCAACCCTCTTATCCTTCGGAACCACAACTTTCCAGTCCTCAGAGGGAGACGATAACTCTGGAATTGAAGATTTAATAAATTTATAGAGGTTGCCATCATGAACTCGCCATAAAGGAAACTTTTCCGGAAACTTTTCGATCTTTTGTATGATTGACAAATACCACTTATCCGTTGTTGTTGTCGAAGAAAAATCAGGAGGATTAAAGGTATCAATGGAATCCAAAGAGATAGGTACAGAACGCGATAAAAAGTCCGGCACGATATGGTCTTTTCCCTTCCTATGAATCAGCTGAAAATCAAATTGTTGGAGGCGCAACTGCCAACGACCTAGACGACCTTGAGGATCTTTTAGCCTGTGAAGCCATAACAAGGAAGCATGATCTGTGATGACCTTAAAGTGGACATGGTCCAAATAGTGACGCAACTTCTCCACACTCCAAATCACGGCCAGGCACTCTTTCTCCGTAACGGTGAGTTTCATTTCCTGTCTTGTCATGGACCGAGATAAATAACATATGACCTTTTCACCGTCATCAAAAATCTGAGTTAGGACAGCACCAAGACCATACGAGGATGCGTCAGTTTGAAGATAGAATATTTTCGAAAAATCCGGAGCAGTTACAACAGGAGCAGTCACCAAACACTCCTTAAGGGCAGTGAAAGACCTCTGACAAGTAGAATCCCAATGCCAACGGACGTTTTTCTTTGTCAAATTAAGTATTGGAGCCAACAGGGAAGAAAAATTTGGCACAAAACGTCTGTACCAGGAGGCTGTACCAATAAAGCGACGGATTTCGTTAATATTGGAAGGGGCAGGAAGATTGATGATTGCCTCTACCTTTTCTGGATCGGGTCGCAACCCTTTGCTGTCCACCAAATAACCTAAATACCTTAGTTCTGGCTTACAGAAACTGCATTTGTCCAATGAAACTACGAGGCCAGCCTTTAAAAGACGGTCAAAGACCTCTCCAACGAGTTTTAAATGTTCGGGAAAAGAGGTAGAAATAATGACAATGTCGTCGAGGTAGACCATGACGTTTGGCTCTAATTCCGGGCCCAAGATGGTATCAACTATTCTCTGCCAAGTCGCAGGCGCATTAGACAACCCAAAAGGCATTCTGCAAAACTGGAACAGCCCTCTGCCAGGAACGGTAAATGCAGTGTATTCACGGCAATTTTCATGAAGTGGAACTTGCCAGAAAGCAGACTTAATGTCGACAGAACTTATGAAACGGGTATTGCGCAAACGATCCAAAATTGTCGATATATACGGAATGGGATAGGCATCCTTTTTGGTGTGTAAATTTAATTGGCGAAAATCGATACAAAAACGGAAGGATCCGTCCTTTTTTCTGGCCAAACAAACTGGACTCGACCAAGGGCTACTTGACTTTTCTATGACACCTAATCGTAACATCTCTTCAACCTCTTCATCGATAAATTGTTGTTTATGAGGAGACACGGGATAATATCTCTGCTTGATCGGTCTTGTTCCAGGCTCCAAAATAATTTCGTGATGAGCTACCTTGCAACAACCAAGCCCAATTCCCATTTGAGAAATTTTGTCTTTCACCAAAGAATCTAAAGCGTGCCTCTCTGAGGGTGATAAATTATCAAGGTCTTGAACGTTACAAATCTCATTGATATTAAGAGGATCAGTAAAATGCCAAACATCCTGACCCATATCAGGAACGATACCCATAGCTTTCCAAAAGTCGATTCCGAGAATAATTTTATGAGACAATTCAGGGAGGACTACGACATCGATAATCTTGGTTTTACCCATCAGGGAAATAGGTGTTTGAATATAACCAATGCTTTTGCAAGTTTGACCATTAGCAACGGTACAGACAGCCGATTGCTTAAATAACTTAAGGCCCAAACTTAAAAGTGTTTCATAACCTGGTAAGCCCACCAGAGTCCTACTAGCACCTGAATCTAGCAAACCCAGCATGGAATAACCTAGTATATTGATTTCGAGGTAAGGACGTTGGTCACCATTGGCATGAGAAATTATATAGTCCAAAATTATTTTCTTGTCGTAATCTAAGGAATTGGCCGACGAATCGAAAGAATCAGAGAGAACGGCACGGCCTAACAATTCCCTCGGGAAGCATTTCCCGAATTCGAACACTTGAGGCAGGAACGAACTGTGACTCCAGGGGCACCACAACGATAACAGTGAGTCTTCTTAGGATCGGGGCAATTGCGATTAAGATGGCCAGATTTTTGACAATTCCAACAAAGTAATCCCTTGAGGGGCTCTTTTCTATGATGTTGAACTTCACAAGCTTCCTCAACATTGTTAAAGCTTGGGGCTTCACTAGAGGGGAATGGAGAATTCTCAACAGCCACAAAGGCAAAATCAGGCTCGACAAACTGTTGCCGTTTCCTAGAGGGTGGTACATAATTTTCGGCTCTATATTTCTTGGTTTCAAGCTTGAGGCATTCAGTCTCAAGTTCCTCCAAGGTATTAACCACAGGGAGTTGAGTCGTATAGAACGGGGACAAATTTCGGCATAGAATGTCAAGCTGAGCTGCTTCAGACAACCCACCATAACGCCTGAATAAGGCTTGCATGCAAGAAAGATAGTCGACGATGGTCTCAGCAGTATCCTGAGTTCTCTCCAAAATCTCCTTGAAAAGTCTGGCCCGATAGTCCGGAGGCTCAAAGTGACGACGCAACAACTCTGACAGACTAGTCCAATCATGAAATCGACCTTTATTTGCTCGGAACCAATTAAGTGCTTTACCTTCGAAAAGATCTATGGCTGACTCAAAAAGCTGTCGTTCAGTCATGCCACGAGCTAGTTGAAGCTCAGAAACTCGCTCGAGAAAGTTATAGACAGTCCACTTTTTTCCATCTCCAGAAAACTTTAAATTCCACTTCTCGATGTGTGGAGGTTTAGGAGCGGGCACAGTTTGTACAATCGGTGTAGAACTGGTAGAAGTTAAGGCAGGATGGCGAGTAGAATGAAGTTGTGGAACAGGTTCCTCATCAACATCTTGAAAATGTCGACTCAACTCAGGATCCTGCCTGGATACTTCCTCTAAGGAGTCCAGAGAAGCCAAAATCTCCACCAAAAGCTCAGCCTTTTCGTCTCGCTCTTGGGTATTTAAAGAAGAATCAGGAATCCTATTAGTTCGATGAAGGAGGTGAACTAACCTCGACTGTGTCGCGAAAAATTTATTTTGAGCACTATCACCTGAAAGTGTTCGGATAGCTTCATGAGCATCATCGAGAAAACCACGGATCTGAGGTTTTTCGTCACTAAATTTCAAATGGTAAGGCGGAAAACTATGAGAACCAGTCTTTTCTAATTTCAAAAGAGGACGCAAAGCTGATCTTAATTTATCCACGGTCTTAGTTGCATCTACATTAACACCACGAACAACAAGCTCATGGATAAGCATCTCTTTCTTAAGATATGAAATATTCATTTTGTAATCCATTTCTGCACTAAATCTGTTCAATACAAATTGCGACCAACAATAAATACACCAATAAACGGCAGGGGAAAAAAAAATATAACCTACAACACGCAATTCAATATTTTTAAAATTTGGGCTCAAAGTTCAGTAGAGTAATGAAAGTAAAAAAAAATGTAATGTAAGATTGAAATATCAAAATATGCACATTTAACACCGCACAGCTGGACACAAATACTGGACGCATTCAGGTATAAATTGAACTTAATCGTTGTCAAAAAAAAATAATAATTAAAGGTAAAAATGACCAAAAAAAAAAATTGAGGAGAAAAAAAAAAAACTTTCTTTTTCAAAAGGCTGCCCCACGTTGGGCGCCAAAAATTTTTTTTTTTTTTTTTTTTTTTTTTTTTTTTTTTTTTTTTTTTTACGGATATGCGCACTCGCAAGGAAATGTCCTATCACGCTCGAGAAGCGGCAAGTGCGCGGGAAAATTTGCCACGCTCTTGGTTTAAAATGAATTTAAAAATTAAAAAAAAAATTGTAAAGAAAAGATACCTAAATTGATAAAGAACAAAAGTGCTTTTGGATCAACGCGTGTCTTGAGAGCACGGCAAATTAACCCCAGCTCAGAAAATTTATTGGAGAGTAGGGTGGGTTTATTTATGGGCGCCACTGGCTGACAGACAGGATAGCCAGAATCCCTCAGGATGTTTTCTGAAACGCACCAACCCAATTACACTATAAGAGAAAGCAGTTAATAAAAAAACGTTGTCCAGTATTGTATAAGCTTGCGAAGCCAAATGAAACACTAATTAAATTCAAGAGCTTGTTTTTAATCTTTAAAAAAAACAGAAGGACAAAATGAATCCTAAAAAAAAAATATTATTATCAATTCAGTCAATAATTAATCGATCTACCTAAATGTAGTAATTGATAATCAGTAATTAATAATGAAGTAATTAATAATCAGCAAAATAATCAATAATCAATAGTACATCATTAAACCAACCAACTCAATGTTGCTCAATTGTTTAACCTCAAATAGTACCACGATTATCAAAATATAAATCAAAGTTGTTAATTACAAAAAACCAATCAATTACCTTGTCTTCTTGATTACCAAAAGTACCTAACTTCGTAACTCTAATACCTCGGTGATCACTTTGGTTTACATACCAGGCTATAACTTTATAAACAGTAATTATACTCAAGGTAATCAAAGTAGGGATTTGATCAATCAATAATTGGAATGTTTGTAAGTCGCTAACTTGAGCTACACAATCGGTTATTAAACGGATATTTAATAAAATTGAGCATAAAATTTAATTGATAAAATTGACCATAAAATTTACTTGAAAATTTACAACGGGATTACCCAGAAAAGAGTTTTGGTAAATATAAAAAAAATGATTAGATATTATGATTTTATAAAGAAAATTTAAAGAATGTGAGTTTACATAACAAAAAAAAAACTTGTACGGTAAAAGGGTTTCTACGATACCAATCCTAGATCAAGTTCTTCGATCCTGCGGTCACTGTTTATTGGAGACACTCAGGCCATGAGCCGCTGAATAAAGGCAGATATTTGAAGGGTAAGTCGAAGAACTGGTAGGAAGGAGGTAGAAATCTTGACTGAGAAACCCAGTAAAGGAGAACCCTCAGCATAAAAAAAAAAACCCTAGGAAAGAAAAACTGTTATATAAGAGAACTCTTGAATTTACTTTTATTTTCCAGTCATTAATAAAGAGATTTTCAGCGAACTGGAATTAAATTGCCCCCTTAAAAGAAACTATGAAAAACTTAATTACCTGTGCAACAGGGTTTTCTTGCTTATTCAACAAAACGTGGGACACGTTGAGGAACAGGAATGTCTCCTAATAGTCCTTAGATCGTCGTAAGGGCCAAATCAAATCACCAAGCTAAAGTTATTGAAAGAAAAAGGGGTTGAAGAAGGAACCACGTGCATATAATAGGTACAAATTGGACTTACCAGACGAACGGTGCTCAAATCCGTAAAACGGTCTAAATTATAGAAGTCAGGTAAGGTAGAACCAAAAGATAAATTACTACAATTTAATTTTTATAGAGAACCAAAGGGCTTAAATCCCCATAAACGGGTAAAATCAAAAATAACCCTTTATCTCCTTCACCTACGCCTTGCAAGGTAGAAAAGACCCCAAAATTCAACAGGTCAGTTACCAAGTTGACAATTTACTAGTAGAGATGGGCAGGTTTAGCCACAACGATGAAGAAAATTACTCCGACTACACTTCACTCGGAGGGAAACTAGAATTCAATAACCGAACAAACAACACTTTGACACTAGGCAGATACCTTTATGAATAAGAAAATAAGGTATTTCCTTATGGATTGAGTACAAGTTAGAAAATCGAACGATGAATAAATCGACAAGCAGAGCACATCCTTATGGTTAACTGTCATCGAACCGCGTGAAATAGCCGTGACTGAAGTTGGCTGCTAATAAAACTGGACAAACATCACAGGGAGCGGTGCTACGGTACCCAAAACATTGCACCAAACCACAAGGAGCGGCACTCCGTAACTAAATGCAAATTAGGGCAAATTTAAATACCGAATTTTGAGGTTACGTATGAAAATGTTTGTTTACAAAATAAATAACTCTGCCGTTTTAATTAATAAGTGTTGCTTGTTAATTATTATGGTAAAAATCGTTGTTGCAAAAGTAATCTTCAATAGAGGAATATGTACCCATTACAGAATAAAATTTAAAAGAAACAAAGGTAAATTTTGGCACGTTACAACATTGGTTCCATTTTCTGAAACTAATAACACCTTTGCTGTAGCAAGCAATATTTGAGAATAGCTTTGAGACAAATGACATGAGCTTGGATTATTGTCTTCTGAGACGTTATCCTGAGAGAGCTCTAGCGCAGCGTGCTCTACTACAACATGTTTATTTGCATCCTGAGAGTGAGGCCTACCATGGGGATTTCTGGGTTGTGCACTGGGTTGTACACTCGGTTGTACATTATTACCAGGTGGTTTGGGTGAAGGCTCATGCACTTGATGCATTGTACTTCCACTCTCTCGAGATTCGTGCAACAGAGAGTGGTGTCTTGCAGAACAAATCCTGCAATTTGACGAGGGACACTGAGACACATTGTGCTTATTACCGAGGCAGTTAAAACACAATTTATTCTGCATAGCAAACTGTTTTCTTTGAGAAGCAGGCATTTTCAAAAATTTAGAGCATTTATAAATCTTATGGTTTTTGAATTTACAATAAAAACAACCTATATATTTATTTGTCAGTTTCTTGAGCGACATGAACTCGTGAACCTTTTTGAGAATACCTATTTTCAGTATTGAAATTATCTGTTAGTGATTCTAACGATGAGCACTTTCTTTCTAAAAAATCCATAAATTCGTCCAATGTAGGCAAATCGTCTGTTTCTCGCTCTAGTTCAAAGTCTTGCCTTGTTGTAGCATCTAAATGTTTAGAGAAAATATAAATTAAAAGCAAATCCCAATTCTCGATATCAACTTGTAGTGCTTCTAACGACTTTAGATTTTTGTTAACCTGAGTTATGAATTGCCTCAAGGCTGTGCAATTATTTTTGGAAATATGTGGGACGTCCAATAGACCCTGCAACAATGAATTAATAATCAAAAGTTTTTTGTCATATCGCTTGTTCAACATTTCATTTGCAACTGCATAATTTTCGTTGGTCATTAACAAACTATTCACAAGGTCCAATGGTTCACCTTTCAAAGCAGATTTCAAATACATTAGTTTTTGCACAGGGGAGAGATTCTGATTTGAATCTATTAGTGCAGAGAAAATATCTTTAAAAGCGGGCCAATCCTTGAAATTACCTGTAAAAGTAGGTACATTTAAACTAGGAAGCTTAACTTGAATTGAATGAGGGTTAATTGGTGGGCCATTAAGCAAGGCTAGAGGTGGTGTGGCTAGAAGTTGTGGGGTGGGCGAGTTAATTGATACCTGAGAAAACCTTTGAATTAAAGATTTTAACTTTGCTGCAAGATTGAAATATCTACCTTCAAATTCATCTCTGTCAGCAGATTGAGTTTCGTCAACATCTTCAATATCATCTTGTACTTCTAGATATGACGCATAAGCTTTGTGTAATTGCACTTCCCTTACAACAAAATCATTAACATCAATATTTGCAACATCAACATTTTGTCGAACAAAGTTTTCAATTCTTGTTATCACAGCCTTTTGCCTGCCTCTTTTGCGTTTGAGGCTTTCAACATCAATTCCTAATTCAGACATTTTAAATTGAAAAAAATAGGTATCTACGCTTTAGCTTTAAATGAAATAAGAAATTTTTTGTTTTTGAAAAACGAGAAAGATTGCAAGAATCTTATAAAAAAGTTGTGGGAAAAGAGTCTGTATTATTCCTTCCTACTTTAAATTAATGTCAGTTAAATTGCAAATAAGTATTTGCCACAGAGAGTGCAAAAATATTCTATGGAACACCCAAACAAACGCACAAAACCACTACAAAAAAACCAGTAGTCACAGTGTGATGAAATTCTTGAAGTTCTGTAGTGAACGACTTTCCATATAGTTGGGGAGCTGGCGTCAAAAACATGCAAGAGTTTTCGCAAGGCGGATATTTTCAAAATAGGTCGTACTTTAGTGCTAGAATGCTAGTGTACAGTCAGCACTCACAGTTCCGGGACAGCTGGCTCTGGGACGCGGGCAAAGTTGTAATTTTAAGAAGCATCTAAACTGTTTTCTCAAAGCTCAAAATTTATAGAAATTTTGCACATTATCTGTTTAAAGATCACAGATAACGTATGTAAATCGTCAGACGTCTAGTTCGTTGCAAAAAGGGGGCCAGACGTCCTCAAAGTTTTTATTTTATGGCATTTTCTTCAAATATATTTGTCAAATACCTGCAAAAATATATTTTGACAGGACACCGAAGAAAATGCCATAAAATAAAAACTTTGAGGACGTCTGACCCCCTTTTTGCAACGAACTAGATGTCTGACGATTTACATACGTTATCTGTGACCTTCAAACAGATAATGTGCAAAATTTCTATAAATTTTGAGCTTTGAGAAAACAGTTTAGATGGTTCTTAAAATTACAACTTTGCCCGCGTCCCAGAGCCAGCTGTCCCGGAACTGTGAGTGCTGACTGTACACTAGCATTCTAGCACTAAAGTACGACCTATTTTGAAAATATCTGCCTTGCGAAAACTCTTGCATGTTTTTGGCGCCACCTCCTGGACTAATAACCATCATAAATAAAATTGAAAGATCTGACCTTAAATTTTCCTTGAAATCCAGGTGGCAGAGTGCCGTAATCTTCAATTTCCAATTTGCAAGGCCACGGGATTGGGCCACAAAACTAGAGCCGCGAGGCCACTGGGGCGTAGCGCGAGGACTGCGATCCTGCAGTCTGCTACAATGGGGCGGAGACTGGATTACTGAGAGTTCACTTTTTTGTTTTCACGAGTCAATGCACACAAGTACTATTTTCAACGTCAAAACTATCCGAATTGTTTCTTGAAACCACTTTGTCTATCAATTTTAATCGGTTGCAAGTCAACAATCCGTGAGAAGAGACCAGAAATTATGTGGGGATTTTAGAGTTCCTTCGATAGAGTGGACCAGATAGACCTTGGGTGGTTTTAATAAAACTCGAACGCGGTTAGTTTTTAATCGTTTTAATTCCAACTCAAAACACTTTTACTACCGCAAACAAACGGATTAGCAAAGACGAACAGTACAATGTTACGATTAAATTAATTATAGCAATTAACAGTGTTGGTTTTTTAACCACGTGGAGGAAGTGCATTGACACGGAACTTGTTGCGCTGAGTGTGTGTAACTGGATGATACTGGAATCGAATCTTCCAGACCGAAACTGTCATTAAAATGTTGGGTTATATTCATTTGTCTATTTTTTGAGGGGCGTTCGATAACATGGGGCGTTCGATAACATAGGGCGTGTTGTGAACCGTCGATGACGTGCAATAAATGACTTGAGTTATTAAAGAAATCTAATGCCCATTTCCACCAACTTTTATATAGGGAGAGAATAGGTAGGGTTTCCCTAATCTAGGAATCCCCTAAAGTTGTGTGTTGGGTTCCACCAGTCAAACTTATGGAATTCCTAGTTAGGTGGTGAAAAGAATAGGCAACATCGCAGAATTCTAGTGACTTTTTGTTTTGAAGGGTTCGCGGTGAAGTCTAACCTGCAAAATTGTTGTGAAGGTTCCTAAATAGTCTATGGTTGGTAAATTCCTAAACATAAACTTAACGTGAATTTTAATATTTGTATTCTAACGTGAATTGTGCCTATAATAGTGTTTATTGTGGTTTGTTGCACGGCAGGCAGGAACAAAAATAATTTAGCTTATAATGGAGCAAGAGCAAAATCCTTGCCAAGATACAAGTTCTTCAAAAAAAAGAGCACCGAATTATGCAAACAACGAAAAGGAGTATTTGCTTAATTTAATTGAAAAGTATAAAAACATAATCGAAAATAAGAAAACCGATGGTGTCTCAGTAAAAGAAAAAAAAGAGACATGGGAAAAAATTTGCCAAGAGTTTAATAGTGCTTCGCCAAGCTTGCACTACAGGCCAATGGAATCACTTAAAAAAACATATGAAAAAATGAAAGAAGAGATAAGAAAGAAAACGGCTGAATTGAAAAAAGAATTGTACAAAACAGGAGGCGGGCCTGGACCTTGTCCTGAGCCAAACAAGAATAGCCGACATGATGAATTGTTGATGTCGATTATGAGCAAGAAATCAGTTTTTGGATTAGGAAGTCAGTTTGATTCCAATATGGGGGTGAATTTACATGATGCCGGGCATGATATGCAGGTAATTTATCACTATTTCTTATTTTTTTCATTAAATTTCAAAAATATAATGTATTTTTAGAATAATTTGAAAAGTTCTGCTGCCACAGGAACATTATTATATGATACAGAGCTGTCAGACGTTGAAAACAATAATGAGGAGGTGATTTTAATAAAATGTAGCTTAATTCGTGCAGATGACCCCAAACCGTTCCTGAATAGAACCACAAAATCAACTCAAACACAAGCGAATGAAACAGTATCAATCAACGGCTTTTTATAGTGAGATTCTTACCTTCGCATTCAGGATCAGCTTGGGATCGTCTCTGCGAACAAAGCTATCATTATTGACTTAAAATAAAAAAGCATGCAAATTATTGCAAATCTTCTTTTTTAGGAAGCATCAACTCAGAGTCATTCAGAGGTGCCTTCATGCAGTAGAAATATCAGCAACGACATAGAAATTATTTATGAGCAACCTGAAAGTCAACCATCGCATGTGTGGAAAAAAAGCGAAAACCTGAAAAGGCCCATTAGCAGTGTTTTAAAAGGAAATATCGATAAGGTATAGCTTCTCACATTTCAGTAAAGTTTCTATAATGATGATGATAATTTTTAGACCAAACAAGGTAAAAAAAAATTTGAAAATTCATCTCGAAGAAGACCAAATACAGTGGTTCCACTAACTTCATCTAGATTGGGAGAAAAGTATGAACTGCTTGTGGATAAAAAGCTTGAATTAGTGGAATGTTTGAAAAAGGAACATCAATTGAGAATGGAAGCGTTGCAATTGGACATTCAATTGAAAAAAAAACATCTCTCTTCTATAGCTTACTCTAAGGATTCTAATGAGTGTTTGCTGGAATCACAAATGCTATATTAGATCTAAAAAATCTAGAGTTATTTACTTGCTTGTGTCTGTCTGTGTTAATTAATTTTAGGAAAATGTGTTTTTGTTTTGGATATAATTATATTATAAATACATTATTAAAATATTCCAATAATAATTATTGTATCTTTTATTTACAAATTTGCAAAATAATCGATTATGTCATTTCTAAACATTTGACCCTGTAGTACTTGTACCCCATCATTTTGGATATCGGGAATATTACCCATTTCTATCAAATAGTCCAAATTGCCCACATCATCTTCGGCAGGGGGTACACCTTCATTCATCTGCACAGCAATATTATGAAGAATTGCTGTAGCAGGAATTAGAGCTAATGTGGTGTTCAGTTGAAGCCGACAACCATAGGCCAGGATTGGAAATCTCCTTTTCCAAACACCTATCAATCTCTCGATTGAATTTCTCGTTCTAATATGTGCCTCGTTGTAGAGTTGCTGTGGCCTAGTTTGTGGATCACCTATTGGTGTGAGCAGATAGTTTTTCAGTGCATATCCACTGTCTCCTAAAAATGTTGAATAATCAATAATCAGGACTCATTGCTAATGTTAGGAGAGCCCGGTTAATCCTCTGTGAGTACACAATATGATCCTTTATTTTAAATTTTAAAATGAAATATGTACCTAAGCTTGTCCTCTTCCGACTCGCAAGGAATTACCTGAACTCTCCTGTTAAGAATACTTTTGACACCAACCTAGCAAAGTAAAATTTGGGAATTCATTCTCCTCCAATCTAGCTCGTATTCTACTGTTCGCAAAAATAGTTTGGTCATGTGTAGAGCCTGGCCAATCTGCCACCACATCCCTAATTTTAAGGTCTGCATCGCCAACAACCTGTGTATTAATAGAGAAGTAACCTTTTCTATTTCTGAAAAGTTCCGCATCATCTCCCCCTAAAAAAGAACGATTTCAATATATTATTGAACGATAAACTTGGAATCAATCCATTACCTGGTGACTGAATTCGGATATGTGTCCCATCTACACATCCAAGCACCCTCGGGAAAGAAGATATTTGAAAAAATGTATTGCTGGTGGCAATTGAATCCTCTATAGGCATTTCTATGTATCGAGGCCTCAAGCTAGCTATTGCTTCGGACACTTTTTTCACAGTGCGTGAGGTACTACTCACAGAAATACCCATGAAATCCGCACAGGAGCTTAAATGCCCACCCGTGGCAAAGCACCGTAAACATGTTAACAGTTGATCCATAGGTGATATAGCATTGTTTCTAAAAGTATTATGATACTAGTCTGAACAGCAAATCGCAAATCTACTACACGACTAACCTGTCATCTGGATATTCCAGTTGCTCTTCTATCTGCTCCAGAACATTCAAAACTGTTGGTTTTGTTAGTCTGAAGCGTCGGAAAAACGTTAAATTGTCCATACTATCAAAATGATTTTTCCTGTCATATATACGCCTAGGAAAACCATTTTGTACCAAATCTAATATTTCATAATCATCGTCGTATATTTCCATATTAATGACAAGAGGGAACTTTCCACTACTTTCCACAAAATCGAGTTAAATTTTCACAAAATCGAGGTGAATCAATTGAAAACACAACACAGAAAAAATGAAAAATGAATTTCCTCAAAAAACATCTGAGAAAGTGAGGTTAGAATGCACCATTCCTTTGCTAGGTGACTCTTTAGGTGGGGAAATTCGGACCCCTAGAATAAAGTCGTACCTAAGCCATTTTAGGGAAAGAATAAACGTGGTGGAAACGGAATCGACCCCTAACCTAAAGTTATTCTCTACCTAGCGTTAGGTAGGCCCTAAATATGTTGGTGGAAACGGGCATAAACAGTTCGTATTTTTGGGGTGAAACTTAACACGCCTTTTTCTATAATTTTCATCAATGTCAAAATTCGAAGTTTGACAAATGGAAGTCCTCTTTCCAAATCTAAAAGGAAAAATCTCCCCTTTTGATTTGAGACCTCATGAAAAAAGGTCCGGTTTTGGCTCTAATAATTTTTGGGCAAGACTTTTTGGAATGTTTGTGCCAGGGAAACTCGAATTAGACTAATTTCTTGTTGATCATTGTCTATACCTTTTCAACTTCAAATTGGGACTAAACAACTTCAAGTTGGGAACTAACAAAATCAAATTGAGAATTAACAATATCAAATTGGGAATGATCATATTTAATTTGGTACTAAGCAACTTCAAATTGCGACTAATCAATTTTGATTTCGGAAGAAACAAATTCAAATTGGGAATAGACTTATTTAATTTAGGATATTATATTTGAGACTTTGACGTTGAGTTTGTTTTTCCTTCCGATTACATTCAAGTCCCTTAGAGAATCATGAACTATTTCTTCGAATTTGAGAAAAATATTTGTGCCAGACATGTGGGTAGCTCATATTCAACGCTTTATACCTGATGTGCTAAACATGGCTGATTAGTGATTTGCAAATTGCGAATGAAAACATTTCATCAAAAAGAGATTTTGTTCAAATTTTTCTTTTATTTCAGCGTAATTTCAGGATATTCCTCTATGTATCCAGTCGTTTATACCTTATGTTCTTCTAAAATGTTTGCTTTTGTTTTTCCCTCCCATTTCCTTCGAACAACTTCTTGGGTACCTACCCATCGATACGCTTTTTTATATCCAGTGTGTTAGCCAATCCTCTTCAGTCGCGTTTGATATTAAAAAGAGCACATATTTGCTTTTCAGCATTTTCTGCATCAGGTGCTTTAATGTAAGGCATTTTGTTAATTTTAATATACGGTTTAAACGTGTAATATTCCGAGAAAATAGACTCATAAATCACAATGTCATTTACTGTAAAAATTAAATAATTAATCAAACAATCGAAAACTGAATTTCCGTATTTCTAAATCTGTATCGATAAATTAGAAATCAAACAAATTGACGCTACCGTAATTCAACCCCCTCCCGCTTGTCGTCTTCTAAATTAAATTCTTAAAAATAATAAAAACGAGGACAAGGTGATGACATCACTAACAACCGATCAATGAACTTTTGTTAGCGAAGGCCTTTCGGCGTACCAAAAATTGAGTCGAATGAATTATGGCATTCTTGAACCCAAACGTTTGGACCTCAATAAATCAGATTATTGTGACACAATTAATTGATTTCAGGCTAAAAATGATATAAAATTCCAAGGAAATTGCATCATCTTAATTGTCATGGACAAAGAGATTGGGGCCATCGGGTTTTATATAAATATCGCGTTTCTAGAAGGAACGGTTAGTACTAGTTAACAGAGAGATGAGTTCGCAGTCCTGTCCAAACTGAATAAAGATTTTTTCGAAAAGTTTCTTTTACAGTCTTTGTAAAAGTAGCGGAATGTTTTGAAAGAAAGAACATTTAAATTCGTCAACATTTATGTGCGTGCTAGCTAAATATTTTGAGTAATTAATTAAGTAATTTTACGTGTGTTTTATGGACAAAATGTAAGTACTCTATAGTGACAAGCTTTATTTTTTATGAACATGACTTTGTGTGAATTTTACTAGAAAAAACATAAATAGCTTTGATTTGAGTAGGGATTATTAAAGAAGTTTGAACTGGTTTGTCCAATTGAAAATTAAGGGCTATAATAACGAACTCATAAGAATTTAAATAATTTTTGTAAGTTAGCCAGGATGGCGAGAATTTGTAATTGTTCTAATTAAATGGAATAGGAAATCTTGAAAAATAGAATTGTCTTAAAATATTGGAAAGTTGTTAAAGGAAATTTATGATAGTAATTTGTTCTGTAGAAAAGGAAATGGGATGTGTAGAAAAGAAACTTGTGTTTGAAACAAGATTGTTGACGATTATTATTCAATATAATGGAGTGGTTAGTTTAAGACCTGTTGTCATTCAGGAGATAAAACTTCTAACGATTATTATTAGACGTATTGAGAAGTTGTATTTGAAATTTGTTATTCATCAAGAGACATTGATGATCTTAAGTGCAGAACTTTTAAATTAGGGATTTTATTTTTCAAGTAGAAGGTATTGTAAGATTTTATGAGAATAAATTAGTTGATAAACAAATAGGTAATTATTTCGGGTTTTCATAAGTAAAGGACTTAGAGATTTTAAAGAATTATTTGATTAGGTAAAGGATAGTTATTAGGAATAATTCGGATGTAGTGAAATGAGTTAAATTATAATTTATGAGAAATAGTATGAATAGGGCGTTTCTTATTTAGTAGGGATATTTCAGTGGTCCGTAAAAATGACAATCTAGAACGGATGTGAAGTATTGATTTTATATAAATAAAGAAGGATGTAAAGTATTGGAAGATATTTGGCTGATTTTTGGGTTTTATGAAAAATAAAATATAATTAAGTTCACCTCATTAGTTTGTTTCTCTCTCTTGCAAATAGACCCTCTTCCGCAGATTTTAGATAGCAACTCCAAGTATATAAACACCATCAATATACCGCTCGCCATTTACCATCTAACTAATTTAAATAGAGTACTTGGGGCGTTTTGCTACATTGGTGTCAGTTGTGTGGGGTTTCTATTATTTGTACATTGAGAGCAACTAAGAGGTTATTTTAATTGTATTGTGAAAGCATCGGTAGGGCTAAAAATAATTTTTGAATTGAGAGAAACTGTAATTTTGTTAGTTAAATTTGAGTTGAGATTAATCAAGCGACGTCAAAAATGTCCAACCCTCCGAGCCCCGTTCCACAATTCAACGCCACCATGCCTAACCTTTTTATAGGATTAGATTCCATACCTACCTATGATGGAACTACTAGTGCTGAAGAATTTTTAAATGTTCTAGAAGAAGAAACCAGTATTTTAGCTGACTGGACAGACACTCAGAAAATTTCAGTAGCTCGATTGAAACTGAGATATCGAGCCAAGCAGTACATAGAGTCAGAGCCGACCCTGAAGACCACAACAAGCTGGGCTCTACTCAAGGACAGTTTAAAAACTCAATTTGGCAGGCATTATGTGAAGGGGACCGCTATGAAGCAGTTCATTGAATGCAAGCAACGAACAGGTGAAGCTTGTAGACAATGCCTTACTAGAGTGAAGGTATTGGGGCACCGGACCGCTACACTCACTGGAAATCCAGCAACAGATAAATTGTTGGAAGAGAAATTGCTCGGGGACATTGCTACTCAATTTACCCTAGGATTGTTGATGCCGATTAAACAACGTGTCCTCTCAGGAAATCCAGCAACTGTGGACGAAGCATTAGAAATAGCTGAGAGGGAAGAATCGATCGAAAATTTTCTGAAGCCACACAGTCGCGAATGCCGCGGAATTATGAATAAAAAGAAGACAGCAGGCCCAAGCCGTCAGAACCGTTGGAACCGAGAAACGCCACAAGCTAGAAAAATAGTGTGCTACAATTGCAACCAGGAAGGTCACGTAAGACCAAATTGTCCGAAACTAAGGGACGTGAACAGACAAGGTAACAGAGGTACGCTTGTTTGTTTCAGATGCCACAAGGAAAAGCATTTTGATAAGAATTGCCGCACGGAAGTCGGCGCTTTTACCCAGCAATCGGGAAATAGGCAGAATTCAAACTCGAACGCAGCCCCCTATCAACCCCGAGACGTGGCTGCCAACGAGGCAAGTTGGGATTAAATGAAGAGAAATGGGTAGGGATATATACATGCTCCAAGGTGAGAACCCCAGAAAGTTGTAATGTAGTAAGGATTAGGGTTATTGATAAGTCGTACCTAGCCTTAATAGATTCTGGAGCTGTAGTATCCCTAGTTAAGCCCGAGATTGCCAAGGGGTTCAAGAAAGAAAAATGTGATGTAAATTTGGTGGATTATCAGGACAATAAAATTCCTGTAAGAGGTATGGCAAATATACCTATGATGTTCGACGGAGAAATCGTTGTGAGACACAATTTTATTGTGGTGAATACAGATTTGTTAAGGGCAGATTTACTATTGGGAATAGATTTTCTGCGCCAATATGGTATTAAAGTAGATTGGCAGAACAACTGTATGTACGCTTCTGAGAAGCAAATCCAAATGTATGATGAAACTATTGATGCTGAGTATGCGATACAGAAAGGAGAAAAAAAGTTGATGAACAAAGTTAGAAACTTGGAAATGGAGCTTGATGAGCTGAAAAATTATGTGAAAAATTTGGAGAGGAATGGAAATGGTGTTAAAGTAAAAAAATATTCAGAAGTTGGAACAGAAACTGAAAAAGATAACACAATGATGAGTAGGACAGATTTTATGAAGAAGGATCTGACGTTAGTACCAATAACGGAGGTTGGTAGCGGTTGGTACCCGCTCGATAACTACAACCAATCAACAACGTGGCAACTCAAAAGGGAGAAGTCTGACGTCATCAAGGAACCCGGCCAGTTCCAGAGAAATCCATAGATCCATTCCACTTCGACAGGATGAAGTTATTAGAGGTCCAGTGAAGGACGAGACTTTGTTGTTTCCATTAGAGAAAAACTTTAATGAAGATCCAGTGAAGGACGAGATTTTGTTGTTTCCATTAGAGAAAAACTTTAATGAAGGTCCAGTGAAGGACGAGATTTTGTTGTTTCCATTAGATAAAAACTCTAATGAAGGTCCAGTGAAGGACGAGATTTTGTTGGATGAAGGTTTTCCGGCGTCTCTGGGAGAGGGTTATTATACCACCGATGATTGATGAAGTGTGCCATGGAACCCTACGCGGAACTTCAAGGGCTAAGGCTCAACACATTAAACAATGTGATGAAGTGTCGACAGGCTGGCCAGTAGCACCAGTTTTTGAGAGGAAGGACAGTGAACATCCAGAAAAATTCCGAAGGAATTTTGAGGGTCCATTAGCAGGGGCGGACTGGCACTAGAAATCAGGCCGGGCGATGATGAGACTTGCCAGGCCACCTTACTTTTGCTTTGCTGATATAAGTGATATATTCATATTCCTTATAATTTTTTCTCGATTCTGTATCACTTTCCACTATTTGCTATAGGTGTAAACGAGTATGGCCGTTTCCACCAACGCAAATTTAAGTTTACTTAACGTTAAGTGCCGCTTACATTATAATTTTTTTTCCACCAGTCTCACCTAGTCTCATTAAGATAAGCTTAACTAAGCCCAGAAATTTCTAGGCTTATTCCTCCCATAACAAAGTGGCTATGATAAGCGCAAGGCATTTGCATAATATGTTTTTGTTGACATAACAAACGTTGAAATTGAATTGAGATAAAATTAGAATTTTCTCAATTTTTTAATTTCGGGTGTTTTTTTTTTTCCCCCAAAGCCTATTTTTTCGGCCAGAGATACTCCGTGTTCTTTTTATTTTCAATTATGTTATTATTTTTTGATGTTAACGATATTATCAGCTCTTTTTCCTTTATTGTATAGTTTGGTGCCCGGCTTTTTTTGGACGGTGCTCTAGACACCTTCGTGTTCGTTCACACACAATGCAGGATAAACTACCAATATCTAAACCAACTTAATCAAGCCAGTTTTCATCGAAACTCAATTCTAAACTGATTCAATCCTCTGTGAAATAAACCGAACCCGGACAACAACAACAACTATTATTATAATCTATTAATAATTATAATCTTATAAAAATTAGCAGGAAGCGTCGAATGACAAATAACATTGACACGACTAGTGTAAAAACGAAAAGTACGCAAATCTTTCACCTGAAATGCAATGTTGCCAAAGCTTTACGACACTTAGCTAAGCTTGCACTTAAAAACTATGGTGGAACGAAATTATATTTAAGCGTCCCTTAACTTTTAAGGGCTTCATAGTTAACCAAAGCTTAGTTATAGTTTGGTAGAAATGGCCTTTAATAATTGAAAAATGAACTGAAGTACTTCAAAACTTTAGTTGCCGGTTGCCGATTGGCACCATGACACAGCAATCATGGTTGCCAACTGCTGAACGTAAAATAATGCGCCTCCTGGGGCGTGTTTGGTTTAACGCTCGGCGGAGCGAGCAAAGTGATAAGGGAGTAACGTGACGTCACAGGGAGTAAAGCGTGTTAAGCCAAATAAACTCGTGCAAAAGTGCTGGGTTGAGCGATCAACTGATTATTGTTTATTATTTTTTAAGGATATATTTTTTGGAGTCCGAGCCCGCATTCCGTGTTTGCACCAGAGTCTTCTCGTTCGTTTTTTATTTTAGTCGATAATTTTCAAACAGCCCCATTTTCTTTTGTGTTTTGCTAAAAAATGTCGTGCTACATAAACAATAAAATGGACTAAGGGCGGGTATTATAACACTGTTTTGACAGTTAACTTGAAGTTAACTTTTTGAATTACATGTAATTCCAGAAAACCTAAAGTTAACTTCTGGAATTACATGTAAGATAGTTTTATAATACCCGCCCTTAAACACTCTGAGGCTGCCAAGCCAAATTCCCTTAAATAGCTTAAACTATCCAGCTAACAAATAATAATTGTGAAAATTCATTATTGTTTATTTATCTTATCATGGAATATGGAAAATAGGTTAGGTTATACAGACAGATCAAACACATCTGATCTGCGCATGCACGCTCTAGCTGCCCACTCCACAAACTCGGAGTTCACCGAGTCCCGAGCAATCAAAATATGTCAAACCAAACACAATCAAGCGTTGTCGGAGCTTCAAAAATAACGGAACAGAGACAAAAGTGCAAGCTCTGAGTGAACCCAAACGCGCGACTGGACGAAAATTACGCACCTCCTGGATAAAAATTAGGCGGTTTTTGTCAGAAGAATGCGACTATTATAGGATCATAGGATTAAGTACGTAAAAAACGATGTCTGCGGTTTTATTATGTTTTTTATGTGGTATTTATGATTCGATTAACTAATAGTCGCATGACGGAGACCGTGCAGCGACCAGGGTCCTTATTCTTGAAACACGGGAGCAGTGTTCCCAGGAGAACGAGTGTTCCGTCTTTCTTATTGATATATGCAAATATTAATATAACTAACAAAGACACAACACTCGTTCTCCTGGGAACGCTACTCTCCTGATTTAAGAATAAGGATGCCCGATCGCCCGATAGGCCAGTCCGCCCCTGTCCATTAGAAAGGAATTCGAATGAAGGTCCAGTGAAGGACGTTGAATTCAGAAACCAAGATGGTTTTCTGGTGACTCTGAGAGAGGAGGTGATAATACCACCGATGAGTCAAGTAGTGTGTCAAGCAACTCTACGCAGAGCTTCAAGGGATAAGGCTCAGCACATAGTTATCGAACAATGTGTCAGGATTGCTAGTGGCACGTGTTTTGTGTAAGAAGGACAGTGTAGTCCCAGTAAGGTTATTGAATATAACAGAGAAAGAATTAACTCTAAGAAGTAGATCTGTAATCGCTAGAGCATACGAAGCGGAAATTGAGCAAGCCAAGAAGAAGGAAGAAACTCTGCAAATAAGGAGTATTGACCAGAAGGGAGTCAAAGAAATTTTGGAGAAGTTAAATTTAGATAATCCCAAATCGAGTGATGAACAAAGACTTAAGCAGCTTGCAGGGCCGTAGCGATATGACTATCCCTAGAGGGGGAGACTGAGATGCGGCGCCGCCTACACGCCGCGAAGGCGAAGAAAAATATGTTTGGTGACCACATCCAAATTTCGCCAATTTTAGGCAAATGTGGGCATAATTTTTTTTAATAAAAATTAGATCAAAATGTTGTATTACTAAGGGCGGGTATTATAAAGCTATTCTGACAGATAACTCAAAGTTAACTTATGGAATTACCATGAGAAGTAACGTCATTCCTGGAGTTAACTTTTAGTTATTCGCCCTTGAAAACCAAACTTATGTATTGAGTGAGACTATACAGGGAGTTTGGCGGAAGGTTAGCCAGACTTGGTTGGCGTATAGATAGGCCCATTTCGGAGATATTTTATTAATACAATTGTGGCCTTAAGCTCATCCATTTTTTTTTTCATCATTTGTTTTCAAGAATTTTCAAAAATTAACCCTTAAACTTCTGTAACTTTTTTTAAATTATTTATGGAAACGTTTGTTGCGTGTGTTTTTGGTCTGTAGGGTATCCTTGATAATATCAGAAAGTTAAAAGATTACAGTAGTTAAAAGGTCCATTTTTGAAAATTCTTGAGAATAATATAAAAGCAATGATATAAAAAAAAACGGAGACCTTAAGGGCATTAGTGTATTGAGAAAATATCTTCGAAATGGGCCTATCTCTACGCCCACCAAGTTTGGCTAACCATCTGCCAAACACCCTATACCGGTTGCTTTTCAAAACCCGCTCACTCCTATAACTTTTTTATTTTTTCAAATAAACAAATGTAATTTGATGTGTTTATTTATGACCCGGATGTGCATTATTTGACGTATTCAATTTTTTACTATCACTTCCGGTTTGACCGGAAGTGACCCTAACTTTCTTATTTTAAATGAGACGCCAGGTAAATTTTTCCTCATTTCAATAGAAAACTACATTACGAGTACAATGACACCTCAATTGTCACTTTTTGACATTTCTCCTCCAAATTATTTAAATTTTTACTTTTTAATCTAGAGCGCCATAAATAAGTTAAAATGCTTAATTTTGCTCCTAGAAACATGGGAAAATTTGTTTTGAGCTTATTTTGAATTTTATATCCTCTAAAGGCTCATCCGGCACCCAAGAATGTCAAAGAAATAAGAGCTTTTCTTGGACTATGTGGATTCTATAGAAAGTTTGTTCCTAATTTTGCGAAGATTAGTCAGCCGTTAATGTATTTAACCAAGAAAAATATTAAATATCTTTAGGGACCAGAACAAGAGAGTGCTTTCGAAACCTTGAAGAAACTACTTATAACATTTCCTATTTTAAAGTACCCAGATTTCAGCAAACAGTTCATGGTCAATACGGATGCAAGTGCGACCGCAATTGCAGATATTTTAACGCAAGAATATGAAGGAAAAGAACATCCTATATGCTATACCAGTAGAACACTGAATGATGCCGAACGCCGATATAGCACCATAGAAAGAGAATGTTTAGCTATAGTTTTTGCCGTAAAAGCTTACAGAAACTATCTAACTGGTACTCATTTCGTTATTGTGACAGACCATAGGCCTCTCAAATATTTATTGACGATTAAAGACGCGAGCTCAAGACTAGCCAAGTGGGCCATGTTTCTTATGGAATACAGTTTTACGATTCAGTATAGAAAAGGAAATCTAAATAGCAATGTAGATGCATTAACTCGATTCCGTGAAGAAACTGACGAAAAAGAAGAAAGGGGACCACCCGTGATAGCTGTCGTTACTAGAGGACAAGAGCTGAAACCTGTATCATCTGCAATTTGGACAAAAAAAGAAATACAGAAATTGCAACAGGAAGATGAGTCGATAGACCGAATAAAGGAAAATTTGGATAATGAGAATTCCCCGTATTTTATTGACGACGGTATTATTTATAAACAGAGAGAAGAGTGGCAGCGAACTGACAGAATACTTGCTCCTAAGAAGATAATCCCAGAAATTTTGCGGATTTATCACAACGCAATTTATTCAGGACACCCTGGTCAGAAGAAGACAAAAGAAATAATAGAGAAGGATTTCTATTGGACATCTATAGGTAAAGACGTTAAGGACTTCGTGGAGAAATGTAAATCATGTAGCTTACACAAGACCAATTACCAACCACCAGTGACTTCGCAACACAACTTTGTACCAAAAAGTCCGTGGGGACGTATAACTATGGATATAGTAGGACCATTAAATAAAACTAATAATGGAAATCGGTACATGTTGACCTGTATAGATTACTTGACGAGATATCCCGAGTGCATTCCAATACCAGACATCAAGGCGGAAACGGTTGCAAGAGCTTTCGTCGAGAAGATTATATGTCGTTTCAGAGTTCCACGAGAAATACTAACCGATTGTGGAACGTAGTTTCTCAGTAAACTCTTTACTGAAATTTGCACTATTCTTGGAATTAAAAAGTTAAAGACTACACCATACCACCCAAGTGCCAATGGAATAATAGAACGGTTTCACAAAACCATAAAAACGATGATAAGTCATTACGTCGATGATCACCATGATAGTTGGGATGAAGTACTACCCTTTTGTCTTCTAGCGTATGGGAATTTGCCGCATGAGGCAACGCAAGAATCTCCATTCTTTTTAATGTTTGGGAGAGATATGGAGCTTCCAGTACATCTAATGATTCCACATGGGCCAGTAAAATACGACATAGACGAAAACTATGCTACAGAGTTAGTTACCAGAATGCAGAACGCCCACGAGTTAGCTCAGAGGAACATAGAGGTTTCTATTGAAAAAAGATGCGATAGACACAATGCAAAACGGACTAGGAAAGAATTCCAAGTCGGGGATTTAGTTTATGTGAAGAATCCAGTTTTACCAGGGAGGAATTTAGCACCAAAATTCCGTTGTAAATGGTCAGGACCGAGTCGAATTACTCAACAGCTAGGACCGGTTACCTTTAAAATAAAGGAGTTGCATGGAAAGAAAGAGCAGATTTTGCATGCTGAAGGGCTCAAACCATGTTAAGGGTTGGAGGATAGAATGATAAATCCTACACCAGATGACGGAGATAGTGAATCCCATGAAGAGGAGGACAATGAGGTTCTACCCAGAGGAGAAGATATTATAGAATTTCCACTAATCCATAGGGAAATGACAAGAGACGAGAATGAAGAAATCGTCGATCAAAATGGAAATGATGGCGTCAATGACGAAATTAGGGCGCAAGAAGAAGATGAATTTTTAGCACGGGGACAAGAATTACCCGTCAGGCATAGAGAAATGGAAGAAATTATAAATCAAGAAAATGAGGAAAATTCCGAAGATGAAGAGGAAGAAGAAGAGGTCGAGGAACACGAACCGGAAGTACGAAGAAGTACGAGGACACGGGACATAAAATGGCCCGCTAGATTTAAGGATTATGTAATGAAAAAGCTGTAAAATGTAGAAAAATCCGAGTATGTCTAGTCTATGTATATCTAACTAGGAATTAAGAAAATATTTAGAATACATAAGGAAGGATGTTAGCTATAAAATTTAAGAATAAGAAGAATAGAGTCGAATGTAAGGACTCATTGATTTAAAGGCGTAATTTAGGTGATTAGGGAAATAATTGTATAAAATTGTTACATACTTAGGAACATTCCATTAGAAATTAATAGGTATCAGGAGAATGACGAACTCGTTCCGCTACCACGTGCTAATACCTACCTAGGATAGAATATCAGAAAAAAAACGAGAGAATGCAAAAATTTACTAATGGAAGGTTATTGTTGCAGAACTAAGGTGGTCAAGAGATAAGGAACAAAAATCCACGCAAAAATGACCACTATGAAAGTTTTAAGCCTTTGGACTCAGATTGTGTGTGTGACCGCCCTGGTAGCCTATGATTGTCAAAACCCGTTGACCAATATTACCGTTATTTCATTGAGAGGAATAAAACCATGCCCTGACCCTGAAACAGGATACCACACTGAGGAAAGTTACGTCCAAATAATAGAGAGGAAACGATTTGAATTCGCTCAAGTACGGTCTTGTTTAGTTGAAGTAGTAAGACTAATAAGTAGTTGCGGAATGTTTTCCCATCAATCTAACGTAGAAGGGGGACTTTTAACTTACGTACATGAACTATCAAGGGACGAATGCGTTCTTGTACACGCATACGGACAATTTAAGGGGTTCGAGGGACACATAATTGGCAGATTGGTACCAAATTCCAGAGTATCCACTAGCCTAGTATTAGCGGGAAAACTTGATGATCACGGGAAATGCGCCGGAGCAGTATACCATGAAGATGGAAAATCGTGGGAGAATGTTGTAGTACAGGCAGATATCAAGGTGACCTCACAAGATTATTACACAAAGGTATCGTTAGAAACCAACGAAATACATCTGAGAAATGGAGTCGGATGTCCTTATATAGAAGGAAATTGCCAAGACAGTGTAAATGGAGTTTCTTCTTGGGAGATAAACCGCCTGAAGGACTGTTATCAATACAACATTGTATACGAGGGTGATGCCACTAAAGTACGTGAAAAGGACACTAATAAACAGGCCTTGTCTTTCATTGTAGTCGAGGCCCATGAAAATATATTTGCAGTACAGCTTGTGCAGAAAGAAAAATTATGTGGAGAAGAAGTATGGCAGAGTGAACATCCCAGATTAATCGTGCTCATAAAGCAAGTGGCCACTCAAGTGACTGTATTTTCTCAGTTAACAAAATCCTCGGATGCAGATTTAATAACGTACGTTAATACGAAATTCCTGTATGTGGAACAATCTTGTAAAAGAGGAATCAACAGCATGTTCGCGCAGACAGTTTACCGAAGATGCCTGCTATATAGAAAAATTCTGGAAAACAGACTTATATTAATGGCACTTTCACCTAACGCTGTCGCCCCGTTAGTAAAGAATACCTCAGGATACGTCGCAAAAGTCGCCGGGAAAGTGGTTTACCTGATCAAGTGTGTCGAAATAACTGTCGAGCTAAGGAGAGAATCCCACTGTTATGAAGAATTACCAGTAACAGCCTATAATAAAAGCTACTTTATGACCCCGATCACAAGAATTTTACAACAGCACGGAGAACAGACGGAATGCAACGCTCTTATTCCATCCCTATATAACCTAGATAACCAGTGGGTAAGATTTGACCCTTCACCCTCTACTGGAATCATTCCCCGTGAGCTAGAAGTCGACGCCGAAGAAAACTACCCCTTCATGTCGATTAAAGATTTAGGAGCTGGAGGGATTTATACGGATAGTGAAATCCGCAGGGCCCAAAACGAAATGATTTTCGGCCTAGGAAGAAATGTACTAAACAATATAATTATTCGAAAAATGGCTGGGCAGACAGTCCAAAGTCAGGGATTCTCCTCTTTAAACTTATTTGACAAAGAACTAGAAAATTTGGCAAATAGTACAATACAGAAACTCTATGGGTACTTCACCATTATAGGAGAATGGACCAGTGGATTCATTGGTATTTATTTCATAATACGAATTATAAAATTCTGCATTAAGACATTTATGAATGCAATAGCCATTCATAGGCTAAACGGATGTTCGTTCCATTTATTAGCATCCTTCTGGGATACCCTTACGCTATTTTTATTGCATCACAAACAAAATCAAGCACACGAAAAAATAATAAAGCTTCATGAGAAGGACGGAGGTACCCTTGCCGATGAACACAGTATTATTGAGATAAGTCAGCAAGAGAATCAAAGGGAAACTCGACCACCCATACTAAATTCTCGGACGTCCCCTCGTGCATTTGCCTACTTACGAAAAGAATTAGCAAAGCTACCCCCAGTTCGCTGGAATTTATATGGACGAAAAGAATAGAAATCTAAGGTCCCGAAGGTTATCGGAGGTGTCACCACTGAAATGAATAGACTACAGTTGGGAGGATATAGTTTAGAAAATAAATTAATAATAATAATTTAATGGAAATAAATTAGAGATATCGGGAAGGGAACCCTAGAAGTGTTACCGAAATTTTCTGACATATATGGGAGACTTGACAAATTTAGGGTTCCGATAATAATTAAAACATTGATAAACAAAAAAAAAAAAAAAAAAAGAGAGAAGAAACTCTCTTGTCCCTAGGAACATAAAGAACTAGAAATTATGAGGAACGGATTGAACCAGTCAAATAAATTCAGTAAAATAGGTCCGGGTACTGAAAGGAGTATAGTACGACCTTATCCGGGCTCGCTAATATATAGCCTTCAAAAATTCAAAATAAAGGAAAATTTATTAACCATAGAGATAACATAGGAAAAAATAAAAACGGCCTGGCTCTCCAGAAGAAACCTCACTTCCAAGAGATTTCTCGAAGAAGAAACGTGTGCTCGTTTAAGTTAATTTTTTTTTTTGAAAAAAAAGTGTGTTTTAAAATTTTATTTTTTTAACAATGGAACAAGGAATGGTCGCCTTTTTTGAGTTCGTGTGGCTAATCCCGGTAGCAGAGGAGCGGGCAACCCTCTTACGCGTCGCGAAAGAAATCGTGCGGCGCCAACGGGTGAATTTGGGGAATGCGGACGTCGCGTTTCCCCAATGGATCCGTCTGAGGGCAACCCTCCAGTTATGGGAAGAAATGCTGGACCTCGAGGACCAATTCCTTGACGGCTTGAGGATCCGCCCGGAACCAACCAGGTGCGGAGCCCCCCCCCCCCCCTGACGCACAAAGCGTCAGGGGGGGGCTCCAGCCTTCCAACCTCCTCCTCCGCCACCCCAAGAGTTTCCGTTCCAACCAAGGGAATACGTTCCAGAAGCCGTCGGTAATCCGGAGTATTATTACCCGCGGTACACGGGATATGCCGCAAATCCGTCGCCGCCCGTGTACGCGGAACTCCAGCCAGTTAACCGGCCCACCGCGGAGCCGTCCCTTAGCCAAAACAGGGACGGCCAAAGGGAAGGGGCAGTTTCCCCAGTACCCTCCGCCCTGAGACCCCCATCAAGGCCCGCTATGGTGGGATTAGGTAGCACACCCGCTCCGTCCGCTGTCCCGGCCTGATCGCCTTGGCTCCTGGCCAACCCTGTACGAGTGCCCCAGGTGGTCATACCGCCAGTAAACCGGCGACGCTCCAGATCCACGACGCCGGCGCCCTATGAAGTGGACGCCATGGAAAACCCTTTGAGGCTAAGGTTTAGACGAGCTGGCCGGGACTCCGAAAATTGAAGAAAGAAAAAAAAATAATATAAGCAAAAGTTTCCAGGAGGTAAATAGCAACTAAATTTTGTGTAATTCAGTTAAGTATTAAAAAAAAAAAAAAAAAAAATCGCTTAGCACGTACATAATTAGGTTGAACGATCAGATAAATACTCACAGAGGGTTCACCAACCCAACCTTATTTTACGAGGCAGGCCCTAATTTATGGTGAAATTCGATACCTTAAGGGGACAGTTGAATAAGAGTTGACCGAAATTATCTTATTCAATATAATTTCGGTTTTAAAGGGCAGAGGGATGTAATATTCCGAGAAAATAGACTCATAAATCACAATGTCATTTACTGTAAAAATTAAATAAATAATCAAACAATCAAAAACTGAATTTCCGTATTTCTAAATCTGTATCGATAAATTAAAAATGAAACAAATTGACGCTACCGTAATTCGACCCCCCTCCTGCTTGTCGTCTTCTGAATTAAATTCTTAAAAATAATAAAAACGAGGAAAAGGTGATGACATCACTAACAACCGATCAATGAACTTTTGTTAGCGAAGGCCTTTCGGCGTACCAAAAATTGAGTCGAATGAATTATGGCATTCTTGAACCCAAACGTTTTGACCTCAATAAATCAGATTATTGTGACATAATTAATTGATTTCAGGCTAAAAATGATATAAAATTCCAAGGAAATTGCATCATCTTAATTGTCATGGAAAAAGAGATTGCGGCCATCGGGTTTTTATATAAATATCGCGTTTCTAGAAGGAACAACCAGTAGTTATTAACAGAGAGATGAGTTCGCAGTCCTGCCCAAACTGAATAAAGATTTTTTTGAAAAGTTTCTTTTACGGCCTCGGTAACAGTCTTTGTAAAAGTAGCGGAAAGTTTTGAAAGAAAGAACATTTAAATTCGTCAACATTTATGTGCGTGCTAGCTAAATATTTTGAGTAATTAATTAGGTAATTTTACGTGTGTTTTATGGACAAAATGTAAGTACTCTATAGTGACAAGATTTATTTTTGATGAACATGACTTTTTGGGCAGTGTGAATAAAAACTAAGCTTTTACTTTTAGTGTTAAGTGAAAGCTTTAGCTTTTACTAGGTAGATTTAGCTTTTGCTAATAGCATTTGCTGAAAGTGAAGTGAATAACCTTTTCCTTTTACTTAATAGCAAAAGCTAGATATTTGAAGCGTTTACTGAAAGTACGGAGATTTCGTGAGGTATCTACAGCATTCTCAAAAAGTGTGTTTACGAGTTTTTCTACTGATAACGCGGATATTTATATTTTTATAAACCGGAATGGTATGATCGGTGGCGTAGAAACATTGAAAGAAGTTAGAAACAATTTAAACAAATTGCTGTATCGAACGCTGTATCGATTGCCAGCGCTTCAAGATGAATAGTGATTCAGACAATTCCATAAGTGAGGAGGAGGTTCCTGAAAAACCTTCAGCCAACCTGAAATTGACAGAAATTTTGGAAAAGTATCAAATAATATTCAACAAATCCCAAAAAAGAAGAGGCATACAAAGAAATCCATCAAAAATATATTGTACAAATTGGAAAAAATATAAGTGAACAACAGCTGAAAAAAAAAATTCAAAATATGAAGACAGAGGTAAAGAAAAAGACCGACAAAAGTGCAACTGGCAATAAAAAAATATTTTGACCTTATGGGAAAGGCAACTGTTAATGTTGATGGAAGGAAAAGAAAACCCAGTTTTCCAAAAAATACCAGGTATGAAAATAAAGTAGGATACGAAATGGTATAGCATCTCAGCCGGTATTTAGTAGAAAAAGTTACACAAAAAAAATAATTGCTGAATGTGTAAAAATATATATAAATTAGAGTCTGGCTGCTGTTTCATAAACAATTTTTTTCAGGAGCAATATCGATAGGATGTGTATTTGAACAACCTCAGCCATCAACGTCCAAAAGTGAGCTACCTGTTCCACCTCCACCTCACGTTAAGCCTCTACCAGTCAAGTCTCCGGCTACCAAAAAGTACAAATTTAAAGAAACTGAAGAAACCTCGAATTTATCAAATTCCGAGCTCCAACGACTGGTATTGTTTGAACAGCTGGAACTAATAAGAATTCAAAAAGAAAGGGAAAAATTATTATTAGAAAAAATACAGAACGAAAAAGGAAACAACGTTGAAGAATCAAATAATTTGTTGTACAGAAATTTGTAAAAAAAATTATAAAATGTTGGTTGTTTCACCTATTATATATGTGTTTATAGATACATGGCATTTCATTTGTGCTTTGAGCGGGTTTTCAAAAAAAAAAGTAATAATCGAAGATCTCTATGGTTTTTAAAACGTATGTCTTAGCAATATTTTTCTGTAATTTTGTAAATGAACTTTAATGTCAAAATGTCATGTCAAAAATCCTGACCAATAGAGAAACAATATATAACGTATGTTTTCGTAATCGAAACAATCTTTGAGTGTTTTTTTTTTTTGAAGACCCAATATACGATATATTTATAAATGCAATTGAAAAATTATATGTTTTATTTCTTCTCGTCTGTTTTGACCACGCTGACGGATGTTATTCAATTCATCATTATCTTCTATAATTTCTGCAATGGCGCGAGCCTCTGTTGTGTTCGCCGAAATTAAATAACTCTTACTCAGTTGGGACGTTTTTGAATACTTTTATTATGTACAGAATAACTAGCTGGTACAAAATCTAGTATAACAATGAATTTTTTTTCATGGGAGTTTAAGATCCTTAAATATAAATTTCTATCTTAATGAATTATTATCTAAACCTAATGATCTATTCCTAAGTTGAAAATTTAATGAGCTTGTTTTTATTTACTCTTAATAATTGAGGAATAATTTGAGTATTGACTCAGATAAATATAATAGGAATATAATTTCGAGTATACAAATAACTCCTTTCTGAAGTTAGGAAGAAATATGATTAGCGTAATTAACTAGATGACTTAATAATTATTGTCATGAGGTTTTGTTACGAAAATATAGTTGATATTGAAAATCCATAATTATACTGAAGAATTTGGGGTTGTTAGGTTTAAGTTGATTATTCCATATGAATGATTAGCATATATGGAATAGGCATATACTATATACTCACAACATCTTCCCCCTTAATGAGAGATTTTATAGAGTGCAATGATATAAAATCTTTAAAAATACGATTAGAAATAATAAAAGGAATAATTCAAAAATTTCTTAAAACTTAGGTACTAAAAAAAAATGATAATACGGTAAAAGATCTATATAAAATATACTAAATGTCTACTTATTTAAAAAAATCTAGGTACTTACAAACTATAGATTATAATCACAAAAACTTAATTTACTTTTCCCTAATTGGACGTCTTGATGGAATGTAACTTATTGTTTTTCGAGGTGCAGGAGGTGAGGATCTAATCGATACTCTTTCTTCTTTATAGCTTTCAGTCTCTGGTTGTTCGACATTTTCGTTTCTGTAATGTGCCACATATCGGCTTCCATGTTCAGAAGTAGGTTCGATGGTTTGATTTACCCGTATGCACAAATTCGGTACTAGGCCACAACAAGATGTCTTAGCACAACATTTTTTGTATATCTTATAATTTATTAAAATTACCATGATTAAAGCTAAGATATATGCTATTATTGAGCCTGAGTATTGGTATTTCGAAGCGTTGTCTTTCTTCTGTATATCGTCTGCTAGCCGTTCGATTTCGTCCAATTTG
This sequence comes from Ceutorhynchus assimilis, assembly GCA_917834065.1. Lineage (NCBI taxonomy): Eukaryota > Metazoa > Arthropoda > Insecta > Coleoptera > Curculionidae > Ceutorhynchus > Ceutorhynchus assimilis. Next base: position 4,375,012 of record OU892290.1, read on the forward strand.
TGACTTGCTATATTTAGTTCGGGTATGTGTTTTGATAAGCTTTTATAATTTTCGTTTAACAATAAATCACTAGAATTAAAATTATTTTTCATTTCTTTCGTTTCACAACAGTCACTACTTAATTCAAGAGGCGGTACAAATTCACTGAACATTTTTGACTGGATTATATTGTCGTGGGGCACAAGCATTATAGATGCACTGTAAGCTTTACATTGTTTTGATATAGTAACACTTCCGCAAGATTTTAAGACTACATCTATTGGCTTATTACTATTTGTACATGAGATAGTAAGACTTTCTGGATTTGGAACTGCAAATAACCATGTATTACTTGTATGTAATTGAATAAAGAAATTAACAATTCGTCTATCGCAAATATCTGGTATCTTACTAATACCTTGAAGCAATTTTATCTCGCAATTATTAGATAGATGAGCTACTGTGGCTGTTGTTGTTTACAGATAATTTTACTTTCTGTAATTTTTATGCAATTATTAAATTCCATATTTGAAAGTGAAATAAATTGCTGTTTACTTTCATCCAGAGAAATTTATTTTTCTGAAGGCTGAATTAATATAAACTGATTAGGTGCAAATAATTTGGGAAATGGTGATATTTTATAGAGATAGAATAGATATGTTTCCACTAACGGAATATTAATAATATATATTAAACGTTTATCTTCGAAATATACCTGTAATTGGATTGTTTTAAGTAGAAGATTAGCATTTAAAGAGTCTAAAGGTACAGGAAAATCACTACCATGAGGAAGTGATTGGACGACAAGTTTCAATTCTTTAACAAGTTGAACTGGAGTTATAATTGCTGGATGGAGTATGCCTTTTTTTGCTATCAAAATTGCATTGGTCAGTGTCATAACTTCAAGTTGTAGTTGATTAAGGATCATGTTTGTTATTGTTACATGTTCTTCTAAGTTATTCTTTAGTGATAGGAATTTTATTTCGTTCTGATTTTTATTGAGTTCCGTTTTGAGTTTATCCACGTTGGATTTTAAGATGTTCTCATTAAAGTCCAATGTACCGATGGTATTATTAAAATGGATCAACGCAGACTGAACTATTTTGGTCTGTTCCTTCAAGAGGTTTAGTTCGGAAGTGTTTTCTTCAGTGAATTCTTTTATTTTGGATTCATAGTATTGGGCATCTTCTTCGTCCAAAATGCCGAATAACACTTTAGTAGCTTTTCCAACAATGTTAAACCACCCTCTTTTGCTTCTGTGTACATTATAATTATGCCCTACCAATTGATTGAGTACATCTAATTCCTTACTAATTTTATCTAAAGAGTAACTTGCCGATTTTAAAAACATGTCGCATATATAATAATGATATTGTGCATTATTATGGTCGCATAGCTCTGCAGTCATCTTATAATAATATTTAATTGATAAAAATTTTTCATTTAGGCTGCCAAGTTCTACAAATGTGATTAGCTTAAACTTATTGTTGAATAGACGAAGTTCTCCAAGCTTTTCGAAATGGATTCCGGGGTTATATTCCTAATACGTTACATTATACTCAGGCTGGGCATTGGCGGAGCCTAGAGTACTTATTATCAGAATAAGTATTATTCGCATTATTCCGGACCTGGAAAGAAGAAATTTCCTATTTAATAACTAACTATATATATATATATATATATATATATATATATATATATATACGTATAAGGTCACCTATACGAAGCCCGGTATGTACTATCGACGAATGGAAGCCCGGTTAAGGGGGTGCCGGCGGTAAACTGAAACATACATCGTGTTGATATTGCTTCGATTTTACGAATCCCAGCGGTGTTGCCGCGAAAACCTGAATTATATTTTTAAGTGTAAATAAGTGCAATTATTATTATTATATGAAAGTTAGCATCGGAATCTGAAACGCTAATCGAATAATTTTTTTTTTAAAACGCTTTTATTAGCTTCACCTGTATGAATGTATGTTTGTTTGTTTGTTTGTTTGTTTGTTTGTTTGTTTGTTTGTTTGTTTGTTTGTTTGTTTGTTTGTTTGTTTGTTTGTTTGTTTGTTTGTTTGTTTGTTTGTTTGTTTGTTTGTTTGTTTGTTTGTTTGTTTGTTTGTTTGTTTGTTTGTTTGTTTGTTTGTTTGTTTGTTTGTTTGTTTGTTTGTTTGTTTGTTTGTTTGTTTGTTTGTTTGTTTGTTTGTTTGTTTGTTTGTTTGTTTGTTTGTTTGTTTGTTTGTTTGTTTGTTTGTTTGTTTGTTTGTTTGTTTGTTTGTTTGTTTGTTTGTTTGTTTGTTTGTTTGTTTGTTTGTTTGTTTGTTTGTTTGTTTGTTTGTTTGTTTGTTTGTTTGTTTGTTTGTTTGTTTGTTTGTTTGTTTGTTTGTTTGTTTGTTTGTTTGTTTGTTTGTTTGTTTGTTTGTTTGTTTGTTTGTTTGTTTGTTTGTTTGTTTGTTTGTTTGTTTGTTTGTTTGTTTGTTTGTTTGTTTGTTTGTTTGTTTGTTTGTTTGTTTGTTTGTTTGTTTGTTTGTTTGTTTGTTTGTTTGTTTGTTTGTTTGTTTGTTTGTTTGTTTGTTTGTTTGTTTGTTTGTTTGTTTGTTTGTTTGTTTGTTTGTTTGTTTGTTTGTTTGTTTGTTTGTTTGTTTGTTTGTTTGTTTGTTTGTTTGTTTGTTTGTTTGTTTGTTTGTTTGTTTGTTTGTTTGTTTGTTTGTTTGTTTGTTTGTTTGTTTGTTTGTTTGTTTGTTTGTTTGTTTGTTTGTTTGTTTGTTTGTTTGTTTGTTTGTTTGTTTGTTTGTTTGTTTGTTTGTTTGTTTGTTTGTTTGTTTGTTTGTTTGTTTGTTTGTTTGTTTGTTTGTTTGTTTGTTTGTTTGTTTGTTTGTTTGTTTGTTTGTTTGTTTGTTTGTTTGTTTGTTTGTTTGTTTGTTTGTTTGTTTGTTTGTTTGTTTGTTTGTTTGTTTGTTTGTTTGTTTGTTTGTTTGTTTGTTTGTTTGTTTGTTTGTTTGTTTGTTTGTTTGTTTGTTTGTTTGTTTGTTTGTTTGTTTGTTTGTTTGTTTGTTTGTTTGTTGGTTTGTTTGTTTGTTTGTTTGTTTGTTTGTTTGTTGGAAATCTCTGGAAACGCTTGGAAAGAGCGTGGAAGTTTCTGGAGAGGGTCGGAAAAATTCTGCCAAAGGTCCCAAAAGACCTGGGGATCATTTTCCAGAAACCGAGTCAGTCTGTACAAGTCTGGAAAAGGTCTGGATAAATCTGGATAAAGTCTGTAAAGCTCTGGACAAGTCTGGATATTGTCTGGAAATCTCTGGAAAGGGTCGGAAAAATTCTGGAAAAGGTCCCAAAAGACCTGGGGATCATTTTCCAGAATCCGGATGTCTGAACAAGTCTGGATAAAGTTTGGATGAAGTCACTGGTGTGCGAAATAGCTAGTTCACGCACGGCGTCGTGGAAACGTTAAGAAATCAATACCGGGGAAAAAAAGTGTCACTTCACAAACTGTCATGAGTTTGTCATAATTTTTTGACAGTTGTAGAAAAAAGTTTTTTTTTCGATTTTCGTGTAAAAATGTCGAATGAAGCTCATTCTTTAACGATTTTTGTTGAGTTTCCGAAGTATAGCTATTGGTACCTTCAAAACTGTTGAACCTTTTGAAATAATAAAATCCTTTTGTCAGTTCGTTGGTAAATCTAAAATCGAGAAAATCGTATAAAACACTCGTTGCAGAAGGCCATTCTCGCACTCATTCGTGCGTCCACTCGCTCCTTCTTCGCTCGTGGCCAAAATTCGAATTCGTGTGGGAATATGTGTCCTTGTGCAACTTTTATTTTAATATGCTATTCTCTACTTTGATAACATTTGTTATACTTAGGTACCTACTTATTTTTAGTGTTAGAAATCAATTAGGTGCTAGCTGACGACACATAACCTCAATGACATGTTTGTCCCCCTATCGAAAGTCACGTTATGTTATTGGTGGCAAGCTAGCGCCTGTGTGTTAAATAGGCCTTTCAAATGCTTTGTATGTCCCCCCAAGAGAGGTTATGTGTGTGACGTCAGCTAGTGCCTTATTAACTAATTTTTTTTCCAGAAAGATATTACAATATTTGGCATATCTCGAACAATATTTTGGGTCTAAGCTCATATTTCGAAAACAGATAAATATTTCGAATCTTTTATTTCGAATGCTTTTATTTCGAAATCTTTTATTTCGAATAAGTCGTTTTTCGAAAGTCAATCATTTAGAAAACATTAATCTTAAAAACATTTATTTCAAACTAACCCAAAATAACCCGCCCTCGTGATGCGCCCTAGTCGTCGTACCTATCCTCTTATTTAGAAAAATATGCGAGGACGAATTATTTTCGGTTAGTTTGCATTTAGTACTTAAAGCAAGTCCTCAAATTGTTAAAAAAAAATTAAAAGTGCTCTCACTAGTAAATGCAAACTAAAAAATAAGCGAGGATAGGTTAGTTTGCATGTACTAATAAGAGCAAGTTCTCATGTGTTTCTATTTTATCTTCAAAAAGGTGCTCTCACTAACCCGTCCTTCTGATGAAGCGCCCTCAGTACGTTATCCATTAATTAACTTTTTTTTTTTCCAGAAAGATGTAACAATTTGTGGCATATCTCGAACAATATTTTGGGTCTAAGCTCATATTTCGAGAACAGACATTTCGAAACTTTTATTTCGAAATCTTTCAACTCGAATACTTTTTTTTCAAAAGTCAATCATTTAGAAAATATTAATTTAAAAAACATTTATTTCAAACTAACCCAAAATAACCCGCCCTCGTGATGCGTCCTAGTCGTCGTACCTTATCCTTTTATTTAGAAAAATAAGCGAGGACGGGTTATTTTGGGTTAGTTCGCATTTACTACTAAAAGCAAGTCCTCAAATTATTAAAAAAAAGTGCTCTTACTAGTAAATGCAAACTAAAAAATTTGCGATATGAGTTAGTTTGCACGTTCCTATAAGAGCAAGTTCTCATGTGTTTCTATTTTATCTTCAAAAAAGGTTCTCTCACTAACCCGTCCTCCTGATGCGTCCTCAGTACGTTATCCATTAATTTAGCAAAATAAGCGTTAAAATAAATGTTTTCGAAATTATTGATTTTTGGAATAAATGTTTTCGAAATGATTGATTCTTGAAAAAAAAAAGCATTCCAAATAAAAGATTCGAAAAATTAATAAAAACCATCGCTCTGAACACTTAACGTATGTGATTCAGCAACTACAATTGAATATTGGATTAATTCATTTATGTATAAAAATAAAAATTAGCTTGCAGCAAAAATTTGATTAAAAAATTCAATTATCCTATCTTGTAGAACACTAATATAATAGTATTCTAAGCCACTTTGTAGATTTGTAGTGCCAAACCTTTCGGGTTCCTGTGTTTTGATAGCTAATTTACAGGTTGCGGAGATAAGATTATGGTCTGATGAACCTAAAGCAGGTTGAACAGTCACGGTGAAGAGGTCTGGATTAGTTGATAGGAATAGATCTAGGAGGCTAGCAAAGTCTCCTTGACGATCAAGGATCCTGGTAGCTTCGTTTACCAGCTGAGTAATATTGTCGCTAATAGCAAAAGCCTCGGCTGCTTCTTGTCCTTCGTCATCGTTTTTATTTGAGTATTTTAACCAGTCGATGTTATGAACGTTGAAATCTCCTACTATTTTAATTTCTACTGTTGGATAGTTGATCTGCAGAAAATCTATTCAATTGCCAAGATTTGAGAAAAGCCGCCTATATTGGTGTTCGCTAGGAGGTCTGTACAAGCAACAAATGAATTTGGTGCTACATCTGTGCTTAATTTGAACCACATGACATCGAAGTCCTTAGGTTCGTATAAATACTCTCGTTGGCAACATAGATCATCTCGAATAAAGACGGTTAATCCAGAGTTATTTCGATATTGGGATTAATGGTCATATTCGGGTATATTCAAGTGAACATGAGTAGTGTTGGAGTTCACTTTAGTTGTTGCTGGGGCTAGAATATGAGGCTTACCTGATGTAAGGTGCTGGTGGAGAGTTTATATTGGTGGTGATGCTTCTTATGTTGCAGAAGTTCAGTCGCAGTCTATTTTCTGGCTTGGATGTGCTCAGGCCTGATGGTCCCTCCAAGCCAGTCTCCACCAGGAAATTCCAATGAGAGGCTATTATTATAAATAATTGACCAGGACGGGATTTACTACAGGTTCTTATTCTCTATACAACATTTTCCTTTTATCCTAAAAATACCGTTTATGGATTTGAAAGCAAAATTTATCCTCTGCAGCGTTACGGTTTAAAGTATCCCGTTTTAACTACAAACTAGCGAGAAACCGATCTACGATCGGGTTATGGTCTCATTCATGAACATAATCTATCACAATGTGTACCTACACTATTAGAATCGATTTTTAGCGGATACCCGGCATGTGCTACTACGCTAAAAAAACAAGTACATTTTGTTTGTTTGTTGGAAAAAGCAAATTTTTTAAAGACGGGTTTCTAATGTCCTGACAACCTGCCCACCTCTCCATCTGTCACATTTGACAGTTGACATCTCTCAATTTTTTTCAACGTCTTATGGCTTTTCCAATTCTGAACACCAGGCAGGCATATGACCCCCTTTTGTCATATTTTGACCGCTGACATCTGTTAAAAGTAACATTTGACAGCTGTTGAGTATTCCAAATTGTATTATCACCCGAACTTGAAGTGTATGCAAAATTTCAGTAAAATGCGTAGCGAAGAAATGGTTCCAAAATCTGCACCTATCGCATTTGACAGTTGACACCTGTCATTAGTGTTCTTAAATGTATTATCACCTAAAATTAAAATGTGAGCAAAATTTTAGCAAAATCCGTTACGAAGAATGGTTCAAAAATCTGCACCTGTCAGATTGAACAGTTGACACCTGTCATTAGTAGTCTAAAATGTATTATCACCCGAACTTTAAATGTATGCAAAATTTCAGCAAAATCCGTTGCGAAGAAATGGTTCTAAAATCAGCACCTGTCACATTTGACAGTTGATACCTGTCATTAGTGCTCTAAAATATATTATCACCCGAACTTGAAGTGTATGCAAGATTTCAGCAAAATCTGTTGCAAAGAAATGGTTCAAAAATCTACACCTGTCAAATTTGACAGTTGACACCTGTCATTAGTAGTTCAAAATGTATTATTAACCGAACTTGAAGTGTATCCAAAATTTTAGCAAAATCCGTTGCGACGAAATGGTTCAAAAATTTGCACCTGTCACATTTGACAGTTGACACCTGTCATTAGTGGTCTAAAATGTATCATCACCCAAACTTGAAGTGTATACAAAATTTCAGCAAAATCCGTTGCGAAAAAATAGTTCAAAAATGTGCACCTGTCACATTTGACAGGTGATACCTGTCATAAGTGATCTAAAATGGATTATCGCCCGAACTTGACAGTTGACATTTGTCATTAGTGATCTAAAATGTATTATCACCCGAACTTGAAGTGTATGCGAAATTTCAGCAAAATCCGTTGCGAAGAGATGGTCCAAAAATCTGCACCTGTCAAATTTGACAGTTGATACCTGTCATTAGTGGTTCAAAATGTATTATCAACCGAACTTGAAGTGTATGCAAAATTTAAGCAAAATCCGTTGAAGCAAAATGGTTCAAAAATTTGCACCTGTCACATTTGACAGTTGACACCTGTCATTAGTAGTCTGAAATGTATTATCACACAAACTTGAAGTGTATGCAAAATTTTATCAGAATCCATTGCGAAGAAATAGTTCAAAAATCTGTACCTGTCAAATTTGACAGTTGACACCTGTCATTAGTGGTTCAAAATGTATTATCAACTGAACTTGAAGTGTATGCAAAATTTTAGCGAAATCCGTTTTGACGAAATGGTTCAAAAATGTACACCTGTCACATTTGACAGTTGACACTTGTCATTATTGGTCTGAAATGTATTATCACCCGAACTTGAAGTGCATGCAAAATTTTAGCAAAATCCGTTGCAAAGAAATAGTTCAAAAATCTGCACCTGTCACATTTGACAGGGGATACCTGTCGTTAGTGATCTAAAATTTATTATCACCCGAACTTAAAGTGTATGCAAAATTTCAGCAAAATCCGTTGCGAAGAAATGGTTCAAAAATCTGCACCTGTCAAATTTGACAGTTGACACCTGTCATTAGTGGTCTAAAATGTATTATCACCCGAACTTGAGGTGTATGCAAAATTTCAACAAAATCTGTTGCGAAGAAATGATTCAAAAATTGAAAAATCTGCACCTGTCATAATTTGACAGTTAACACGAGTTTTCCGGAAAATTTGACCAATCCCATTGGATTCCTGAGGTTGCAAAACCCTTGAATATCAACTTACGAGAAAATTGTTCGGGCCGTTCTCAAGATCGCAAGACTGAAAATACATATTCAGTAGAACTATGCGGTACGAGCGTAGCAAGATTGAAAAAAATAAGATTTTGAGGACATGAAATATCAGAAATTGATCCCGATAATAAGCTCCTGATGTAAGGAATATTAACATCAATGTTGCCAGATTTGCGGGCTTCATATAGTCGACGAAGTATCACCGGGCTTCCTAAAGTTGATTACACACATACATGTTTATACACATCGACCGACGCGCCCCCTGGTGTGAGATATGATGAACCCGGTGGTGTATAAGTGCAGATGTATTGCGACCTTAGGAAGCCCGCCCTTTTTTCGGCAAACGACTCAGGGAGCCATATCTGTTATTATAACAAAGATATACACGCTGTTTTTACGAAGCCCGGTGCGGGCTTCCCAAACCTGCAAACGGGCTTCGTATAGTCGGTTGATAGAAATTTTGGGCTCCATAAAGTTGGTTTACATATCTATATATATATATATATATATATATATATAAATAGTGTAGGTATTCGTGACTGGCAACTTATAAATGGAAGATATTTTCCCAGACTGATACCCCAGAAAATATCTTCCATTTATATATATATATATATATATATTTTTTAATCGTAATAAAATTTCAATCTGTTTGCATGCACAGTTTGCTTATTTCTTGCCTTTTGAATAGTGTAATTTACATCCGATATTTTTTTTATTATTTTATATGGACCAATCCATAAAGAAGTGAGTTTTTTGCTTCTTCCTCTTCGAACTGATTCATCATAGAGTAGAACTTTATCGCCCACCTTAAACTCGCGAATTAAACAATTTCTATCATAATTTTGTTTTGATGTGTTTTTAGTTTTTAGCAAATTTTCTTGTGCAATTTGATTAGAATACTGCATTTTATTTTTAAGATTTGCTAGAAAATCATCATATGTATATTGAGTTTTAATAGGTTGGTTGATGGAAGTGGGCAAACTAGGTATATGACCGAATAAAAGTTCGAAAGGTGTGAATTGAGTACCTGAATGTGGTGTGGTGTTATAAGAAAATGTTGCAAATGGTACCCAATCGTCCCAATTCTCCTGCGAGTCCGATATAAAATGCCTTAAATATTCTTCTAAGACTCTATGAGAGCGTTCCAATGCTCCATTCGACTCAGGATGATAGCTAGTTGTTTGAATTTTCTTGATTCTTAACAGCTTGCACGTATTTTTGAAAATTTCGCTCAAAAAATTCGAACCCTGGTCTGTGATTAAAGTTTCAGGTAATCCATATATGCATACAACTCCTGTTACAAAGTGGTACGCTACTGTTACGGCTTCCTGATTTTTCATTGGAATATTAATTAAGAATTTTGTTAAATCGTCTTGGAAAGTCAATATATATTTATTGCCCGTTTCGGTTTCTGGTAAGGGACCGACAATATCAAGAAAACATCTTTCAAAAGGTTTAGATGCGGTTGAAGTGATGACCATTGGCATTTTTGTTTTTCTTGATACTTTATTTTTTTGACAAAATGTGCATTTTTTAATGAATTTTTTTATGTCTCTTTTTAATCCTTTCCAAGTATAAAACTGGGACATCTTTTTATAGGTACGTGATACTCCCTGATGACCTCCTATAGGATTATTATGGAACTCTTCAAGTAAAATATCTTTATTTGATTCTGAAGGAGTTATTAAATTGTTATTAAAAATTGAAATTTCCACATCTGTATTTTTGAATATAAATCTAATCATTGGGTAAATTATTTCCCATTTTATCAAGGGATTATAGTGGTATTTCAAGAAGGATAATTTAATTTTATTGTGTTTCAAAAGATTTTTCAACTTGTTTAAGCAAACCCAAATATTATCGTAATTAATATCACTAAATGAATTCTCATTATCAATGAGTAAAAATATTTTATTGTGACCGTATTGGTGTTCATAAATAGAATTAACACATGGAATTTTATTAGTATCGAAAGAATCTAGGAATTTTTTTATTTGTTTATTTTTTTCAAAAATTTCAAATTGTGATTTTTCTAAATTTCTTGGTATAAAGAGTATCAGAGGGTCTGAATCGTGTGTTTGAAAAAGGTTTGTATTTTTTTCTTTTATATTCGTGTTAAAAATAATATGAGATTCAAGATACATTTTAAAATCTTGGTAATTATTTGGTTGGTTGGTATTTATTGTGTTTATTGTTCTACTTAAAGCATCAGCGTTTGTGTTCATTTTCCCAGCCTTATAAATGACTTCGTAGTCATATTCCTCTAGTTTCAATCGAAATCGTGTTAATCGAGATCCCGGATCATTGATATTGAAGACGTAGAGTAAAGGTTTATGATCTGTGACAATTTTAAATTTTGTGCCAAAAATATATGGTCTAAAGTGTTTGACGGCCCAAACTACCGCTGTTAACTCTTTTTCTGTAGTGGAATAGTTTTGTTCAGCCTTATTCAAAGTTCTACTGGCAAAAGAGATTGGTTTATCCTTATTGATTTCTCCTTGGGATAGAATTGCTCCAATTGCATAATTACTGGCATCGGTTGTTATGATAAATGCTTTTGAAAGGTCAGGATACTGCAGAATAGGTGGAGAAATTATAGTTTCCTTCAAAGTTTGGAAAGCAATGTTACAAGAGGCATCCCAAATAAAATTTGCATCTTTTTTCAATAATTTTGTTAATGGCTTTGAAGTTTTGGCAAAATTCTGTATAAATTTCCTGTAATATCCTACCAACCCTAAAAATGATTTTACGTCTTTTTGGTTCTTTGGTACTGGAAATTTAGAAACGCATTCTACTTTTGATGGATCAGGTTTGATGCCATTTTCACTTATGATATGACCTAAATACAAACATTCCTTACGTAAAAATGTACATTTGCTGGGTTGAAGTTTTGAATTATGTTGTCGGAATCTTGAAAATATTTCAGTAAGTCTTTCGTTGTGCTCCTTTAAATTATTAGCATAGATAACTACATCATCCAAGTAAATAAAACATTTAATTCCACAGAGTCCACTCAAAATAGTGTTCATTAATCTTTGAAATGTAGCCGGGGCTCCCTTCAGACCAAAAGGCATTCTATTGTAAACATAATGTCCAGTTGATGTACTAAAAGCTGTTTTCAATTTGTTATTCTTATCCATTTGAATTTGGTGAAAACCGTTGGCTAAATCCAAGGTTGTGAAATAATGGGATTATCCTAGTTGATCCAGAATATCTGTGATGTTGGGGAGTGGATACGCATCACCCGTAGTTATATCATTAATTTTTCTGAAATCAACGCAAATTCTATATTTAGGGATGTTACTGGAATCAACTTTTTTTGGTACGACAAGTAATGGACTATTCCAAGGACTACAAGAAGGTGAAATTATTTTGTCTTTGAGCATTTGCTCTGTTTGAGTGTTAATTTCTTCACGGTGTTTGAACGGTAATCTATAAGGTTTAGTATTTATGGGTCCCTTTGTTGGATCTGTAGGAATCTTATGATAAACTCCTTTTGCACATGATAATTTATCGCCCTCTAAATAAAATATGTCGCAAAATTTTTTACAGATTTCGAGTAATGAATCTGCTTCTTCTGTGTTTAATCCTTCTATATTTATAATCTGTTTTAACCTTTCATAACGGTTATAATGATTAACATTATCCTAATCTAAAATTGCATATTCATTTACGAAAATAGGTTCGACATTAACTCTTGGTTGTGCGATTGTGACGGCTTCATTTGAAATATTTAAAATGCTTACTAAACACTTGTAGTTGAGAACTTTTGTTAATGTAGATCCTAGAAAAAGTTTGTCAGATATTTGTTTTGATTTAACGAAGCCTTCTGTTTCGGGATTATTTGCTATTGCAGAAATTACTATTTCACATCTGGCCGGAATAGTAGTTAATAAAGTTTTAGATGGAAAAATTTTAAAATAATTGTCTTCGAAATGAAAAGTTTCTTCCTCGTAATTTATTTTCACTTTGTGTTTTTGCAAAAAATCGCGTCCTATCAATCCATCAGATTTAATTGAGATATTATCTGGAACGATGTGATAAAAATGTATTAATGTTTTGTTGTTTTCTAAATTTATTGTAACGGGATAAATACCTAAAGTGAAAACTGGTTCTTTACTTATTCCTTTCAATTCAACAATAGAATTTTTATTTAATTTATGATTATTAATTAGTTTAGAGATTTTTAATAGAGACACATCCGCACCAGTATCTATTAAAAGTTGGACATCCGAATTTTTAATATCAAATGAATGCATCTTAATTATATCTAATTGCTTATCACTCTCAAAAAGGAATATAGATTTACTACTAGTGCTATTATTGGATACATTTCTAACATTATTTTCAATGACTTTTTGTAATTCTTGAATATTTTGATTTGGACAGTTATTAGGAATTTCTACTGATTTTGAGAAGCACCTAGTTGACTGTCCGCAAGCAGGGCTTCTTGCTCGTTTCCCGAAGGAGTATGATTATGGTTTACAAGCTCATTTGGCATTTGAAAACTAGTTCACGCCTGACTCTCAAAGGTCTGTATTTGCCTTGAGGGTTCCGCAAAATTTTGTTGGTTGTAAAGAGGGTTTGATTGATTAGAATAATAATGTTGCTGATTATGATTTTGGAAGTTCCTTGAGAATCTTTGATTTGTAAAATTGCTACGATTTTGTGATGGATTAAAATTTGGATTTGAATTGTTGTTTGAAAAGTTATTTCTGTTGAAATGATTATAATTCTGATAGCTTCGCTGAGAAAAATTATTTCTTGGATTATTATTAAAACTTTGTCCGTTATAATTTTTATTGAAACTACCTTTATTTTGATTATTTTCAAAACTCAGTAATTACCTACATTGGGAAGTCACATGATTATTTTTATGACAATATAGACAAAAGGTAGTACGACTTGAATTTTGATTGGAATTTCTACTGTTCTGGAAATTCTGGTTAACGTAACCAATGTTTCTATGTGCGCCCTGAACATTTCTACTAAAATTTTCGGTTTGTTCTAACTCCATCTCAACCGCTATATTAACTGCCTTATTTATGTCACTTGTACATTCGGCTATAATTCTAATTTGTATTTTTTCGTTATTTAATCCTTTCCTAAAATTATTCACTACTATTGATTCTAAATTTTCTATTAAAACTTGAGCTTGAGCTTGTGCATAATTTAAATGGCATGTTTCATTATATTTATTAATGAGTTGCCTGAATCTGTCGCCATAATCTTTTACTGATTCTCTAAAATTTTGTTTGATATTCATGATTTGAGTTAAAAAATGCGATGGGGGTCTTTTATCTGTAAATTGTTCTAATAAATATTCTCTAATTTCGTCCCAACTTTCAAATTCTTTGTATTGCGTAACTTCTTGTGCTTTCCCCTTTAATTTTGTACCAAATATTAATTTGGCCAGTTTATTCTTTTCTGTTTCTTTAACGATTTCCATTAAAGCATCGCAATTCTTCAAAAAATATTGTAATGAGTTTGTATCCCCGTACCCGTCAAAAGGTTCAATTTGGCTAAGAATGTCAATTGCATCTTTTCCAGCCATTATAGATATTAATTATATATATATTTTTTTTTTATTGTTTATTCAAAAGTTTTATTATTATTATTAAAAAGAATAAAAATTTAAGATTAGCTTCGTAAATTTGCTTTTTTTTTTAAAAAAAAAAAAAATTATTTCCAGTTCCTTTCCTTCAAAATATGAACAAATTCTTAACTTAAACAATTAACTAATTAAAAACTCAGTGTTACTATATCAGAAAACAAAGGAAAGACTTACCGCATTACACTTATTCTCTTTTCTTCGCTGAAGATCCCCGATGCGTACTTAGCGCTCCTTCAGGAAAATCTCTTCTCTGATGTAGGATAGGTTGTCTGCTGCGTTCTTGGCGCTCCGTCAGTATACTCGTTCCTTTCCGTTTCACTGGTTTTGTTGATCCTTGCTGCGTCTTGGCGCTCCGTCAAAAATCACCGTTCACCGTTAACCGCTGCCACCAAATGTTGTGTTCGCCGAAATTAAATAACTCTTACTCAGTTGGGACGTTTTTGAATACTTTTATTATGTACAGAATAACTAGCTGGTACACAATCTAGTATAACAATGAATTCCTTTTCATGGGAGTTTAAGCTCCTTAAATATAAATTTCTATCTTAATGAATTATTATCTAAACCTAATGATCTATTCCTAAGTTGAAAATTTAATGAGCTTGTTTTTATTTACTCCTAATAATTGAGGAATAATTTGAGTATTGACTCAGATAAATATAATAGGAATATAATTTCGAGTATACAAATAACTCCTATCTGAAGTTAGGAAGAAATATGATTAGCGTAATTAACTAGATGACTTAATAATTATTGTCATGAGGTTTTGTTACGAAAATATAGTTGATATTGAAAAACCATAATTATACTGAAGAATTTGGGGTTGTTAGGTTTAAGTTGATTATTCCATATGAATGATTAGCATATATGGAATAGGCATATACTATATACTCACAACAATACGATCTTCATTCCTTTTCCAATAATGTCAAACCATCCCCTTTTAACTCTTACTTTGTGTCCTATCAGCTGTTTTACTTGGATTAGTTCTTTTTCCAATTTGCTCAAGCTTATAGATCCTGTTTTCTTAAAAATGTCGCAAATTGATCTTTGGTATAATACTTGCCGGTTTAAAGAATCATTGCACAGCCCTAACGTTTTACTATATGTATAATAATTCTAGTCGTAAAAATGCTTTATTCTATTTACATGTACTTTTACTGATTTACGATTTTTTTTTATAGTGTAATTCACCCGTGAGTTTCGTTCATTGATTACGGATGGTCCTACCCACAGAGCTTCTAGTTTTTTACTCCTTCCTCTTCTCACTGCTTTATTATTCAACAATATCTTATCTCCTACATTAAAAATTTCCAACTTGGATTTTGTATCGAAAAGTTTTTTATTATTTTGCTTAGATTTTTGTATATTTTCTTTTGCTTTTTGGTGGGAATATTGCAATTTATATCTGGTTTCTGCTATGAAATCGTCGTATGTATATTTAATTGTTGGTGTTCTACTAATAGTAAAAGGTAATTCTGCTTTGAAACCGAAAAGAAGCTCGTGCGGTGTGTAGTTTGTTGTACTGTGAGGGGTGGTATTATATGTAAATATGGCATAAGGTACAAATGTATCCCAATTTTGTTGGTTTTCATTAATGAAATGTCTGAGATACTCTGCTAATGTTCTGTGTGATCTTTCTAATTGTCCGTTTGCTTCCGGATGATAGGCAGTAGTTGCAATTTTCTTAATTTTCAATAGCTTACAAACATCTTTAAATAAGCAGCTCATAAAGTTTGTACCTTGGTCAGTTACAATAGAATTCATTATGCCATATTTACAGATTATGTTTTCGACAAATGATTTTGCTACCGTTTCGCTTTCTTGATCGGGAATTCGGCAAGCTAAAGCATATTTAGTCAGGTCGTCTTGGAAGGTAAGTAGGTATTTATTATTATCGTTAGTGGGAGTCAAAGGTCCGACGATGTCTAAATAACATTTTTCAAAAGGTTTTTCCGCGGTGCTTGTTAATTCTAAAGGAGCTTTACTTTTTATACTTAACTTGTTTTTCTGACAACTAGTGCATTTTTTTATATAGTTTTTTATATCAGTTTTCATGTGTTTCCATGTATATACCATTTTTATTCTTTTATAAGTCCTAGTCACTCCTTGATGTCCTCCCAATGGTGTATCGTGATATTCTTTAATAATTTTTAGTTTTTCAGATTCAGATAAAGACTCCTCTTCCTCAACGTAAGACTTAATAATTTTTATAAGAATACTGGTGTTTTTAAATATGAATCTCAATATGGTTCTTATAGTTTCCCATTTAACCCTATTGGTCTTGCTATAACGGAGTAAAACTAAATTGTTAATATTGTTTTTGATGCAACATATGTCTTTAATTTATTCAATAGTATCCAAATGTGTTCGAAATCTATTCCGTCAGTGGGAAAGTCCTAACAAATTAAGCCAAATAGGAACCTGTTTCCTGCTTTTATTTTTAAAAGTTCGGCAATGTCTGGTTGTTGGTTCTCCATGTTATACGAAATATTGAATGTTTTATCTAGGGTATTTCAAATGGTGTTTTCTTGAATATCAAATTTTTCTGGTAATAATATGACGGGTGTATAAGTTTCCGAAAGGTCGGAAGAAAATTCGTCGCTCTCTTCGATGTTTCTGTTCGTAATAATGTGTATTTTCATGTATTGCTGAAATTCTAAAAAACTGCTTACTTCATGCTCTTTTGTTGTATTGAGTACTAAGGATGTGACTGTGTTATATGGGTTTGTCAAATAATTGTAGTGTGCTATTAAATTGTTGTTAGTAAACGTTCGGAATGGTTGCTCTGTATTTTCTGAAAAATCGTTATTGTAAACTATAGTATAAATTCTGCTCAAATAGTCTGCGTTTGTGTTATTTTTACCTGGTTTGTAAATGATAGTGTAATCGTATTCTTCTAGTTTTAATCTTAATCGGTCTAATCTCGAACCGGGGTTTTTTATTCTAAGAGCTTGTGCAATTGGTTTGTGGTCGGTGCAAATTAAAAATTTGGTTTGAAAAACGTAAGGTCTAAAATGGTTTACTGCCCAATAAATAGCCAACATTTCTTTTTCCGTGACGCTATAATTTGTTTCTGCTGAATTTAATATTCTACTAGCAAAACTAACAGGTAGATCTTTGCCTATTTCTCCTTGCGACAATACTGCCCCTATTGCTTTATTGCTTGCATCGGTAGTAATGATAAATGGTTTATTAAAATATGCAAATTTTAAAATTGGAGGAGAACTTATCAGGTCTTTTATTTTTTGAAAGGCATTTTCGCAAATATCTGTCTACAAGAACTTAACTTCTTTTTTCAATAAATTTGTTAAAGGTTGCGCGGTCTTTGCGAAATTGGGTAAAAATCGTCTATAATAAGATGCGAAAGCCAAAAACTTTCTTTCTGATTTGTGGGTGTTGGTGAATTCTTAATACAGTCAATTTTTGAAGGGTCAGGGTGCAAACCTTTTTCTGATACCGAATGTCCTAGAAAATTTATTTCTTTTCGAAAAAAGTGGCATTTTTTTGGATTTAATTTTAAATTATACGTGCGAAAAATTTCTTTAATTTTTTGTTGTGTTCGAGAATGTCGTAAGCGGGTATTATAATATCATCCAGATAAACGAAACAGTATATGCCAATTAAACCACTTAAGACCGTGTTCATAAGCCTTTGAAAAGTTGCCCCCGCCCCTTTTAAACCGAACGGAAGCCTTAAGTATTCATAATGTCCTGTAGGGGTTGAAAATGCGGTTTTCTCTTGGTCTTCCTCGGACATTCTTATTTGGTGGTATCCTGCAGACATATCTAATATTGTGAAGTACCGTGCTTTGCCTAATGAATCCAATATGTCACCAATGCGCGGTAAGGGAAAGGAATCTCCTACCGAAATGGAATTAATTTTTCTGAAATCTATGCATATTCTGTATTTAATTTCACCGTTTTTGTCTGGTTTTTTAGGAACCACAACTAATGGAGAATTATAGGGGCTTTTGCTGTGTGTTATGATATTTTCCTGCAACATTTCGCTAACTTGTTCGTCTATTATTTTGCGTTGAGCGTAGGGTAATCGATAGGGCTTAGTAAAAACTGGGCCTTTTCCAGGTATTAATGGTATCGTATGTTTAATTGCTGTTGTAAAGGAAAGTTTGTCGTTTTCTAGCTTGAAAATATCGGAATACTCAGAGCAACACTCAAAAATACTTTCGGATTCTAAGTTGTTGAGATGGTCGAAATCGAAGCAATATTTTAAATCGGAAATTCTATCAGTATAATTTGATTTTTGGTTGTTTTCTAGCGATGAAGACATCGTTAAAATATTTGGGTCTTTTTCATATAAAATTAGTTGTGGTTCGAAAGATTCGAACTGTATATCTTCTTCCGATGAGTTCTAGATTAGCGCGATACATTCTTCATTATTTACAATAGACAAACATGATCCCATAATTACGTTTTCCTTAATTTCAAAAGTCTCATAAAAAACGCAAGATCCCTCCTTGAACTTACTACATGGAATTCATATTATTGTTTCTGAGCGAGCTAATAAAGTTACTGAGTATTTTGGGGGTAATAATTTGAACGTTTCACTAAATATGGTGAGCGTTTCTTTATTATAATCAATAATTGAATTGTGTCTTTGTAAAATATCTCGCCCTAAAATCCCGTCTTCGCTTATTGGAAAACTTCTAGGTACCGTAACTTGGGGTGAATTCGAACGCAATTTCGAGGTTTTTTTCAAATTCTGACGGTGTTCGACAAAAAAAAATTATGAAAATTAAAATATATCATTATTAAACCATCCTTTAGACATTCCCAAAAAAAAAAATTAATTAATTTGAAAAATAATTAGTATTTTTTTTTAATTAGTAAATGTTGTTCGAATTCGCCCCTATGGGTGGGGCGAATCCGAACAAAGCTTTAAATGACACAAAATTGTTATTTTAGCCTTCAATAAAGGTAAATTCGAACAAATTAAGTCTTTTTTAGACCTCTAAATTGCTTTAAAAAGGGGAAAAAAAAAGTTTGGCATTATATTTTTATCAAAAAAATGCTTTATTTTCTTATAAGGATTACAAAATAAACTTAATTCTAAAAAAAAAGCATAGAATACATACTAGAAACAAAAGGAACAAAAATTCTCAAAAGGAACAAAAATTCTTAAATGTAAAAAAGGAACAAAAATAACTTCTAATGAATAAAGAAAAAAAGATCAAAGTTTACTCAATAACATAACCTTTGGGTAAGTTTTTGAACATAAAACGATTTCTGCGAAGGTCCTTTGGTGCAGAAAGTTTCATAACAATATCACTTCTGTTTATTACAACCTCATCTTTTACATCTGGATAGAAAAAATAACTTTCAAGCTTACTAGACTTTTTTTGTCTTAAAAAATTTACAAAAACAGTCTCAGGCTCCTGAACAAAAACTTCAATAATTTTACCAATAAAAAATCTTGTAGTTTTTTTAGGACATTTAAAGCTTACTAAAATATAGTCATTGGCACTTAAGTTTTGGTCAGTGATATCTTCAAAACTAGAGTCTTGTGGGTTATTAGTTCCTGGAATAAACTCATCCATGTCAGAATGATCATCTCCATTTTCTTCCATGTCAGAATGATCATCTCCACTTTCTTCCTTGTCGGACTGATCAGATTCGATAAGAAACTCGTCGCCAGTGCTGCTTTGTTCTCTTGAAGCTGAAGTTTCACCTAAATCTCTTGCTCTTATTCCTTTTCCTGGTGCTACATTAATTTTTTTGCCCCGTTTTATGTTCTGTTTGGTTTCCAGAGTCCTTGATTCTTTCATGAAATTAACAAAAGTTGAACTCCAGCGTCGATCGATTTCAGCCTGGTTTTGCTGTTGTTCCAGTTATTCTTCTGTTAGTTTCAGAAGTTTATTTAAAACAACATTTTTATCACACGGAATTATACCGCTAGCCCTGAAACCGGAAATGATGTTTT
Source organism: Ceutorhynchus assimilis (assembly GCA_917834065.1). Lineage (NCBI taxonomy): Eukaryota > Metazoa > Arthropoda > Insecta > Coleoptera > Curculionidae > Ceutorhynchus > Ceutorhynchus assimilis. The sequence continues at coordinate 4,394,905 of OU892290.1, forward strand.
TTGCAGCATTAAGCTCCACATTGTCCAATAATTTCTTTAACAATCTTGGAAAATCAGACTTAGGGAGGACGCCTCTATTTTTTTGCTTCCATTCCGTCAGTAACTTTCTCCAGATTTTTTTGAATGGAGCAAAGAAAGCTACATCCAAAGGTTGTAATAGATGGGTGGCGTTAGGCGGCAAAAGTATAAACTCGATGTTGTTCTGTTCGCAGAGTTGTATAACTCTGATTGAAAGGTGACTGGACAAATTGTCGCCAATTAAAATTTTTTTACCTGTGCATTTTCGAAAATAAGGTAAAGCTACTTTCTCAAACCAGTCTTCGTAAACGGCGCCTTCGAACCAACCACTTTTGGTGCGATTGTACACTGCATTATCAGGACCATTTTCTGTCCAAGTGGGGTAAAGATGTTGTGCTCTATATACAACATAAGCAGGCAATAGTTTTCCAGACCCAGTCGCTGCAACCATTATAGATGTGCTGGATTTGCTAGAATCTAATATTCTATTCACATATTTCGTGCCCCTTTTACAAACCACTTTGGTTCTTCCAGGGTCGTCACATAGATTTGTTTCATCATAGTTAATTATGTTGCATGCTGGCACATCCTGTATATTTTGTGACAAATTGTCAAAATAAGCATGAATAATTTCAGGAGACAACTCAGCTCGACAACGCTTAATGTTTTTGACACATACGTTCCGTTAAAACAGGATTTCTTTTCAAAAATTTATAAAACCAATCTAGGCCGGGCATGTTTTCCTTGAAACACTTAACTCTCTTACCTTGGGCATCAAGGAATTGCTTCACCAGCGTTCGGATGTCCATTCTTGTAAGGGGAAAGCCCCATTCTGCAGCCTTTTCAATTCCAGAACGAAGACTAAGCTCTTCTTCTTGGCTTAACGCTGTAAGACCTCCAGGACGCATGGGATGTTTATTTTTTATTTTGTTGCAAAGCGTTGCTATTGGCACTTGAAAAGTTTCAGAAGCACTCCTGTAAGTCATCCGTTTGCTTCGCACAGCTTCTATAGCTTTTTTTAGCGCAGAATCTGAGTAATTGCCATAATGCTTGGCTCCCAGCACCTTCTTATATGTTCGAACCATGTTCGAATTCGCCCCTCTGCAAGTAAATTTTTCGTATTTTTATTTTTATAAATTACGCAATTCAAAAAAATCAAAAACTGGCTAGTATATCATGTTAAGGACATGTCAGATTATACTTCTACAAAGTTTTAAATTGATATATGCGATAGAGCCAAAGTTACAGGTGTTTGTTTTCAACCTAACCAAAAACTAACCAATTTTATATAAAATTGTAAAAATTCACCACGTGTCTACTTACTGCTCAACTAGCGTCCTACCACCACTAATACGCTCGGCCAACTGCCTACTTTGCGATCTACCATTTGAAAATATACGTTAGAGTCGCGAGATCCCATTGGTTTCAAGAAAATCTCAAGGACGACCGGTTGATCGAATTCAGCAGGACGTGTTCGAATTCACCCCAAGTTACGGTACTACGTGGAAATGGTGAGGTATAATTTTGTTGCCGATTTGAATATTCAATCTAATTGTGCCTAGCGTGAACACTATATTTTCATTTATGCCTTTTAATTGTATTACGTTTTCTGTTAGACATTCTTTGCTAATTATTGCATTCTCTTTATTTATACTTAATTCTGACCCCGTGTCGATAATCAGGGTTGCATTATCATTAAAAATATTTTCTCTAAAAGCATATTTATAAAATAAGCGCTACGTAAATTATTTTTATTTATCTCTAAAATTCTGCTTTATTAGCTGGTTTTTCGGTCAAATTATTTATATTTTCTCTTGGATTTCTCTCTTCTTGTTTTTTTAAATTTAAACTAATCTCTTCTTTTCATAAAATTTTATTTTCTCAATTGTTTTTTTCATCTATTATTGATCCTTTAACTGTGGAACTTTTGCTTTTATTCTCATTTTTTAAATCTTTCTTATAACTACCTAAATTTTTAATTGGGACATTTTCCGAAAAAACATCTTCGCCAGTTAACTGGTCGCATTGATAATCCTTTTTTTAGATCGAAGTTGTGTATTGTGTATAAAGGTATTCTTATTTTCCTTCTTGGCTATATGTGATTCTTCACACATATAGCCGTTTAGGCGTTTCCCGAGGCATTTTCCAAGTCACCTTCCTGAAAATCTTGTGTTCTATCTTGATTTTCTTCGTTAATTAATAATTGGTGATGTTGTTTTGAGGTGGACGTCCGTTATAGACTTGCTGACTGGGATTATTTGTTCGTGAGAAACTATATTGATGGTTGCGATTTTGTTCTTGGGAATCATTTTGTGTAAAGTTTCGCCTGTTTTGGTTATAGTTTTGATAAGTATCAGAATTTCGATGATAGTTCGGTTCTGATGCGTATTTTTGAATATATAATTTAAATGTGTTTAGCGAAATACCTACTGTCCCTAATTACCCTATTTGTTTTTTAGTTATTATGATTTAAATCTAAAAATTTGTTTTTCACGGTCTATTGCGACCATAGTCTATTTCAGTTCGAAAAACTAAGTAGGCAGAACACAAAAGTCTTGCCTAACTTGTCCAGTCCATGACAATATCAGCAGCAGCATTCTTGTAGTTTGCACTCCAGTATTCTAAGGAAACATTTGGCCAATTTGGCCCGACATCAAGACACAATCACTGTGCAATTCAGGCTCTTAAGCCCCTTTAGAGTTCACCCTAAATTGGACAGGTCACCCTTTTGTAGATTTGCACCTGTATAATATCAGTAGCAAGTCTATTTACAAAAGCACAGGTTTTTATGTTATTTGCAAGGCAAAATGGTCAAGGCAGTGTCACTGGGCTATTGAGCCTGTTCGTGCTTGTGCTGTCGTCACTGATGATGATTTGGTACTTGAGAGTGGGAGCAAAAAGGATTTCCACCCTAACCTGGCCTAGGCGCCAGACAATCGAAATGGAATGCACTTCCCTATGCAGTACCCGAGGGCAAATTAGTATCTTTTGCGGGAATGATGTATGGGTTACCGAGAATTTTTAGAACTCACTGAGGGTGTACGGGGTTTTACACCTTTTTTTACTTGCGGATTGAGACTTTTTATCTAAGAGAAAAACCTCGAGAAAAACCATGTGTGACACTGACTGACAAAAAAATGTCTGGACTCCATTACCGGAAACGGTCAATGGAATTTTTCAATTTGAATAGGGAATTCTCATGAGAAATAAATATGGTTTGTTTTTATGGTGAACATTTTTCTGTAAAATATTGAATATGAGCAGTTTTGCATTTAATTTATCGATATTATTCTCATACGGCAATTATTAGTTTTAAATTGATAAGTTTCGCGCGGAAAAGCTACGTTCAACATGGCCGCTTTCGGTGACGTCAACTGTTCATAAACCAAGGTTAAGGGTAGTTTACACTGACTGTGAATAACGAACGTGATCCACGTTTTCATGGTTTACTCTTGGGTCCTGAAGAACGATTGGTCCACGATCAGCTCACGTCACGCCACGACTGATATCGAACCACAATAAATGGGTCTATAGAGGGAACATTGTCAGACTGCGCTTCTTTAGATGTAAATCCTGCATCAATCATGACAAACTAATTGAAACACAAAATGTCACAATACGCCAAATACAGAAACACCACGTAAAAACCACATTCAATGCAGTCGAAGGTACGAGTGATTCTCTCTGACAGTTTGCAAAGTGTCAGAGACTGTGAGAACAGACCTTAATGTTGTATTTACAAACAGTTGACGTCGCAAGCACTGACATCTTGAAGGTTATCGTTTTCGCGCCAACGGAAATAATTTGAAATTTTAAATATTCTTCTGATTTTAATGAGGACATAATACAAAAGAAAACATATGTATTTTATATTTGAAAACATAAAGAAATACGAAAAAAAATAAAAAAAATTGAAAATATGATTGTTCCCTATTACTGGTCTCATTCTAGAAAACACGATGTACGGTTGCGTATGCTAGGCGTGCTAGAATGAATAAGACACACTCTAGGATGATCTAGGATTGACTTTTGTATTGTATTACTTTGTTGCGGAAATAACCCACAACAGGTTTAATTTTTATTATTTCTAATTTAATATAATTTTCTTCTCTATCGTTTACTATTAAAAATAATATTCAAAAAATAGATGCTATTGCTGGACTATTTATCCTGTAAAACCGGCAACAACAATCCTTTGAACCAATGAAATTGCAAGTTTCTTCATTACCTTATAAGGTAGCGGACCTTTCTCGCCGCTGTGATTGGTCAGCCGCCACAAAAATTGCTAGTTTTTGCGACCCTGCTTCCTGGCAGAGCTAGTCGAGGCACATTCTTCAGTACTATTAGTATAAGCGTCGAGTTCGCGCCCCTCGCGCCCTCTGATGCTCCCCAGAAGCAAAACCCCCATTAGTACGCGCGATTTATAGTAAAAAATACTACTCTCTGTGTCTCAAGGCCTGACATGGCCTTTATTATTGATTACTATTCATGTCATTAACCCCTAATTATTGAAAGTCACCTCGGACGAGAAAATTCTCTCGTAAGCGCCTGCTCTTGTCTCTCTCCTCTCTCTCTCTCTCTCTCTCTCTCTCTCTCTCTCCTCTCTCTCTCTCTCTCTCTCTCTCTCTCTCTCTCTCTCTCTCTCTCTCTCTCTCTCTCTCTCTCCTCTCTCTCTCTCTCTCTCCTCTCTCTCTCTCTCTCTCTCTCACTGTCGTCGGGCTCCAAAGCGCCTGCATATCGTTGTGTTTTCATCTCAGAGGAAAATTCCCCGATTGCCAGTGTGATAGTGATAAATGGATAAATAATCACCTTGTGGATTTTTCTGCATGAACCGGATTAAGCAAGTAAGACCGTTACAATTTCTCTAACAGTCGAACAATAAATACGGATTAGTGATTCGCTTGAAATGCACTATAATTTGAATTGTCTTCTAACGCTTATGCAATTTGTTTTCACACTCGTGAAATTAACATTTGTACATTTGTATATAGAAACTGAGCATATATAAAGAGTTTTCTCGCACATATTGTTTACTGACTACCGCAGAAAAGTGCTCAAATTGTTAATTCCCAATACATCAAAGAACTTTCAAGGATCAATAAACATTTTGTGATTACACTGAACTGGTTTAAGTTAACGAATTATTTACGTCGTGCTCTCGGGCATTTAATTAGTTAATTTGTGTTTTCGTTCATTTAATCATACATTATATTACTATCATTATCAGATTTCCCTACTGTTTATAAATCAAGATACTTAATTACTTTAGATTAGTACAAAATTTGTAGTTCGACTGGACGTCCAATTAGGAATCTTAAGATAGGATTTGATTGATCTAATCTATACCGAATTACTTTCATTTATTAACTAAATTAATAATTATTCTATTTCAGGCGTTTTATTTGTATAAATGAGAATCAAGGCACCCCTAACCCAATACAAGGCTTGAATGATCCAATACCTAGTGGTTAATTTTGACAGTCAGTCAAAGTAAAAACTTTTGGCATCCCTGGTGCGGTTTGACTAAAGCCCAAAAAGGGGCAATAGCTAGTTCCGTCACATACTTGTTGCATATAAGAAGGAATAAAATTATAATAATTGTATTATGACTATTTGAATTCTGTGCTCAAATTGTTTTTGAACAAATTGCGTGCATGAACCAATAGGAAAATCAAGAAAATGGCGAAAATGCAGCCAAAACAATAATATCGCAGGGTTCCGCGCGCGGTACGGCCGGCTTCACTTAAAAAATACCATTTGTGTGCTCAACTGTCAAAATAGTTATATCAGTCTTTTGTTTTTTGTTCAAAATATCTAAAACTTGGAAAACAACCCTACAGTATGTTTTTTTATTTATTTAAATAATTTCAAAAATAAAGAAATTATGACAGTTAAAAATGTTATCAAGATAAAATGACCACACAAAAATATCTAAAAAAAAAAACAACCCTATTCTGAAAATTCTTGACGAATATTCACGATATGTTTTATGTAGTCCTAGCGGTACATGAAAAAAAACGGCAAATTGTGTTAAAAGCATGAATTTTGGTACACTTGGTCTTTGAACCATAACAATTGATTTGGCCCGTAGCACTACCCCACAACTGTCATTTGTTTATATTTGTTTAAACAATTCACTCGATCTGTTAAAAAAGCACAAAACAGGCTCACCAGATGCCAATGCCAAATAAAATTTAGATTGGAAGTTGATAAAAAGGACGGAAAGTCATGCTGACCCATGCAAAGGCAATCCTGACTCAAGTTGCCACTTTGATTAATTGTTTAAACATATTGTTCACTTTTGTTTATGCAAAATTATTGATTTTTCGAATATTGCATGTGGGGAATCGATTTCGACTAATTAGGGGTCAAAAATCTCGAATAATAACATTAGAACTCGTTTGCAAGGCTTTTTTAATTGTTCTTCTGTATTATAGAAGAAAATATTGAACAAAATTTGGTGCTCAAGTGACAGTGGATGAATAACTGAGGATAAATGAATTAATAAAACCATTAAATAATAGCTATTTATGTAACAATTTGTAAAATGAGCGTGTTTTTTGCACTAAATGTGAAGATTCAACACATTGTGTGCAAAAAAACAGCCATTCTGCGACGTGTCTCATACACGATTTTTTGAGATTTATTCAAAATATTTAAAATTCAAAAAATAAACTCATTTCAACACTGACAAGGAACGCACTCCTAATCCCATTTCAACACTCGGTGTTGATAAGATATTAATCACCTGTTAAAAGATGGATGTGAAACTTTATCGAAAATCATCAGAAAAAAAAACTTAATTTGACGCAAATTTTCTCATATTTTCATTCCATAAGGGCCGCATAAGTGCCCTAAAACCGTACCGATTTCGAAAGAAAAAGGACACAATGTTGATCAAGAAAGTAATAATCTTCTATCAAAAAATGAATGTAGAACGCTATCGGAAATCTTTAGAGAAAAAAGCTCAATTTGAAGCAAATTTTTTCATATTTTCATTCCATAAGGGCCATAACTGCCCTAAAACCGCACCGATTTTGAAAATAAGTAGACACATTGTTGATGGAGAAGGTTATAATCACCTGTCAAAAGATAAATGTGGAACTTTATCGAAAATCATCAGAAAAAAAAACTAAAAACTGAATTTTAAGCAAATTTTTTCATATTTTCAACTCGTGCCCTTAAACCGTACCGATTTCGAAAAAAAAAATGGACAAAATGCTATTAAAGTATTGATCACCTGTCAAAAGATGAATGTGGAACCCCATCGAAAATCATAAGAAAAAAATAAAAACTCAATTTGAAGCAAATTTTTTCATATTTTCATTCCATTAGGGCCATAAGTGCCCTAAAACCGTACCGATTTCGAAAAAAAAAAATGGACACAATGTTGATAAAGAAAGTATTAATCACCTATCATAGGATGAATGTGGAACCCTATCGAAAATCTCCAGAAAAAAAATAAAAGCTCAATTTGAAGCAAGTTTTCTCATATTTTCAACGCATAAGGTCCATAAGTTCCCTAAAACCGTACCGATTTTGAAAAAAAATTGACACAATGTTGATAACGAAAGTATTAATCACCTATCAAAAGATGAATGTGCAACCCTATCGAAAATCTTCAGAAAAAAAATAAAAGCTCAATTTGAAGCAAATTTTTTCATATTTTCAACTCATAAAGGTCATAAATGCCCTAAAACCGTACCGATTTTGGAAAAAAATAAATACAATGTTGATAAAGAAAGTGTTATTCACCTGTCAAGGGATGAATGTGGAACCCTATCAAAAAACGTTCTCGCTCTCCTTTACTCTGGCACTGAAATTGTCGTTATTTCACATAAGAGCCGCATAATTTAAAAAAAAAAATTCAATAATTTGTATCATGGAAGTATTAAAAATGCGCGGAAACGAGTTCTAATGTTAATAGTCGAGCTTCTTGGCCCGAAATCGATTCCCCACATGCAATATTCGAAAAATCAATAATTTTGCATTAACTATTAGTAAACAATATGTATAAACAAAAAATCAAAATGGCGACTTGGGTCAGGATGAGCCTTTGGATGGATCAGCATGACTTTCCGTCCTTTTTATCAACTTCCAATGTAAATTTTATTTGGCATTGGCATCTGGTGAGCCTATTTTCTGCTTTTTTAACAGATCGAGTGAATTGTTTAAACAAACATAAACAAATGACAGTTGTGGGGTAGTGCTACGGGCCAAATCAATTATTATGGTTTGAATACCAAGTATACCAAAATTCATGCTTTTAACACAATTTGCCGTTTTTCACTAAATATCTATGTGTACCGCTAGCACTAATGGGCCTGTTCCTTAACTCCCATCTCAGCTAAGGACATATTGGCTAAAAGCAACATTTTTGTCTGGCTTTTTTTTTTTTTTCCCATAAATTTAGACGACTCAAGAGTGGCACCTAAGTTACGTGCTCAGAATTGCTTAGCTTATTATATTAATCTGCTGCGTTTGCTTAATTACTTTATAAAATAATCTGATTGTTCTCTTCAAGCCAGTTTCATCTGTATAACCGTACGTGTATGTTCGGTCCGGAAAACAAAACTTTGTTTTTAGAAAATAAAGTTTGTTTTTAAAAAGTCGTTTTTGTGGTTCCATAACGTAATTGGCGCAGTCGGTAGGATTGTCCCGTGACATTAGTGCCGAAAAGTACGAGTGGTTCCTATTAAGGACTTGCGCGAGCGACGAATCAAAAATTGGCTTTAATGAAAATAAGGCCGTGAGAACCGCAAAACGAAAAAAAGTGATTACCACTTCACGGATCGAGCGCGTATCAGGTGAATCTCCGAACTATTCATTCAATCGCTGATTTGGTGGTTCGTAGGCTGAGGTGATCTATTATCGAGATCGAAAATTGATCATCGTTAGACAACTGGGCGGACAAAAATCGCCAAAACCCAGTTTAGGAAGGAGGGACAAAAATCGCCCAAAAACTAGCCATAGGAGGGACAAAAATCGCTCAAAAATTAGTACTAGGAGGGACAAGCATCGCCCATTAGGATTAATACAACATGAGAAGATACATCACTCTGTTTATTTTTATGTAAGTCGTTTTAAGTAGATTTAAGGCATTTTGATTTTTTCACATTTTCACCTTTTTCTATTATTTTGTTGCTATTTTCACATTTTTAAAAAATAAGTTAAACTGGAGAATTATCGAGATTTATATGAGATAATAACTGATATCGAGAATAATCAAGATATCCCAGCATTACCACTGGATTCACCAGAACCAAACGATAATCATCCAATTTTTCCTATTAATTTCAATAATCCAAACATAATGGCTGTAAACTATACACTTTTGCGTTATCAAGCTGAAAACATTCCATTATTTGATGGAAATGCAAAACTGTTACAAAGATTTATTTGTTCATGTGAAAATCTTTTGAGAGATTTCCAAAATAGAGCAAATCCCGATGATCCGATCAATGTATATCTTTTAGATACCATATTGGGTAAATTAACTCATAGAGCAGCAGAATTGATCGCATCGCGTGCCGAAATAAATACTTGGCAATTAATGAAAGAGTCACTTACAACTATTTTTTCTGATCAAAGATCGAGAGACTGTTTAATTCAGGATTTAATATTGCTAAAACCTCAAAAAAATGAATCACCAATAAATTTTGGCATGCGTATTCAAGATGCACGCAGTTTGCTTTTTGCAAAATTAAATGCCACTAATGAACATCAAGATGTAAAATTGATAAAAATTGAGCATTATGATAGTTTTGCGTTAAAAACTTTTATTAATGGATTGCCTTATAATATGCTTGTTATAAGGTTGAAAAATCCCAATTCGTTGGAAACAGCCATGTCACATGTAAGAGAATAAGAAAATATTATGTATTTCAAAAATCAAAATTCATATTTTGGAAATGCAAATAATTCCCAAAGAAATTTGAGACCAATATTAGGGACAAAACCTATTTATAATCAGACGAATTTTAGACCAAACTTTGCGTCATATAATCCACAACAACCCAATAACAATTTCCCAAGACCAGGACTACAATTCCCTAATTCAAATTTCAGACCAAATTGGTCATTTCCACAGAATAATAATTTCAGACTAAATTGGTCATTCCCTCAAAACAATACTTTCAGACCATTCTTTTCTAATAATAATTTTAGACCAAATAACATGCAAACACAAAACCAAAATCAAGGCAACCAACCTATAAGACCCACTAATTTTCAACCAAATTTCAATCGAAATCCCACACAAAGAACGAATTTGTCTAATAATCGACCAACATCAATGGACACTATTTCCGGAAATACGGTGATTAACAATGCCACTAATAGACCCCGGTTCACTTTTCAAGAACTATATAATCAAGAAACATCTGATTTAGAACCAACCCCAAATAAATCCCAATCAATGGATTTCACAACACAAGCACCAATTGATCAAAACAATTATTTTGATGAATCATGCTATGACCAATATTCCAGTACACACTGTTCCGGAACAAAGTATAGGATTTTCTAAAACCACAAAAAGAACTGAAAGCAGTGTTTTGTAGTGTGAGGCTAGTAGATCATGCCACAATGTGTCTTAAAATCGCCGCTGATCCTTCAGGCCAGTTATGGTCATTTTGGTCAAACTCAACGCCACACTGGCGAGTTGCGTGGAGGCAGCCTAGAGACAACTTATTTTTTTTTACTCAAATTTTGCAGGTTTGTTGTTAAAGTGTCCTGAAATATTTTTGCAAAGTTTCATTGGAGTTCGTCAAACGGAATGTGCTGTATATGTTTTTGAATTAGTAAGAATGACAAAACTAACAAAGCTAATTTTAAACTTTTTACTAATTTTCCATAATATAAATCAAAATTAATGGGTGTTCCTACAAAGCCTTAAACAGAAATAAAAAACCAAGTACACGATTTTAGAAGCAAGTAATTAGTACCCTAACATAACCGTTTTTATAACAAATCAATATTAATAAAATAAATATAACTCTGATGATAAAGCTACAAATTTTTATTGTATTAGTTGAAATTTAAAGTCGGTTCGAGGAAAACTCTACCACTGCCTTAAGCAGCTGATTTCCATAACGAGGATCCGTAATAGAATTAAGTTTATAATTATTCCAAGTTTTGATAAACTCCCTATGTATCGATTCCCCCTTGCTCCGACCATGTGCCAAGTCCAGATTTAAGAAAAGAAACGGTTTCAGTTGAATGGTCAAAAATACAATGAACTTTTAATGTTGTTGAGACTCCTGCATCACGATAAAGTTTTTTTAAATGTCCGATTTCATTATGTAGTTCTTTAAAGTCTATATCTTGGTTACACCCAAAACAATAATCTACAATTTTATTCATTGATTTAAAACATTCAATAAAGGGCATCACATATATGTCACTTGTATCTACTAAAAATATAATGCCTAAAAAGAAACATAAACATACCTACAGTTCTTTTTCAAAAATGCGATAAAGAAATAAATTCACCGACAAAAAATTGTAAGGAAGGTTTTTTATTAATATTTTATGTATATATTTTTTACTCTACTCAACAGTATTAAAGGATTTTATTTATTAGACGAAATTGAAATATACTGGGTGAAGAAAAATAAGCAAATAAAACAAGTCTTGTGTATTTCCGATTTGGTCAGTGATAGCTTAAGAACGCTTTGATGAAATTTAGCAAAAATTGGAACGAAGGTTCTTCAATAACAGCAGAATAAACTGCTGGAGTTTCGTTTAAATGGGTTCAGCAGTAATTAAATTATCTTCATGCAACTCGCCAGTGTGCCGTTGAGTTTGACCAAAATGACCATAAATGGCCTGAAGGATCAGCTGCGATTTTAAGACACAGTGTGGCATGATCTACTAGCCTCACACTACAAAACACTGCTTTCAGTTTTTTTTGTGGTTTTAGAAAATCCTATACTTGGTTCTGGAACAGTGTGAGTAGTATAGATAGCGGGGTTACAGGTACATTGGTCTCTCTCGATGGCACATGCCATCCACATCTGAAGAAGTAGAAAAAATCTGCATATGAAATCTGAAGAATCCTATCGTCAATGACCAGAAGAGGCTGTAGAAAGAATAATGTCCAAGCCTAGCCTAGTCTAAAAAAATCTGAATGTCAAAGCGGCCTTGGGATGAAATGAAAGAACAAAAGAAAAGAATCTTGTTAAAACTCGCGCGTGATGACGCACAAGAATTTGGCAAGCGTTCAAAAACTATCTATGACTGAGATTATTGTTTGTGTTTCCAAAAATATCGCAAATGTGTTTCGCTGTTCTACCGCTACATATTATTTTAACTGAGAATCGTTTTTGTTTAAATTAGTGATAGTTAAAATTTATTATAATCAAAACACAAGTTAATAATAGTCAGTAGCCTGTGATAACCTTGCAGGGTTATCTTGATACTTTTAAATCAAACACAAGGTTTTTACAAAACCCAACTTATGTTTATTAGTTCGAAGACATTAATACAATCGTCAAAAACTATATGCCCTCTTTTGACGGCATGTTTATTCTAATTAACCTAGTTATCTTTAAAACTCATCATAAGCAATATTGCCTATTATTAATTATACATATTTATATTTGAATGTTAAACATACAATTGCTACATAATGTATAGGGTGTGAAACCCTATTGTAACTACAGGATGTTACACACTACACCTCCTATGGAACTAAAAAAAAAATATCAAAAAAAAAAAACATTGTTCATAGTATATCTTAACTCTTAAAAATATTATTCATAGGATAACTTAACCCTAAAAAGATTATTCATAGTATAACTTAACTCTATTTTTATGTACCTCTACAAATTTCTTACCTATTCTAATTACAATATTTGGAGAGTTAATTTGCGTAACAATATAAGGACCCTTATAAATGGGCTCACTTTTGTTTCCTGCTTCATTTTTAAGTAAAATCTTATCCCCAATGTTGTATTTAACAATTTTACAATTTTTGTCATAATTCAATTTACGGTTGCTTTTTGATGTCAATAAGTTACTCCTCGCGTCCCTACATGCTTCCTGTAAACGGTATTTGAGCTCTATAGGGTAACTATCGAAGTTATAAACAGGGTCTACTTTTTGAGTTATATTAGACGGAATGTTGCACAATCTGCCGAAAACTAACTCATGGGGGGTATATTTGGTTTCCGTATGCACTGTATTATTAAAACAGAAACACCAAAATGGTAACCATGAAGACCAATCAGTTTTAAAATTTTGACATTGAATGCGTAAATATGCATTCAGAGACTTGTGCGTATTTTCAAGGGACCCCAAAGTTTGATGCCTGTAAGCTGTGGAATTTAATTTCTTTATTTTTAAAAGTTTGCAAGCTTTATCCAAAGTTTCATTCATAAATTCCGACCCACGATCAGAAACGATCTCGGACGGGATTCCATACCGCAAAATAAAATTATTAACAAAACTTTTTGCCACAGTTTCAGCTTCCTTATTTTGTAACGGGTAAGCTTCCACGAATTTGTTCAACTCACACTGTAGAGTTAGGACATATCGATTATTTTGAGCATCTACTTCGAGTGGTCCGACGATATCTAGAAAAACTTTTTCAAATACACAACTTGCTGTTGTTGTTATTGTCATTGGTTCAACATTAGGCCTAGAGTGTTTGTACCTTTGACAATCGTCACATTTCCGTATAAAGTTTTCTACATCTTTTTTCATGCCAACCCAAAAGTAATACTTTTTTATGTTGTTATATAACCGATTGACCCCTGCGTGGCCTCCGGTTGGGAGAATATGAAAATCGTTAATTATTATTTTCCTAGTCTCACTATCGTCTATTTTCTTTACATCTTTGATTATAGAAATTTTTATACCTGCATTTTTTATTTCATTTGGGACTTTGCTTACTTCGTTAATTATCTGCATGCATGCTTTATTTTTTAAAATATAAATTTCCGGAATTTTGTACTTTATACAGATATTTTTCAGGTCCCTCAGCGATGCAGTTAATGCGAACGCCGATCGGGTGTCCTGCTTCATGTAAATTTTATTTTCTGCTCTGACACAAGCGAAGTTCCCAATTTTATAATCATAATTATTCCCATTAATTATTTCGCAGTTTTTTTTGTCTGCTATGATACTTAATTCAACTGAGTTTTCAGCAGGCTTAAGAATTTCCACCACTCCAGGGTGATCAAGCCTTTTATGAGGAATATCCTTGCCCGCCTGTTTGTCATCTGAATTATTTTTGTTGAGATTTTTAGTTTGTGCTCTCGTCTGGACGTATATTGTTTCATCCACGTTGTCTCTCATTGCCTTAAGCTGATCGGATGTTATTTCTATGCGAGATAATGCGTCTGCTGTTACATTATCTCTACCCTTCACATACTGAATTGTAAAATCATACTCTTCAAGAGTCAAACGAAACTTTGTTAATCTGCTAGAAGGATTAGACATGCCAAAAAGATATACAAGTGGTCGATGGTCAGTAAGAATTAAAAATTTTCGTCCAAACAGATACGGCCTGAAGTGCTTTACAGCAAAAACAATTGCTGTTAGCTCCTTCTCTATTGTTGAGTATCTTTTTTCAGCTACGTTTAGAGACCTACTTGCATATGCCACTGGCTTATCATTTCCATTAGATAAAACAGCGCCTACAGCATAACCTGATGCGTCTGTCCTTAATATGAAATCATTATCTGGAGAAAAATCCGGATATTGTAAGATTGGTGGGTGAATCAATGCATCTTTTAATTGGATAAAGGAATTTTGACATTCAGTAGTCCAATTAAAATTGACGTTTTTTCGGGACAGGTTATTTAGTGGTGCCGCAATATTGGCAAAGTTTGGAATGTATTTTCTATAGTAATTTGCAAATGCGACAAATCTTTTAGTTTCGTTTGCATCTTTAGGAATTGGATAATTTTGAATTACTTTTGTTTTTTCAGGATCAGGCGAGACACCTTCAGATGCAATAATATGTCCCAGATATAGAATTTCTTTTCTTAAGAAATTGCATTTACTAGGGTTTAATTTTAAGTTTACGTCTTTAAGTCTTTGTAGAACTTTTGTGAGATTTTTGTTATGATTAATGAGATTGTTTCCAAACACTATAAGATCGTCTAAATAAATAAAACAACTGTCATAGTTCAATCCAGTCATAGCAATCGTCATCGCTCTGGAGAAAGAACTAAGACTAATTTTCAATCCCATTGGCAGCCTAGTCATTTGGTACTGCCCTCGATCTGTCGTGAATGCTGTACAATGTCGGCTCTTTGCTTCTAGCCCTATTTGGTAGTACGATTGAGACAAATCAAGGTGAGAAAAATAAACCGCCCCAGAGAGAGAGTCCAAAATATCAGTTATACAGGGTAGAGGGAATTTATCGTCCTCGATCCTCTTATTTAGCTGCCTGTAGTCGATAACTACACGCCACTTTTTATTGCCATTACTATCAGCCTTTTTCGGAACGATTAGTAATGGTGCTGACCATTCTGATCTGGCTTCCTCGATAATACCGTCTTGAAGCATTTTTTGAACCTGTTTATGAACTTCTGCCTTTTGTGCATGTGGTAAACGGTAAGGCTTTATATATGCCGGTGTGGCTGATTTTTGGAGTGTTATAGCTTGTTCATAAATATTTGTTACAGTAAGCGGATCTTCCTCTAAGTGAAAAACATCTGCGTATTTTGCACAAACTCTCTGTAATGAATAATTTTCTTCTTGGTTCAAATGATTTGTATTTATTAATTTGAAAATTTTATCTAACCTATCAACCGATATCGCATTATCACTGAATTCGCAGGTTTCAAAATTATTTAAGTTACTGGTTTTTGGTTTGAAATTTTTTAGCTTCACATCTTCACTACGAGTATTAAGTATTCTAACAGGTATCATATTACTAATTGGTTTGGTCATAATTGCAGCGACAAAAACGCCTTCACAAAGTTCATCAGGTAAAACTAAACATTCCTCGTTCTCGTCTACCCAGCAATATTTGATTACCTCACAGCGAGCTGGTATCGTTGTGTAAAAATCGTACTTGCATTCTATAGGTAGAGAAATCTGAGTATCGTTCACAAAAAAAGAAAATATAAATTTTTCATATACGATAATTGCCTGGAATTTATAAAAAAAATCTGCCCCAATGACCCCGTGAATGCCGTTCTCAAACGCATCCATCAGCAAAAACTTGTGCACTATATCTGCATTATTAAATTTCAATGTAATATTTGCTGAACCTTGTGAAATTGTTGACCCTGAAATCCCATTTATTTTGACCCGGTTTGAAAAATCAACAATTTCATGTGTTGAAATAAATTTTTTGAAAATGACGCTGACTGACGCCCCAGAATCTAGTAAGAAAAATAATTGTTCATCGTTATAAGTAAATTTAACGTAATTTAAGCCATTTAAATTTAATATGATTGCAGAATCATTACTAATTTGTTCCTGATGGGCCACGAAAAAATGTTGAAGTACTATTTACGATATCAGTGTTTTCTTGGTCATTTTGCATGTAAAAAGTTCGTTGGGAATAATTATTGTTGTTATTCCTATTTTGAGAATTGTATCTATTGAAACTTCCTCTATTAATGCCATTGTTTCGTTGAGAAGATTGTCTCGAATTAAAACCTCCCCTATTTGGATTTTTAGTAGATGATCCCCGGCTGTTGTAGGAATTTTTATTAAAATGGTTGTTGAAGGAGCCACGGTTGTGAGGGTTTCTATTGTAATTGTTAAAAGTGCCCCTGTAATTTCCACGGCCGTGCCCGCGAAAATGAAAAATTTTATTTTGATTTGGTAGCTCCTCATCTTTGGCGCCGCGTATTGCCTCATTTAATGTCGAGTAATTTCTAGCCTTGATAATAGTTCGCAATTCGGGATTTTGCAGGCCGTTGGCAAAAGTGTTAATGGCAATTTTTTCATTAACATTTCTCAAAATTCCGACTGCATTGGCGTTACCATCAGCCTGTGTTATGGTTAAATCAACTAACAACTCTTCTACGTTTTTACCAAACTCGTCCAGGGATTTAGAGCCTTGCCTAGCATTGCTCAGCTTTGAAGATAAAGTTGTATCAGACCTTTTTGTCAAAAAGTGTGTTTTAATATCAGCAATAAGTAATTGGTTATTGTCGTACTCGTCTTTCAATCTAATTTTTGCGCTCTGCGTTAGACGAGTTTTCAAAACGTAGAGAGTTAGTAGTTTTTTACCATCATTGTCTAACAACGAGTCATACAACTCAATGGCATCAACAAGCAACTTCGTCCCATTTTCAGAACTATCCATAGCAGGTAATAAACTAGCAGCGGTGCGTAAATCAAACTTTCCCGCCATGGTTTCTATATTTATTATCTGCTCTGAACTTTCTAACCTATCATCTAAAATCGATTTTATCGTCTCAAAATATTTTACTATGCCATCTACCTGTAGCTTGACTTGTTTTATAGTATCAGCCTCTTGCCTACTAGTATTGAAGTTGTCTCTCAAATTTTTAAATTCTAATTCTAATTTATTAATTTTTTCTAACTTACGTCTAATTACACTAACATTTTCTCTTCTTTCCTGGGAGTCTTTGTTTAGATTTCTATAAAATACTTTTAATTCCTCTAATAAGTAACGAAATTCTTTTTCATCCACCATATCATATCCATTTCCATATATCCAATTTAAACTCGATCGGAGCTTTTAGATATTTCCCGTCTAATTTTCCTCTCCAGTTGTTTCTTACATCTTATATAGCAAAGTATGCCTATACCAATAATTGCCAGACCTAAAACAATCAAAACCAAAACGTCCCTAGTTGATGTTACCGCTTGACTTGTAGTATCCGTTATTCCTCCACTATTGCCTGCCTGGGCTATTATGACTTCTTCCTTGACCTCTTTAGTTTTTTGATTTCCCATGGTTTTTGTGCTTTCTAGCCTTTTCGGTTTCCAAATTCCCAATACTTCCCAGCTCTACTTAGTTTTTCCCTTCAACCATACCATTTAGAACCATAATTCGATTGGCAGGGTCGCCATGTGATAACCTTGCAGGGTTATCTTGATACTTTTAAATCAAACACAAGGTTTTTACAAAACCCAACTTATGTTTATTAGTTCGAAGACATTAATACCATCGTCAAAAACTATATGCCCTCTTTTGACGGCATGTTTATTCTAATTAACCTAGTTATCTTTAAAACTCATCATAAGCAATATTGCCTATTATTAATTATACATATTTATATTTGAATGTTAAACATACAATTGCTACATAATGTATAGGGTGTGAAACCCTATTGTAACTACAGGATGTTACACACTACAAGCCTACAGTGTAGTGTGCAAGATGTATTTTTTATTAGTGCTATTAGTTTTTGGTTTAACAGACGGAAGTAAATTAGAAGAAAAAGACCTAATAGATTTTTTAAATTATCATGGATACTTGAATATTTCTCAAAATAATAATGTGTCTGATTTAGTAACACCTGAAAAGGCTCTGAAAGAGTTTCAAATTGCTTATAATTTAAAAGCTGATGGAACATTGAATGGTGAAACTGCTTCTTTAATTGAGAGATTTTGGTGTGGCACAAGAGATAATAATTATCAAATTGGAAATGTTGATGAAGGAAAATGGAAATATAAAATAATAAAATGGATTATACATCCTCCCACTTCACATTTACGTATAAAACAAAAATATATAAAAGTTGCAGAAAATGCTTTCAACTTATGGGAAAACGAGAAATTTGTCTATTCCAATTTTAACCCAAATATAATAATATCATTTAATTATTCCAATCATTCATTTTATGCTAATAAAAATGAATGTCCATATGAATTTCATTATTATGTTCTGGCACATTCTTATTTTCCAAGTTTACAATCTGAGACTGTGGAAATTCATATGAATAGAGCATTTACTTGGTATTTGGAAGACACACCATCAGTTCCAGATAGCCAAAAGAGTTTATTGCAAGTTTTAACTCATGAAATAGGACATGCTCTAGGAATTGGACACTCACATGATACTCAATCTATTATGTATCCTGCTTTACTTGACATAGGCCCTGATGTTCGATTAAGTAGTGATGATAAAGAAGCTATTCAAGAACTCTATGGGAAAAAACAATCATCTTTTAATCAATCACAAACAACAACAACAACAACAACTACTACTACTAGTATGAAACCGAAAACGACTAAAACAAATAAGCCGTTAATTGTAAAATCAAATGAAGAGATAGAGAATGATGATCGAGGTGATAAAAAGAAAAGTCCAATAATTTGTGATGTCAATTCTAATACGTTGAACAGATATTTAATTGTTAACAAAAAATTGTATATTTTTAATGAAAAATATGTGTGGTTATTGGATTTGAAATCAAAGAAAATTCAAAATACGCCTTATTTAATAACCGATTGGTTGAAATTTCTGCAATTAAATTTTCAAAACATATCTGCAATATATCAAAGGCCTAATAATGATGTTGTATTATTTATTGAAAATAAAATGTATATTTTTGAATATGGATCATTTAGATTAATAAAAACAGAACATATTAATAATATAATACTACAAATTTCAAATATTCAAGGGGCTGTTAGTTCATATATGGGTAAAACCTATTGGTTTTTTGATGAAAATATGTTTGTAGAAATCGATGAATGTAGTTTAAGAGTAAAGAATACGGGACTAATTACAGAATATTTTCCTGGAATTCCTAGTAAAATTGATCATGTATTCCGCTATAATAATGGATTGTTATATTTTTTTTCTAATGGATATTATTATGAGTTTGATGAATTTACAAGCACTATGAGGGAATCCATGAAAATTGATTTCAGTTTATTTGGTATATCATGTCCAAACATCGGTTTACTAGAGCAGTTGAAATTACTTTTAAGTAAAATTATTTCAATAAAATCAATTTAAAGTATGAAAATATGAAATAAAACAATTATTATTTTGATAAAAAGTTTTTTATTTTCACCTATAATTCCTAACATTATTGATAATTATTTTTATGTATCCAGCTGTTATGCTTATCATCAAAACCAAGCCACTTCACAAATATCTGATCACCTTTTCGTTTTAATACTTTCTCAACTAAATAAACATCAGGATATTTTACTGTCTGTAATTGATAGTCATAGAATCCTCCTTTAATGGGATGTTTGTTGTTGTCTTCAAGTAAATAGGTAACAGGATTTGTCAAATGAACTTTTCTAATCATGAATATTTCAGTTGACCAATTTGGTTGATATTGCTTGTCGAAAACTCCTCTAAGTTTTGAAATTCTTACATAATCGCCAATATTGAATTTTGGTTTGGATGTTATTTTTATTCTACTGTAAACTGTATCTAGTAACATTTTCTTATGTTTCTTGGAAATTTCTGAGGGTTTAAGACCAGTCGTTCTATGTTTTTTATTATTATAAAGCTTTATAACCCTATTCAATAATGTTGGCATCCACTTATATGATCCTTGGAGACTAAATTCTTTCCACATTATTCCTTTAAGTGTTCTATTAACTCGTTCAACAATGGATGCTTTTTTTTTCACTATATACTACATAATGAATAATATTATATTTTTTCATTAAATTTTGCACTTCTCTTCCAAGAAATTCACCACCAGAATCGGTACAAAGATGAATGGGTTTCTCAACTTTAAATACATTTTCAAGAGCATTAGCAACTTCCTTGGAAGTTTTTGTTTTTAAGGGATATGCCCACACATATTTTGAGAAACAATTTATTACAATTAAAATATACTTATATCCGATATTTTCTTTTTCATATTCCCTCATATCAACTAAATCAGCTTGCATCAAATCAAACAGTGATTTTATAATAACTTTTCGTCGTTTGAAATTTATTCTTGTAGGCTTATGCAGTTCTTCAACTATATGACGTTTCACATTAGTGATATATTTAGACATTTTTTTATTCAATTATTTTAGCTTCACGTAATTCTTCAATAATTGAATTTATTTCGTTTACATGACCTGTATTGCCTGCAGTTTGCGATGCGATTAACAATCGTAGTCTATCGACAAGTTCATTTGGATCATCCCAAAAAACATAATCAATTGGATTATTTGAAAGTGACATTAATAATCCTTCACCCTGCTTTAGGTTGAGGTTATTATCATTATCATCTTCATCGGTTATTTTTTTCAATAGAGGCTGAACAACTTTTTTGAATTTTATGTTGTTACTAGAAATTAATTCAGAAGTAGGGGTGAAGTATTTTTTCAATGCATTGGCTTTTTTCAATATTTGGACATAATTTCTTGCATCATCTTTTGTATATATTGTAGGCACCTTTTGGTTGAATAACAAACCATATAGGCCTTTAGTACCTTTATACTTTCTTCCAGAAACAAGTAAGTCAGGACCATCAAAATTGATTTTATTATTGCCTATAGAAAACTGTTCAATGTCTTTATCCAATTTTACTCTTAATCTACCGTCAGATTCTTTACTAATAAACCTTTTTATATATTTTAATGGCAATGGATGATATTGTTCTTCGTAATCAGCTAAAGATCTCTCCATAATAGATTTATTCAACTTATTTTCGTATTCTTTTTGTTTTTGATCTTCTTCCTCTTTCAGTGATTCTTCTACATTTTCAATTATTGACTTTCTTAAAATATTTGATGGTTGCAATTTATTTGTTGAAAAACTCAATTTTCTTTTTATGTGGGGGGCTGTAGCAGTAACTGAAGGATTAAAATTAATTATTCCCTTTGGTGTATTGTCGCTAAATTCAATAGGTGTGGATTGAAAGTTAATTGGTTCAGACGCAACAGATTTCTTGTCATCGTCATCATCATCATCAACATCATAATCATCATCATTACTGGATTCATTTTTATCATAATTCATTTCATATTCTGTTTTAATGCCAAAACTTTTATCTTCTTTTTTGAGTGGTAATTTAATAGTGTCTTTAGTATTAGTAGATGGTCCTAATTTATGTTCAATATTTTGTAAATGTTTTGTTATCGGTTCAAATAAATTATCGTGTACTATTTGACCGTGTTTTAGTACATTCAATTTATTTTTTATGTCTTTACGTTTTGATATCAATTTGTGCTTAATGTTTTTTTCCGAATTAGCATTCTTTCTCCGTTTTGAAGCCATCTTGCACGTTTGACTTGCAACTATCAAATAAGTTTTGAAATCATATTTTTAAATATATATGTAGGTATCACAACCATATCTATATCGACCATCATTAATATTATTATCTTTAAAAATGGACAGAAATCCGAAGGGTTTCTTCCAACAATACGAACATATGAATTTCAAATTCTCAAATGTCATATCTGCACCAACATGATCTGTATAAATGTGTTGTAGATTTAAATCGTCTTGTTTAAATAAAAATATTACATTGGTATTATCTCTTATCAAGTGTTTTGGGATTTTCGTATATGTCTGACAGAGATAGAAACAATCAATGTTATTGTGTCGTCCCATACTAAAATATTCTCTGATAATATCCTGTTTGCTGCATGCAACATCATCAAAAATAAACACTGAATTCGATTTGGCTTGGTTAGGAGGTATCAAATTTTCACAATTATTAAATGCATAATAACCAATGGCTTTGATTGGTTTTAGTAGGTTCTTCAAATATACATATTTAGGTTGATAGAGCGATTTCGAATAAATGTAAATATTTTCAAACTTTAGTCCATTAGGATGCTCAAGCAGACTAAGCATAAGATTAGTTTTTCCACAATTACTGGGGCCTGCAATAATAGCGCGTATTGTTGAAGGAAATAATCTACTATGTTTAACTTTTTTTGTTTTATTGACATCATGATTATCTATTGGTAAACATATTTTCTGTTTTACTATTTTCTTCATATTGTCTTCATGAAATCAAGATTATTAATACTTTATAAAAGAAGTTGCTGTCTTATATATGCTTAGTTTATGATAATTTTCCAAACAATGAAGTACTATTTAAGTCACAGAAATATTAATGGAGACGGTCTTTTAAATTCAGCTATTAATAGTCTTCCATTCGAAATTCATATGGGTGGGCCTGGAACAAAACTTAAAAAACGACTAGAACGCGGTGATGTGGGTGTTAATTCCTTAGATGAAGCTTGTAAAACACATGATATCACCTATTCACAGAGTAAGGAATTATTTGATCGTCACCAAGCTGATGAGGTCTTGTTAAAAAATGCTTTAAGCAGAATTAGTTCTAATGATGCTACTTGGCAAGAAAAACTTGCTTCTATGGGTGTTTCGGCAGCAATGCAAACTAAACTTAAATTTGGTATGGGTAAAACTAGTGAAACAATACCTTTAGGCGCTCAGTCTTTTAGTGCAAGGCAAACGATGAATGTCAGTAAGAAAGTATTAGTCAAAATTATGGAAGAAAGTATAAAAGTAATGCAAAAATATTTAAAAGAAATGGTTTCTTTATCAACAAAATTGAACAATAGTGGTAAAGTTGTGAAAAAAACTCAAATAAAAAAAAAGCGTCTAGTCAAGAAAAATCCTAACATTGTAGATGACGATAATGATGATGATAATAATGAAAATATTAAACATATTGATAACTATCACGAAAAAAAAATTAAAGAACTAATAAACAGGAATAAAAGAAAAAGGAAATCCTATACAGATAACGATGGGATGGATCAAAACGATCACAAAAGGAAGAAAATAGAAGAGAAAATGGAAAATCTTCTTGTATTGAAACCAAAGTCACGTAAGCGTAAGGTTTCTGAATCCTATTCTAATGCTGATAGCGAAGAGAATATGAATATTGATCGTAAAAGAATAAAAACAGAATTAAATGAGTTATTATCGACAAACAACAAACGAAAACATGATAAAAGCGATAGTGATGATTATGAGAGTGAATTTGATAAAAAACTAAAGAAAATAAAAAAAATGTCATTATAAAAAGAAACAATATTTCATTTTAGTTTTTAGTTCCTACTGGATACTGTAACGAAACAGACTTAAAATGCTTGTTATTAATAGTAACGCGAAAAATACTGTAAAAACACACAAGAGGCAACAACCTCGAAACAATAAGAAAAAAGCTTCTAAAAAAAAAAGAAAAAGCACAAAGTCTAGAAAATCTCAGAAAAAACGAAAAAGAACTCAAACATTTCAATCACTTACCAAACAAATAAAAAATGATATTTTGAAATTAAAACCTAATGATTTAGATGGAGCTATCAATGTAGCTTTTAAAGCAGCTAAAAAAAACAAAAAGGATACAACTAAGACTCCTAGGGTTATTAAAATTCCCAAAACAGGAGGTATTTTACCTTTAATACCAATATTCGCGGGTCTTTCGGCTCTAGGAGCACTGACTGGAGGAACAGCGTCTATTGCAAAAGCAATCAACGATGCTAGAGCTGCTAAACAACAACTTAAAGAAAGTCAAAGACATAATCAAACCATGGAAGCAATTTCAATGGGGAAAGGTTTATATTTGAAACCATATAAAACAGGTTTGGGTCTTTTTTTAAACCCTCATCAAATATCAAAAAACTACACCTAATGTTGCTATTGCCTAAGCATGCTCTATCAAATAGAGACATAGAAAATTTTGTGAGAATTGTCAAAATCCCTTATTTTCGAGGAGTCTTTATGAAGGATATTTTACCGAAAAAAATAAGGAAATTTGAATCTGGTGTTATCAATTTGGATAATGATTCTGGATCTGGGACTCATTGGACAGCTTATAAAAAACGCGAAAAAAACAATTCATTATTATGATAGTTTTGGAAATCTAAAACCACCAACAGAAATTCAAGAGTATTTTAATTCTAATGGTATTTGTAATGTATTCTATAATCATACTTCGTACCAGACCTATAATTAATTCAGTTAACTGTGGACATTTATGTTTACAATTTTTACTCAACTAACTTTGTACAATTTCAATAAATAGTGTGTTTGAAAAAAATTGTTTCATTTACTTGTAGTCCTTCATTCTAGTAACTTGTTTTTGTATTGTAAATATACCTGTGAAAAATGTCCTATACATTTACCCTATCCGGAAGGGAAACTATTTTATCTTCAAAAATATATCCTCCAATGGTACTAAGTGATAACGAAGAATATGCATTAGGTTTAATAAACTTTGAAAGCTACAACTCGATTCCAAATGTTGATAAAACCAATAATCGTTTTCATTATCGAAAAAATAGTGAAATCATAATACCAGAAGGATCCTATGAAATTCAAGATATAAATCAGTTTATTAAAAATTATTTTCAATTAAATTCATATACACTAAAGAAACCCAAGAAAAATGTATCAGAACAAGAAACTCTGATACCTGATAAAGAAGAACCGTTTGTTGTTATAGAAGCTAATAATAATACATTGCAGTGTGAAATCAAAGCAAATGTAAAAATAGATTTCACTAAAGAAAACTCAATTGGAAAACTGCTTGGATTTAATAAGAAAGTTCTGGAAGCAAATAAAAGATATGTATCTGAAAATCCTATAGATATTGAGGGAGTAAGATAATTAATTCCAGTTCTTATCCCTCACTTATTGAGGTTACCTAATAGTTATTATTGAAGTCCTCCGATAAAGTGGCTGTAATCCATAGTTCACTGTACACTAGTTAGAGGAAAAGAAAAAGAGAGAAGGTGAACACCGTTTTGTTTGGTTATTTTCTTGTTTATTATTACCACTACACAAAATGTCACATGGAGCTTTTTACAAAGTCAAACTTTTGAACAAACTAATTCTAATAATATTTTACAACTACATTCTTATGTCCCAGCGTGAAGAGAGTTTTTTTATTATTGATTTTTTTAAAATAAAAAGTGAAATTTGCGACCGACTACCGAGATTTATTTATTGTGCGTGTGTGTGCTCTACGTAAAATTCTGCCCGACTGGCCTACATTCTTCTTCCACCCCAATTACAAGGTCGATTTTGATTGGCTGCACCATGCAATTTGATTGGTTGAAACCCTGCAACCTTGGCTATTTTTAGAACGGGTTGAAGGAGCTCGAGACAAGATAACGCTTTTTTTAGACTTGACCTTCAATGACTTTTGTAAATATTGTGTATAAAAATGTGTCTCAAAATACAAATTATAAGGGAAAATATTTTGTTATAAGGGAAAATATTTCTGATTGACTTTTTGCGACTGGTTTCGCAACATTCTCCCCCGTTTTGAAGCACATTGCTTCAACAATATATAATTTTTAAAGGAACAAGGGGCACAACTTAGTGATGGGTCGCATGAATTCACAATCTCTAGTTTTTATTTTTGCAACGCGAACGTTTCCATCTGACCCTGCGAATACCTCTAAAATTCTCGCCCTTGGCCAATAAAGAGGGGGGGAATTGTCTTCCTTCAGTAAAACAAGATCATTAACTTTTAGATTTTCTTTCTCTTTTAACCATTTGGGCCTGTTTTGCAGCCTATTCAAATAGTCCTTTGACCATTTCTTCCAAAACAATTGTTTGATTTGAACGCATTTTTGCCAATGATTAAGTCTGTTCTCGGGAGTGTGACTAATATCTTTTTCAGGATAGGCTGTGATATTGGAACCAATTAAGAAGTGTGATGGGGTGAGATATTGCAAATCTGATGGGTCGTTTGATAGTTGGCATAAGGGCCGGGAGTTTAAAATGGCTTCAATTTGGGTAGTGATTGTACTGAATTCTTCATAGGTCAACTGTAAATTGCCAACAAGTCTATTTAAGTGGTACTTCGTGCTTTTAACGGCAGCTTCCCAGATACCTCCCCAGTGTGGGGCCCTAGGTGGAATGAATTTCCATTGGGTTTCGTTTGCCGCTAAATAATCTTTTATTTCTTTAGGTACACTGGATTTCTTGAAAAAATCATAGAGATTTTTAAGCGTATTCCGGGCTCCAAGAAAGTTTGTACCATTGTCCGTGTAAATTATCGTTGGGTTACCACGTCTTGAAATAAAGCGTTTCAAGGCCGATAAAAAGGCCTCAGTTGAAAGTCCTGTAACTATTTCTATATGCACGGCCTTGGTTACCATGCATACAAAGACACAGATATACCCTTTTGTTACAGGAGCCTTACGTAGACGGGAAGATTTAATTTGAAATGGACCACCAAAATCAATTCCAGTTTTCTGGAAGGGTCTTGAAATTTGTAAACGGTCTTTAGGTATGTTAGCCATAATTTGACTAGCCGGAGTTGCTGAAAATCGATAGCATGTGATGCACTGCCTTATTATCTTTTTTATTTCTTTGAGTCCGTTTAGGGGCCAATACCTAAGCCTGAAATTTGAGAGTGCAGTCTGCGCGCCAACATGTCCTAATCGAAGATGTTCAAACTTCAACATAAGTTTTACAGTATGGTTGTGTGAAGGTAGTAACAAGGGATGTTTTTGTTCAAAGGGGATTTCCGCATTTTCCAGTCTTCCTCCGACTCTTATAAAATTATTTTGATCGAGAAATGGTTTGAGAGAATTTATGTTTTTATTGGAGACGGGTTTATTTTTCTTGAGTTCCAACATTTCTTTTGCAAAATAATAATTTTGTAGAGTTTTACAAATTAAATTTTGAGCTGATTCCATTTCAATTATTGACAAGGGGCCTTCTAGTTTTTGTTCTGGGATTCTTGAAACTTTCAAATTATTAATAAACCTCAATATATATGCCAAAGCGCGCTTTAATCTAGTGAAACTTGAAAACTTCTCAAAAATTTCATTCCAATAATGATTTGCTTCATTCAAGGTGTCCTTGGATACTATGTTCAGAGAAGCTTTTTCTTCTGGAAGTTTTGTCACCTCAATTGGATTGTCATAATCGTTCAAGTTAATATTGGGATCTATCAAGAATTTTGGTCCAGAAAACCAAGTGCCAGAATCCAAAATTTCTTGTGTGAAAATTCCACGAGATAAAATGTCTGCCGCGTTATAACATGATTTTATATGCCTCCAACAGAAATCAGCTGTCAACTCCTGAATCTGAGCCACCCTATTCGAAACGAAAGTGGGCCAATTACTTGGATTTTTCCTGCACCAAGCAAGCGGAATCTCAGAATCTGACCAAAGATTTACTGAATCAATGGGTATTTTGTTTTTGAAAATACATTGAATCCTAGATGAGAGCCTTGCTAAGAGCAACATTCCACATAACTCGAGCCTTGGTATGGTTTTTGTTTTGATAGGGGCGACCTTTGATTTGGCAGATATGAGAGTGCATGATGCTGAGTCCTGATATATAGCCCGAGCATAAATGCAAGCACCATATGCCACATTAGATGCATCTGCAAATCCGTGTATTTCAACTTTTAAAATTGGTTTATCAGAAAACAAGTACCTAGATATTTGTACATTACGAAGCAGTGAAAGATGATTTAAAAAACTTTGCAAATCTACTAAAATATTTTTATCAGTGATTTTCGTGTCCCAATCAAGTTGCAACTTCCAAAGGGCTTGCATTAAAATTTTTCCTTTGACAACAACTGGGTTTACTAGACCTAGGGGATCATAGCATTGAGCAAGAGTGGATAAAATTGTTCTTTTTGTGGGGGGTTCTACGGAAAATGTTTCAGGGATTGAAGTTGCCAAAGAGTCATTATCAGGTTGCCATTTTATGCCTAATACTTTACTAGGAGCTTTATCAAGATTCAAGTCATATTCTGAATAACAGTTTTCATTCAAAATTTTTCGAAAACTTTGAGAGTTTGAGTTAAATTTGTGGAGTGTGAAACCGGAGCTATTTAAAAGTGTATTTAATTCAAAATATAGGCGTTGTAAGTCTTCTAGTTTATCACACCCTGTAATAATGTCGTCCATGTAGCATTGGGAAAAAAGTGCTTCCGAGGCTAGAGGATATTGTTCTTGATGTTTTGAAGCAACATCTTTCAGAACCCGAGTGGCAACAAAGGGAGCGAAATTTGTGCCGTAGGTTACTGTTAACAATTCAATGCATTTCAGTGAATCACTAGGCTTCTCTCTCCAAATAATATTTTGCAGGAAATTATGCGCAGGGTTAGTTTTTATCATCCTGTACATTTTTTGTATGTCTGAAGTGAGAACATATTTAAAGCTTCGAAACCTACACAAAATATCGAATAGCTCTGGTTGAACCTGATAGCCCTTTAGTGTTATGTCATTTAATGCGGTTCCAGTAGTCGTTTTAGTCGAAGCGTCAAAAACTACACGGAGCTTGGTAGTGATAGCAGACTCACGAATGACGCAAAGATGGGGAATAAAATACTTTTGCTGATTATTTTCGTTATAGAGATCTAAAGGTACGTACTTTCCATGTCCAAGCTCAACATAATTGTTAATGAAATCTTTATACTCGTTAAACAAACTTGGATTATTCTTGAATTTATTTTCTAACATTAAAAAACGTTTTTTCGCTATTCTGAATGAATCTCCCAACTTATTGTATTCTTCTGGGGATTTTAGTGGAAAATCAATTTGATAGGAACCGTTTTCTAATATTTTTGTGGTGTTTTTAAATAAATTTTCTGCTAACTGTTCTTCGTGACTAAAATTGAATTTTTGTGAAATTTCCTCAATGTGCCAAAATTTTGTTAGGATTTTTTCGAGATTATCATTTTCCTCACAAGTTTGAATAAAGTTAGAAACTATATTTTGTTGATCATAATTCAGAAAACCAGTTTCAGAGAGGGTTAGGTTTGATACACAGCTTGACGGTAAATTGCCAGATATAATCCAGCCGAGATGTGTGTTCAACAAAATGGGGTAGTTATTATCGAGCTTATACATACCTGGTATTAATAAATTATAAAAAAGATCGGCTCCAATGAGAATATCTATTTCCATAGGAATGTGAAATTTGGGATCAGCCATTTCAGGAATAATGTGTTCAGGGATATTTAATTTAGAGAGAATAATTGGATTTTGTGGTAGTTTGTATGTGATGTTGTTGAATATTGCACATGCAAGTGAAAAGGTTTTGTTGTGTTCTATCTTAGAAAATATAGAAATATCAACCATTTCATTAGACACAACACTATTTTGTGCAATTCCTGTCACATTTAAAACTTTTGTATACGGAATGTATCCCAACCGGTCTACTAATCTTTTCGTTATAAACGAGGTTTGACTACCACTATCCAACAGAGCCCTAATAATAATAGACTTTCTGTTCCTTGAAAATAACTGGATTTGAGCAGTTGCTAGTAGTACCTCATTTTTTTTAGTGCTAATGCCACTTAAATTTTGGACTGCATTATGAGTTGTGTTAGAAATATGTGAATATTGAGTATTTTGAGTGTCATGAGATTGGGATGTGAAGTGATTAACTTGAGAGTGAGGGTGAGATTGTGTATGAGTGTATCTAGGATTAGTTGAGTGTGTTTGTGAGTTTTGCATTTGTAGATTATCATTATCTTGGCTTGAGCCTTGTACCGTTCTAGAGATATTTCTGTTTTCAAATCGAGAATCATTGCTATTCATATTATTTTGTGCCAAATTATTTGATCTATGCATTAACGTGTGATGTTTTTTCTGACAAATTTGACATTTTGAGTTTGAAATACAATTGCCAGTCAAGTGCTTGCTTCCTAAACAATTATAACATAATCTTTTTGCTTTTACAAATTGTTCTCTATCAGAGGGTTGCGAATTTAAAAAAATTTTACATGAGTATATACGGTGTCCGGGTAAATTACAAAATAGACAATTTATTGAGTTTTTATTGTCATTATTTGACTGTGTGTGAAAAGAGATTTTATTTTCATTTTTTCTATACGGGTGGTTATTAGTCGAGTTACTAGTTGAGGGAAAGCTTGAGATATTTTCGAGAACCATGCACCTTTTGTCTAAAAAATCTAAAAATTTTTGTAAACTTGGTAATTCTTTATAGTTTCTCTCCTGCTCAAACGCACGTTTTGTATTGAAATCTAACTTTCTTTCAACAAGATAAATTAAAGTATATTCAAAAATTTCTTGAATTGTGATATTTACTTTTTTCAAACATTCCAGATTTCTTTTAATTGTGACAGCAAACTCTCTCAACGCTGCGGACGTACATTTATTTATTGGAGAAATATCTATAATACTATTTAAATAATTATTTACAACACAAGTTATATTTTCATATCTAGCTCTTAAAATATCAAGTGCAACTGCAAAATTGTCATTTGTTAATTGTAAGGATTCAATTAGCTTCAATGCTTCACCCTTGACCGTGCTTCGTAAATACCATAATCGTTTGACATCACTGAGATTATGATTGTCAATAACGAGTGCTGTGAACATTTCAAAATAGGGCTGCCAGTTTAAAATCTGGCTATCGAATGGGGGTATATCAATTTCAGGTAAATTTAACCCATTCACGACCAAATTTTGTCCTGGAGAAGTTGTACTAGAGCTGAGTACGTTTTGAACAATAGTTGGTGGTGGCGGTGGCAAAAACATTAGAGAAGTATTTTTTATAATTTTGATGCATTTGTAATATTTATTTTCAATTTCTTCGCGATTTTCCCGATCAGTGTCATTCAAGTCTTCGATTTCATCTTGAGCATTACAATATTTTTCAAAACTCATTTGCAAGGATTTTTCTCGCGCTTGAATCTCTGCGACGTCTTCCAGTGCAAAATCGTCTTTATTTGCTATCAGCCAATTAAATGAACGTGTAATTGCACTTTTCGCGGCCTTTCGGTCTTTTCTGTGCTTCTTCAACTCGGAGCTTAACTCATCTCGAGACTTATCCATTTTTGAAATAAGCACTAGCGATTTCGAGAGAAAAAGTGGAAAAAAAAATTGAAATAATCAAATCTTCCGTGAAAGTCCGGCTTTTTTGACACTTTTAGAG
The DNA here is from genome assembly GCA_917834065.1 of Ceutorhynchus assimilis. NCBI lineage: Eukaryota > Metazoa > Arthropoda > Insecta > Coleoptera > Curculionidae > Ceutorhynchus > Ceutorhynchus assimilis. The sequence continues at coordinate 4,426,697 of OU892290.1, forward strand.
GTTATACTGCAATTTTTTCACTAGCAATAATTTTAATTCAAATTGTCTATGAAATTGTCTATGCAATTACGCTATTTTCAAGTGTAAACATAGTCCGAATAATTGCACAAATGTAAATATAGTCCTAGATAAAATGGGCGCAATTTCAAATGTAAATATAGTCCGAAATATACAAATATAGTCCTAATATTGCGTCGTTTTCAAGTAAATAAATTGGAACAAACTCACCAATCCTCTTTTCTTTATATCCGGCTCGAAGGACCAAAATTGAGGGAGTAAGATAATTAATTCCAGTTCTTATCCCTCACTTATTGAGGTTACCTAATAGTTATTATTGAAGTCCTTCGATAAAGTGGCTGTAATCCATAGTTCACTGTACACTAGTTAGAGGAAAAGAAAAAGAGAGAAGGTGAACACCGTTTTGATTGGTTATTTTCTTGTTTATTATTACCACTACACAAAATGTCACATGGAGCTTTTTACAAAGTCAAACTTTTGAACTAATTCTAATAATATTTTACAACAACATTCTTATGTCCCAGCGTGAAGAGAGTTTTTTTATTATTGATTTTTTTTAAATAAAAAGTGAAATTTGCGACCGAGTACCGAGATTTATTTATTGTGCGTGTGTGTGCTCTACGTAAAATTCTGCCCGACTGGCCTACATTCTTCTTCCACCCCAATTACAAGGTCGATTTTGATTGGCTGCACCATGCAATTTGATTGGTTGAAACCCTGCAACCTTGGCTATTTTTAGAACGGGTTGAAGGAGCTCGAGACAAGATAACGCTTTTTTTAGACTTGACCTTCAATGACTTTTGTAAATATTGTGTATAAAAATGTGTCTTAAAATACAAATTATAAGGGAAAATATTTTGTTATAAGGGAAAATATTTCTGATTGACTTTTTGCGACTGGTTTCGCAACAGATATATTTAAAGTAAATTCCATATGTATTGAATGTAAACTAGTAACCAATTCTTACAATAATGGAAAACTAGTTCATATAATCCATATGTTTTATCCTACAAGCCCACCTGGACACAAAATTGTGGAAAAGCCTACTAATGTAATTTATTTACCAATAAGCATGCGCTATATTAATGAAATAACACTTAAAATAACCGATCAAGATGGAAATTTAATCAATTTTCGAAACGAGTTGATTACCATACGTCTACATTTGAAGAAGCTCTAGAAAAATAAAAATGGTTTTTCTCTATAACCATGATACTTTTAATTTACCCATTGATCAATCCTATTATAAAAGTGACATACACAGTAACAAAAATTTCAGTTCTAAGCGAATAACAAAACGATTAACATCAAGTAATAAAAAATTTCTTAAATTACTAGGATTTAAAGTGAGAAAATAATCAACAAAATTCCTTTCAAAAACAATAAAATAAAACAATTTTGGCAAGACTTCAAGTTACGCATAAACATTAAGTCAATATTTTCATTATTTATAAATTGCAAGTGTAAATATTTTCAAGCACGAAAATGAGCTACAATGTTCTAAAAGTTGGAGAACACGTTATGCAGGATGAATCGATAATAAGCTATCAATATCACACACATCAACCATATTCATCTACTACTTTCAATCACAATGATGAAATTAGAATACCAATTCAGACACAAGATTTGTATACTTTGCCAAGTCAAAGTTACCTATATATTGAAGGTACATTACTTAAAGAAGATAATACACCCAGTAAAGCTGTACATTTTGTAAATAATGGAATTTTACATCTTTTTGATGAAATTAGATATGAATTGGGAGGCATTGTTGTTGATCGGATTAGAAATTCTGGTATAACATCTACTATGAAGGGATATTTATCCTTTACACCATTACAAAACAATCTACTACAAAATTCAGGTTGGAGTGCAGATACAAATCCTCCAATACTTGATAGTACTGGAAATTTCAATGTTTGCATTCGACTTGAAATGTTAATGGGATTTGGTGAGGATTTCACTAAAATTATAATGAATACCCGTCAAGAGCTTGTATTAGTTAGAAGCAACTCTGATTTAAATGCATTTCAGTCAGATCAAAAAGAAACTTATAAACTTAAACTTAACAAAGTGTTATGGAAGATGCCTCATATTACTGTGAGCGATTATCAGAAGTTAAAATTATTTAAACAATTTGAGAGCAACAAAGATTTAACGATTGCATTCAGAAAATGGGAACTGCATGAACATCCACAGCTATAACAAAGTAAAGTTCACACGTGGGCAGTTAAATCATCAAGTCAATTAGAAAAACCACGGTTTATTATCATTGGTTTTCAAACAGACCTGAAAAATAAACAAGAAAAAAATATAAGCACGTTCAATCATTGCAACTTAGTTAACCTAAAGGTGTACTTAAATTCTGAAATGTTTCCTTATGACAACTTCAATTTAGATTTTTATAATAACAAGTTTTCCATTCTTTATGATATGTATGCACAATTCCAAAAAACATACTATTATAGAAATTATTGTCAACCTTGTTTGAATCCTATACATTTTAAAATTCAAGCTCCTCTAGTAGTTATTGATTGTTCACAACAGAACGAAGATCTTCTGAAAGGTGGTGCCGTCGACATTCGTATAGAGTTTGAAACAGAAAAAGCAATTCCTGCCAATACTGCTGCTTATTGTTTAATTTTACATGATCAAGTAGTGAAGTATAATCCTCTTACAAGTACAGTTAAAGTATTATAAATAGAGAATCTTCCATGCGCAATTTGGAAAATGCATCCTCCTGATCCTATAAATTCCAAGACTCAAACTCCCCTCTAGTAGTTTTTGACTATTCACTGCAGAACGAGAACCATCTAAAAGTTGATACAGTTGAGTGTTTGTACGTAACCAGAGAGTAAATCAATCCAAAAAGAAAAATGTTTATTATTGATGTGCAAGGATTTCGATACAAAACCAGCCCTTTCATCTGCAAAGAAATTGCCATCATTAATATCGAGAATGAAGATGTCCATCATCGAATGTTTGATTGCCCTATGCCCCTCAACTTGTTAGAGCATGGTTTCCAGAATCAAGTTTTGGACCACAAAAAATGTACATGGTTTAAGTTGGGACAATAATTGTAGTGCGGATGTATCTAATTTAAGTGAAGAGTCTTTGTGTTTGTATTTAAAAGTTATCGTCCAAGATAGTGTCATTTATGTTTTTGGTATACAGAAAAAAAAATGGTTAGAAAAATTTATTGTTAACACAATTGTTGATTTGAATGAACTTGGTTGCATCAATTTAAATGGGCTGAAATTAATATATACGAAACTGAACAAAAAAAATAATTATCATTGTCAGAAACATATATTCAATAATTTGAGATGTGCGAGAGAAAATGTGTTTTATTTGAAAAGATGGTTTTTACATAGAGTATTGTAACTTTTTTTAGATGTTTTCGAAAATTGTAGGTATATGAATAAAATATTGAAGCAAATTTTTACTTGTGTTTTATTTATTTGATATATCATTTAAATAAATAACATTTTATGTTAATTAATCAAAAATTCATCATCTTCAAAAACAAAAACATTGTTAGATAGCTTCTTGGATGATGACGACGATGATGATGATGACTGATGTGGTTTCGGTTCTGAAGAGGAGGCTGCTGTAGTTGTCAACGATTGTTCGATAGATAAAATTGGAGGTCCCTGTTCGATTGCAATTTCATTTTCATTCAAATTAAATTTAAATTTTTTCAATGCTTTGTCGAAAAGTTTCAATTCTTCGTCGTTTTCCAATCGAGTTCTCATATACTCGATAGGTAAAGCACCAAATTTTTTCTTCAAGGTAGTATCCTTAGGAGAGTAGCACAAGTGAATTACTATTTTATCATTTCGAATTACAATATCCCGTACTCCATAACTTAAAAAAAAGGTACAATTTATTTTAAAAGTAATAAAAAAAAAGATTTTAAAACTTACGTAAATAGTTGTTTCATCACAACCACACCCATTTTTAGAGGAAAATTAACTTTATCTTTAATGATAACTATAATTGTTGATGGTGTAGTAGCCATTATTACTTATGTGGTGAAAACTGATTAAAAATGTTTCTAAAACTGAAAATAAATCCCAATCCAATGCTTTATATAGGCTTCCCAAAGTAAATATCCATCACGGAAAGAGCTACCCACTAATAAGGAGGAGAAAGAGCGGGAAAGATTTTCCTCATCTCATATTTCATCCTACCTTATATGTTCATGACTAAAAATATTCAAGCTGTTTTTCACACTACAAACAATATTCATAATAATTAAATTTAAAGACTGAATTTTAAAAGTTAATGAGCTTTAAAATTTATTTTTGAAAAAAAACATGCCTATTTTAAATTTTACAAAGGAAACTCGAAAACCGATATGTTTTATTGTTTATGCATTTTAAGGCACGAGTTGGTTATTCTATCAACGGTTATACTTAGTTTTGATGTTTATGTATCGATGATGCTTGAGCTTGATTAGTATAAAATACGCCTGAACCGTTCGAGTTCATTCATTCCGTTGTTATCGCATTACCTACCATGAATGCTTCAAAAAAACAAAAAATTTCACGTCCGCTTTTAGAAATTAACTATCGCGGTCAAAAAGTTCCTACTCCTCATTTAAAATTACATTACGATATTGAAACTAAAGAAGTGATTGTTCGAATAAAATCAGACATCGGTATTAGTTCTGATGATTCTGCTGATGCTATCGGTACTGTACCTCCCAACACTCCTATTGAAGCTGGAGAAGAAGAAACAAATCCTTTTCTCTCTTTTCCAAATAGAAGAATAATTTCAAACCCAAGAAAACGACTAAGAAGAAACCATTCTCTAATAAACCAAGAAGAAGAAGAAGAAGAAGAAGAAGAAGAAGAAGAAGAAGAAGAAGAAAATGGTGAATACTCAAGAATACATCAACAACAACAACAACAACAGGAAGAATCAACTGGAATAGAAATAACGGAACAAAGACAAGAACAAGAATCACCCAACAATTTAACTAATGTAAGTATAATTGTTGATTCATTTTCCGATCAAGCTTCTAACCATTACGATAACAGATGTTCGAGACCCGACTTAATCGGAGATTGGACTTACATAGAGTTAAAGAGAATTGAATCGTTTTTTCCTAAAATTGATCATTTTGATGTACAGCTTTACGCAAAAAGCGATGCAGTTTCTTGTTTATCAGTGAATCTATTTCAAGAAATTTTAATTCCATTTTTCTCTAATTTATACGAAAAAACAAATTTTACTAGCTGTAATAAGTTTTATGTATTTTGGTGTCATAGAGCCTACCAAGAAGGATTTAAATTTGGAATAATATTATGTTCCGAATGCTATGAATCAACCTTACGAGAAAATGGGGTTATGTGTACAATAATTCAGTATATTAAACCAATTAAAGTATTTACAGTGCATATGCATGATTTAGGACATTATCACTGTTCTTGGTGTTTAAAAGACACTGCCTATCCACAACATTGTGAATTATATAGGTCTCATAAGTTCTGGTCTGCATATGAATTGTGGTACACTAATTAATTAAGATTGCGTAGTTTTTTGTTCTTTTTAAGCTTTCATAATGTCTTCTTATTCTACGTTTGATAGTATGCTAGGTGATGTTTTGAAAAGATTTGAAAAGGCTTGCAGAATTATTAAAACTGAAGATGAATACAAAAAATGGTTGCAAATTTTAAGAAAAATGATATTAATTTTCAATTTAGGTATTAAAAATAAAGCATTATGCATTAAAAAATTTTCCCGTATTGAAGCTGGCTTAGGTCTTTTGAAACATTACCATAGCTATTTGAAAAATAATTATAAAAAAAAATTTGTTAAATCAGAAAAAGTAAAACATGTAGTTTGGGAAAATATTGATTCTTGTTTTAATAATAGAATAAAAACAGGAATAATTTCTAATTTAACTATTAAGGAGCCAAAATTTTTTTTTAAAGAAGCCTATACATTATTCTGTAAAAAAATCAGGATTGAATTGAAACGTTCCTTACTTAAAGTGAATGCAATTTTTTCAGGAAACTTTGTTAAGCCACAAAATCTTGAAACCGACATTAAAACCTTTTCGACAGCAAATAATGTAATTGATCGGAATACAGATTTGTATGATTGGTATGAGTCAAATATCGAAAATAAAATTTTATCAAAATTAGAAGAGTTCCAAGAACGAGATAGTGGATGGGCATTATTTGAAATTATTCATCTCAAAATAAATATTAACCATTATAACCCTATTCGTGGCTCATTATCAACATATGTTGAATTACCAAAATTTATTAAGAAAACAAGAGCTGTCATAAATATAAAAAATAATGATGAATACTGTTTCCTTTGGTCAATAGTATGTGCTTTACATCCAGCAGTATCAAATAGAAGTTCTAGTGTGACTTCATCATATCCACACTTCTCACAAGTAAAAAACCTCAATTATGAAAAATTTAAATTTCCAATGAGTCTGAAAGATATCCCAAAATTTGAAGAAATTAACAAAATGTCAATTAATGTTTACAGTTATATTGAAGAAAAACAAGTAGAAATTTTTCCTGTTTACTTAAGTAAACAAGATTATAATAAAAAAATTCATCTACTATTAGTTCCTTCAAATTACTATTCTGCGAACAACAACGGAAATGAATTCGATACCGATAACGATAACGATAACGATAACGATAGCGGCAATGAAAAGGATATTTTTTTACTTGATATTATGAAAAGAAAAGTATTTCACTTTGCATATATTACAGATTTATCACGTTTAGTTAGTAAACAATTACAAAATTCAAAAAACAGAACATGGTTATGTGATCGATGTTTCAGCAAATTTAAGTCTAATTTTAATTTATCAAAACATATGATAGACTGTAAAGAAATAAATAAAACAAGAGTTTCTTTAACAATTGATGGTGAGAACATTTTAAAATTTAAAAATTTCAAAAATAAAGATAGGCTTCCTTTTGTTCTATATGCAGATCTTGAATGTATACTAGGAAAATATGGTGCTGATACAAACAAACCAAACCTAACAAAAACAAAAAAATATCATAAGCATATTCCTTGTAGTATTGGATATTATTTAAAATGTTCCTATAACAATGCTCTCTCTAAATATAGATCTTACACTGGTGAAAACTGCGTAACATGGTTTGTTCAACAACTTAAAATTTTATCGAAACAATTTTCTGAGATATTTTCAAACACTATACCAATGATTCCTTTAACAGCTGAACAAATCGAAAGCTATAATTCTGCAACACATTGTCACATTTGTTCATTACCTTTCAATGAAAATGAGTTAAAATACCATGATCATTGTCATTTCACAGGTCAGTATAGAGGTCCTGCACATTTTTTATGTAATATTGAATACACTCCAAAAAAGGGCATAGTTCCTATAGTCTTTCATAATTTATCTAATTATGATATTCATTTCCTTATAAGGAGTCTTTCTTCTGAAATTGATGGTAATATTAGTGTAATTCCAATAAATAAAGAGCGGTACCTTTCTCTAACAAAACATGTTAAAAATACTAACATCAAATTCAGATTTATAGATTCTCTCAAATTTATACAATCAAGCCTAGAAAATCTAGCTTTGTGTCTAAATGATCATGACAAGATTATCACCAAAAGCTTTTACAAAGACGATAATGTATTTAAGTTGTTGACTCGTAAAGGAATCTTTCCTTATGAATATCTAGATAGCTGGGAAAAATTGAAAGATACATGTTTACCTAAAATTGAATTATTTTATAGCTCTTTAACTGATAATAATGTATATGAAAACCATTATAATCATGCTTGCAATGTGTGGAACACATTAAAAATTAAGACTATCCAAGAATATTTAGAAATTTATTTAAAAACCGATATACTTTTACTTGCTGATATTTTTGAGTCTTTTAGAAATAAATGCATGACTACCTATAATTTAGATTCTTTACATTACATAACAGCACCGTCTTTAGCTTTTGATGCATTTTTAAAACTCTCAAAAGTTGAGTTGCAATTACATACAGATATCGATATGATAATGTTTATAGAAAAAGGTATCCGCGGTGGAATTTCACAGTGCTCTAACCGATATGGTAAGGCTAATAATAAATACATGGGAAAACAGTATAATAGTAGCGAACCTACTTCGTATCTCATGTATTTTGATATTAATAATCTTTATGGAGCTGCTATGAGTCTACCTTTACCTCAATCTGATTTTCAATGGGTTGATGATTTATATTATGAAAATATTGATATCAAGAATATACCCAACGATAACCCTATAGGCTATATTTTTGAAGTTGATATTATTTATCCTGAAAAACTTTTTAAAACACATAAAGATCTTCCTTTGTGTCCCTCACATTCCATTCCACCAACTTCTAATTCAAAAACTCCTAAATTACTAACCACACTATGGAAAAAGGAACGATATATTATACATTACATTACATCAATTTGAAACAAGCACTTCTGCTCAATTTAGAAATTGGAAAAATACACAGAATATTGAAATTTAAACAATCACCATATTTTAAAAGTTATATCGAACTTAATACAGAGCTTAGAAAACAAAGTACAAACGAATTTGATAAACATTTTTACAAGCAAATGAATAACGCTAATTTTGGTAAAACTATTGAAAATGTACGAAAATATAGGATAGTCAAAATAGTAACTAAATGGTTTGGTAGATTCGGTGCGAACTATTACATATCTCAACCTAATTTTCATAGCCTGACAATTATTGAAAAAAATATGATTTTAATAGAAATGTCGAAATCAAAAATTACCCTCAACAAACCAATTTACTCAGGATTTTCGATTTTGGATATATCTAAAACATTTATCTACAACTTTCATTATAATCACATTAAACTACATTTTGGTGAAAAAGCAAAATTATTGTATACAGACACCGATTCGCTCATTTATCATTTTTTTGATATTGATATTTATGAGCACATCAGAAAAAATATTGAATATTTTGATACCTCAGATTATCTTGAAAATAACCAGTTTGATATTCCTTTAAAAAATAAAAAAGTCTTAGGATTAATGAAGGATGAAAACAAGGGTAGAATAATGACTGAGTTCATTGGTTTAAGATCCAAAATGTATAGTTTTAAAGTATTAAAATATGACTCTTCTTCAGAAGAGGATTTATTTATCAAAAAAGTTAAAGGAATTAAGCAAGCTCCTCTACGATTAATTACTTTTGATGATTATTATCAATGTCTTTTCAACAAGAAAATCATTGAATGCTCACAAAATATTATTAAATCTTCAAAACATAATGTATTCACAATGAATCAGCAAAAAATTGCGTTGTCACCGTTTGATGATAAACGTATGATTAACCATATTTTCACTGATACTCTTCCTTGGGGTTATATTGACACTCTTTCACAAAAGATTTCTTAGGTGAGTTTTTCTTTCTTTTTTAGGATTACTATAAGCACTATGACTACGGTGGTACAAAATATTGCAATCGTTGCAAAACCTTTTTTTGCTTCTGCTCTGTCAATAAGATACCATAAATCTTTAGACACCAAAATCAAAAGTAACCACTGTATGCATAATTCTCTTTATTGTACAGAAATGATTCCTCCCAGCTAGCTGATAATATTTTTTTCAAATGTATCCATCTATACAGGGTGTCCCAAAAAGATACCGACAAACTTTAAAGGGTAGTAAGAGACATCAAAACAAGCATTTTTGTTTATATAAACATATGTCCGCAAATGAGCCATTTGGGCTGTAGAGCAAAAAAACTGTTTGGTACTTTTATTCTTCGCAATAATTTAATTACTGTTTACTTATTGATTTTGCTTTATTAACAAAAATATATTATGGTTTACAATAATTGTTCAAAATGTTGACCATTTACTTCAATATAAAGATTGCACCGTCGGGTCATTAATAGTTAATTACGGCAACTAATCACAAATAATAAATTTTACGACGATCCCAAGGTAGGAATTTTCGAAATGTTTTTGATAAAGAAATTTTTTTGCATCTCAAAAATAAACAAAATTGCGACCACAAATGTTTAGCAAATATACTGGTGGCTAACTAAATAAAAAACCGGGTAAAAAATGTCTTTAATTATTTGGGTATGATTTAAATAGTTTTTTTGCTCCACAGCCCAAACGGCTCATTTGCGGATACATGTTTATATAAAGAAAAATGCTTGTTTTGATGTCCCTTACTACTCCTTAAAGTTTGTCGGTATCTTTTTGGGACACCCTGTATATGTAGTTACCTATTATATTTAACGTTTAAGTTCTTTCATTGTATTTAAATAGAAAAACTAAAAATAGTGTTGTATGTGTTTTTTTATTTTAAATGTTGATTATTAATTATGTTTATTTAACATCCATAACTGTACTTCATATTATTCAAATAAAAAAATGTATTTATATATTGTATGTGTATTTTTATTCTAAATGTTAATTGAAAAATGCATAAACTATAGCTGTATCTTTTTCAAATAAATCAATTAACTAATAAATGTCTTGTTTTATTTCCTTTCTCTCTCATAACACACTCCAAGCATCAAAACATAAATATAATAAACGTTTTTCAAACCACTTTAGAAATCAAACAAACCATCAATATCTAACTTAATTACAATAACACTCGTACTATTTTCAAACATACAACAGCAGGCGCCGCCGATAATCTCATTCATAGATAGTTTTTGAACGCTTGCCAAATTCTTCTGCGTCATCACGCGCGAGTTTTAACAAGATTCTTTTCTTTTGTTCTTTCATCACCCAAGGCCGCTTTGACATTCAGATTTTCTTAGACTAGGCTAGGCTTGGACATTATTCTTTCTACAGCCTCTTCTGGTCATTGACGATAGGATTCTTCAGATTTCATATGCAGATTTTTTCTACTTCTTCAGATGTGGATGGCATGTGCCATCGAGAGAGACCAATATACCTGTAACCCCGCTTTCTATACTACTTATTCCAATGACCCCTATAATAATTACTATTTTGGTGAGGAATATTATTTGCAAGAACAAGATCAATATTATCCCTATTATCAATATAATGAAGTTCCTTACGAACAAGACAATGAAGTTTCAGCTTCAGCTTCAAATCAAACTCAACAAGAGCTAAATTTTCTCCCAACTTTTCAACCCAAAAAACCGAAATAGTATATTTGAACAACCAATCCATAGAATAACCACATATTTATATCCCAGAAATTGATTCTAAATTCTTAATCGATATTGGTAGTACACGCAGTTTTATCAATCAATCCAAATATTGCCTACCACTATTTTGCAAATTGCATAAAGGATGAATTATTCCAAGTGCAAACCGCACACGCAGTATCATTTCACAATCAAACTGCAGAATTACCATTGTTTCCCAGTTTCAAAACTAACGGGATACACAAATTCTATTTATTTAATTTCTGGGATAAATTTGATGGATTGATTGGCTTGGATTTACTAACACAATTGAAAAAAAATTTAAAATTTGAATCTTTCACTTTAGAATTACCAAGTCATATTAAATTACCATTGCATTATAACGACGTAATTAAAAACTCTTGTCTTGAAAACATTGAAACGAACGTGACTTTTGTCATACCGCCGCGTATGATTTCGTAGATTAAGGTACCAGTAAATCTTGAAAATGGATATGGTATATTAAATTATGCACCAGAAGAAAGCGTCGAGATCCCCGAGTCTTTAATTAGAATTGAAAATTATTTCGCTTATACGACAGCATCGAATTCAAGTTCAAACCAAGTGAAAATTAATTTTTCAGAACCTTTACCGGTTGAACCATTCGAAGTGAATCAATTGAATTTCATCAGTGCAGAAAATAATAATTATAAAATGCTAAAAGGATTAGACAATAAATTAAAGGCTAATTTGAAATATTTAAGACTAGAACACTGTAATTTGGAAGAAAAACAAGCCATTCGTCAATTATGTCTAGAATTTTGAGACATTTTCTATTGTGAAGACGTACCATTGAGTTTTACTAATGTTATTAAACATCAAATTAAATTAACTGACGAAACACCAATTTCTGCCAAAATGTACAGATACCCCGAAATACACCGACAAGAAGTTAAGACTCAAATCAATAAATTATTGGAACAAAATATGATTAGAGAGTCAAATTCACCATTTTCAGCTCCTATATCAATTGTACCAAAGAAACTTGATGCATCTGGAAAACCAAAATTTAGATTGTGTCGATTATAGGAAGTTGAACGAAAAAACTGTTGTTGTTAAATTTCCATTACCCAATATCAACGAAATTTTAGATAAATTGGGAAAAGCCAAATATTTTTCAACTTTAGACTTAGCAAATGGATACTATCAAATCGAAATGGATGCAGAAGACGTTCATAAAACAGCATTCAGTACTGATTTAGGAAATTATGAGTTTACCAGAATGCCCTTCGGTCTAAAGAACGCCCCCACTACATTCCAGAAAGCAATGAATAATATCTTGCGTGGATTGCAAAATGAAATTTGTTTTGTTTACTTGGACGACATAATAATTTGTAGTAGCAGCTTACAAGAACATATGTTGAACTTACGGAAAATCTTTGACAGATTACGTGAAGCTAAATTCAAAGTACAACTAGACAAATCTGAATTTTTGAGACCAGAAGTTCAATATCTAGGACATATTGTAACAAAAGACGGGATTAAACCAAACCCAAATAAAATCGCCGCTGTTAAAAATTTCCCTTTGCCAAAAACCCAAAAAGACATAAAATCGTTTCTTGGTTTAGTTGGTTATTACAGACGTTTTATTCAAGACTTTGCCAGAGTAACAAAGCCCATGACCTCTTGCTTAAAGAAAGATGCAAAAGTCCAGCATACTTCAGAATTCATAAAATCTTCTGAACATTTGAAAAACCTTTTAATCAAGGCCCCAATTTTATCTTACCCAGATTTTTCCCAACCTTTTATTGTCACTACTGACGCCAGCAATTATACAATTGGCGCTGTTCTTAGTCAAGGAACTATTCCAAATGATAAACCTGTTGCATTCATAAGTCGAACTCTGAACCAATCAGAAACTCGATACTCTACTATCGAAAAAGAAGCACTTGCAATTGTTTATGCTTGTAAGACATTCCGACCCTATATTTATGGACGAAAATTCACTCTATATACAGATCATCGTCCACTAGTCTGGTTATTCAATGTAAAAACACCAGATTCCAAGCTAATTAGATGGCGACTACGTGTAGAAGAATATTACTATGAAATACGTTATCGAAGTGCAGATGCTATATCTCGCATACAATTAAATGTCTACGAACAGGAATCAATAATCAATAATCCCGGTGACGTAAACCAAGACATACTAGAATATTTAAAAAACTTGGCCGAAAATCTAATTCCAAGTACTTCCAAAGAAAATTAAAAGCCAAACGAAACTCAAGACAAACAAAAGAAAATTAATGTAATTTCTGAAATAATTAGAAACCCAACAACATCAGACAACACTGTACATAGTAATAATGATGAAAATGAGTCCGATCTTCCAATATTAGAGGAAATAATTAATAATAAATCAATTCAATTTATTATCAAGAAAAATCCCCATTTAAAAATCAAAGTATCCGTCGATCGTTTCGAAAATCATAATATCAATCATTGTGAAATACCACAAGATCCTAAATTGATATTTGAATTTATAAGAGATTATTTACCACACGATGATAAACCAGTTTATGTATATTTCCTGGATGAGAATCTACTAACATTATTTACTAATATACAGGGTGTCCCAGGGAAAACAGTCCACCCCGATTTAATGGATTTTGGATGAGAATCTGGAAAAACGCTCGGACACGTCGATTTTTGATTTGAGGGGGAACTATTTTTCAGTTTTTTTCATCCCCGTAGCTTCAACTCCCTAGCTAGGGGAAGAACAACACCCCAAATTTGAATAGGGAATAGGGGTCGTGTCATACCTCTTTTTAAAGGTCTCATCGAGTTCTTCATGGCCCTAGAATTTTGTCTCATTATTTTCATCCGTAACGAAATGACAGCTTGTCAAAATCTTGGAAATAGACTATTAGTTTTAGTGGAAGTCAAAGCGATCCTTACCTCCCTTAATAAAAATACTTGAAATTTAAGTTTTTTTTTATTATTATTAATGAGGTGTATACGAGAATTGTAAATTGTATGTATTTTTACACGTATTTTTATTAAGGGAGGTAGGTAAGTACCGCTTTTACTCTTACTAAAACAATAGTCTATTTCCAAGATTTTGACAAGCTGTCATTTCGTTATGGATGAAAACAATGAGATGATATTCTAGGGCCATAAAGAACTCGATGAGACCTTTAAAAAGAGGTATGACACGACCCCTATTCCCTATTCAAATTTGGGAGGTTGTTCTCCCCCTAGCTAGGGGGTTGAAGCTACGGGGATGAAAAAAACTGAAAATTAGTTCCCCCTCAAATCAAACATCGACGTGTCCGAGCGTTTTCCGAGATTCTCATCCCAAATCTAATAAATCAGGCTGGACTGTTTTCCCTGGGACACCCTGTATACATCAACCATTTTACGAAACCTAAAATCATAAGATGCACGAAACTAGTTAATAATGTGAAAGAAATCGAAGAACAGTTGTTATTGATCAAATATCAGCACGAATCAAAGACAAATCATCGAGGAATAACAGAAACACTTGATCGAATAAAATCCAATTATTACTGGCCAAAAATGAAAGAGAAGGTTACAAAATATATCAACGATTGTGTTATCTGTCAAACTCAAAAATACTCATGATTAAAAACGTATATCCCACTTGTCAGGACAGAATCACCATCGAAGCCCTTCCAAATCTCACACATGGATACATTTATCTTCGAAAAACAGAATTTCTTAACAATAATTGACAAATTCTCTAAATATGCCCAAGCATTTCAAGTGTATAAGTTGAACCCAGTTCCGCTGAACCGTCAAAAACAGAGGCTTAAACCAAGGTTTTAGATAACATAACCACACATTTTGAATTTTGAATATAAACGAAAACGATTGTTGCGTTTAACAATTTTTGGGGTTTTGCAAAATGAATTTTCAAGACATACTTGGTGACCTTACAGATGATGAGGATTTCTTGGAGGTCCTGGATGTTCTTCGGAATGCTCGCAGAATGCCAAAGAAATTCAGGGAGAGACCTGATTTCTTTCTTATTTTAAATGATAACGAATTTGTCCAGAGATTTAGGCTTTCCAAAAATGCTGTGCGCTTCGTGCTAATCAGAATAAGGAATCAAATAGCCTCGCCCACCGAACAGTGAGTAAAAATATTGATAATACATATTCTAACAATAATTTCTCTGAGTAATTTTGAATTTTTCAACCTCAGTTTTCTAATGATAAAGTATAATAATATTCATTGTTGGCATTACTAATTCGTTTATTTTTACCTTTCAGAAACCATGCTGTAGCTCCAGAAGAGATGTTGCTTCTGGCTTTAAGATATTATGCTACAGGTAACTTTTTGCAAACTGTTGGAGACCTAGTAGGAGTTGACAAGGGTACAGCAAGCCGTATATTATGGAAAGTTACAAGAGCTATTGCTGGTCTCTACAATGAGTTCATTAAAATGCCAGTCACCGAAGATGATATGAAACGTGTTTCTCAAAAGTTTTATAGTGTTGCAAGATTCCCAACATGCATTGGAGCTTTAGACTGCACACATGTGAAAATATTATCGCCTGGTGGTGAATATGCAGAAGTTTACCGAAATAGGAAAGGGTTTTTTTCATATAATGTGCAGGCGGTGTGTGATGCAGACTGTTATTTTCAAGATGTTGTGTGTAGATGGCCAGGCTCTGCACATTATTCGAATATTTTTGCTAATTGCAATTTAAGAGCAAAATTTGAGAGAGGAGAGTTTCAAGATTGCGTTCTGGTTGGTGATAGTGGGTATGGAATAAGGAACTACCTGATAACTCCACTTGCAAATCCAACAACTCGAGGAGAAGGGCTCTTTAATGAATCTCAAATTCGAACCAGAAACTGTATCGAGCGGAAGTTTGGACAATGGAAACGTAGATTCCCTATACTGTCATTTGGTATAAGATTAGACACTCAAAAAGTAGAGGCAGTAGTCATTGCAACTGCTGTGCTTGAAAACATAGCAAAGTTGTTAAACGACCCTGATCCCCCTGTTAATGAAGAGGAAGAATATGCCATAATTTTGTTAATGGAGTGAATGTGGATCCATACATGAACCTATTCAATATTAATAACCGTAATGCAGTAGTTAGACACCAACTGATTGGATATTTCAATAATTTAATCTAAAATATTAATTTATTAGTTATTTGCACCACAAGCAGTATAAAAAGATAATTTAAAATGAGAAATAAAAATGCACACATTTCAAAGGGATTTTTTTTGTTAAATATAATCTTTATTTTTTACTTTTAGCAAAGTATGTTGTTTTTCTAAATATAATATTTCTTTTTTGATTCTGTTCTGCTCTGTCAAGCCTAATATTATTTGCTCCTGCTCAGCTACAACCTTTGCAATCCTTGCATCCGACTCTTTCTTGATTGCCTCAATTGCAGCAGCACATTTTCTCTCCATTATTTCTAATTTTAATGAATGCTCTTCTTCAATGTGTTTAATTTTTACATTTTCAAGATCAGCCTTATGTCCCGCCCACTGAGTAACTTTGCTACACATAGCGTCATACTCATTCCTGGGTTTTTTAGCAGGTGTCCCTACAAAAATAAACATTACAATTATTTTAACCTCACCCATGTCTATGTATAAAGTGCCTAAATATAATGGAGTATGAACAGATTCAACTTCTTTTACATTCAATGTGGAAACTCATTACAAGTGGTGCAGGTATGTTACGTTAAAATTTTGCCTTAACGTAATTGAGAATTTCGAATAAATTCAGTAATTAATTCAGTTATTTGTGAGAATATTTATAAAGCTGTATACCTGAGGTTTAATATTTTTCAGTGATTGATAGGTTGCTCATTGAATTTTGCTACATTTTTGCCTTTTGGTTGGATGCAAAACAATAACTGGTTGTTGATTAAAGGTATATTTTTCAAGGTAATAATGAGTGAATTCTTTGTATTTAGAGGACAGGGTAGTTTCAGGATAATAAAGCCCTACTGGTAGGATAGGAATTCACTTTATTTAGCTTTCGAAAGTTTTCTAAAAGGCCCTAAATGTCGGTGAAAAGGTTTGTTTACTTTCAAATAAATATCAATTGTCAACACTTACGGATCTCGTATTTTCCTTTATTAAAATTTCTGCAACAACACAAATCACTTTAGCACACTCTAAATCGATTTTCCACCCTTATTTCCTTTACTTTTCCCATTTTCAAAAGTTTGTTTTCCTCCAAGAATATTGTGGGGTTATAAGCCACTTGTTGATTCGTTTCGGGAGCACCGTTGCCGGCGTACTTGAACGCTGTGGGTAATATAGAGTCACTGTAACTGTGATCCCTAAACATTCACCGGTCTTTTTGATGGTTTTTAGACTGAAGACTAAGTAGATGCTGATTAATAACTTGTATAAGTGATTAATTAGTGTTAATTGGTGTTAGGGGAGAGAATTTGATAACAACTTGGAGTTTTGTGGGTCATCATTGTGGTTCGGAGTGTTCTGTTTCAAGCTGATTGTGTTCCGATTCAAACTGGGTGTTCCGTCTTCCTGGTCGAGATCGGAAATCTGGCACCAGAGGACATCTTAAAGGAAAAAAACTGGAATTCTAGAAAAATTTTCATATTGAAGCCTACCTAATAAATCGCTGAAAAGGGATCGTTCTCTTTTAAATTCGCACGTTGAGCAAACAACAAGTTCTTGGCAGATTTTACCAGCGGTCCTCTCGGCAACGTTCCTTGGGAACATCCACCTTTTTGTGGGATTTTGAAGACGCTGGAATTTAGTGGTTGCTGGCTTAATTGGTTTTGGGGTGAAAGCTTTGGATTTGGTCGTACCCGTATTTGTAAGCCAACCACACAGAATTTTCTGGAAACGAAATCTACGCCATTTTGTTGGTTTGTCGTGTGAAGCATTAGAGCACATTTGTTCAACTAGCCCAATTGTAACCAGGCTGTTAGCGAGGCCTTCAGAATCTTTACCAGTGGGTTTTTCCTCTCTAATGGTTTATTAGTCTCGAAGTTGAGGTGTCAAGAGTACCCACAACACTGAGTTGAGACCGAAATTCACGTTGTAAGAAGGGAGTCAATAGAAGTTGATGGGGTCTGTTATGCAGGTTGTAAGGCTGTCAGGAGACAGTTATAGAAATGGGTGTTTAGACTGCAGGGAGGACCAAAAGGGGTGATGTACCCATTGATTTTATAACATTTCTTAAATTATTTTATTATTATTATTGATGGTATTTCTGATACTTAATTGGTATATTTCCAAGGTTGTTTTACTGCCTTAATCATTACAAGGGTGTACAGTACCAATGATTTTTAATGTACTATATTTAAGGTGACATTTTTGTAGAAACCCGCCCCGGTATACCATGGTATAAGCGTGCACAGGTTTTAATTACTCTTATTAACATCTTTAATAACTATTTGTTCTCTTTTACTCTCATGGAACTAAGGTAGTCAAAACATTCATTTTATTGGTAAATCTTAAAGTTATTGCAGTGTCTTGAATAAGGCCACATTGGTACTGACTACATTTTGGTTATTCTGACATTTACTATTAATAATAATAGATAGTTTGGTGTTTTACATATTGCCTTATATTGGCCTTTGCAGTTTTGAACATATACCCCCCATTTTATTAAATAGATTTTTAATCATTGTTTTTAGATTTGACTCTTATTTTATCCCTACTGACATCAACCAAACCAAGGTAAAATTGTTTTATTTTGAAGGATAGGTACATTGGGTAGGTACATTTTTATAGGAATTTTGGAGATCAGGGACTTTCTGATTTAAGTCCGCGGATTGTATTTTATAAATCAGTGGCGCCCTATTAAGCTAACTTTTATTATTGAACCTACTCCCACACCACTGAGTAGCCGCGAGCACTTTGTTGCGCTGGCCGCATTCCTTAAGAGTGTCTTACAGTACCTAGGCCTATTGTGGTTTATTAATTTAAATTTACTATTCAAACAGTTTAAGGGTAATTTTCACGCGCAACAGGTACTCAGAAATTTAGAAGAGTATTTCCACTTCCTAAAGTCATATGTCTTGCATTATAATATGTTTTTTTAGCTCATATCGACCTCTATGCATAATGAAAATATTTGAAGACAGGTAGTTAGTTAATAATTGAAAAAGAAAAAGGTATTTACTATAGGTTTTACCTGCTAAAATTAAACATCTCAAATTTATATGGCATGTCTTAAAATCGTCGTAAAAAAAAAGTGTAAAATTTGGCATTTCTTAAGTGATATAATTCACAAATTTGGTGCCATTCGATAAAGAAAATTTTAACGATTGTTCCGGTAGGAAAATATACAACGGATAGATAGTAAATGTGGAAGATTTAACGATTTTAAAGCTGACATTGGTAAAATACCTTCATTTCAAAAAAAAAAGGGTGACAAGAACTGGTACCTACCTCTCAACAGAACGTTCAAAGAAACAGAAGATTCCTGAAAATAACCTCAAATCAAATTCTTATAAAGACTTTACCGGAAACCCACAACTTTTTTTATATCAAGATACTGGTGTAAACTACGCAAGAACCATCTTAGGGAAAATATTAATAAAAAATTAATAGCTCTCTAGAAGTCAAGCAGATGTCGGAAGATCTGCCAAAAAAAAAGTTTCACATTATTGGTGATGGAAAATGTTTATTTCGTTCCGTAAGTCTTTTTCTTTTTAAAACACAAGAAAAACATACAGAACTAAGAAAGGCTGCTTCAAAATTTATCTATGATGAATGGGAAAGTTTGAAAGAGTTCATTAGGGATCAGAATATTTCGAAAGAAGAATATAACAAATATATAAGTAAGAATGGAATCTATGCAACTTCAATAGAGTGTCTAGGTCTGTCAGAATTATTTAAAATAAATTTCAATGTTTACCCTGCCGAACAACAAACATCTATCAATAACATTTTAACTAAAAAACCAATTATAATATCTAAAGAAAAACATGCAACTTCAATAAACCTTTTATTTAGTGGTAATCCAGACAGTGGCCATTATGATTTGATTGAAGAGACCAATTTCCTTACTACTTCTACTCTAACATGTTCTATGTGCTTAAAACTTTTCAAAAATGTAAAAGGTCTGAAAATTCATCAATCTAGACTACATTTTAAGCAACATCATACCCAGGATTCGCCAATTTGCTCATCACAAATCACAAACGAAAATGTTAAAGACTTTCAAGAACAAACTACAACTCTAACTGTAAATAATTTATCAGAAATGAAAAATTATAAAATTGATAGTTTATATTTAGCAAAATTTTTTGCAAATTTGAAATCGTCAGTGCCAATAGTAAAAATTATTCCTAAAGGAGCCAGAATCCCAACATCATAGTTATTTTCATCCCTTTTAGATCAATGCGTTTCGAAAAATGATCTACACTCATGGATCTTACTACTAATTTTTCCATATTGTGTTTTAAACATGCCAGAAAATTCTAAAACCAACCGGAGATCATCTTTAACAAAATTAGTAAAAAATAATCTGACCAACTTTATTAAAAACAAAAACCTCCCACTTAATGAATTACTCAGCCTATATGAAACAAGTCATAGAGAGCACTATAAACCTGTTCTACAGAAGAATTTAAACGAAGATTTCTTACTAGCTAAGAAAATTCAAGCAAAAATAGCCGAAGGGGACATAAAAAATGCTATAAGAATTTTAACATCAAATAACACCGTTGCGCTGAAGAACGAAGAGACCCTCAAAAAATTAAAAGAGAAACATCCAGACCCTCAATCAAATGATTAAGATCCATTTTTAGATAATAATAATACTAATCATATTTTTAATGTTTCAGAAAAAGAAATAAGGCATGCCATATTCTCGTTCAGTCCTGGGTCCTCTGGTGGCACGGATTCACTTAAGCCTCGGCACCTCAATGATTTGATAGGAGGGGACAAACTTAGTAAATTACCTTCTAAATTATTATCATCTCTTTGTTCATTTATAACACATCTTTTCCACGGTCTAGTTCCCAAAGATATTTGTCCAATTTTTTATGGGGCAAATTTATGTGCTTTTAATAAAAAAGATGGAGGTATTCGCCCCATTGCAGTGGGTCTCTGCCTTCGTCGGTTAGCAGGTAAAATAGTATGTTCTCGTATTTACGGAAAGTTCGGAAACACATTTAGACCTCACCAACTTGGTTTTGGAACAAAATGCGGTGCGGAGGCTGCGGCCCACGCAATGCGTCGTTTCTTAAAATTTCCACACAATTCTGAAAAAGTAATTCTTAAAATCGATTATAAAAATGCTTTTAACATGCTTGATAGAAAAACAATTTTACTAAAAGTTAAAGAATATTCGAAGAGCGAATATTGATCTTAACGCCATCTAGGACACGATAATCAACACTACACGCAATTTTGCTGTGCAAAATGGTGAACGTTCCAAAGGCAGACCAAAATTCAGTTCGTTTGGGTTTCACCCAAAAGTACCACTGTTTGAGAAAAGTTTTTGGATTAATTTTCTCCGCTTTTCCATCCATAGACGCGTTTCGACCTATATCAGGTCTCATCAGTATGGCTAGGAAAAGCGAAGAAAACCAATCCAATTTTTCGCCTAAAGGCAAATGCAAGAAATTCGAAGAGCGAATCTTGATCTTAACGCCATCTAGGACACGATAATCAACACTACACGCAATTTTGCTGTGCAAAATGGTGAACGTTCCAAAGGCAGACCAAAATTCAGTTCGTTTGGGTTTCACCCTAGCCATACTGATGAGACCTGATATAGGTCGAAACGCGTCTATGGATGGAAAAGCGGAGAAAATTAATCCAAAAACTTTTCTCAAACAGTGGTACTTTTGGGTGAAACCCAAACGAACTGAATTTTGGTCTGCCTTTGGAACGTTCACCATTTTGCACAGCAAAATTGCGTGTAGTGTTGATTATCGTGTCCTAGATGGCGTTAAGATCAAGATTCGCTCTTCGAATTTCTTGCATTTGCCTTTAGGCGAAAAATTGGATTGGTTTTCTTCGCTTTTCCTAGCCATACTGATGAGACCTGATATAGGTCGAAACGCGTCTATGGATGGAAAAGCGGAGAAAATTAATCCAAAAACTTTTCTCAAACAGTGGTACTTTTGGGTGAGACCCAAACGAACTGAATTTTGGTCTGCCTTTGGAACGTTCACCATTTTGCACAGCAAAATTGCGTGTAGTGTTGATTATCGTGTCCTAGATGACGTTAAGATCAAGATTCGCTCTTCGAATTTCTTGCATTTGCCTTTAGGCGAAAAATTGGATTGGTTTTCTTCGCTTTTCCTAGCCATACTGATGAGACCTGATATAGGTCGAAACGCGTCTATGGATGGAAAAGCGGAGAAAATTAATCCAAAAACTTTTCTCAAACAGTGGTACTTTTGGGTGAGACCCAAACGAACTGAATTTTGGTCTGCCTTTGGAACGTTCACCATTTTGCACAGCAAAATTGCGTGTAGTGTTGATTATCGTGTCCTAGATGACGTTAAGATCAAGATTCGCTCTTCGAATTTCTTGCATTTGCCTTTAGGCGAAAAATTGGATTGGTTTTCTTCGCTTTTCCTAGCCATACTGATGAGACCTGATATAGGTCGAAACGCGTCTATGGATGGAAAAGCGGAGAAAATTAATCCAAAAACTTTTCTCAAACAGTGGTACTTTTGGGTGAGACCCAAACGAACTGAATTTTGGTCTGCCTTTGGAACGTTCACCATTTTGCACAGCAAAATTGCGTGTAGTGTTGATTATCGTGTCCTAGATGACGTTAAGATCAAGATTCGCTCTTCGAATTTCTTGCATTTGCCTTTAGGCGAAAAATTGGATTGGTTTTCTTCGCTTTTCCTAGCCATACTGATGAGACCTGATATAGGTCGAAACGCGTCTATGGATGGAAAAGCGGAGAAAATTAATCCAAAAACTTTTCTCAAACAGTGGTACTTTTGGGTGAGACCCAAACGAACTGAATTTTGGTCTGCCTTTGGAACGTTCACCATTTTGCACAGCAAAATTGCGTGTAGTGTTGATTATCGTGTCCTAGATGACGTTAAGATCAAGATTCGCTCTTCGAATTTCTTGCATTTGCCTTTAGGCGAAAAATTGGATTGGTTTTCTTCGCTTTTCCTAGCCATACTGATGAGACCTGATATAGGTCGAAACGCGTCTATGGATGGAAAAGCGGAGAAAATTAATCCAAAAACTTTTCTCAAACAGTGGTACTTTTGGGTGAGACCCAAACGAACTGAATTTTGGTCTGCCTTTGGAACGTTCACCATTTTGCACAGCAAAATTGCGTGTAGTGTTGATTATCGTGTCCTAGATGACGTTAAGATCAAGATTCGCTCTTCGAATTTCTTGCATTTGCCTTTAGGCGAAAAATTGGATTGGTTTTCTTCGCTTTTCCTAGCCATACTGATGAGACCTGATATAGGTCGAAACGCGTCTATGGATGGAAAAGCGGAGAAAATTAATCCAAAAACTTTTCTCAAACAGTGGTACTTTTGGGTGAGACCCAAACGAACTGAATTTTGGTCTGCCTTTGGAACGTTCACCATTTTGCACAGCAAAATTGCGTGTAGTGTTGATTATCGTGTCCTAGATGACGTTAAGATCAAGATTCGCTCTTCGAATTTCTTGCATTTGCCTTTAGGCGAAAAATTGGATTGGTTTTCTTCGCTTTTCCTAGCCATACTGATGAGACCTGATATAGGTCGAAACGCGTCTATGGATGGAAAAGCGGAGAAAATTAATCCAAAAACTTTTCTCAAACAGTGGTACTTTTGGGTGAGACCCAAACGAACTGAATTTTGGTCTGCCTTTGGAACGTTCACCATTTTGCACAGCAAAATTGCGTGTAGTGTTGATTATCGTGTCCTAGATGACGTTAAGATCAAGATTCGCTCTTCGAATTTCTTGCATTTGCCTTTAGGCGAAAAATTGGATTGGTTTTCTTCGCTTTTCCTAGCCATACTGATGAGACCTGATATAGGTCGAAACGCGTCTATGGATGGAAAAGCGGAGAAAATTAATCCAAAAACTTTTCTCAAACAGTGGTACTTTTGGGTGAGACCCAAACGAACTGAATTTTGGTCTGCCTTTGGAACGTTCACCATTTTGCACAGCAAAATTGCGTGTAGTGTTGATTATCGTGTCCTAGATGACGTTAAGATCAAGATTCGCTCTTCGAATTTCTTGCATTTGCCTTTAGGCGAAAAATTGGATTGGTTTTCTTCGCTTTTCCTAGCCATACTGATGAGACCTGATATAGGTCGAAACGCGTCTATGGATGGAAAAGCGGAGAAAATTAATCCAAAAACTTTTCTCAAACAGTGGTACTTTTGGGTGAGACCCAAACGAACTGAATTTTGGTCTGCCTTTGGAACGTTCACCATTTTGCACAGCAAAATTGGGTGTAGTGTTGATTATCGTGTCCTAGATGACGTTAAGATCAAGATTCGCTCTTCGAATTTCTTGCATTTGCCTTTAGGCGAAAAATTGGATTGGTTTTCTTCGCTTTTCCTAGCCATACTGATGAGACCTGATATAGGTCGAAACGCGTCTATGGATGGAAAAGCGGAGAAAATTAATCCAAAAACTTTTCTCAAACAGTGGTACTTTTGGGTGAGACCCAAACGAACTGAATTTTGGTCTGCCTTTGGAACGTTCACCATTTTGCACAGCAAAATTGCGTGTAGTGTTGATTATCGTGTCCTAGATGACGTTAAGATCAAGATTCGCTCTTCGAATTTCTTGCATTTGCCTTTAGGCGAAAAATTGGATTGGTTTTCTTCGCTTTTCCTAGCCATACTGATGAGACCTGATATAGGTCGAAACGCGTCTATGGATGGAAAAGCGGAGAAAATTAATCCAAAAACTTTTCTCAAACAGTGGTACTTTTGGGTGAGACCCAAACGAACTGAATTTTGGTCTGCCTTTGGAACGTTCACCATTTTGCACAGCAAAATTGCGTGTAGTGTTGATTATCGTGTCCTAGATGACGTTAAGATCAAGATTCGCTCTTCGAATTTCTTGCATTTGCCTTTAGGCGAAAAATTGGATTGGTTTTCTTCGCTTTTCCTAGCCAAACTGATGAGACCTGATATAGGTCGAAACGCGTCTATGGATTGAAAAGCGGAGAAAATTAATCCAAAAACTTTTCTCAAACAGTGGTAGTTTTGGGTGAGACCCAACCGAACTGAATTTTGGTCTGCCTTTGGAACGCTCACCATTTTGCACAGCAAAATTGCGTGTAGTGTTGATTATCGTGTCCTAGATGACGTTAAGATCAAGATTCGCTCTTCGAATTTCTTGCATTTGCCTTTAGGCGAAAAATTGGATTGGTTTTCTTCGCTTTTCCTAGCCATACTGATGAGACCTGATATAGGTCGAAACGCGTCTATGGATGGAAAAGCGGAGAAAATTAATCCAAAAACTTTTCTCAAACAGTGGTACTTTTGGGTGAGACCCAAACGAACTGAATTTTGGTCTGCCTTTGGAACGTTCACCATTTTGCACAGCAAAATTGCGTGTAGTGTTGATTATCGTGTCCTAGATGACGTTAAGATCAAGATTCGCTCTTCGAATTTCTTGCATTTGCCTTTAGGCGAAAAATTGGATTGGTTTTCTTCGCTTTTCCTAGCCATACTGATGAGACCTGATATAGGTCGAAACGCGTCTATGGATGGAAAAGCGGAGAAAATTAATCCAAAAACTTTTCTCAAACAGTGGTACTTTTGGGTGAGACCCAAACGAACTGAATTTTGGTCTGCCTTTGGAACGTTCACCATTTTGCACAGCAAAATTGCGTGTAGTGTTGATTATCGTGTCCTAGATGACGTTAAGATCAAGATTCGCTCTTCGAATTTCTTGCATTTGCCTTTAGGCGAAAAATTGGATTGGTTTTCTTCGCTTTTCCTAGCCATACTGATGAGACCTGATATAGGTCGAAACCCGTCTATGGATTGAAAAGCGGAGAAAATTAATCCAAAAACTTTTCTCAAACAGTGGTACTTTTGGGTGAGACCCAACCGAACTGAATTTTGGTCTGCCTTTGGAACGCTCACCATTTTGCACAGCAAAATTGCGTGTAGTGTTGATTATCGTGTCCTAGATGACGTTAAGATCAAGATTCGCTCTTCGAATTTCTTGCATTTGCCTTTAGGCGAAAAATTGGATTGGTTTTCTTCGCTTTTCCTAGCCATACTGATGAGACCTGATATAGGTCGAAACGCGTCTATGGATGGAAAAGCGGAGAAAATTAATCCAAAAACTTTTCTCAAACAGTGGTACTTTTGGGTGAGACCCAAACGAACTGAATTTTGGTCTGCCTTTGGAACGTTCACCATTTTGCACAGCAAAATTGCGTGTAGTGATGATTATCGTGTCCTAGATGACGTTAAGATCAAGATTCGCTCTTCGAATTTCTTGCATTTGCCTTTAGGCGAAAAATTGGATTGGTTTTCTTCGCTTTTCCTAGCCATACTGATGAGACCTGATATAGGTCGAAACGCGTCTATGGATTGAAAAGCGGAGAAAATTAATCCAAAAACTTTTCTCAAACAGTGGTACTTTTGGGTGAGACCCAACCGAACTGAATTTTGGTCTGCCTTTGGAACGCTCACCATTTTGCACAGCAAAATTGCGTGTAGTGTTGATTATCGTGTCCTAGATGACGTTAAGATCAAGATTCGCTCTTCGAATTTCTTGCATTTGCCTTTAGGCGAAAAATTGGATTGGTTTTCTTCGCTTTTCCTAGCCATACTGATGAGACCTGATATAGGTCGAAACGCGTCTATGGATGGAAAAGCGGAGAAAATTAATCCAAAAACTTTTCTCAAACAGTGGTACTTTTGGGTGAGACCCAAACGAACTGAATTTTGGTCTGCCTTTGGAACGTTCACCATTTTGCACAGCAAAATTGCGTGTAGTGTTGATTATCGTGTCCTAGATGACGTTAAGATCAAGATTCGCTCTTCGAATTTCTTGCATTTGCCTTTAGGCGAAAAATTGGATTGGTTTTCTTCGCTTTTCCTAGCCATACTGATGAGACCTGATATAGGTCGAAACGCGTCTATGGATGGAAAAGCGGAGAAAATTAATCCAAAAACTTTTCTCAAACAGTGGTACTTTTGGGTGAGACCCAAACGAACTGAATTTTGGTCTGCCTTTGGAACGTTCACCATTTTGCACAGCAAAATTGCGTGTAGTGTTGATTATCGTGTCCTAGATGACGTTAAGATCAAGATTCGCTCTTCGAATTTCTTGCATTTGCCTTTAGGCGAAAAATTGGATTGGTTTTCTTCGCTTTTCCTAGCCATACTGATCAGACCTGATATAGGTCGAAACGCGTCTATGGATGGAAAAGCGGAGAAAATTAATCCAAAAACTTTTCTCAAACAGTGGTACTTTTGGGTGAGACCCAAACGAACTGAATTTTGGTCTGCCTTTGGAACGTTCACCATTTTGCACAGCAAAATTGCGTGTAGTGTTGATTATCGTGTCCTAGATGACGTTAAGATCAAGATTCGCTCTTCGAATTTCTTGCATTTGCCTTTAGGCGAAAAATTGGATTGGTTTTCTTCGCTTTTCCTAGCCATACTGATGAGACCTGATATAGGTCGAAACGCGTCTATGGATGGAAAAGCGGAGAAAATTAATCCAAAAACTTTTCTCAAACAGTGGTACTTTTGGGTGAGACCCAAACGAACTGAATTTTGGTCTGCCTTTGGAACGTTCACCATTTTGCACAGCAAAATTGCGTGTAGTGATGATTATCGTGTCCTAGATGACGTTAAGATCAAGATTCGCTCTTCGAATTTCTTGCATTTGCCTTTAGGCGAAAAATTGGATTGGTTTTCTTCGCTTTTCCTAGCCATACTGATGAGACCTGATATAGGTCGAAACGCGTCTATGGATTGAAAAGCGGAGAAAATTAATCCAAAAACTTTTCTCAAACAGTGGTACTTTTGGGTGAGACCCAACCGAACTGAATTTTGGTCTGCCTTTGGAACGCTCACCATTTTGCACAGCAAAATTGCGTGTAGTGTTGATTATCGTGTCCTAGATGACGTTAAGATCAAGATTCGCTCTTCGAATTTCTTGCATTTGCCTTTAGGCGAAAAATTGGATTGGTTTTCTTCGCTTTTCCTAGCCATACTGATGAGACCTGATATAGGTCGAAACGCGTCTATGGATGGAAAAGCGGAGAAAATTAATCCAAAAACTTTTCTCAAACAGTGGTACTTTTGGGTGAGACCCAAACGAACTGAATTTTGGTCTGCCTTTGGAACGTTCACCATTTTGCACAGCAAAATTGCGTGTAGTGTTGATTATCGTGTCCTAGATGACGTTAAGATCAAGATTCGCTCTTCGAATTTCTTGCATTTGCCTTTAGGCGAAAAATTGGATTGGTTTTCTTCGCTTTTCCTAGCCATACTGATGAGACCTGATATAGGTCGAAACGCGTCTATGGATGGAAAAGCGGAGAAAATTAATCCAAAAACTTTTCTCAAACAGTGGTACTTTTGGGTGAGACCCAAACGAACTGAATTTTGGTCTGCCTTTGGAACGTTCACCATTTTGCACAGCAAAATTGCGTGTAGTGTTGATTATCGTGTCCTAGATGACGTTAAGATCAAGATTCGCTCTTCGAATTTCTTGCATTTGCCTTTAGGCGAAAAATTGGATTGGTTTTCTTCGCTTTTCCTAGCCATACTGATCAGACCTGATATAGGTCGAAACGCGTCTATGGATGGAAAAGCGGAGAAAATTAATCCAAAAACTTTTCTCAAACAGTGGTACTTTTGGGTGAGACCCAAACGAACTGAATTTTGGTCTGCCTTTGGAACGTTCACCATTTTGCACAGCAAAATTGCGTGTAGTGTTGATTATCGTGTCCTAGATGACGTTAAGATCAAGATTCGCTCTTCGAATTTCTTGCATTTGCCTTTAGGCGAAAAATTGGATTGGTTTTCTTCGCTTTTCCTAGCCATACTGATGAGACCTGATATAGGTCGAAACGCGTCTATGGATGGAAAAGCGGAGAAAATTAATCCAAAAACTTTTCTCAAACAGTGGTACTTTTGGGTGAGACCCAAACGAACTGAATTTTGGTCTGCCTTTGGAACGTTCACCATTTTGCACAGCAAAATTGCGTGTAGTGATGATTATCGTGTCCTAGATGACGTTAAGATCAAGATTCGCTCTTCGAATTTCTTGCATTTGCCTTTAGGCGAAAAATTGGATTGGTTTTCTTCGCTTTTCCTAGCCATACTGATGAGACCTGATATAGGTCGAAACGCGTCTATGGATTGAAAAGCGGAGAAAATTAATCCAAAAACTTTTCTCAAACAGTGGTACTTTTGGGTGAGACCCAACCGAACTGAATTTTGGTCTGCCTTTGGAACGCTCACCATTTTGCACAGCAAAATTGCGTGTAGTGTTGATTATCGTGTCCTAGATGACGTTAAGATCAAGATTCGCTCTTCGAATTTCTTGCATTTGCCTTTAGGCGAAAAATTGGATTGGTTTTCTTCGCTTTTCCTAGCCATACTGATGAGACCTGATATAGGTCGAAACGCGTCTATGGATGGAAAAGCGGAGAAAATTAATCCAAAAACTTTTCTCAAACAGTGGTACTTTTGGGTGAGACCCAAACGAACTGAATTTTGGTCTGCCTTTGGAACGTTCACCATTTTGCACAGCAAAATTGCGTGTAGTGTTGATTATCGTGTCCTAGATGACGTTAAGATCAAGATTCGCTCTTCGAATTTCTTGCATTTGCCTTTAGGCGAAAAATTGGATTGGTTTTCTTCGCTTTTCCTAGCCATACTGATGAGACCTGATATAGGTCGAAACGCGTCTATGGATGGAAAAGCGGAGAAAATTAATCCAAAAACTTTTCTCAAACAGTGGTACTTTTGGGTGAGACCCAAACGAACTGAATTTTGGTCTGCCTTTGGAACGTTCACCATTTTGCACAGCAAAATTGCGTGTAGTGTTGATTATCGTGTCCTAGATGACGTTAAGATCAAGATTCGCTCTTCGAATTTCTTGCATTTGCCTTTAGGCGAAAAATTGGATTGGTTTTCTTCGCTTTTCCTAGCCATACTGATGAGACCTGATATAGGTCGAAACGCGTCTATGGATGGAAAAGCGGAGAAAATTAATCCAAAAACTTTTCTCAAACAGTGGTACTTTTGGGTGAGACCCAAACGAACTGAATTTTGGTCTGCCTTTGGAACGTTCACCATTTTGCACAGCAAAATTGCGTGTAGTGTTGATTATCGTGTCCTAGATGACGTTAAGATCAAGATTCGCTCTTCGAATTTCTTGCATTTGCCTTTAGGCGAAAAATTGGATTGGTTTTCTTCGCTTTTCCTAGCCATACTGATGAGACCTGATATAGGTCGAAACGCGTCTATGGATGGAAAAGCGGAGAAAATTAATCCAAAAACTTTTCTCAAACAGTGGTACTTTTGGGTGAGACCCAAACGAACTGAATTTTGGTCTGCCTTTGGAACGTTCACCATTTTGCATAGCAAAATTGCGTGTAGTGTTGATTATCGTGTCCTAGATGACGTTAAGATCAAGATTCGCTCTTCGAATTTCTTGCATTTGCCTTTAGGCGAAAAATTGGATTGGTTTTCTTCGCTTTTCCTAGCCATACTGATGAGACCTGATATAGGTCGAAACGCGTCTATGGATGGAAAAGCGGAGAAAATTAATCCAAAAACTTTTCTCAAACAGTGGTACTTTTGGGTGAAACCCAAACGAACTGAATTTTGGTCTGCCTTTGGAACGTTCACCATTTTGCACAGCAAAATTGCGTGTAGTGTTGATTATCGTGTCCTAGATGGCGTTAAGATCAAGATTCGCTCTTCGAATTTCTTGCATTTGCCTTTAGGCGAAAAATTGGATTGGTTTTCTTCGCTTTTCCTAGCCATACTGATGAGACCTAGGGTTGACAAACTATCGAAAAAAAAAACTATCGATAGTGATATCGATAGAATGGCCTACCCATCGATAGTAACTATCGATTGTACTATCGATAGTTTGCTCTGACCAAAGTAACCAAATTTGTAATTAATTACGATAAACATTAACCTCCAACCTCCATTAGTCCATCAAAGTCACTCGTCATTAGGCAATTCAAACCACGTGACATTCAAGATGGCGTGGCGGCCATACATGGGCCAAAAAACACAAAAAAAGTAGGGAGTGAATTCTGCGCCTACCGGTAGGTGCTGTTTGTTTCATTGATTGTGTGCCTACCGTTTATGTATACCGCGAAAACATTATGGTAGGTCCCCAATTGGCACATGATATAACGCCTATCGGTAGGTACTCTTTGTTGAAAGAATCCTGAGCCTACCGGTAGGTTCATATTAATTCAAGAATCCGTCGCCTACCCTACCTATCTAACCTAACTATACCTGCATTTACAAGAAGGTGACACTCGTCGCCCTAGTTGTGAATGGTCGTAATCCACAAAATGTTCATTCTTGAGTTATTAACACTGTTGTTACTGTTAACATACTTAAAAATGTTTAAAGTTCATGTTGGCGAATAGATCTAAGCCAGTGATCAATATTTGACCTTATTTGAAAATTATTTTCCAAGTTTTTGGTGGATTTATGCTTCCGAGGATCTTATCTTTGAAGTTTGGCGAGCGGAGCGAGCAATCAGAGACTTAAAAATGATTAAAATTTCAAGATGTTATATTTAATAAAGGTTTTTCACGTTTTTGGTGGATTTGCGCTCCCAAGGATCCTCTCTTTGAGGTTTGGCGAGAGTAGTGAGCCATCGAAGACTCAAAAACAAACTCAAGATGTGTGCAGAAAGATTTTCAATATAGAATATAGGTTGCCGTCTAGCGAATGAAGCAGATTCGAAACATCAACAAGTTTAAAGCCCAAATTGGAAAAATGTTAAGATACTAATAAAGGCTTATGTGGACGAATTTCTTAATGACTATACTATTACTAACAAACAATATTTTACCAACGTATTTAGCATTAGCAAGAGCTGACTGGTAGGATATAGGATATACGGATTCTAAAGTAATAAAACACCTTCCAGTAGGCGCTTGATCAATTGACGAAAAAGGACCTACCCTACCAGTAGGCGCACAATCGGTGGATAAAAAAGGACCTACCGGTAGGCGTAGGATTCACTCCCAAAAAATTATCTAGTTTCTGTCCGAATTAATAGTTTAAGTACCTAGTTAACAAATATTTCCTTAAATAATGAAAATCATAGTTGTAAGCAAATTTCTATGCAAAATAATTTAAAATACGCATAAAAACATATTCAAAACAAACTTGCTTGGCCGCCACGCCACATTGAATTTTCCTTTTTGACAGATGGATTGAATTGCCTAATTCCTCCTAACCGAAAAATTGGCAGCACAGCATGTCTATCCCCAAAAATAATTACAGGTTTCTCAAAAAAACTACAGATTTCTTTATAATTCCCTCAATATACAGATGTTTTCATTTACCTTTGGCTACATTGGAACTATCGATATTGGTACAGGTCTATCGATACTATCGAAAATTGAAAAACTATCGATAGTATCGATATCCCTATCGATAGTTTGTTATCCCTAATGAGACCTGATATAGGTCGAAACGCGTCTATGGATGGAAAAGCGGAGAAAATTAATCCAAAAACTTTTCTCAAACAGTTAAAGAATATCTTCCAGATTTTTTTAATTTTATTTATCAATGTTATAATGATTATTCGATTCTTTCTTATGATGACCAACAATTTCTTTCAAGAAGGGGAGTTCAGCAGGTCGATCCTTTAGGTCCTCCTCTTTTTTGTTTAGTTATTCATCAGCTTATTTCTTCACTAGACACAGAATTGAATTTGTGGTATTTAGATGATGGGACACTAGCAGGGGATCCTGAAAGTGTTTTAAAAAATTTAAAAAAAATTGTTTCATCAAGTTTAGATTTTGGTCTAGTTTTAAATTTCGAAAAATGTGAAATAACTACCATTTCAAAACATCCATCTTCATTTATTGAAAAATTCTTTAATATATCACCAAGTTTATCAGAAATTCCTATAAACAAATTTAATTTACTAGGATGCTCATATTCTATGGAAGAAATTAGTTCAATATTGGATAAAAAACAAACTTTCTTAAAAATTTAGTTAATAAACTAAAAATACTAGATTCTCATATTGCATATTTCCTTCTAAAGGCTTCCTTTTCAATCCCCCATATGTCGTACCTATTAAGATGTATGCCATGCTGGAAAATTACAAAGTCTCTGAAAACATATGATGTTTTATTACAAAATTCTCTACAAGACATTACCAATTGTTCTTTTAGCATAAATTCTTGGTATCAGAGCACTTTACCAGTAAAAATGGGTGGGCTAGGAATCAGAGATACTGTTACTCTCTCAAAATCGGCTTTCCTAGGATCTGTAGTTAACGTTTGCGATTTACTTAACAATATTCTACCTTCCTATATATTGTGTTCAGATGACTCAGTTTTTGACGAATTTTTGAAAAGTTGGTCCTCTCTATGTCAAATTGATACCCCTCCTAGAGAACTACCACAATCTCAAAAAGAATTTGATGATATCTTTTGCAAGATTCGAAAAGAATTTCTTTTTCTAGAAGCAAAGAGTGAAAATGATAAAGCACGTCTGTTGGCTCTCCAAGCGAAAGAAAGCAATGCATGGCTCAACGCTTTTACCATCTGCCTCTTTAGGAAACCTTTTGGATAACACAACCTTTAGAATCTCAACAGCAAGAAGACTTGGTCTACCTGTGTCTGTAGAACACCCTTGCATCTGCGGCGAAACTGCTGACATATATGGCTCTCACGGGCTAAGCTGCAGAAAAAGTGCAGGACGTGTTTCCAGACACAGACAGATCAACGATATTCTCAAGAGGGCTTTGGTATCAGCTGAATATCCAGCTGTACTGGAGCCACTTGGGGTTTGTAGAAATGATGGTAAAAGGGCAGACGGAATGACGCTGATCCCATGGAAAAATGGGAAACAGTTAATCTGGGATGCAACTTGTTGCCATACTTTGGCAAAATCATATATTAATAAATCATCAAAAACATCTGGATCAGCTGCTTTGCTGGCTGAAGAAAAAAAACATAGAAAGTATTCTGAGCTTGAAGACCGCTTTATATTTGTCACTTTTTCTGTAGAGACTTTAGGTCCTTGGGGTGATGAGGCTAGGAGATTGGTTTCGGAAAAATTCCAACTAATCAGTCACGTAGTTTCTTAACTCAGAGGATCGGCATAGCCATTCAACGAGGTAATGCGGCTTCAGTGATGGGTACCATTCAGAAGGACAAAGGATTGGACGAGATTTTTGACATTTGATGATTCTTTTATTTATGTACCTATATTTATTGTGATTGTTTTTGATATTTTATATTATTTCTTTATTTATCGTAGGTCTATTTTTGTTGATATATTTTTTTATTTATGGTTATATTAAGGTTTTACACTATTTATTATTATTTGAAATATTTATTATTAAACATCTCAAAATATTTCTAAGCTCATTTCATTTTATGATGTCCTATAGCTTGATTCAATTTCCAAAATACTGTTAGAAATTTATAATTTTGCAAGAATTAGTTAACTCTGAGCATAACTGTACATACTGTAGATATTGCTTACCCTTAGTAGTCAGTGCCTTTGATTTTTGCGTTCTCAAGCTCTGGACCGTATTCTTTGCCCAAGGTGTGTTTTCCTCTAAAATATCTATTTTATCTGTAGTATCATCCACCTGATTATCCACATCCATATTCTCCCTGCTTTGATCAACTAAAAATTACACTAAATCATCAACAAGCTCTTGAAGTTAAAACACAAGCATTAGAAGTATTGAGAACCAAACAGTTACAATTTATTTTTAATAAATGAAGTTGAAATACAGTTAGCTAGTGCCTAGTTAAATATTTGTCTGAGAGGATATTATTACCTTCCGTAGCACCCTCTAATACCACCAGAACTTCATCACTTGCAATATGGATTTCTCTTTCAATATCTTTGACCCTGGCTCGAAGATCAGTCATATCAGATTCATCATCATTGATTTCAACTAAAAAAGTATCTATAATTTAGGGCTTCGCAAGACCACAAGACTTTTCTTGGTAACAAGACCAAGACCAAAAGTCTCTCTCAAGAGTCTCGTCTTGGTCTTGGCCCTGAAAAGAAAAATCGACTCAATATTTATAAAAATCTGCAAATTTCTATACTTTTAATTAGTCTTCGAATTTATTATTGCCATTATCCAATTTACACGTAGGTACCTATAGGCTGTACAGGGTCTGTTTCTCATAATAAGTGCCGCTCCTACAACTTAAACAAAAGAAAAATACAAAAAAAAGTTTAATACAAAAGTTGTTGGGTTTTATCTCTATTATGTTTTGCACATGTCAAAATGGGCAAATGACAGGTGCCAACTGTCATAAAGACAGCATTTCCCTTTTTTTTAACAGATCACCCTGTATATTTTTGGCTAGAATGATAGATTTTTTTCTTCTGATTCCAAATATACCATATATGTTGATATTTGGTTCAGCTGCTTTTGCGCTATTTCATTTTAAAATTGCATTGAGCAAGCGTTATCATTGATATTAAAAACCGGGAACAGACCTAATTTAGGGTAATGTAAATACATTTTTAACCTTGAATAGTGTGAAAACAGGAGAACCAAATATCAACATAAGTATATGGTATATTTGAAATCAGAAGAAAAAAATCTATCATCCTAGCTAAAAATATACAGGGTGTGTTCCATTTAAAAAAATGCAAGTGCTGTCATTATGACAGTTGACACCTGTCATTTGCCCATTTTGACATGTACGAAAGATGATAGAGATAAAAACCTACTATTTTTGTATTTAACTTTTTTTTGTATTTTCTTTTGTTTAAGTTGTAGAAGCCGCACTAATTATAAGGAACAGACCCTGTACATAATTTGTTTGTTTCAGATGTCTGGTACCTACCTACTTACTTCAGAAAATAGCATAAAAACAAGGTTGATATTGATTTTAGTTTACAAAGCAATTGAATCTTGATAGTATTTCGCCTATTGGAATTCATAGGCATTGAAATTGAGTTAAATGCCGAAACCGAAAGCAAGCCCAATAAAATAAAAAATTCATTTAGATAAGACATACCAATAATCGTGATGCTTTGGATTTAATATCCACAACTTTCTATTCTGACTATGTGAACTCACACAAGAATAAAGTAGACATATTATATGGAAATATCCTAGGAAACACAGAACGAGAAAAAGAACGCGTAATAACGAAAATTAACACAAAAGGTGACGAACAACGACAATTCAAAATAAACCAAACGGTATATAAAAAACAACCGTCGCGTTCCTCCAAAAGTAAATCAAAATATTATGGACCTTTAAAAATAATAGAAATCTTAGAACATAACCGTTTGAAAGTACAACACATAAAAAACCCACAAAAAGTAGAAACAATCCATATTAGGGAACTGAAACCACCTCTTGTTACAAATACACCTGTACAACAGGATACTCCTACGACACTCTTAGATACAACGACCTAAACCAAAACCCAGGAATCCTTCCATATAAATTAGGTAATGCCCAGAAAGTATCTAATCATTGAACATTCGTTCAAATATTTGACATTGCAAACTTAATTAAAGAATTTGATATTCTATCAAATCAATACCAATCACTCAAAAAAAACCCAAATAACAACACAGGATTTCAGGAAGAATATTTTAATTCACAAATACTTATAAATAACCTGGAATCGAAAATCACTAACCAATTAAATCACTTATTACCAATTAATTCTCTTAAGAGACAAAAACGAGGTTTAATTGATGGATTAGGTAGCATAGTTAAAAGTTTAACTGGAAACTTAGACCAACAAGACGCTCTAAGATATGATGCTGAAATTGATATCCTTAAAAAGAATCAAAATAAAGAAAAATCAGCCATAGACAAACAATTGACACTTCTTCACAAGACAATTGACAATTTCCAATAAATCACACAAAATATATCTCATAATCAAGAAATCTTGAAAGATCGAATTAACAATGTTATTGAAACAATTAATTGCTCACAAATTGAAATGTCAACGGCTCGTGAATATTTTAAAATTCAAATGGTTTTAACGCAAATTTCTATGATGTATCAAAATATCTATGATATATTAGAACAAATCGAAGTTGCAATATCATTTGCTAAAGTAAATAATTTCCACAATTCCATCATAAAGCCTTCTGAACTTTTAAATGAGTTATTGTTAATAAATAACCAACTTTTATCAGAAAAGTTACCTTTTGAAGCCATACCTGAAAATATCTTGAATTTTGAGACTATTCTGGATATAAAAAGCTACTCAAAAGATAGTGAAATAATATTTATTATCGAAGTACCTCTGGTAGAAAAAGAAAACTACAATTTTGTTCAATTGTTTCCTTTACCAACGCCTACCAATAAATACTTTAAATTGTTGATTCCAAATTTCCAATATGTCATAATTAATGAACATAATTTTGGATATTCGAACACACCTTGTAAGAAAATACTCAATAATGAATATTGGTGTAAACACATACATACAGAAATATTGTATAAAAATTTACCATGTGAATTGCAATTGTTAACTTATCAACATAATATCACAAATTGTAATCCAATTCTTGTGAAAATGGAAAGTGTTCAAGTGCAAAATATCGATGAAGGAAAGTGGATAGTGATTACTGATAAAGACATTACAGCATTACAACAGTGCGGAAGTGAAAAAGAAAATGTGTTTTTGAATGGAACTCATTTAGTAGAAATCAATTTCCCATGTAGTTTAAAAATTGCTGACATTGTCATCAAATCTTATAAAAATATTAATCACAAATTTTATGTTTTTCCTTTACCTAATAT
Organism: Ceutorhynchus assimilis; assembly: GCA_917834065.1. Taxonomy (NCBI): domain Eukaryota; kingdom Metazoa; phylum Arthropoda; class Insecta; order Coleoptera; family Curculionidae; genus Ceutorhynchus; species Ceutorhynchus assimilis. The sequence goes on from OU892290.1 coordinate 4,464,794, forward strand.
TAAGGTCAATGTTTCACACAAAATAGAACATAAGGACCTCAAGTTAGTGACTTTAAACAATGTTAATTTTAATAAATTGGATTCTTTGCAAAATGAAATACAAAATCAAAGAAAATCGAATTTGGAAATGCTAAAAGATCCAGTTTATTATTATACGCCCAGTATATGGACTATTTTACTTTATATTATAATTTTATTGATTTTATTATTTTTCTTGTACAAGTATCTGCTCCCTTTGTTGTATGTCAAAAATAAATTGGATTCAAACAATAATGAAATCATTATTTGAACTTCAAATATTTTGGGTCCTAAAAACTTAAAAGTTTATATGCCCAATTAAAAGGGGAGGAGTTTGCTGCGTTTGCTTAATTACTTTATAAAATAATCTGATTGTTCTCTTCAAGCCAGTTTCATCTGTATAACCGTACGTGTATGTTCGGTCCGGAAAACAAAAGTTTGTTTTTAGAAAATAAAGTTTGTTTTTAAAAAGGCGTTTTTGTGGTTCCACAACGTAATTCTTATCATTGAGTTGTTAACCACGTCATTGTCCTTTTTTTGAAGAAGAAGAAGCTGTTGGGGTCGTGCTAGGTTCCTGCTCTTTTGGGTGCCCTGCTCTATCATCGACTGGTTGAAGTCAATTTTTTTAAGTTGAGGAGTCGGTTTAGGACTCGGTTTAGGATGTACAATTCTAGAGTCGATGATGTTCCAGGCTGCTGTTGCTGCTCTACTTCTTCTAGCGCAGAAAAGTTTAGCCAGATTTTTTCCCCTCCTGAAGATTGATTCCGTTGTGAATCTTGTGAATCTTTGTTCCTTCCTTAAATAATAGTACTCATGGTATCCCACATACTACTATCCACAGTCGATTCTGTCGGTGAGATGTTAGGGGTTGACCTTTGAACGCCACGTTTGATATCCTCCTAAACATTAGTTTATTTCTATTATTAAAATCCTGGTAGGTATCAGCAAATAAATTAAGTTTCGCCCATCAAACAATGTGTTGTAATATTGTTACTTAATAACATAATACATAATATACAATACATTTAATTGAGAGGCGGATAGATTATATACATACTTCCTAGTTGCTATGTGCTTGTCCAAAAAACTCATCGCTCTGTAAAGAGGCCACATTGTTTCTGGAGCTTGTGATCCAGATGGCAGATTTTCATCAACCCTTTTTTCTTTTACATATCGCTCCCTCAAATTTTACCACATTTTTTTAAAATCATTTTCTGAAAAAGTATAGTTATTTATTTTATGTCATACCAATACATTATTGTGTTTTTATACCTTAGATACCATCTACATAATTCATTACTTTATGCCCGTGCGGGCATAAAGTACACATTATGGCCCGCGCGGGCATAAAGACGCAAAAAACAGTTTTCAATTAATTTATTCTTTACTAACAAAATATGAATTTACGCTTATAAACATATTATTTTTGTCAAAAAATGATGAAGTTTGCACAATGATGACAATTTGCGAAGTGACACTTTTTTCCTAGGTATTTATTATTCACAACCAACTGGTATGACATAAAAGTTTGTATGCACCATGGGTACTAATAGATATATATACAGTGAGGACATAAAGTCCGTCGCCCCCCCTCTAACTTTTGAACCGCTCGGTATATTGCAACGAAATTTTGAATGATGATTTGTGACTATATTCTCCATGTTTTGAAAATCAAATGACAGCTTCAGCTGTCAAAATGACAGCTAGGTGCAGTTTTGGAACGTTTTTTCAAATAGAAGGCGGTGTCGAATGATATATCGTTTTAAAGGTTTCTTTATTCTTAATTTAATCCCTGATTCTGAAAACATTTGGTTTAGCGGTTTTCAAATGATGACGAACAAACAAAGGCTTGTTTTGCTCATAAACAAAAATTTTTTTTATCGCTTTTTTATTCATTATTGTCTTTTTTCAGTAATAATAATGACGTCATGACATTGGTAACTTAAATAATGAATAGAAAACCGATAAAAAAAAATTTAATTTTTTTTTTATGAGTGTTTATGAGCAAAACAAGCCTTTGTTTTTTCGTCATCATTTGAAAACCGCTAAACCAAATGATTTCAGAATCGGGGATTAAATTTAGAAAAAAGAGACCTTCAAAACGATATATCATTCGACACCGCTTTCTATTTGAGAACACGTTTCAAAACTGCGTCTAGCTGTCATTTTGACAGCTGAAGCTGTCATTTGTTTTCCAAAAAATGGAAAATCTAGTCACATATCATCATTCCAAATTTCGTTGCAATATACCGAGCGGTTCAAAACTTAAAGGGGGGGCGACGGACTTTATGTCCTCACTGTATATATACCCTCGGGCGACTTACGAACCCTCGGGCCAGAGGCCCTCGGCTTTGTAAGACTGTTGCCCTCAGGGCATAATCATCTACTTAGTACCCTTGATACATAAATAACTATTTATTATAATTACCTGGCTAACATACATACAGGGTTCTAATTAACCATTATAAAAAATAAAAATGGAATTCTAAAAAAAAAAATTGAAAAAATTTGCAATTAATTGAAGACAAAAACAAAAAAAATAAATGTTGAGAAATACTTGATATAAAATAATCAATAAACGCAGAAAAACTGCAACAACTTTTATTCATTTATTTTAAATTTCAATAATTTGGTTTCAGTTATTTTTGAAATTTGATATACAAATGATGTGGTAATAGTTAAAAGCGAGGTAAAAGTAATAAAATATAATAAATAAAACAGTCAATTAAATTTTCTCTACCTGATATTGAAATTGCAGAAGCAATTGTCTTCCATGCGTTTCCTTTGATATTATTATCCTTAAATTCCTTTTTAGTTTTAGCATATGAAAACGAATAATGTTGGATGAAGTCAATCAAAAGACTTTCCTGTTCAAAATTTTCCATTAGCTCTGCACTTTCTTACTAGAATCTACACTGTACATATAAACAAGAAAAAATATACTTGGAATTTAAGGTACTACACACCACAGAACACAATACCTACAATTTCAAATTTTAAATAATTACAAATATCAACTACCTGAACTGAAAAGAAATTTAACCACCAGAAACAAAACAAAAACCAAACCAGTCAAAAACCAAAACAAAAACAATCAAAAACATTTGGCCAAATGTTAGTTTCAGAATCGGCCGCTTTACGAAACCTCGGAATCCTTAACGAAAACTTAAGCCGTAACGCAAGAAATGGAATTGAACCATTTCTTACGGCTTAAGTCTTACGGTGCCACTATGAATTGTACCATTGATTTACATGGTGTTTATTTTTCTCAAGCCTTACGCTTAAGTTTTAAGTCTTACGTTACGAAAGCTCTGAATCCCGCTTAATAGGTTATCATTACTATAATACAGTTAACAATAATATTTAGTTTTGTTAACCAAATCAACTTGTTTAAACCAACCAAAGCATACTCTTTCCTAGTTTCTAAAACTAAATAGTATATAAAAATACGAGTGGTCACGCCAGCAGATGATACTGTCAAGGTGGTTGCTGCAGAGTCAATTGATGAAGTCTCAAGAGAAATCCACTGTTCATTGTGAGTTAACAAAATTAGAATTCCACTTTTTATTAACTCAAGGACCTAATCGTCAATAAAAGGTGTTCCATTACTTTCTAGACTAGAGTTGATCTATCAATATTCAATTTTTCTGATGCTTAAAAAAATCCATCAGATATTCAGGCCTATGATGTATGATTTTTTGTTATTTTAACAGCAATGTTAAGTTATTTGCTCGGTTATTTGTCACTGTTTATTGTACACGTAAAAATAGAGATAGGTATAGATTTTGAGCTATAACACAACTGTTAAAATAACAGGAGAGGATACATCATAGGCACGATTAACATTACATTTCAAAATTAAACGTTGTGATAAATCGGGTCCTTCTTGTACTAGAATCAAAGCCTTCTTGTCTCTGTGTGTACTGCCAACGGTGAAAATGTGGGCCATTATCTAAATTATTCGTACCATACGGAGTTAATTAATTATTTTTGGAATATAGTATAATGATTTGGACAAAAAAAAAATCGAGCAACAATAATACATATAGGTTGTCCCATTAACATTACAAATCAAGTACAAATAAGTCCTAAATACATGTTAATTTAAGATAATTATGATTTGATAGCTGTATGCTGTAGAGTAAAATCTAGTTACATGATTTCATCAGATTATTGACAGAATGTGATACTAAACCACATTAGTAATAGTTCAGTAAAATCCCACTTCACAATACCTTCCTCATGACAACCAGTTTATATAGTATTTTTTATATAAAAATAATTTGGTATTTGATTTAATTTGATTTGATTTCTATCGATTTCATGTCAACAAAAACAAGAAATCCAATAAGTAGCTTATAATAATTATTTTAATTTTCCACTAATACTTAATTAGAGTATTTTACACCCCGGGGTGAAAATTGTTCGATTGCGGTCGAGAGGAATATGACAGTAGAAAAGTGACAACAAAAAAAATGACATATTTTTAAAATGCCAAATTTTTGTTGAAAAAAATTTATCATATTTTGTGAATTTATCATATTTCTTTCCTGTAAGGTGGAAAGTGGTGCTTCCAAACAAGTCAGAAATGTCACTATTACATATCATTATATTGTTAGAAATTAAAACATGAAGATAGTTGTACAGATATAGGATTTTGTAATGCTAATGGGACAATATGGAAACAAATAAGGCAGTTGAAAGTCCTGAAGAAGTCTCAATCGATTTCAAGAGGTGCTGATTTGAAGTGAAATGCAATTTGGTTATTTTTCTTGTAACATAAAAAAGTTTCGACAAAAGTTGGAATAGTCCACAAAAATATATTTTATTTCATTATCTTTATTTTGGTTCGACTTAATGTCAGTAGTCAGAACTATGGTAGTATAAACCCATTTCAGCACCATAACTTATTTCAATTTTTTTACCAAGGAAAAATAATTTATTATAATTTTACATATCAAAAAATCACCAAACTTATTTTTTGAATATGCTAAATTCATACCTTTTTTGTATACAATACCTCTGAAAAAGAGTACTTGGGCGCGTTTTGCTACAATGTTATGAGTACCTGACAGGCATTGTTTTCTTTTTCCGAGTTTTTGATAGTACTTACCTAATAGGACACTATTACATTGGAAATATTTATAGTAAAGAGCTATTCTGCTGCAGCGCAGAGCAATGGGTTAGGTTATTGAAATGCATGATTACCAGGGCTACCTTTTATTTTGTGACATTCGAAAAATAAGTACCTACTCTTTGTGTGTTATTATTTTCAATTCACTATTCAGTAACCCTGGGACTCTCTCCCATCCCATATACAACCAATTAATGTAAAAATACACTTGAGCATTTACATATCTGGATGGAGTAGATCAGGATCTTCTTCAGGTTTATCGATTTTAATATGAGTTCTATCAATGATCCCTATAATTCCTGGGAATCCGTTTCTAACCCTGAAAAAATGCTCTGTTTCCTGTTTTTCTTCAGCATTTGGCCAGGTTGAGTTATGACGACTCCCTGTGAAAAGTTGCTCAAGAAATATGTCATCCTTTTTAAAACTCTAAACAGAGCACTGATCGTGATGCAAAATCTATCTGCTACATCTCGATAACTCGATGTCTGGTGGCCAGCATACCACAAAAAAATGTAGGTGTGCTGCAATGCACTTAATTTCTCATAGGGTCCTGTTTGGGTAGAATTTGTAATATTTGCTAGCCCCAAATCTTTGAGCAATTGAATCTGCTATGACAGAGCTCATTCTGAAATGTTCAATAAATTCTTTTCTATTGAACGGAGGAATTATATGTTCAAAAAAAAATTGATTTTTGTGTCTAGCCCTTTCTTCCAATAGATCTTCAAAATCTGTATCTGAAACAGCATCAGAGTGCCTAGACGGCTCTGAATCATCAATGATTCAAAATCACTCGTTGTTTTAATCATCTGAAAGTCAATTTTTCCATAGCAAAGCCGAGAAAACACCAGAAAACAAAATACGTACAGTAAAAAGCACAAAAAAACTTATCAAAACAATCAACAATCACCAATATAACTTATGAGCTATGGTCATTGTTTGGTAAAAAAAAAGCAAAAAACTACTGCGCATGATCCGGATATATCACTTTCAAAAGATCCGCAAACTATTTTGAGAGTTAGCAAACTGTCCGCAAAACGTGTAAGAACACCGTACCCCGGGTTTCCAAGCAGTCGGAAATCTCTGTAGGACATTTTTATTTTTTTTTTGGTTTGATTGGCTTCGCACATATTGCATACAGCCACTACAATTAACTTAATATAATATTTATGTGAACTATGATGTATGTAATTATGTATTACAAACAAAAATAAAAATAATAATAGAAATTCAATTAGTCATGTATTAGTTATATTGTAAGACTATATGTTATCTTTATACTAATAATTCTCCTTTCCTATGTTAATTATAAGCGTACGCCTATGTCAATACTAATAAATATATAAAACTGCTTAATCAGCGGTACTGCACTGGTAGTACCACCACCTGCCTAGGAGAATGCTTGGATCAGCAAATATTTATTATTTAAGCCAGCGCTTTCCAGTAAGGAGTGTTCATTTGTTTTCAGGCACTCCCTGTAGCAATTTGATCCACATATTTTTCGATTGTCACTATTGTATTTTAATTAATAAAATAAATGTTTTTTAAAAATACAAGTTTCTGAATCGAAAATACATATAATTGGCGCAAGCCGGTGCGGATGTTCTTCAGAGTGCTATAGAATCCAGAGATTGAATTTTCGAAAAAGTTTAATCCAATTCGTTCCACTTTTTGAAAAAATTTACTGAAGAAAAGAAACAAGATCCAACGTACAAAGTTAAAGTGATACAGTTTCAATCATCGTGCATTGTAAGTAATCCCTTTTCCTATAAATTGTATTTTGTAATTGGTGTTTCATAATTAAGTTCTTTTGAAAAATTCTTTTTTTTTTAGTTTTTTATCATAAAAAATTTTTCAATTTCAATTTGTTTTGGCATTGAGACCAAATACAAATAAAATAATTTTAAGAAAGTAACCTACGAGACTGATTAATAAATTTGAGACTTTAATTTTTGATTTTTTACGAAAAAATAAATTTTTTCATTTTTTATTTTCAATTTACGAGAAACTGATTGATTTTGGACTTAAAAAATTTTTCAAGAAAAAAAAAAAAAAATCCAATTTTTTAATTTTCATTTTCAAGAAACTGAATAATGAATTGAAACCTTTAACTTTTCGATTTTTTGAGAAAAAATAAAATTTCCAATTTTTTTTATTTTAGATTTTGAAATAAATAATTTTGAAAGTAGAATTTAATTTTAAAAAGTATAATCAACGATTAAATTAATACGTAATTTAAAAGAAAAATATAATTGATAACTAAATAATTCATTTTAAAAATATAATTGATAACTGAATACGATTTATTTCCATAAATTATGAATTTCTAATACCCAATTTTGAATTTTTGAATTTTTTGAATTTTTGATTTTTTTTTTATTTTTAATTTTCAAAAAAAAATTATAATAATAATAATAATAGATTTTTTTGAGAAAACTATTCTTAATTTTCTATTATAAATAATTTTTTCCAATTTTTTGATTTCCAGAAAAAATAATAAATTTTTGGAGAAAGTATTTTTTATTTTTCTATCTATGAATAAGCATATAATTCAAAAAATACATGTCAGATTCTGATTAGGAAATACAGAACCTCTTAATTCATTTATATAATCCAAGTACTAATAATTCGTTAAGAAATAATAATCATCAACCAAGAACCATGGGTGATAATTTGAAATCTATTGTACAATTACTTAAGCCTTTTGGTGGCGAAAAACAATACTTAGAATATTTTATCAGTAATATCGAAGAATTTTATACTACATATTATACTGGCGAAACTGCACAGAAAGAATATGTTATATCAGCGATTAAATCAAAATTAATCAATGAAGCAGGAAACTTCCTTATGTCACGTCCTGACTTAAAATCATGGATTGATATAAAGAACGCTTTAAGATTCAAATATGGAGACCCATATTCTAGACAAAACTTAGTACAAGAATTAATGTCTACTACTCGAAATATTAGAGAGAATATTTTTGATTATTTAGAGAGATTAAAAAGTTTAAATCATAGAATAACTTCTAAGATAATGAATTATCAAAATTTAGTTGCAGTAGCAAATGTTTTGGTAGACCAAAATGAAATAATGGCAATCCAAAATTTAGTCACAAACTCTCCTGTTGAATTAAGAACAATTTTAATGGTGCAAAATCATCTAACTTTAGATGTAGCTACAGGTTGCGTATTAAATTATCAATTAGCTGAAAACCATATCGTCGCTGATCTGACAAAGGGGCGTAACGGTCAATTATTCCATATTGGAGTTAAGGTCGCCGAGTGATTTCTTAGAGTTGTATGTATGATCTGACAAGAGGGCGTATGCTCAAAGGTATTACTTTTCTCTATACATAAAATCAGCTAAAGGCGTAAGTACACAGCAATTGCATATAGGATCTGACTGAAAGGCGTATATCCAAATATTAGACTTACGCCATTTTGTTAGATCCTACATTGCGTATTTTTGGAAACGCTGATCCGATTAACCCGATCACCAGCTTTTTGTTTTTCATCTTTCATCAATATACGCGATTGATAAAAAAAACAATCGAATCAGCTTTTCTGGAACTTCCTCTCTCAAGAGAAATACCTTAAATACAATACCACAACCTTTACAAAGATGTAAAAAGTCTGTATCTATAGTGTGGTCAAATTGGCAGTTGGGGTGGAACAAATTAAAGATTGGGGTTTTTAACGAAAATGTATTGTTTTTATGGTCATTGATGACATAATAAAAGTTCCATCAAATCGAGCATAAAATATTGCAATGGTAAGTTAGAAAAAAATGGCTAAGTACCATTTTTAGTTGAAAACCTAAAATTATTTCCTCAAAAAAAAAAAAAAAACTATAATTAGATCTTATTCATGATTTTTGTATCAAGTAGGTTGGTGTTGTTTTTTAGTTGGGTTCTCTTCAAACCTTTTTTGACTTGAATTGATTATTTGGGCCCAATTTTTATCTTTGAGATTGTATTTTCTAACAGTTTATTATAAGATGAATAAACTGGGCCTTGAAGTAGTAAGCGCAAGCAAACGATAAATAGAAAAGAGTGCCATGCTTATGCGAATGGGAAACAGCTAACAGATCTAAATGATTCTTTAGAATGAAAATCTACAAGACAGATTCTCGAGAATGACAACCAACTCAACAGACATTTTTGAGGATGAGAAGCCACACAAGAAATTCACCAGAAATTGTTGAAAGTGAAAAACCAAACAACAGAGATCTTCAAGAAAAACAGCTCAACAAATGTTTTTGCCAATGAAAAACAGACCAGCCAAATTCAACAGGGATTCTGATTCTTTGAGATTGGGAAACTATGACAGATTTAACAGAAATTCTTCAAAATGAAAAACTAATGACAGATTCTCAAATTCAACAGACGAATCTTTGAGAATAAGAAACCACGCAATAAATTCGCCAGAAATTCTTGAGAATGAGAAAACATTCAACCGAAATATTTGAAAATCAGAAACCAAATCTACCAAAGAATTTTCAGAATGAGAAAAATCCAACAGAGATCTTTGAAAATGAAAAACATCTCAAAAGATATTATTGCAAGTTTGAAACAAACTAGCCAGAGTCAACAGAGATTTTAATTTTTTGGGAATGGAGAACTACGACAGATTCTTCAGAATGAAATAATGTAAAACTAATAACAGATTCTAAAAAATGTCGATCAAAACAGAGAAACCACACCAAATAATTCGACAGAGATTCTTGAGAATGAGAAAAGATTCAACCGAAATATTTAAGAATCAGAAACCAAACAACAAATCTAACAAAGATTCTTGAGAATGAGAAACATTCAACCGAAATCTGTAAAAATGAAGAACAGCTCAAAAGATATTTTTGCAAATAAAAAACAAACTAGCCAGATTCAACAGAGATTTTTATTTTTTGAGAATGGTGAACTACGACAGATTCAACAGAGATTCCTCAGAATGAAAAAAAATTAAAAACTAATAACAGATTCTCAAGAATGCCACCAAACTCAACAGACTTCTTTAAGAATGAGAATCCACGCTAATAAATGCTTCACGTGAATGAGAAAACATTCAACAGAAATGTTTGAAAATCAGAAACCAAATAACAAATCTACCAAAAGTTCTTGAGAATGAGAAATATCCAACAGAAATCTTTGAAAATGACAGCTCAATAAACATTTTTGCAAATGCAGATTTGCAAATATAGATTTCACCATAGAGATTCCCATTCGTGAGTAATGATATCGTATTAGTAGACATTTATTTATTGACCGATTTATAGTCATGTTAGCGTCTTGAGCAATATGGCATGGATATTTTTTTTAAAGCAGGTAAAGACTATCCTACGGACACCAGGAGTAGGAACGGGCCATTCTGCTACTGAACTGAAAATGAAGCCAGTTTTTCACAGATTTTTGTACACCAAAATTGACAAATAAAGCATTAAATTAGATTAGCTATACCGCCATTATTTTGGCTCTCAAAATACCTGGAAAAAAACTGCTTCATTTTCCAACTCCATGTTCCTACTCCTCCCACCTAGGAAATTACCTGCTCTAAGGATATTTTAGGTAACATACTTGCAAATCAAGTTTTAAACTTTGTGAACTGAATACAAAGTATAGAGAATATTTCAAAAAATCAAAAAAAATACACTGAAAAAATGTACCTGACTTCAAAGTTTTTAAAAAATCCTGATGTTTTGAAAGAAAATCCGAAAACTTCGAAAATTCATATTGGTCGCGATTTTTCAAAACTTCCCATTGTCAGATTGGATGGGACTTTTAGTATATTATTTAGGACACCCAACTCTTCAAATTTCCACCATTAAGAATTTACCTTTAATTTGTTTCACCTTATTCTCCATAATCTGCTTGTGTTTTATGGACTTTTGTAAGGACCAACTTACTAGTGAAGGTCCCAACTTTCCAAAAATCTTTTAGAGATTTTCCTTACGAAAACAAGTGTTATTTGAGTACCTACCTTTGTTTCCGTATACTCTGAATCTTATTTTATTTTTTAATTTCTATCCCCGTTTTATCTGGAGTATGTTAATTAGAATAAAAGCTATAAATACAATAATGGCATAAATATCATACTGGCCTATGTGTCATAATTATTTTAATGAGGATCCTACAAAGGGGCGTATGTCCATTGGGTGCCAATTTTTGTATAACATCTAAACGATATGGAGAATCTATTATATTAGCCTGAGTCTATGACAATTTATCTGCCTCGATAAATATCTGTGCACAGAGAAATATATAACCGAACAGAGTGATAGCTTCTTAATTAACAACCTTTTTTTTTAAATGGCAATCCTGTAAAATTATCAATTTGTACCTTACGCCCCTTTGTCAGATTAGCTACGATATGAAATTTAATAAATAAATTAATAAAAATAATAATACACACACTTCATACACTAATTCAAAACAGAAAACACTATTCCCTCAAAGACAATTTGTGCAAACACAGTTTCCACAGAAACAATTTCAACAATCACAATTTCCCTCACAACCTATAAACATTCAGCTAAGAGCGAATTATCAACAGAAATTCCCAACTAGTTCACAAACTTTTGGAAAAAACTATAATAAACAATCCAATGTATTAAAGAAAAATACAAACCAACAATTTCCAAAACCGACACCTATGTCCGGTGTTTCAGTGCAACCTCGCACTCACGCATTTAAACAAAATTTCCAAAAAAGACCTGTTCAATACACAATTAAAGAAGAAAATAATATTTTACAATTAATTCCAGTTGAACAAGATTTTTCAGAAAATAAAAATTTTGAAGAAGAAATTGACCTTTCTTCTGGTGAAAACCAAGAAAATCAAAGTGAATATGAATGTCAAGATTTTGAAAATCCTGATGAACAACAAATTGATTAATCCGAAAATTTTTGTTTAAAAGCCGCGGATCAGCATTAACTTTAAATGAATTCCAAATTAATCAATTACCTTTTATAGAAATTCAATTTCCACCTTGTAAATTATTAATTGATACCGGAAGTCATGCCTCACTAATAAGACCTTCCATAGCTGAAAAATACTTTTATCAATACATAACTAATACAAAATCTAAACTATCCACATGTACGGGAACAACCACAATAATTAAAGGAAAACTTAAAATTCCAATTTTACAAGAATATGACATAAATAGTAGAAATGCTCATGTATTCATTCCATGATTATTTCGATGGAATTATAGGAATCAAAGCTCTATATGATAACAAACTTAATATCGATTTTGAAAATATGTGTCTTGTAAATGATCAAACATGTATACCATTTCAATTTAGAAGTGACTTTGAAAATCAAACTATCGAAATTTCTCCTAACACAGTTTAAAAATGTGAATTTCTCACAAGAATTCCAGACGGAACTAAAATAATAACTGACATTGTAGAAGATGAAAATTATTATATTCCATCAACTATTAATACAATTAAAAATGGTAAAATACCACTTGATATTTATAATTTAAAAGACAAAATCCTCACATTAGATTGTCATATTGATGATATTGAAGAAATATGTGAACCTTTTGAAGAAGAGAATTATCAATTGTTCAACGCAGAACAGATAATTACCCAAAACACTAATGACTATAAAGACAAACCTTATGAAAAACGTGCCTAAACCTTTTAAGAACTGATCATTTAAACTCAGAAGAAGTAAAAGCTTTACAAAAACCTGTAAATTCGTTTCCTAGAGTCTTTCATAAACCCAATGATAAATTATCATTCACAAATCAAGTTAAACACGAAATTAAGACCAAAGACGAAATCCCAATTCACACAAAGACATATAGATACCCACATATTCATAAACAAGAAGTGAATAAACAAATCCAGAAAATGTTAGAAGATAACATTATTCGACCATCATGTAGTCCCTGGTCATCCCTTGTCTGGATTGTACCTAAAAAGTTAGATGCTTCAAGCATAAAGAAATGGCGAATGGTCGTAGATTATAGAAAAATCAATGAAAAAACGATAGACGATCGATACCCATTACCAAACATAACAGACATTCTTGACAGACTTGGAAGAAGTAATTATTTTACGACTCTAGACTTAGCTTCTGGATTCCACCAAGTTGAAATGCATCCAAACTCAATAAGCAAAACAGCTTTCAATCTAGAAAATGGACATTACGAATTTAACCGTATGCCCTTTGGTTTAAAAAATGCCCCTGCCACATTTCAAAGAGTTATGGACAACGTATTAATAGGTTTACAAAACAAAATATGTCTAGTTTACAAGGATGATATTATTAAATTTTCCACTTCTCTTCAAGAACATATTGCAAATCTTAAAAAGATATTTGAAAGATAAGAACAATTTAATTCAAAAATTCAATTAGATAAGTCAGAATTTTTAAAGAAATCAGTAGAATTCTTGGGACATGTCATAATCCCAAATGGTATTAAACCAAACCCAAAGAAAATCGAAGCAATAAAGAAATTTCCAATCCTAAAAACCGTAAAAGAAATTAAATCATTTCTAGGATTGATAGGATATTATCGAAAGTTTATAAAAAACTTCGCAAATCACAAAACCAATGACAATTTGTTTAAAAAAGGATAAAAAAGTAATTCACGATTCTGAATTTCTAAAAAGTTTTGAAACTTGTAAAAACTTATTAATCAATGATCCTATTTTACAACACCCTGATTTCAATAAACCATTTTTATTAACTACAGACGCATCAAATTATGCTATTGGCGCTGTATTGTCACAAGGACCAGTAGGTTCAGATTTACCAATTGCTTACGCAAGTCGTACATTAAACCCTGCGAAATGTAATTATTCCACAATTGAGAAAGAATTACTAGCCATAGTATGGGCAACTAAATACTTTAGACCATACTTATTATAACTCTAATAATAATGCTATTCGCAAAGAAAGTATTATTCCATTTCCAAACAAGACAAGAATAACATTCTTTTTACCTAATGACCCATTAGAGGAACAAATTATTAAATTAATAAAGGAATATCTTCCACCAAATACGTATTGTATGTATTTCAACAACAAAACGTTAGAACCTATCATACTTAGAGTTCTAAGTACATCATTCAATTCGAATTCGTTCAAGTTATGTATTTCCAATTCCTTTGTCGAAGACATAACTGGAACTGACGAACAGCAAGAGAAAATTAAACTATACCATGAGACTAGAACATCTCATCGCGGAGTTACAGAAAATATTTCATCCTTAAAGAAACGATACTATTGGCCTAATCTAGAAAAAGACGTTCAAGCATATGTTAAAACATGCGAAATTTGTATTAAGACAAAATATGAAAGACAACCCTATAAAATAATATTCAAACCAACTCCAATCGGTTCAACACCCTTTGAACACCTTTATATTGATACATACGTAGTTTCGAATCAAAAATTCCTAACAATTATTGACAGCTTTTCGAAGTTTGCACAAGCTATCACAATTATTAGCAAAACTTCAGTTGAGATTGCATCACAATTAATAAGATATTTCAGTGACCATGGAATTCCACAAAGAATTACTTCCGATAACGGAACTGAATTTAAAAACGCAATTGTAACAGATTTATGTACTGTACATAAAATCGAAATCTATTGATTTTTCAGGAAACGTTCCAGCTGGCACAACTACTCACTCCTCTGGCTAGTTAAACTTATCCAATTTTGGGCTCGATGGCCAAAAATGAAAACCAAAGTTTTTGGATTTCCTCAGAGACGACCTTTTCAGTCTAACTATAAAATCGAAAAGAAAAGTCCAAAGTACCCCTGTGGTTCTGTTTTTCTTCCTCTGTCCAGCCTGTCGAAATTATAAAAATGACAGCGCTGCCGGTTTTCAAAAAAAATAACCCTAGTTAGGTTCGGAGTTGAAGTGGAGTGAATAAAACTAACCCTAATATGGTAAAAAGCAGTACCCGAACAGCTGGAGTGCGAATGGAGTCACTCGAAGTGTACGGAGTGAGCAAACCGAAACCACCTTTCAATAAAATAATTTTCGGTATTAGGTTAGGAAACTAGTCAGAGGAATCATAGATGTCGCTAGGTGTACGAAATAGTACTCTTGAACATTGTTTAAATGAATCCAATACACATAGAAATAATTAAGAACAATTAAATATTTTCTTGTGACATTTCAAATGTTACAATCCTCCTTATAGGATTTTCCAGTAACGCCTACACATTAACTCCATTAAGAAATCCTATTTTATCGAGTTCTATAGGAATCACTTACATCACAACACAATACAACACAACACAACACTGCATGTTATCACATTAATACTATCCTTATTGGCTATGACCTACACCACCATTTCGACATAATTTTGGGATCTGTGTGTACATTAAAAATGACCTTTCATGTCATCGAGAGGAGAAGCTAGAACCAGCGAACCTTGATATCATATGGCTAAAATTCACCTCAAAGTTATCGACCAAGTTTATCTGCTGCCTCTACCGACCGCCAAGTAACACCGATTACCAAAACTTTTTCGCGACATTATCCGAAAGCTGTGATAGTATACAGTCAAACTATCCACAGGCGGAAATTGTCTTTTTAGGCGATTTCAACGTCCACAATATACCCTGGCTGAAACACCACAACAAAACAGATAACGAAGGCAGAGAAGCAGAAGCTTTTGCCATAAGTTGTGGTCTAACGCAGCTTGTCGATGAACCTACCCGTATCTCAGAAAGGGGCGAATTTGCAGCGCTTTTAGACTTGTTCCTAACCACCAATCCTGACTCGTACACAATTCAAGTAGATGCTCCACTTGGTTCGTCCGATCATAAACTTATAATAACAAAGTGCGAAATGCTCATCCCACCAAGCCTACAACCACTTCCTCGTAAAATGTGGCACTATAAATCGGCAAAATGGAATGACCTAAAACAGTATTACCTGGATTTTCCATGGCAAGAGGTTTGCTTTAAAACAGCTGATCCCACTATTTGCTGTAATGAAATAACACAAGTAATCTTATCTGGAATGGACGCATATATCCCACATACAACTAAACGTAGAGTTAATGCAAACCCTTGGTTCAACAGCCAGTGTCAAACGGCTGTACAGAAAAAACACAGAGCATATAACCATTGGAAACGACAACAAACCGCTCAAAACCACACAGAATTTATAGAAGCCAGAAATAGTTGCAAAATTACTATTGACTCCGCTAAAGAAACATACAATCAAAGAATAAAAAACAGGTTGCTGAATTGTCCAAGTAGTTCTAGGTCTTTTTGGTCTCTTGCAAAAGCTGTTGGATCTAACTTCACCAAGTCATCCATACCACCACTTACAGATAAAAATAATCACTTAGCCACAACATCAGAGGAAAAAGCCAATATGCTTGCCCAAATGTTTTCCTCCAACTCCAACCTAACAGTGCCAAACAGAAAAACTCCACCGTTCATTGAAAGGGTTCCCCATAGTATGCCAGAGGTACCCTTTTGTCACAGAGAAATACGAAAATCCCTAAAAAAGCTGGATACAAACAAAGCAATGAGTCCGGATGGCATTCCCGCAATAGTACTCAAAAATTGCGCCAACGAACTCACCCCAACTTTCGCAAAATTGTTCAATTTGTCTTACAGGCAAGGAGTATATCCATCATCATGGAAGTCTGCCGCAGTACAACCCATTCCAAAGAAAGGAAAAAAGACAGATCCGTTAAACTATAGACCAATTGCTCTACTTCCGGTGATATCAAAAGTAATGGAAAGAGTTGTGAACAATCACCTAACCAAGTACTTGGAAAAGTACAAAATTATCAACGATAAGCAATACGGATTTCGAAAATATAGGTCAACTGGCGATTTACTTACATACGTCACTCACTTATGGCAAAAAGCGATTGAGTTGCGGGGTGAAACAAGAACAATTGCCTTAGATATATCTAAAGCATTCGACAAAGTTTGGCATGAAAATCTGCTCAACAAGCTCAAAGCAATGGGATTATCGCCGAAACTTTGCACTTGGTTTGAAAGTTACCTAAAGGACAGATCCATTTATGTTGCACTGGATGGCCAGAACTCCAACTCTTACCAAATAAATGCTGGTGTGCCACAGGGAGCAATCCTTTCGCCAACTCTTTTCCTGATTTACATAAATGACCTCATAGATAAAACAGTAAATCCACTTTATTGCTTTGCAGACGATGGCAATGTAGTCTCCTCACTCATACCACCCACAGGTCTTTCCGCACGTGAATTCCATCATCTTAGACTAACTCAAATATCGCAGATAAATAACGACCTGGAGATAATAGAGGACTGGGGTAACAAAAACCTTGTACAGTTCAACGCGCAGAAAACCCAAGCAGCTCTGTTTTCAAAAAAGACCAGCACCGTTGAGCCAAACATCATGCTATCTGGAAGTGCTGTCACATTACAGAGTCAGTTGAACATCTTGGGGGTTACTGCAGAGACCAACATGTCTTGGCACAGTCACGTGGCAGATATTGCTAAAAGGGCGTCCCAAAAGCTGGGGGTGCTATTTCGTACAAGACATCTGTACACACCAAGCCAATTGCTGACACTCTACAAAGCCCAGATTCGACCAACTATGGAGTACTGCTCACATATATGGAGTGCAGCACCCAAACATACCTTAATGCTTTTGAATACCGTGCAAAAACGAGCTATCAAGCTGATCAATGACCCCGCACTTACTCGTAACTTGGATGGTCTCGAACATCGCAGATCTGTGGGCGATTTATCTCTCTTCTACAGGTACTATCACGGAAAATGCTCTGAAGAGTTGGCACGTATGATTCCACCGAGAGTAGCACCTACCAGGCGAACCCGTCAAACAGACGGTAACCATGAATTTACTGTCAAACTAGAGGCACCAAGAACCTCATTATATCAGAATTCATATCTCTGGAGAACAGCATCGCTGTGGAATAAACTCCCTGCGACGGTTTTCCCTGCAGGTTACAACCTGAACCGTTTCAAGACCAACATACACCGACATTTCCGCGCACTCGCCGCTTCTCGAGCGTGATAGGACATTTCCTTGCGAGGGCGCATATCCGTAAAAAAAAAAAAAAATTGGAAACAGTATTAAAACTCTCGAAATAACTTTAAAGAATTTAAACAATACTTTAAATTTAACCAAATGGTCTAATAAAGACAAAATTGTTACTTTATTACAAGTAAATATTGAAACTAAGTCAATCACGATTCACGTATCAATACATTAAAGAATTTTGTAAAACAATTTTCACGGAAAATATTAATATGCACAGTAGGAAACTATGCGAGATAATTAGCCACATACAAAACGCAATAAGCTTTGCACGCGTAGGCATAATGCACTATACAATTCTGCAGCATCATGAAATAAATTTTATTTTAAGAAATATACCCGTCAGAGAACAAATACCCTTTGATAACTATGAGACAATGTCCTCTCATGTAATTATTCAAAAGGAATTAATTATTTTTACTACATTCACACCAATAATTAATCCTAAACCTTTTATATTGTATAAATTATATCCTATACCTATCCAAAATTATACAATTAGTGTTAAGTATCCTTACCTTTTACTTACCACAGACACGTATTACAACGCTTCACAAAAATGTCCAAATGTTGAAGACATTTATTTGTGCAAAATGGAACTATTGAAACAAAATGAGCCCTGTGTTCACGACATTGTATCTAGTGAACAACAATTATGCCCATTCACGAAAATTCAATATGAAGAATCGACAATTGAAGAAATACCGAATAATCAGATATTGGTTATTCCAAAACGACATATGACAGCAATGCTGCAAGGTGACCAGAAGAAGTACATGGAAATCATTTCCAGTCCAATCGTAATTTCCAAAGGTAAATGTTCAATAACAATTAATAATCGAACACTTTTGGAAGACACGCAGTAGAACTTCAACCTAGAACTAGAACTTCCCATCATAGACATTCCTGAACTTCTAGAGAATACCACAACTTAAGACTAAAAACAGTCGACCACGAAGCTCTTCAATCAGCGATTAAAGAAGTAAACAATTTAAAGACTGACCCATTAAAAGTGTTAGATTTTAAAACCAATAATGTGTCAACCTATATTATAATCATAGTATTAAGTTCTATTTGCATAACCATTAATCTTATTCTATATTTTAGAGGAAAACGTAATAAAACCCAAACTGAGGTGCAGATTGAATTGCCCAACATTGTTAGTCAATCCCAATTTGCAACCACTTAAGAGGGAGGAGTTATATTGTGAGACTCTATGTTATCTTTATACTAATAATTCTCCTTTCCTATGTTAATTATAAGCATACGCCTATGTCAATACTAATAAATATATAAAGCTGCTTAATCAGCGGTACTGCACTGGTAGTACCACCACCTGCCTAGGAAAATGCTTGGATCAGCAAATATTTATTATTTAAGCCAGCGCTTTCCAGTAAGGAGTGTTCATTTGTTTTCAGGCACTCCCTGTAACAATTTGATCCACATATTTTTCGATTGTCACTATTATATTCTAATTAAAAAAAAATGTTTTTTAAAAATACAAGTTTCTGAATCGAAAATATAATTTATTCTCATTCATACGAAAACGAAGATTCTTGAAAAAAAAAAAATATATATATATCAAAACATAAAAGACAGGGTCACTCACTTCACGCCATAGGGTCTATCTAGGCGACTTTATTTACACAAACAGGGGTAATAGACCAGGTAAAAAGGAAAACATATAAGTATCAGTCAAAGGATAACAACGATGAAACACACGAACTCTTTACGGTTACTTATATTCATTTATAAGTCGGAAGTTTACATAAAACACAATTATACAATTGGAACAAATTCAACCGGTGGTTTTACAAATACACGAGACAACATCTAACTGGAACTGACTTTTTGACATTATAACAATAAACTTGTCAGTTGCTATATTTATTAATTTTGCTCACTAACCCTAGGCAACCTACATTACACTTTAATACAATCTGTATTGCATTGCAAGTGTGTTAGAAACGTAAAATATTGTATTTCTAACATTCTCCCTCAATATTTGGAGGAAAAAAAAATTAACACACCAAACCTAAAACAACAAAAAACAGCCTCTGTAGGCAAATAAAATCATTTCAAGTTTAGCTTATTACATAAATACAAATGTTTCTTGCCACCTAGACCTTTTGTGAGCAAGTCAGCTAATAATTCATTTGTTGACATATATGAAAAACTAATACTACCATCTTTAACTTTATCACGCAAAAAATGATACTTTGCATGTATATGCTTTGTCCGTTTATGAAATGTCTGATTCTGAGCTAATTTAATCGCGCTTTGATTATCATTGAATATTTCACATGACTGTGACTTTAAAAAATTACATTCACTGTTTGTAGTAAATAGCTCTAAAATCAAGGATTTCAAGTACAAAGCCTCTTTAGTAGCCTCACACATGCCTATATATTTAGCCTCAGTAGAGCTGAGTGCTAAAGTATCTTGTTTTCGACTTTCCCATGATATTGGGCCACTTGCTAATGAAAATATATAGCCATAGTATGATTTTCTATCTGTACTATCATTAGCCCAATCAGCGTCGACAAACCCTAGTAAATCGGTACTATTTTGCTTAAACAAAACACCTATACTTTTAGTGCCTTTTAAATACTTGAGTACTCTCTTAGCTGCTAACCAATGCTCTTTAGTATGGTTTATATTGAATTAACTAAGATATGACACAGAAAAGCAAATATCTGGTCGTGTGCAAACAGCTAAGTACATAATTGAACCAATCAATTGTTGATATGGAGCATCATAATATTCTCCAGAAGTAGAACATTTTTTATTTTGTTCTAAGGGAGTACTCACAGTGTTGCAGTCAGTCATCTGAAAACGATCAAGCAACTTATCTATATATTGCCCTTGACTTAACTTTAATTCATTCTTGGTACGATTTCTCTCAACTTTCATGCCTAAACAGTAAGATATAGCCCCTAAGTCTTTAATCCTAAAATTCTTATGCAACTCTGATTTCAATTTTTTAACTGCATGAAAATCATTATAAAATAAGAAAAAATCGTCAACATAGAGCGCTACGATGATTATAGAGCGATTATAGAGCTATTTGAAACTTTAAAGAATAAACAAGGTACAATCTGTGACTGTTTGAAATTTAATTTTGATAAAACATCATAGGCTTTTTCGTACCATAATCGAGAAGACTGTTTGAGTCCATAAATAGCCTTTTTCTGCGATTGACAAGAAATGTCAGCATTTTTGACCGGTTGACAGGTCGCAAAACTCAATATTCTGGTATTTCAATTATGTTTCGATAGTTGCTAAGGAGTCAATGGATAACAATACGTACTGCTGAATAATTAGAACAAAAAGACAAACATTTAACAGATATTTAACCTATCGCAGAAAAAATAGTATGTGTATTTCGGTGGAAAAGCAGATTCTCGGCCTTCGGTGATTGCCGGCCTGGGCTACGCCTCGCCCGTCAACTTACACCGTCGGCCGAGAATGTGTCACTTTTCCACCTAAATACACAATATACTATTTTGAGCAAACAAACTTTATTTTCTAAACCAGGTTCCTCAAACCCTTCAGGTTGGTACATATATATATATAGTTTCATCTATGTCACCATTGAGGAACGCAGTTTCAACATCAAGATAATCAGCCTCAAGGTTCAACTCAGCCGTCATTGCAAACAGAAGCCTTAAATTAGAAAAACAAATGACTGGGGAAAAGGTTTCTGTAAAATCGACCCCATATTTTTGTGTGAACCCCTTCGCCACGAACCGAGCTATGTGAGTTGCAATGTGACCATTTTGATCCTTTTTGATCCTAAAAACCCACTTATTCCTAACTACGTTACTATTAGGAGGCCTGTCAACTAGTTCCCAAGCATTGTTTTGTTTGAAAGCATCAAGCTCCTTTTTTATAGCTATAGGCCACTGATTTTTATTTGATCCAGACAATGCTTCGGAAACAGTTGCCGGCTCTGAGTCAACATTTAAAGATATCATGGCGAAATCTCTATCCGAATCGGATGAGTCATTCAAAATAAAGCCATCATACAATTTTGGCTTACATGAGTTCCTTTTTGGATACCTTCTGTCCCTAGGCACATCACTTTCACTTTCCTCATTTGTAGCACTTTGATTTTTAGGCACTACACAGATATTTTCCTCAGAACTTTCTGAAGAATCAGCTTCCTTGTCAACAAGAGTCCTTTCAGCATCCTCGAAGATTTCATTTTCTGAAATGTCACTGGCTACATCATCTTCTGGAAGATCTCTGGGAACATCTAGCATGACATTATCATCCACAGAATCATCTTTATCTTCTGCATCGTCTAATGGGATAGGAATAATGTCATTTTTCTGAAACTTTCCTTCAGTTTCATGCTGAGAACTTACAGTTTCTTGTTCTAGAAATATTACATCTCTAGCAACACGAAGCTTGTAACTAACGGGGTCAATTAATCTGAATCCTGCTGTAACTTCAGAATAGCCGGCAAATATATATTCTTTACTCTTCTGATCGTAAGCATGACAGCCAAACACTCTGAGATGACTAATCTGTCCACCTCTCTTCTGGTGTTTCTCCCTGAAGTTTGAGATGACTAACCTGTCCACCTCTCTTCTGGTGTTTCTCCCTGAAGTTTCTTAGTCGGTGATCTGTTAATAAGATAGACAGCAGTGTTTGCTGCTTCTGCCCACATTTGCCTGGAACTATTCGAATCAAAAATCATAGAGCGTACCTTTTCCATGATGGTGCGGTTGTAGCGCTCGGCTACACCATTCTGCTCCGGTGTATAGGGTACTGTCAGCTCATGCTTTATTCCCCGTTCTCTCAGGAATCTAGCTAATTTTTGATTGCAGTATTCCCCTCCGTTATCACTTCTTAATATCTTGATTTTCCTTTCTGTTTCATTTTCGACTTGAAAACAGAACTCCTTAAACCAATCTGTCACTTCATCGTTTCTTTTTAAAAAATAACAGAAAACTTTCCTACTGTAGTCGTCAATCAGTGTGAGAATATATATAGCACCACTCCAGGATTCAATTTCTATAGGACCCATAACATCTGAGTGGATTAAGTCTAGTTTATTCGCAGCCACCCCTTTATTTTTATTTTTGGGGAAAGGTTTTCTTGAATGTTTACCCTTGATGCAGCTTTCACATAAAGATGGAGTTTCAGTATCACAATAGCTAATTCCAGTGGCCAAGCCTTCTTTTAACAGCTTCATACTAAAATGATTAAGATAACCTAACCTTTTATGCCACAAAATTTGCGTTTCAGTGACCTTAGCAACATTTGAGCACATTTCTATCTCTGGAAATGTATCAAGCCTGTATAAACCGTCAATGTTACTGGCTGTTGCTAAAAATTCTCCCTTATTGTCATAATCCATGCAATCAAGTATTCTACAACCTTGCGAATCAAATATCACACTGAAGCCCTTTGAAACCAGTTTTACAACAAATGCATCACCTGTTCCCACCACGGGCAACCTAGTGTTGTCAGCAACCATGATTTCCTGTCCTTTATTTTTGTCAGACAGCTCAGGTAACAGTGAACTATTGCCTGTCATATGAGATGTGGCCCCGCTATCTATGTACCATGCATTTGGCAAAACAGTTCGTTCAGTGATATTAAAAGCCACGAACAAAGCTTTGTTGTTGTCGAATTTTTATTTTTAATATGATTATTCTGACCATTATTGTGTAGTCCAGATTTTTGGGTGCACTGGTTTTTATAGTGCCCCTTGGAACGGCACCCCAGCACCAGGGTGTTCTCTTACCCTTCCTTGAAATCAGTGCTGTGTCCCCATTAGAGCACTTGCCATTTTGCCATTTTTTGTCTTGGAGCAATTTGGTTTTAATAAAATCTGAGGTTATGTCAACTCCTGAACTTTCAAGTGCCATCACCATTAGGTCATAATCTTCGGTGAGCCCCTGGAGCCCAATCACACCTAAAAACTCGTCATCAATTGGCTTACCCATAGAATTTAGTTGTGATAAAGACATAAGTTCATTGACATAATCCTCCATTGTGCTATAATTTTCCAGTTTAATGGAACACAGACTTCTCAAAAGACGCAGACGCCGGTATAGCCCCTTGTTTTCAAAAGCTTTTTCAAGGGCCTGCCATGCTTCAGAGGATGTTTTTGCCTGCATTACGTGCGGATACGTCGATTTGTCCAAAGATAAAATGATTTTTGACAATGCCTTTTCTTCTTTGCGCGCCGATTCTCTACGCGCCGCCCCTGCAGCCGCGGTATTGTCATTTTCCGCGATAACGGGCATTTGCCCCACAACACAGTCCCAAAGGCCGTCATGCCGCAAAAGAGCCGTAATCTGGAATCGCCAATCACTGTAATTTTCGCGACCTTTCAATCTTTCGATCGCCGAAAATGCCGAACCTGCATCGCCCGCCATTCCCGATTTTTGTTTACTTTTACAAACAATAAAAATCGACGGTACAAAAGTTCACACAGCAACAAAAGCAATGTCCGTTTTTTTTGTTTACTCGCTACGAAAAAACACTGGGCAACATAACCTATTGGATTGAGATGTCTTATGACATACGAGTGGAAATAAACGTATTACCGCAACGAAATAAAACACACGAACTCTTTACGGTTACTTATATTTATTTATAAGTCGGAAGTTTACATAAAACACAATTATACAATAGGGAACTTGACAAAAAATTTAAACATGAAAATTTTACTATAAATCATAAGAATACATTAATTAAAACCTATATCAGTGAAAAAAACATTTTTTTTGTCGCAAACGGCCACACTAAGGAATTAAAAATGCGGAAAAATTCAAATTATTTCCAGCGGGAAAAAACGCTCTGGTACTGGTCGTGACGTCATCTAGTATGATGCTGTATTTATTAATTTTGCTCACTAACCCTAGGCAACCTACATTACACTTTAATACAATCTGTATTGCATTGCAAGTGTGTTAGAAACGTAAAATATTGTATTTCTAACCTTACCATGTCCAGTTATGGCCCTAAAAAGGGTTACGTAAGAATTTCTATTTAAATCAATAAACTGGATAGAAGGTTTTGGTACTAAAATTGGGTATGTACGTGTATATCTATTAATGTTATTCATTGCATAATCAGTATAATTTTGGCTTAGTCTTAGCTATACTTATTTGAATTCGGACTTTACCGTCAATGAATTTGGAATAGAGGATTTATAACCATAAACTAGTTCATATGGTGTAAAATTTGTGACTTAGGATTCCCCAAACCAACGCGTATGTTTCGCGTCAAAATGCTACATAAGGAATTGAATGATCATGCCTACACTGCAACGAAAGTAACACGACGACATATGCGAAATTGCAGCGACTAAACGTTTTAAATCTGATCGCGTGAAATCGTCAGTTTTTTTTTCAAGATGAGGAAATCGAGAAGAAATGGAAGAATCTCTGAGATATGTATACATATGCGATACATAAGAGGAAATAAAACCAAAACTGGCCAAGCTGCAAAAAGTGGCAAAAAATGGCAATGGGCAGAGCAAATGGAAGCGTTCAGTTCTTTCTTATCGTTGGCTAAAACAATCTCATATGTTACTGAAATTACGGAAATTCAAGAAATAGACTAATGATTCTAGAAATCCTCTCAGTGGAATCAGTCAATCCCAATTTGGAGGGAGTAAGCAATGCTTACGGGTCCAAGGCTTGAAATAGGCCCATCTGGTTGTTCATATTTTCAATAATTCTAGCAACTCTGTCGGGCTTGCTCAAGAATATGCACCAGCCGGCGCGGACGGTGTGACGTGTTACTGGCTAGTAGTTACTGGTCATTACTAGTTCATGCGTTGTATATTTCCAGTATATTTGAAATTATTGTCGTTTTTCGTTTAAAGTAGGTAGTTATTCCTGCAAAATGGGGAAAAAAATGAGTGGAGCCAAAAAAGATGCAGAAAATTGACAGTTGTTTATTTAAAAAACCTGAAGGTAACCAAATTAACCCTGAAACCCCCAAAATTTGTGATTCAACTACGAGTACAAATTCGAACTTATCAACAAATTTGATTACTTTATTCAGTGAATGCTGAATCTATTCCCATTATGGATGATATTCAAACTTTAGATGACACAAATGAAATTTAAGAATTATTTGCCGTTACCAATACTGACAATCTGGATATATTTATTTTTAGAGGCTGGCACCACCCTCTGCAACCGCAACAACAACGCATACGCTTTATTTATTTATTTTTATTTAAAAACCCCGACACTATCTTGTTTTATTTTATTTTATTTTTTATTTTGTAACGATCCCGAAAAAAAAGAATAAATACTTAGTCAGCAGCACAAAAAAGTGTTTACTCAGCCAGCAGGTACGAACAAAGAAATGGTTATGAATGGGATTCGAGGCAAGCAACCGAGTCAGTCGAGAGATAATAGCGCGAGGGTGCTTTGCGGAGGAGACTCGCATATCTGCTCGCATATAGTTCTTTCCTATTATATTTATTATTATTTGTTATCTTCGTTGGAATTAGAAATATAAGTATTGTTGTTCATAGTTTATAGTTTTGTTTCAATTTTATTTCTAATTTTTAATTTCAGTTTTAAGTTTTTTTGTTAATTTTTCTTTTGTTCTTTGTTCTTATTTTATTTTAAATTTCTATTTTCCTTTAGAATCTTTTATTTATTGGTTTTAGATTTTTTATGTCCGATTGAGCAATAAGAGTTCTGCGTCAATAAAAGTCATAAATTGCTACTTTTTTTACTAGTAAAATAAAGTGCTACCTTATTGCCTACCTGTATACTCGAATTAAAATTTTTTCATTCAATTTTTTAAATCTTCTTCTATCTATATAAAAATTATTGTTTGTTTGCTTGCTTGCTTGTTTGCGCCTTATGCGCTCCTACACTACTTATCCGATTACGATGAAACTTTGGTAGGTTGTTATGGCCATCCCAAGGAAGGTTTGTGGATAAGTTTCGCATATCGGAAAAAGAAATTAATTTTGAATTAATTATTTATTTAATTATAAACAAACTCATTCACATTACATAACAACATAACCTAACTTTTTTTGACAACATGAAACAACGTTGCCACATTTCATTTATTTAGGCTTACCATTCAACCGACGTAACTTTATTATTTTTTGAATTCGAGAACGGCTGGACCGATCCTGAATTTAATACCACGTATCTCTATATAAGCCGAATTCGATTGACCTAGATTAGATCGATTTGGGTTCAATTTAAGTGAACTTCTTCTGATCTAGATAATTTTTTTGTTGATGAGGGTGCACTGATCCAACCTCAATCAAACACAGTGTGGTTCACTTAAATTGAACCAGACCGATCTAATCTGGTCAATCGAATTCGGCTAAAGAGGGGAGTGATATAGGCTATTTTTTATCCCGAAAAAAAAGTTCAGTTGCGCGAAACTCTGATACACTGGAACGCCTATAAACAGACCGGACAGCTCAGGGTCTTTTTATTCTTGAAACAGGGGAGCAACGTTCCCAGGAGAACGAGTGTTCCGTCTTCGGTACTCATATTATCAGTTGTATATAATTGAGAAAGACGGAACACTCGTTCTCCTGGGTACGCTGCTCCCTGTTCCGAGAATAGGCACTCTGGAGTGCTTCTTAAAATGCGTCCCTGAACTCACTGGCAAGCGACTCTGGTTTGGCTCGAAAATTTGAAGCTATAAACCCTCAAATCGAAAAGTCCCTAACTTTTTCCCCAGAACCAAAATTCCCGCGCGAAGATACCGATTTCGTGACAGAACCACATTTTTCGTTGAGAAAGAGGCAACGTTTTTGCTTTTCTCGTGGCTTTTTGCTGATTTTCGAAAGTTAAGGTCCCAAATAGTTCGTTAAAAGGTGGCTATTAGCTCTTTAATAGCACCAAAGCACTATTTTGCTGATTTAGTGACGAATTAGGGAGAAAAACTTTAAACTTATTTGGTTCCACGTTTTTGAGTATGTGAATTTTTTTTTTTACGTTATGGTCCCTCTTTTTGTCTGTATCCCCACCCTACCAAGCAAGTGACATCCAACCCTATCTTGAAGCTAAGCATTTACAGAGGCCTTGAATTTACTCAGAGATTGGTTATTTTTCCGACAAGTGGTCCTGGACCTGGACCCGGAGCCCGAAGAACTTTGAGGACTTTGCTGCCCTCTCTTCTAAGAACCAACTAGACACTCCCCGTATATAATAATAAGGTTTGAGTATTGTTGTGCTGTCTTTGGGAACCATTCAAGCCTCTAAATTGATCATTTGATAGAGACTATCCATCTCATTGAGAGCAGGAGCTTCATTTAAGTACCAACAGCTTCAGGGTATTTCTGGATTTTAAGACCAGCGAACCTTTGTCCTATTTGGCTAAAAGATTATTATTATTATTATTATTATTTTAACCCTTCAGGCTTATAATATTAATTAAATTCTTACCTTCAAGTATATGCCAATCACAATAATTACACTCAAAATTATCACACATTTGATTATTTCCACTGCTCACTGTACACCAGGTATAAATAGATCTATTTAAAATGGTATTTTAGGTAATTTTGAGGTGCATTGTTACAAATTTAGGGGATAATATAGCCATGGCGTACTGACGCCCTATGTGAATTAATTATTTTTTTCGACGATTGTGTATTTATTTAAAGTGAGTACCGTCTATTTTTAGTATAGGTACGTTATCAGTTATTATTATTATTATTTTTTTTGATGTCTACCAGCTGATTTTCGCCGGTGACTATTTCGGTTTTCAATTTTCAGTTTGATGTTAAAGGTAATATTTGAGGGCAGGTTGATTACATTTATTGATCTGAATTGAAGCGTTTCATTGTACCTTTTTAGGCAATTTTAGTTTGACAGGTGCAGTACCGATTAGCTGTTGAGCTCTCCTGTTTTGTTTTGGAATATCGGAACTCCGTTTAACTGAAGGGCATTAAAACAGGTGGCGCTTTTTAGTTAATTACCCACACCACTCTCCACTAAGAGTTAGTCGGCAGCCTTTAGAAACGGAGTCTCCTTTCTCGTCTGGTAGTACTGTCGCCACCTTTCTAAATTTTCACTTCACTTTCACTCTCACTTTTCTTCTCTCTTTTTTTTATAAAGTTCATTATTTTTTTATTACTTAACAAGTTTTTGATAAAAACCAGTCGCAATCATACATAAAATCATGTATACAGAGTGGCAAAAAAGTCGCGCATAATACCTGTAACTTTTTAATTACATCGTATACGAAAAAGTGACCTTTAGGAAAGTTGCTCAGTGAATTATTTCCCACATTTCTACCTAGACAATTTGTTTCTGTCACTTCTGGTTTGTTTGCTATGCAGACCAACTTTGTTTTTTCAAATAGAACACCCTGTATGTGATTGCATATTTGGATTCTACGTAAAATTCTGAGCAGATTTCATGTGATATACCCCATACCTAAGCTCAACCGTTTTGGAAATGACAGTTGAAAATTAACTTTCTTGCAACTTTGAAGGCGTGTAAAACCAAAATGGTTAATTTTAGAGGAAAACCTATTTCACATTCCTATCTTAGATTTTCATATACTATCATCAATTTAAATTTGGTGTCAAATGATATAGTTTATGAAAATCTAAGATAGGAATGTGAAATCGGTTTTCGTCTAAAATTAACCGTTTAGGTTTTACAGCCTGTCAAAGTTTCAAAAAGTCAATTTTCAATTGTCAATATTTCCAAAACAGTTGAACTTAGGTATAGGGTATATCACATGAAATCTGCTCAGAATTTCTTGTGGAATCCAAATATGCAATCACATACAGGGTGTTCTATTTGAAAAAACAATGTTGGTCTAGATAGCAAACAAACCAGAAGTGACACAGGCAATACGTCTAGGTAGAACTGTGGGAAATAATTTACTGAGCAACTTTCATTACGGCAACTTTTTCATATACGAGGTAATTAAAAAGTTACAGATATTAAGCGCGACTTTTTTGCCACTCTGTATATAACGCTTACATAAACAGGCTCTATTAACTCATTAGGTAATAGCCTCGCTCGCAAGCTCTATCGGCCATAAAATTATTCGTACCACAAAGCCTTACTTTATGTACCTACTTGTTATATAACACGTTAACCCCCATATGTATTAAAAGTGATATATAAAAAAATATTCAAAGCAACCTGTGTGTATTTTTTTGATACACAGATGTTTGACACATTCAGTCGACTGTGTATTTCTCGTGAAAAGGCGCGTTTTCCGAAGTAGAAAAGTTGTCTACTTTTACAAGCGATCGTCGCCGAATCGAAATCGAACGACTGGAATCGAATGTGTAAACACCTCGCCGAAAGAGAACAAAACGTGCCGAACGCTGAATGGTGTTGTTTAAAGTTTTTATTTTTGGTGCGACACGCTATAATTTTGTGGAAAAATGTATGAAAAATGGTCCGATGCGGACATGGCGAGATTCTTGGATGTTTATCAGAATTATGATGTATTATGGAATCCACAAACCGAGCTTTATCGGAATCTACAAGCAAGGCAAGCAGCGTTGCAAGGAATTCTACAACACATAATAATAAACCCGAAATGTCGGATTATGATTTGAAAAATAAAATCAAAAATATTAGAACAACATACAATCGTGAATTAGCCAAAGTATTGAAATCACTAAAGAGTGGCTCTGGACCTGACGACTTATATGTACCGGTTATAGTGTGGTTCAAACATGCTGATAGTTTTCTCAGAACAGTATCGACGGAAGGCAGAAAAAGTCAATCAAACATGGTAAATAACGGTTCTTTCATTTTTAAACTAAATACTACTAAATACATAAGTCTCGACATAAGTACATTGTTTTATTAGCCTTTAATAAATCATTTCAATCAAGTGCGCGAAATGTCATTTTGGTGATCAAGAACGAAATTTTTTTGACGGCGCGTAGCGTAGCGACAATATTTTTTCTACAACTCTATTCATGGGAACATTAAAAAATCAATACCTGGGAAAAAAGTGTCACTTCGCAAACTGTCATGAGTGGGCGAACATCATCATTTTTTGACAGTTGTAGAAAAATTTGATTTAATTCGCAAATCATACCAATCTTGATTATCCCTATGGCTATTTTATCGAAGATTTGGTAATGAAACCGATAAGGAATTTCAGTTAATATTCTAAGGAACTTTACATTTGATAGAGAAAAATCTTAATTCATCAACGTTAGAGGACAAATATGATTCTGTATGTCATCTAAATGGTTCCAATACGTTTACGACAAAAACGAGGTCTTATAAATGGATGAATGCACTCTGTAATTGATTTGTGTTAGAGTTAGGCAAAAAATCGCGAAGTGTTATTTAATCACTGTGATTAAAAGGTAGCATTCACGACCTGTGATCGTTTACAATAACAAACTGCGATCACATTTTAGCATTGAGTCGTTATCAACCGCGAAATCGCTCTTCGACGTACGATGACGTATAATAATTGTTTTATTTTTTAAATACACTGCTCAACAATTGAACTGGATAATTGCAAAAATCCTGAAATCTAAATTTGAGAATATGAAAAAAAAGACGTGTTTTATTTTATCAATAAATAGTATTTATGGCGAATATTTTTTGCATGTTTATTGTTTTTTGTCGATGCTCTCTCTCCCTTATCTCTTTCACGGAAATATGCAGGAATATTGTTTTAAAATTTGAAAGTATCAGTTCTACAGAACCGCTTGTACACACTTGATTTTGCTACTGTTATCAATAGTTTTGCGTATTTGCTTAAAGAATAATGCCGTTACGACGATTAGAAGCAGTGCAACTCGAGCAATTATTGCGTTGGATACAGGAAGGTTTGTCTCAAGAAGAAGTCGCCGTGCGGCTGAATGTGTCTCAAAGTGTCGTGAGTCGTGCGTGGAATCGGTATTTAGCAACTGGGTCTGCAGCGTACACACATGGTGGAGGACGGGAACGAGCTACAACTCTTGCTCAAGACCGCTTCATAGTCCTGACTGCAAGAAGAAACCGAACATTCACGGCTTCAAGAATTAACAGCTTTTTCAGACAAGCTACTGGAAGAGTGATTTCTGGTCAAACTATCAGAAGAAGATTGCATGCATGTAACTTGAGGGCTAGACGTCGCGCTACCCACCCAAGAATGACGGCGGAGCAGCGTGCATGCCGATATCGCTGGGCGAGAGACCATAGTCTTTGGACTGTTGAAAATTGGAGGCACTGCCTCTTTACCGACGAGTCTAGATTTCGTTTGTATACGTGTGATGGTCGAATATTGGTTTGGCGAGAAAGAGGACAGCGATACAGTGAACATTTAATGGCCCCGACAACTCTTTTTGGTGGTGGGTCAGTTTGCGTTTGGGGAGGCATATGTCATAATGGTCGCACTGATTTAGTGATCTTAATTAATGAGACAATGACTGCCATACGATATCGAGACATGGTTATAGAGCCGATAGTCGTCCCATTTTTTGGTGCAATAGGTGAACAATTTGTATTAATTGATGATAATGCCCGTCCGCATCGTGCGAGAATTGTGAACGATCGCATAGAACATCATGGAATCACAAGAATGGAGTGGCCACCCTGTTCACCAGATATGAATTGTATCGAACATGTTGGCCGAAATGTCTAGGCGATTAAACCGGATTCCACAACCTCCCCAAACCCTAGAACAGTTGGCTAATGAGTTGCAGGCAATTTGGCAAATCATACCTCAGCAATTCATCAATAATTTGATAATGAGCCTTCCGAATAGAGTGACAGTACTAAGGCGGGCCAGAGGAGGTCCAACACGATATTAATTTTTTATAGGGATTTTGTGAATTTTGCGATACAAGATTTTTTTTGTGTTGTTACTCCTCCCAATTTAAACAGTTTTCTTTTAAATGTTAAATTTTGCATTAAAAATTGTTTTTTTTTTCTGGGGTGATATAATCAATCAATAAAATGTTTTTATTTTACATGATTTTTTACTTTTCTTTGAAGTATCGACAAAATAAATACAAAATTTTAAAATATCCACTTCAATTGTTGAGCAGTGTATATTTCACAAATGTAACCAATTTACACCCAAATTCTATAAAATTTCGACTATCTATGTTGAATATGACATGTTGTAGTGATGGTGGTAATAATCCGATTCGCCAATGTCATAATATCAAATCGCAATCACAGTGATTAGAAAATCAGAATCATAGTTTTAACTGCGATTGCAAAATAGCGGTTTTGCTCATCTCTAATTTGTGTGATTTAATAATGTACGCGATTTTTAGTTTTTATAAACTACCGTAAACCGGGGTAACTTTGGTACAGTTTTTCATGTTTTTCTTAAATAAAACTTGAACTTGCGAAAAAAACTGGGCTTTGACTACTGAATGGCAATGTACCAACACCCCCAAGTATGAAATAGTACAAAAACATAATTTATTTATTTTGTTAGTTGATATATTCGGCCTTGAAACTGACCCAATCTTACCCCGCCATTTGGGGTAACTTTGGTACACTGGCTTTTTATATGAATAATTCAACGTTATGGGCCTGTGTCCTAAAGATAGACCTTACAGAACAAAAAAAAATATAAATGGCAACCAAAAAACATATTTTTGCCATTTTTTATATATAGTGGGGGCAAAAAGAACACGATTAATAATTTCTTAAGAGCTTTTATTGCTAGATAACCAATACAAAAAAAGTTTTAACATTTCAAACCATTAGAACTTAAACGAAAGCTGTCTTAAAAACATAATATATTCCTTAAAGAAAATCTTTCAATTCGGGAACATCGAAAACTTCTCGATGTCCACGACGTTCAGGTGTTTTTAATGCCATTATTATTTCTTTGTTGCTATAAAATATCTCATCTTTGTGAGTTGGCCATTTCCATTGCTTGCCGTAAGGTGTCATAACATTTACAATGGCTCCAAGATTATGAACTTTCGTGATTTGTCCAGGGAAATATTTTTTGTTGTAAATAACCAAAACGTAATTTCCGACTTTTTTTGAATCCACGGAAAATGCAGGTTTTTTGACTTCATCTGGTTCTACAACTTCTACATTGACTTCATCATCTGACAGTTCGGGATTGTAAGGGCTATCGTCACTTTCTGCATATTTTACGCTCTGAATGCTATTATCAGAGCTCTCTGAATCGTTTTTCGTTCTTTTAGATTTCTGACTTTTCATATTGATTACAGGTAAGCTGTCGTCAGAATCTGAACCTCCAAGAGGCTCTTGTATGCTCCCCCTGTTCTGGATTCCAGACGTGGAGGGCTGCGGCGAATTGTTGAGAGGCTCTGTGGAGGCGGCATTCTGTACATCGGCAACCGTTATCCCTTTACCAGGAGGCACTTGTAGTTTCTTTCTTCTACGAATGCGGGGTGCTGTGGTTTCGTGGCGTGTTTGAGCAAGATGTCCCAAAAAGCTTTCGCCAACAACTTTTTGTATTGCAGGGTCATCAGCCACCACGTGTCCGTGCAATCTATTCAAAACGACTTCCTTATTGAAAGGATAAATTCCGCATTTTCTGAACCCAGATCTAAGATTCTCAGCACCGCGCTCTTCCAATTTTGTCAACAGCGTTTTTAAAAGCCTAGGAAATGTATCCTTGGGTATGCCGCTAAAACGACATCCTTCAGCTGTGTTCTTCCAGTCATTTAGGATTTGCCTCCAGTGTCCCTTCATAGGACGGAAGTATGCTACATCCAGCGGCTGCAGGAGATGCGTAGTGTTAGGAGGCAGTGCAATAAATCTTATATTATTCAATTCGCACTGTCTGATCACCTCCACGTTAAGGTGGGAACTAAGGTTGTCCCCAATTAAAATTTTACGTCCCTCTTTTCGTTTTAGAATTGGCAGCATTAAATTAATAAACCAATCCTCAAATACTTGGAAGTCAAACCACCCGCTACTGGTTCGGTTATAGCGGGCATGTAATGGACCATCTTCCGTCCAAGTTGACCATAGCTTTTGAGCTTTGTAGTTGATATAAACCGGAGCAAGCTGACCCTCAGCATTTCCGCAAATCATAAGGGATGTACAAGCTTTAGAGGAATTGCGAATCTTCTCAGGGTACTTGGTCCCTTTCCTTGTAATAACTTTGGATCGGCCCGGATCATCGACGAGATTTGTTTCGTCGTAATTATAGATGTTGGCTGGAGGGACACCTTCCAGCTCCATTTGGAGATTATCAAAGTACTCGTTAATCATCGTCTCGTCAGTTCCTGCTCGTGCGTGCGAAATATTTTGGGAGAACCTTTGACTGAGCTCTGGCCTGCGTTTTAAAAATAAAGCTACCCAGTCAGGACCTGGATAATTGTTTCTAAAACAAGTAACTTTTCTTCCTTGCCTGTCCAAGTAAGCTTTGACGCAAACTTTTAGGTCTTCAGCTGTTACGGGGAAACCAAAGGCAGATAAAGCAATTAAGTGTCCAGCGAAGGATTCTTCTTCATTTTCGGAGAAGACCCTCGGCTTACCATGTCTACGACTATGCTTGCCATGGATTTTATTCCATAAAGTGTTTTTCGCTATCTGATACTTTTTTGATGCACTACGGAGAGAAATCGATTTACTTTTAATTTCATCAATAGCCTGTTGAAGTTTTTCTTCCGAATAATTTTTATAATTTCGCGCACCAAGTAGACGCTGTGGCTTGCGTGGCATTATAATTTCTGAAAGAGATTAACAAAAATTGTAGAATATGTTTGCAGTGTAACTTTGGTACACAACGTTTTTTAAATGAGATTCCAAAGCAAATGTCCGCAGTCTAACTTTGGGACATGTACCAAAGTTACCTCCCTATGTTACCATTATTTATGTAAATAGGAATAATATTTTTTTGGTTGTGGATAATTTGCTTTGTTATATTATCAAAACATAGTCAAAATATAACCACATCAGATGTACTCACCAAAAATAAAGTAGTTCTACTCGATTTAGCTGCCCAATGGAAAGTTTGCAGATATTTTAAAAATGCGTGTGAAGACCTGTTGCATTTAAAAATTCACTGCTGTTGCCAGAACAAATACAGTGTTGCCAAACTTTTTTTTTTCTTATTATTATGTTATAAACAAGACTGAATATATGTCATATTTACTGCTTGAATATTTTTTTAAGGCACAGTGTGGGAAAAATACCAGGTGTCCCAAAGTAATACCCAAGTCACAAAGTTACCCCGATTTACGGTATTTATTAACTTTTAAATACAAAGAAAATCGATAAAGTCGAGAAAAAATAATCCTTTTTAATTCACACGTCGCCCATGTTCTTTTCGTCGTCTTCAATGATGTACCTGCAAGTCGAGGGATCAATAATTTGTTGCGGAGTTGACGCGCTTGCCCTTTTGAGGGCGCCACACGACAGGCCGGTAAACTCAGTTGGTACTGTTTGGAGAGTAGTGGACTGTATCGTGATTGATTCGATTGAGAATATACCAGGTGAGGTTCAATTGAATATTATGAGGGCAACACATAAAGTACTGACACACTCAAATGGCGTTTCGGTACTCCTGATGCAGACGATGTACAATTTTATTCTGGGATGCAATTTCCTCAATGGCACAACAAACTGATGATTTTGATCACATTCTCTACGAACTTTTCCCATAAATCAGATCCAATACTATTAATCGCGTCTTGTGTAGTTAACAATAATTTCGCTGGTATAAAATCTCCAATATTTTTGCTTCGAATTAGCCTTTTCACTTCTGCCCATGCTAGTTCAATTGGATTTAGCTCGCGCATATAGGGAGGCAGGGCCCATGCCAGACCGCATATTGACCGCATACGAATATTTACTATTAGTTATTTTCGCTTGCGAACTGGTTTGTGTATTCTTGACGCGATTCGGAAATTGTTTTTGTCTACGTGAATTTTGGCATAGTTTTCATAACTATGCCAACAGAGACTCCGTTCCTTTGTTGAACTTCATTTCCATCATTAAAAACTTGATAGATTCCATAGTCTATAATTTTTCCATGTTCTGCAGGTATATCTCGAAGTTTGAAGTGTCTACAAATATTGTGAAGGACAGCACAAGCATTTGCAATTTTTGCTGCTTTTGTATTCTTATAATGCAATACTCCGTGCTTCAAGAGACATCAGAAACGACCCTTAAACACTCCATTGCATCTTTCTATTAGATTTCTCGTGTGTTTGTGTCACTCATTGTACCTTCACTCTGGTGTATTTGGTGCAGCATTAGAAAGTGGAACATGAAGCCATGATCTTTGGGCATATCCAGAGTCTCCTACAAACATTATTCATGAAAATTGTAGAAGAAATGTGTTCTAATGACTATTTCTCACCTAATAGGTAAAAACCCTGTCGACCATTATCGTAGATTTACCATGAAGTCCTTGATATATTGCTGTTATTCCAGATGCGAATGAAAAACCTAAAACCACTGGAAATTAATATTTATACATGCACTAAACTACAATAAAAAATAGGTACTTCAAATATTGTAGAAAATGTAAAACAAAAAACCTTTGTTAAAAATGAATAAATTAAAAACAGAGCAAATAGAATGAAAAAAACAAAGCGAAAAATTCTTAGAAAAGTGAAATGATGCAATATAGCAAAAACAAAAAAGTGAAATATAAAAAAAAATAATCCTTAAGCTTTTTCGCTCCTCGTAATTTGGCTTTTTTAGCCTAGCACTTTAAATATTTATTATAAGCATTAATTTTTATTTTATCAGTCCTTGACTCTGTTTTCCTTTTAATATTAAATTTATTAATTTTGCCCATTGAAAAATAATTATTTTGGTAAAAAAAATTTAAAACATATGGAAAATGTTATGAACAGGACTTTTATCAAAAACATATTTATTTTTCAGGAGCTTAGTGTTGGCAGTTTTTATTATTTCACTTATCCCTGATTTCAAACAATATTTCGGAGAAAATATGGTGAACAATTCTACAGCTTGAGCTAAACAGTTGCCTAAACTTGGGACTTGGTCTTTTTAGGCCTCACATATGATTTCCATAATCCAGGGTACTGATAAGGTCATTGAAATTTTGTCTTGGCAGAGATATTTCAGTTTTGCATGTATCACAGTATTTAATATTTTTCTGATATTATATCCCGCTACATACCTATGGGTACTAATTGGAGGAAATTTGAAATAAAATAGGATTCAGGAATATCTTTCACACTTACATCAACAACAAATGGTTTAACAGAAAAACTTTTTCTACCCTCTATTACAAATTCCTTCAATGAAGATAAAGCCCCTTCCGATGAATCCTCTTGGCAATTTGAAGAAATTGAATGGCTTGATAAAAAATTATTTATGATCATTGTTTCAAATGATTGAATAAATGAAAAGCAAGTGGGAAAGATATTCCTTACTCCATGGCTTCTTATCAAACCAAAAAAGTTTTCCAAGGGATCTTGATTCAAATCCCGGGGACAAAGATATTTCAAACCTAAGGCCTTGACGTTTTTCCAAAGGTAAATTAATCCTCTTAAGGATAATATAAAATTGGTTATACTTGGAGGAACAGTCTATTCTCCATTTTTTTTAAACAACTTTCACAGAATTTAGGATTTCAATACATTTGTCTTAATGCTCTATATGTTCTGACTCATCGCTTATAGCTGAGCGGAGCTTCTTACCATTTTCATGATATTTTGTCAAACCATCAACACTATCAAATAATTTGTCCATAAACAAAATAAAAGTCGATGTGTCGGCAGATGTAGCAGGCAATGTTGAACCTAAAACAAAAATAATTAATGTCAAGTGTTCCAACATAATCAGTAAGTTAGTTAAATATTGTTTTTGCAGACTTCACACTACTTAAAAAAGTCAATGTGATGGCAGATGTAGCAGACAATGTTGCACCTTGAACAAAAATAATTAATGCCAAGTTTTTTTTAACATAGTCAGTAAGCTAGTGAATGCATTGTTTTTGCAGACTTCACACTACTTGAAAAAGTTGATGTGGTCGCAGATGTAGCAGGCAATGTTGAACCTTGAACAGAAATAATTAATGTCAAGTTTTTTTAACATAATCAGTAAGCTAGTAAATGCATTGTTTTTGCAGACTTCACACTACTTGAAAAAGTCAATGTGGTGGCAGATATAGCAGGCAATGTCGAACCTAAAACAAAAATAATTAATGTCAAGTTTTTTTAACATAGTCAATTAGCTAGTAAATGCATTGCTTTTGCAGACTTCACACTACTAAAAAAAGTTGATGTGGTCGCAGATGTAGCAGGCAATATGGAACCTAAAACAAAAATAATTAATGTCAAGTTTTTTAACATAGTCAGTAAGCTAGTAAATGTATTGTTTTTACAGACTTCACACTACCTAAAATGAAATTTATCCATTTCATGTAGTGCTGCCAACCCTGTGTGAGAAAACCTGAGCGGCTACTTTCACCTTCATCTTCTTTATTTTTTCTGGATTTACTGTTCATCCGTCAGTTTATTAAAGCATCGAGTTTCATCATCTCCCTGTTCACTTTCATATAATTTGATGATGTCATCCCATACCGCTATTTTCTTTTTCCCTTCA
Organism: Ceutorhynchus assimilis; assembly: GCA_917834065.1. Classification (NCBI taxonomy): domain Eukaryota; kingdom Metazoa; phylum Arthropoda; class Insecta; order Coleoptera; family Curculionidae; genus Ceutorhynchus; species Ceutorhynchus assimilis. The sequence goes on from OU892290.1 coordinate 4,504,463, forward strand.
TGTACAAACAAATTTTTTTGACCCATAAAATTGTTCCCTACTCCTTTTAGTAAATGTGGAAAATCAAGCAGGAGAATTATCTCCTCAATGTCATTTGGATCGGTAATATATCAAAAAAAGTTATTTTCCTGACCCGTACTTACAAAATATTCAGACGTTTCTCTCTTAAGAATATTGATTGCCGATTTATTTGCCATAGCTTGATCGCATACTGAGGCAACTACCTTTAGACCAATGTTTTGGAGTTCATTGATAACACTTTTTAGATTTATGGCAATATTTTGTCCATTCATTCCACCATCCGAAAAAAAATAGGCTATTGGCTGTTTCCACCTACTTCGTATTTCCCTTGCCATAAAAACCATTGCATGGTCAGCAAACTTAGGGTCTACATTGCCATGTGAGCTGGTTTCAAAGCCTACCAATAAATTTTTGCGAATATCAAAAGTAATATTGGTTTCCAAAAATATCTCATCAAACATGACTACACACAGTTTTTCCATTGGGTCCATTTTTTCAAAAGCTACTCTAAGGTTGTTCAATATAGGCCTATTAATTCCAGCTTCTAAGGGAATATATGGGCAGGTTCAAGAGAGTTTTTCTTGAAGGAAGAGCAAACACATTTGCTAAAGTTTTATAGGCTCTGGCAGTGGCGCACTAGCGCAGCCAGGAGGGGGAGGCCAGGGGACCCGGGCCCCCCCAAGGCTTCAGAAAAAAATAGAAAAAAAATGAAGTAGACAAAAGCTCATTTCATAAAAAGCTTAAAGGATAGTGGGTCTGTGTTTTTCCTATAACTTTTTCTGCATGCCCCCCCCCCCCCCCCCCCCCAGACAAAATGTCTGGCTGCGCCACTGAGCTCTGGGTCCTTGTTTTAATATTGATAGCCCCAGAATTTTATCATCTAATGTCCATCTCCGCCCCTTTGGTTTTTTTTTTTGATTTGTGAAGAAGAAAAATTAAGTGATTTCTTGTTTAGTCTATTCGAAAAAAAAGTTCACATCTTCCATATGCTGCATTGCCTTTTTAAGCCTTTTTTTTGCACAACTGTTATCGACATCTAAGCGTTTAGGAATTTTTTTTAAACTCGCTGCAACCTGGTACATTTTGCGAGATAAATCTGACAATTTCTCAACACATACTTCTCCAAGCAGACTTCTGTCGTCCGGCAAATCTAAAACAATAACAAAAAATAAAATAGGTTCGGAATTAAAATTTTAATATAATAATTCTGATTGGCCTTCTGCTGGAGGTATACAAAGATTGTCTGTGGTATTACACGGACTTGACATTTCTATATTTCCATTATTTTCGACTGGTGACATATTTGGGTCATTTTCAAAATTTAGCCCAGAAGCAACAGTATCTATAAAAAAAAATAAGTATTATAGGGTTATTTAATAATATCTTACAAGTTAAATATGTTCAAAAGGCGCTGGTACAAAAGAGCGCAAGTGCTGACAAAAGAGCGCAGGTCGAAAGAGCGCAGAGTCAAAAGGGCGCACGGACAAAAGAGCGCAGGGACAGAAGAGCGCATAGTTTATGAAATACAAGAATACATAAAACAAAACTTTTTTTTTTAATGACTGTCTACATTGGGTTACTTAATAACAACAATTTCGAATGAAAATGAAAATAACCAAAACTAAAAGAGAAAATCCATGGAAACGTAAATTGAATCATGTTTAGTACGTAGCTACTTTAAAAGTAGAAAATTATGTTTTTTATATTTTTTGGTGATGTCCTGGCACATTTGGCAGAATTTTATATTAATTGAGTGACCAAGGTTCTAGTTATGTCCAAGTCGACATGAATTTTATTTTATTCTTCCGTTTATTATAATTTTCAAGTATTTCTTCATAAGGACCCCGCACACTTCTTATGGGATTTCTGACAGCGGTCAAATTTAATCAAATTTTAATATGTTATAGACCTCACCTTTCTGATCAATAACTCTCATGGGCACAACTTAATCCTATGACTGGTTTTTGAGATACAGGTAGTTTAATGTTCAAGAAATGCACACATTTTATATGCATTTACATCTACCTGTCACCTGAGCGTGAGTATACCTGTCCATCCTGGTATTATTAGGTGACAGGTAGATGTAAATGCATATAGGCCAGTCACCGGCCACTTCAAAAATCGAAAGTTCAACAAAAATTGCGAAATTTAATTTTATTTGATGAAAATGTCGAAAAAGCTTTAAAAATCAATTATCTGAATTTTGCACACAAAGTTTCGGCCAGGAATATTATTAAATAAATTAAAAATAGTTTTTTTGCACTAACTCCGCAAAAAAAATTGCGAAATTTGTGCAAATCATGAGAAACCATTCTAGAAATGTTTATACAAGTTCTATCAAGTTTGCACACAAATGTGGTGACGGGAACATTATAAACAATTGTTTATAAACTTTAAAGTGGAATAAAGTATATAACAAAAATTGCGAAATTTGTGCAAATAGTTGTTTATATGCCTTGATATGATCCCATATTTGTTTGCCATTTTGCACACATTATTTTTGACTGGAACATTCTGTTTTATATTTTTTTTTCCAATCTTGTCCAATTTTGGCTAAAATTGTGACAATTTTCATGAAAAATAATTACGAAAGTTGTATAATGTGTGTGCAAATGTTTGGAATACGGATACATATCCTAATCTGAATTTGCACACTCCAAAGCGACCGGGAACTTGTTTAAATCAGGGATTGTTTAAATAATAAAAATTATAACATGCGAAAAAATTCCGAAATTAATGCAAATTTGAATTATTGCTAGAACGAATCATTCAGATACTTCTTTTCATTTGCACACTCCAAAGCGACCGGGAACTTGTTGAAATCAGGGATTGTTTAAATAATAAAAATTATAATATGCGAAAAAATTCCGAAATTATTGCAAATTTAAAATATTGTTAGAACAAGTCATGCAGACACTTGCTTACATTTGCACACTCTAAAGTGACCAGGAACTTGTTGGAATTAGGGATTGTTTAAATAATAAAAATTATAACATGCGAAAAAACTCCGAAATTATAGCGGATCAATATATAAACTATGTTTTGAAGCATTACGGCCGAAACCCAGTTGTTGTTTTCGACGGCTATCCTGACGACATCACTAAAAGGAGTACAAAATCAGCTGAACGCCTGCGACGTTCGAAAAAAGTACTTGCGACTGAAATTAAATTCGAAGAATCCATGATTTGTGTCATTAGCAAAAATAACTTTCTGTTGAATGAGAAAAACAAAGCTCGTCTCATTGCATTATTGATACGACGCTTCACAGCTACAGGCATCGAAGTTCATCAACATGAGGAGGATGCAGACGTTCTTATAGTGCAAACTGCTTTACAAAAAGCTCTGAGCTTTGAGTCAGTGATCATTATTGGAAATGATATTGATCTGCTCGTCCTTCTCACTGGACTTGCGCAACCATCACATAAAAATGTTTATTTATTGAAGCCTGGTGTTGGAAGAGTTTCTAGTGCTCTGTATTCTGCATCAAGTTTCAAACATGAGCAACTCACAAAATATATTTTATTTCTTCACGCTTTTACTGGATGCGACACAACGTCATCCATATTCAATTTTGGAAAAATTAAAATCGTTGAATTGTTTCAAAAACATCATAATTTGCACCAACAGATCCAAACTTTTTATGACGAGTTCGCTGAACCTGACAAGATTGACGAGGCCGGTAGAGAGGTTTTCAAAATTGTTTATGGAGGAAAACCTGGAGATCATTTGAATATGCTGCGCTACCAGCTCTTTTCGAGGTCTATGACAAAAAGTAGATTTAATCTAGCCACTTTACCACCATGCGAAGCTGCTGCCCGACAACATTCGCTGCGATGCTACTTCCAAATTCAAAAGTGGTTTGGAAACGACAAGACATGTGAAGAGTGGGGTTGGAAGCAATCGACAGAAGGATTAACTCCGATTTATATGCTTAAAGAGCCGGCTCCTCCCGAATTGCTCAAATTCATTTCGTGCAAATGCAAAAGAGGGTGTAATAACCTATGTGGTTGCCGAAAAAGTGGGTTGAAGTGCTCATCTATTTGTTATCATTGCCAAGGAACATCTTGCAGCAATGTCCAAGAGATCGCTGAAGATGAGGACGAAGAAAATGAGGATGAAGATAACAGTGACATGGCTCAGTTTATCACACAATCAGATACTGTCGGTGAACCTTTTGATCCAAATCTCATTTACGATGTTGAGGAGGTGAACATGTACGAAATAGAAGAATCTGAAGCCACGGAATTATTATTAGAAAAAGACCTTGTTGAGCCAGAAGAGGAAATGGATCATGATAATTCTATATTGCACACTAACGACGAGAACTTTCCTAGCACTTCTTATAATACCGATGATTTGCAATTATCTGATGACTGCCCCCAATATCAAACACGAAAACGACCGAAATTAAGCTGAAGCACTGTAAAAACACCGTTTAATAGGAAACTCAGATATACAAAATTTAAGTTTAAATTATGCCAGAAACAGGGTGTTTTTTTATATATTGACACCCCCACCTACAGCCTTTACCTTTACAGGTAGAATAAACACAAAATTTGTACAGTTTTGGCTAAATTTTTAGAATCCAAAGTCAGAAACAAAAATTGAATGGCAGAAATGTGAAATGTTGCATGCTTCCAGGATTTTTCAAATAGGATGCGCTATATTTGGCTACATACTCTTGAAGAGCACAATTTCCCAATTCCAAAAATATATAGTTTGTCTATATTTGGTTGAGCAATTTCCAAAATATTTGGTTCTAAAAATTTTGAAAATACTCTCAGAGAAACCAAGTACCTCAAATTTTACCTGTACAGGTAGAATGGTTCACAAAATCAGTTAGTAGGATAGTATTTTTACAATTTTTGGAGCCGAATATATAAGAGACTGCTCAACCAAGCATAGACAAACTATATATTTTTGGAATCGGGGCACTTCAAGAATATAGGACTAAATATAAGGGCATCCCATTAGAGAAAAGCTGAAAGCATGCAAAATTTCACATTTCCGACATTCAATTTTTGTTTCTGACCATGGATTCTAAAAATTTAGCCAAAACTGTACAACTTTTGTATATTATCCATTCACAATCCGATGTCCACAGGTACAGGTAAAATTTATCACCTTTCAATGATATTTGATAGGGAAAGGTGATAAATTTACCTGTACCTGTGGACATCGGATTGTGAATAGGATATATACACTTTTCTTCCTGTAAAGGTAAAAGCTGTAGGTGGGGTATGAATATATAAAAAAACAGCCTGTACTTATTTAATTTAAAACTTTGATTTTTTAGTGCCATTCATTAGATAATAATAAATATAAAAAATGGAAAAATAAAAGAAATTGAACTTTTCTAAATTACCTAATTATTTTTGCTTAATCCTTTCTCATATCCCAACCATACATATAGGTTTTTTTCAGTTATCAGATAATAACACGAAAAAATTTCTTTCCTGTCGATTTTGGATTTTAGGTGGAATTTTTTTTTTCTGTATTTTCAACCCAAAGTCTCAGGCGTGGGTGACAGTTCCCTCCAAAATTTTGGATAGGAAGGAGGATAGAGCAATAATTAATTTGTGTTTTGATTTTTTTGTGACTTCAAGGTGGAGTCATGATCCCCGTAGATATGAAAACTTGTCAAAGTGTTGGGAAAAAAACCTTCAAAATAAGGCATAGCTCAATGTCCATTACCGTTTTGAAAAAGTTGAGGGGTAAAGCTCAGTTTGTGGTTAACCCTCATACTTAAAGGAGTAATATAATAGGTACCTCTTCTTGCTCGATATATTATTTACTCGACCCACCTTCCTATTTAAAGTTCTGAGGGTCGCTATCACTTGAAGATACAGGAAAAAAATGTCCCATTGAAATAAAAAGTTTAGGTACTGTTTTGAGCTTTTTTTATGACTATTTCACTAGTGTTTTACACTGGCAAAATGTCATAGGAACGGCCGGTTTTCTACTGACAAAACTCCTACCTGTTCCTACCTGGACAAAACCAACGTGATGGTTTTTCAGCGACAAAATTTTGTGTGGTTAATGTAAAAAACTATTGAGTTTAACAAGTGTCACCTAAAGAAAATAAATTTTCCAAATGAAAATTTGGCTTGTTCTTCTCGTGAAATAGTCCAGCCGAATACCACTCAAGAAAAAATTATGTAGGCAAAATTATTCTCTTGGTTTTATTCAAGTTTGTTGCTTTTTGGTAATTTCGCTCATGAAATTTTTGACAAAACCACTCACCTGACGGTTCGTGGTTTTGTCAAAAATGTCATTCGCGAAATTGCCAAGCAACAAACTTTCATACCAGTCAAACATTTTGCCAACAAAATGTTTGTTCTTGTGGTATTATATATGAAAAAACACCTGCGAAACAATTAAAAATTATCTGTCATAATATAAAGTAGCTGAAGGCTGCAGTATTAGAAGAAATTGCGAAAAATGAGATAAATATCGACAACAGGGTAAGTATGATGTCAAAGTCTAGCAAAGTTAATGAAGATTAAATTTTCACTTACGGTACCACTATCTACTATTGCCTAAATTATTATCCGGGAATTTTTTTGAGCTCACGAAAAATTATTCTGAGAAGACGACAAGGGATAATTTTCCAAATATTCGGGAGATAAAAAAATACCGAACAATAACTTGGCCACGTATGATATCCAGTAGGAAAATTTTACACCAAAATTTCAAAATCTGACGGGCATGAATTAGAATAGATTCACAAATTTTCAAAAATTGTGGAAATATAAATTTGAAACAAAAAACCTCTATATTTCACCTGGAGAGTTGCTTTTGCTTACCTCTAAAATTATTTTGTTTTTAAAGAAAAACAAATTTAACCGGCAATTACTTTTGCTTATTTTGAATTGGACATTATATTTTGGCATATTTCGTTAGAAAATTACATTCTGAACAATGACACCCCACTGGTCACTTTTGGAAATCTAACCTCAAAATTATTAGGTTTTTGGAATAGTATATTTCCTAACTAGTGCGGAAAGTGCCACTGCCGCACGAGTTAGGAACACTATTTTTTCTACGAGATAGAAGGAACGTACCTACGTAATGTAAATTTTAACACCAATATTTGATAACATTTCTTTTGCAACACCTGGTATTAGAAACAAATCCAGTAATTTTTTCTTAATATAAATTAGGTAGTCTTACGAATAAAACTCATTTATTTATTAATAAAAAAAACTAATTCTGAAATAATGTGCCTTATTCTGAAGACAATAAAATCGAGAACTTTTGAAATTTTCGAAATTTTTGAGCATAAGTAACCATTCTATAGTAACTTCACAAGAAAAATTGAGTTTAAACCAAAATAATTTAATAAATAACGTTATTGTGTCAATAATTCTCAATGCTGATATTTGTGTAAGCGTGTAAGCTCATAATTTGAAAAGTGACATCTGTCACTTTTCCGCACTAGTGCTGAAAAGTGGAACTTTCTAAACTAAAATGCGTGCGGAAAAGTGCACTTTTCCGCAAGCTCGTAAAAAAAATTATTTTTGAGGTTTAATCCTCAATCGATCCTTTCAAATGAGCATTCTATTCCGAACAATCTAATACCAAAGATAATACCTACCATACAATCCACATTTTGCATAGGGGCAAGCGCTCAGTCTCCAAGAACACTCAGTATGTGAAATAAAAAGGCAAGAGGGATATTTCGAGTGTTTTAATGACTGGTTTCAAAAATGTTCAAATTTGCAACAACTTAGGAATTTTTTCGCATGTCATAGTTCCTATTATTTCAAAAAGTTCCTGGTCACTTTGGAGTTTGCAAATGTAAGAAACTGACTGAATGACTCCTTCTAAATATAATTCAAAGTTGCAAAAATTACGGATTTTTTTTGCATGATATAATTTTTATTTTATAAACAATCCCTAATTTCAATAAGTACCTGGTCATTTTAGAGTGTGCAAATGTGAGAGAGTATCTGAATGACTCGTTCTTATAATAATACAAATTTTCATTAATTTCGGAATTTTTTCGCATGCCATAATTTTTATTATTTGAACAATCCCTGATTTCAACAAGTTTCTGGTTACTTTGGTGTGTACAAATGAAAGGAAGTCTCTGAATGACTCATTCTAACAATATTTTAAATCTGCTACAATTTCGGAATTTTTTGGCATGTCACAATTTCTATTATTTAAACGACCCCAATTTCAACAAGTTCCTGGTTATTTTGGAGTGTGCAAATGAGAGGAAGTGTCTGAATGACTCGCTCTAACAATAATTCAAATTTGCATTAATTTCGGAGTTTTTTCGCATGTTATAATTTTTATTATTTAAACAATCCCTGATTTCAAACAAGTTCCTGGTCACTTTGGAGTGTGCAAATGAAAAGAAGTATCTGAATGATTCGTTCTAGCAATAATTCAAATTTGCATTAATTTCGGAATTTTTTCGCATGTTATAATTTTTATTATTTAAACAATCCCTAATTCCAACAAGTTCCTGGTCACTTTAGAGTGTGCAAATGTAAGCAAGTGTCTGCATGACTTGTTCTAACAATATTTTAAATTTGCAATAATTTCGGAATTTTTTCGCATATTATAATTTTTATTATTTAAACAATCCCTGATTTCAACAAGTTCCCGGTCGCTTTGGAGTGTGCAAATGAAAAGAAGTATCTGAATGATTCGTTCTAGCAATAATTCAAATTTGCATTAATTTCGGAATTTTTTCGCATGTTATAATTTTTATTATTTAAACAATCCCTAATTTAAACAAGTTCCCGGTCGCTTTGGAGTGTGCAAATTCAGATTAGGATATGTATCCGTATTCCAAACATTTGCACACACATTATACAACTTTCGTAATTATTTTTCATAAAAATTGTCTCAATTTCGGCCAAAATTGGAGACGATTGGTAAAAAATATATAAAACAAAATGTTCCAGTCAAAAATAATGTGTGCAAAATGGCAAACAAATATGGGATCATATCAAGGCATATAAACAACTATTTGCACAAATTTCGCAATTTTTGTTATATACTTTATTCCACTTTGAAGTTTATAAACAATTGTTTATAATGTTCCCGCACCACATTCGTGTGCAAACTTGATAGAACTTTTATAAACAATTCTAGAATGGTTTCTCATGATTTGCACAAATTTCGCAATTTTTTCCGCGGAGTTAGTGCAAAAAAACTATTTTTAATTTATTTAATAATATTCCTGGCCGAAACTTTGTGTGCAAAATTCAAATAATTCCTTTTTAAAGCTTTTTCGACATTTTAATCAAATAAAATTTAACTTCGCAATTTTTTTGCAGAATTTAGCTTAAATGATTGGCCTAATATAAAATGTGTGCATTTCTTGGACGTTAAACTACCTGCATCTCAAAAACTAGTCATAGGATTAAGTTGTGCCCACGAGAGTTATTGATCAGAAAGGTGTGATCTATAACATACTAAAATTTGGTTAAATTTGACCGCGGTCAGAAATCCCATAAGAAGTGTGCGGGGTCCTAATGCGATCTAATTCTTATAAGTAACCATTCCATTGAAAAACAAAAGTAAACTTAGTGTATAATGTCCCTTGAGCGCTTTCTGTTTCTCAAATAAAATGCTGACTCACGAGCACTAAATTGTACTAGGCGGAAAGGTTTATTATCGGTTAATATGGGTTTAGTCTGCAATTCCTTAATTAGGTAATATGTGATTCAATTCACGTTTCCAAGGATTTTGTCTTCGAGCTTTGGATACTTTCATTTTCATTTTCATTCGAAATTGTTGTTATAAAGTAATCCAATGTAGACAGTCAAGTTTGACGCACGACGCGTAGCGGAGCGCGGCTATCTCGCGAGAGCGACAATATTAATTTGCGCTGTTAACTTTGTCGCTCGGTGAGCGACAAAGTAAATAAAACGCTCGCTCCTCTTAAAAGTGCTATATACTTTGTGCTTTTTATTGGAAGCGCAAATTTCTACTTTGCGCTAGATTGTAGGAAAACCTATAATTACCTATTACTATACAGGGTGTCCCACGGTGGATGGCGTATTAGACGTTTATAGAGAACTAAAAAGCGGGTCATTTTGAAAATTTGGCAACCGGGATAAACGACCATGATCTACACTTTAAAAATATTTTTGGCCATGCGGCGTTGCCGCTTCTACTCTAAACTAGTGGCAACATCACTATTTTAAATGGAACACCCCGTATAAAATTGCATATTTGGATTCTACGTAAAATTCTAAGCAGATTTCATGTGATATACCCTATACCTAAGTTCAACTGTTTTGGAAATATTGACAGTTGAAAATTGACTTTTTACAACTTTGACAGGCTGTAGAACCTGAACGGTTAATTTTAGAGGAAAACCGATTTTACATTCCTATCTTAGATTTTTATAAACTATCATTTGACACCAACTTAGAATTAAATCCATGATTGAAAATTTTAGTTAAATTTAATCTCTGGTTAAGTTCAAAGTTGGTGTTAAATGATAGTTTAACAAAATCTAAGATAGGAATGTGAAATCGGTTTTCCTCTAAAATTAACCAATTAGGTTTTACAGCCTGTCAAAGTTGCAAAAAGTCAATTTTCAACTGTCAATATTTCCAAAACAGTTGAACTTAGGTATATCACATGAAATCTGCTCAGAATTTTACGTAGAATCCAAATATGCAATACGAAGTGTTCCATTTAAAATAGTGATGTTGCCACTAGTTTAGAGTAGAAGCGGCAACACCGCATGGTCAAAAATATTTTTAAAGTGTAGATCATGGTCGTTTATCCCGGTTGCCAAATTTTCAAAATGATTCGCTTTTTAGTTCTCCATAAACGTCTAATACGCCATCCACCGTGGGACACCCTGTATATCAAAGCTTGTGCTCGCTTTTATCTTAGCCTGTGGCAGCAAATCTGGAATTGCACCTTCTTGCAATGAGGCCTTTCTTGCAAACTTTTTTTGTCCTTCGCTAAAGTGCAGATGACATACTCTGTAATTATTCCTCTTGTCAAAAGAGATGTCCTCTCGTCCAAGTTTTGTACCGGGTAATTGTCTATATTTTGCACCCAAACCTATCTCACCTGTTTGAAGAGATGCCCAGAAATGTCAAGTGTGAAAGTTGTAGGTAATATTAGAAAGTTTTCAGTGGAATTAGTTACAAGTATACAGAGTGTGTCACAAAAGTGTAGCTTTTCAAACCGGATTCCAAATATACTAGGTTTTTTAGGTTAATTCCTAATAGTCCGGGAGAAAATTTAAAAAAAGGGGTGGAATAATTGCATTTTTATTGAGAAAGGTGTAAAATCTAGACACCACCAGCAAAATATAAAGCTAAACATTCAAGTAAAAAATCCATATCATTTTTGCAAAATGGTATATTCAGAGGCTGAACTCTGAGAAATTAACCTAAAAAACTAGTATATAGTTGGAATCAGGTTTGACAGGCTAATCCAATAGGTCAATAGTATATGGGGTGTTCCATTTAAAAAAGTTTAACTTTGCTTTGCCACGCTTTTGTCACACATCCTGTATACTTGTTACTAACTTTATTTAAAACTCTCTGATATTACCTATAACTTTCACATTTGACATTTCTGGGTATCTCTTCAAACAGGTGAAATAGGTGTGGGTGCAAAATATAGACAATCACCCGGTACGCCATAAAGTAAACATCTAAAAAATGTAGGTAATAATAGTAATATTATTCAACTGTAACTATTAAAATGCGTAAAAGTAGTTTACCACTCCGCGAGCTAGTTAAATATTAAATAGGACCAAAAATTATACAGAATACAATAAGTAACAATGTAATCTTACCTCTACGGTTTTTGGAAATCTATGCATTCCAGTACCATCTCCTTCTTTCACGGAACATCCTTAGAGACAACAATAAAAAACCATATTGAAAAAACTCTGAAAAATCACTAAAGAGAAAATACTTCAAATTAAATTCAAATTCCATGACAAATGACCACGGGAAAAATGACATTCATAGTTCACAGATGACCTAGCGCCGCATATCTCTGGCAGTCATAAAGCTCTCATAAAGTCTGTTTTTTTTTTAAAGAGAATTTCATACATCTGTCAAAACTGGTATTCCAACAATAAATTGACATGTTTTGATTGTTGATTTGTACCAATCAGATTGTAATTACGCGATAATTTGCACTAGTGCAAATTATCAGATAATAGGGAACTTGACAAAAAATTTAAACATGAAAATATTACTATAAATCATAAGAATACATTAATTAAAACCTATATCAGCGAAAAAAACAATTTTTTTTTGGCGCAAACGGCCACAATAAGGAATTGAAAATGCGGAAAAATTCAAATTATTTCTAGCGGGAAAAAATGCTCTGGTACTGGTCGTGACGTCATGTAGTATGATCTGTCAGTGTCTGTCAGCAACCGTCCATCATACCGTGAGTTCGTCTTGAAACACAGAGCGCTCGGAGCATTTTCCGTCTTTTTTCCTTATGATGAGAAGAACAGGGATAAAAAAACAAAATAGCAACTCCGAGCGTTTACTCGAACTCTATATAATAAATACCCGTTAGCTGTGTTTATTTATTTACGTTTTTCTCTGATTTTTTAAAATCTTATCATTATTAGAATTGGTTTACTCAGTTTAAATTCAATGATTAGCTCAGTATTATATAAATAAAACGATATACCTATTAATTATGACCGAAGAAGGAAATTCCAAAGGCCAATCCGCCAATCTGTAATTTGTGATATGTTTATAGTAGCAAAAGTAAGTATGTGCGAATCTTTTTTTCCATTATAACTTAAAAATTTACAGCTCGCCGCAACCCAAAACAACAACAAAACAAATAACGGTGGAAAATGTGGAAGTCAACCAAATTAAATACAATGAATGAAGTAAAATATAAAGATGTTTTGTGATATGAAGTTTGACGACAAGGTGACGCAAAATCCAAAATCATACTACGTGACGTGATCCAGATTTGCGCGCATTTAAAGTTGTTTGAAATGCTTTCAATACGCGCGAAACTTTAAAAAATTTTCACCAAGTTATTATTGAGTTTTAGGGAATATTATTTGGGGAATACTCTTTCAAGGCATAAATAAATGATTTAAAAAAAAAAAAAAAAATTGTAAAGTTCCCTATTGCATACTAACTGGTGCGAAAACTGGTGTTTTGACATTTTTTGACAAAAAATTTAAATTTTTGATTTATGAAATTCTCTCATTAAATACAACTCGTGCAATGGAAATATATTTATAATTTTCGACAAATTTGCACTCATGCGTTTTTAACTGAAAAAGGAACTCGTGCACTACGTGCACTCGTGCTCTTTTTCAACTAAAAATGCATTCGGGCAAATTTCCCAAAAATTATCAATAATTTCCATTGCACTAGTTATATTACTATTGATAATTCCCCAAGTCAAAAATTTAGTAACTATGTTGGCAACACAAGCCTTTTCTACATAAAATTTTTTTATTTTTTATTTTTTTTTTATTTGTCAAACACATTGTGTTCATTACATTACAATCTAGTCAGTAAGACTAATTAGCAATTTTGTTTTAACCTAATTTACTATAAAGTTTACAATTCTTGAGGTTCACTCAACAGTTTTCCTCACTTTGCTTAAACTGTAAATCACAATTTTGATGTGTTTATAGCACTATTTTGTTGTCTTTTTCAATTTCAGTTCACTAGCTCGAACGGCTTCACTCTTCTCAGTCTTCTAACTAGCTCAGTGTTGTCTAGGAGCTCAATCACTTCCACATTCACATGCCGATGTAGTCTATCTTCATGGCTTTTTGCGTACTTTCTTATAGTCTCTGTTACAGTATCAATTCCTTGTTCCTAGTGTAGATCACTATTTCGAACGTACCAAGGTGCATTAACAATGTTTCTTAGTACTTTATTTTGGAATCTTTGAATAACTTGTATGTTACTATCTTTAGTGCAACCCCAAAGTTGAATTCCATATGCCCATACTGGTTTCAGTATTTGCCTATAAAGTAGTATCTTGTTATGTATGGTTAAATTGGACGTCCTTCCAATTAACCAGTACATTTTTCTATACTTAAATTCAAGCTCTTGCCTTTTTTTCTCAACATGTGCTTTCCAGCGCAATTTCGCATCAAGAGTCATACCAAGATATTTAGCTTGATTTGAATATGGTATAGGGGTGTCATTAATTGTGATTTGAATGATTTACGTTTTTGTTTGTAAAATCAACGTGAATTGATTTGGTTTCATTCAATTTTATTCGCCATTTTTTGGTCCAATTTTGAACTTCACTGACAGCGTTCTGCAGTTTTTCTGTTGATTGTTCAATACTTTTTTCCACTGTAATTAAACCAGTATCGTCGGCGACTGTTGCTAAATGACAATTTTCTGGTTTTGGGATGTCGCATGTAAATAATAAATATAAGTAGGGACCTAGCACGCTACCCTGAGGTACACCTGCTTTTATTTTTCGTAAATTTGACTCAAAATCTTCCTGTTTGACTCTGAAGTGTCTATCACACATATATGATTCCAAAATATCAGAATATTGTTTTGGCAGAAACAGCTTTAGTTTATAGTTTAAGCCTTCATGCCAAACTTTGTCAAATGCTTGCGCTACATCGAGGAAAACTGCGGAACAGACTTTTCCCTCTTCCAGCGATTTTTCTATTAAATTCGTTATTCTGTGTACTTGGTCGATCGTAGAGTGCTTGTCGCAGAATCCAAATGGATGAGTTGGAATGATTTCCTGTCTTTCTATGATCGGTTTTATTCTTTTTAGCAGTATCTTTTCATAAAGCTTAGATAAAACGGGCAATAATGATATTGGCCTATAAGATGACACATCATGAGGTGGTTTGCCGGGTTTTGGTATCATGATAACTTCTGCAACTTTCCAAAGTTTAGGTACGTATTTGAGCCTAAAGGACGCATTGAAAAGGTTGCATAATTTCACAATAGCTTTCCTGGGGAGTTGTTTTATTACTTCCCCAGTAATTAGGTCATATCCTGGAGCTTTTTTCGGACTGATATTTTGTTTGATCTCTGTTAATATTTCTCTTAGTGAAGTAGGCTTAATGTTGCCTTCTTCTTGATAAGGTTCATTCCAGGGAAGATTTTCATCCTGTGCTTCGTTAGGCTGGAATGTCTTTTCTAAATGACTTGCAAAAAGTTCTACTTTTTCTTCGTTACTCCTTGCCCATTGCTGATTTGACTTTCTTATGGGTGGAATTTGGGTAACTGGTCTTTTAAGGCCTTTAGTTGCTTTCCAAAGAGAATAATCAGTGCTTTTGTCGCCGGTGAGTTCACTTAGGTAATTGTTGATAGAGTCATTTTTGATTTCTTGAATTTCTCGCCTAATGCGCTGCGTCATATTGCTGATAATTGTTTTGTCATGGGGATCTCGACTTTGCTGCCATTTTCTTCTTAGTTTCCTTTTTTCTATAATAAGATCTCTAATTTCTTTTGGGTAGTTTTTTCCCTTAAAAATTCTTTTTAATTTGGGACTGTTTTCCCAAGCTGCTTGTTGAATATTAACGATAAAATAATCGACTTCTTCATCAATTTGTTGTGGCGTTCGCAACGGTACTGATAAGTTTATTTTTTCCGACAGACTTTGTTTAAAACTAGCCCAGTCCGTCAGTTTATTAACTAATGAGATAGGTGCTTTTTTCTTAATTATATATTCACTCAGAGTTAGGATAATAGGTGAGTGATCTGAGTGTAAATCATAACTTTCTTCTATCTCCAGAAAATTTGGAGATATATTTTTTATTACGAAAAAATCGATTAGATCGGGAATTTTTCCAGGATCGGTTGGATAATATGTTGGCCTACCTGTGGATAGGGGCTGGCATTGATATTCATTAATAGCTTGCAGAAGTTCCTTCCCCTTGGAATTGGTTAGTCTGGAACCCCAGTAGGTATTTTTTGCATTAAAGTCACCCCCAACTATAAATCGATTTCCCAACTTTCTAAGAAAATTGAGATATTGATTTTTCTTCAATAAATGCCTTGGTGGTATATAGGCAGCAGATATGGTTAGTGTATATGTTTTGGTTTTTACACTTACTGCTGTAGCTTGAATTTCAGTTGTTTTGTATTCCGTCTCTTCAATGTGAGATATGTAATTATGACAGCGCTTCCTCCATGTGCTGTATTGCTAGGATGAATTGTGTGATACACTTTATATCCTTTAAATTTAATATAGGATTGATTTGTAAAATGCGTTTCTGATATGAGGCAGATGTCAGTCTTTTGTATATCTAGTATAACTTGCAACTCTTGCTGATGCTGCAAGAGCCCATTGGCATTCCAAGCTAAAATTCTAAGGTTACTGACCATTTTGACGATTGATGATAGCTCTATTATTGCTATTTTCCAGTTTAGTTAATCGCTCATCAAGTTTGTTTATATAAAAAAATTTGAAAGCATTGACAATTTTACATTGAATTGCTAACATAATATCATTTTGACTTTTATCTTAAAAAAAAAAACAGAGTTTACGTGTTATTTTTTTGACAGCACCGAACGAAAATTTTACATGGAAGTTCCTTATCTTTAGGAGGGGTTAATCTGTGATTGAGTGTTGCGACCTATCAACCTGTAAAAAATGCTGACATTTCTTGTCAATCGCAGAAAAACGGTACTTTCAAGAATAAGCAAAATGGATTCGTACTGGGAATGGGAGATTTTCGCGCGGAAGATTTCAGGAATTGCCCGCGTGCGATTTCATATTTTGGCACTCCCTAGTTAGGGTTCGCGATTAAAAAAGCGCAA
This sequence comes from Ceutorhynchus assimilis, assembly GCA_917834065.1. Taxonomy (NCBI): domain Eukaryota; kingdom Metazoa; phylum Arthropoda; class Insecta; order Coleoptera; family Curculionidae; genus Ceutorhynchus; species Ceutorhynchus assimilis. The sequence continues at coordinate 4,521,226 of OU892290.1, forward strand.
AAATTTTTGGAGTGGCATTGAGTCAATTGCGTGGGTTGTCAAGTTTTTTGATAGAAAAATAAATACTTTTTATTTGGAGTAAATCAAGTAAATCTACTAAACAATGTTGGTATACGAGCTTTTTTATTGATAAATAATTGACAAAAGGAAATTCGAAATTTCTAAATATTTGAAAACATACTTTGGTGATAGGTAAATAACTGATCAGATACGCTAAATTAACTAAATACATAATACCTATATACTTTCTCCACACTGAATTCACATAGTAAAATGGAAAAATATCAAATGAAATATCAATATTCAAAATGTTTTTGTGCTTTATAAATACTAAAAAAATGACTTTTCTACTTTCAATTGTTGCAAAATCATTAAATATCTTGAACATTAATAGTGTCCAGAAGATCATATTCTATGGACAAAATCGCTAAACCAGATCATCTTTCATGTAAAATTGTAGATTTTAAATATTTTTTTATCATTTTGAGTTTGTAAGAAGAGCGTTCCCCTGAGACCACTGACACTAAAAGAGTTGAAAAAATTCGCAATGAAATTGTAAGATTGGGAAAGGTTGGTGATAAATCATTGTCAAATATATATTGTGAAAGATCTGAAGGATTTTCATATTCATCTGACAAGGAAAAAAGTTTAGGAGCTTTATTTTCATTGAATAAATCTTTGTCGTCAATATCAACTTCTTTTTTGGCTTCGTCGGTGAAATTAATTTGTAAATTTTCACAGTAGGCCAGAAAATCCACTTCAGGCAAATCTAGAATGCTGTGAAAAAAACCAAAAACATTACTAAAATTTGACATTAATTGAAATTTCTCTTGTAAGAAGCTTAACGTTTGGTCAATTGTTCTGTTAAAAAAGTTTATTTTAAAATTTTGTTCTGGAACCTACAATTGCTTCATCTATGGGAGCGACAGCTAATGGCGCTCACCTAAGGAAAAACTCACATTCTTAGGAAACAAGAACTACTTTCTTCATTCTATTTCATTTATTGGATTTTTATTCGTGAATTCATATTTAAAACAAAATTTAAGTCTGAAATTATATTTTTTTGAGCGTATATACACAGGTAAGTAGGAAAGTTGGGAACAAATATATAATTTAGTCCATTTTGGTACTTTGTTTCAACTGAATATTTTAATTTTGCCTTCAAAAATTAGGGTTTTCAAAAATTGCAAATGCATCCATGTGGTCGATCTGCTCCTGAGTATTGCATTGGCCCACTGCCCACATGAAGAGAGAAACCAAAGCTCATTTTTCTCAAATTCACTGCAAATGATGCATTTTTCATCTGATGTTTCATTGCATCTGAAATTAGAAATAAAAAATTCTTGCTCATCAAGTTCATGATCAGACATCTCCATATCGTCATCGATAATCAATAATGGGCTCTTCATCATCCCCAGATGACTCACTTTCAAAAGCTTTTCTTTTGGAATTTTTTTCACCTCCATTTATTTTTCCTGCTGACTTTTCTAAATTCTCTTTCCTTTTTGCTTCCAATATCTCAAACTGCTCTTTATTAGGGAAGTTAGAATTTCTGATCTATGTTTCTTTCTTTTTATAACTTTTCTGGTTACTTGAAAACAGGTTTGGTGGAAATTAAAGAAAACGGAACAGAATCGACACTTTTAGGCCTAGTTGTATTTATTTGAGTCGCAGAGCATCCAGCTATTGGTTGAATACTTTCTTGTTCAGGAACTGTCTGTGTATTGGTATTCTCCAAATTGTTTGTGGATTCCTTATCAGGTTCGCTTACTGAGTAATCTAGGTCACCAAATACATAAGGGGTTCATTGAAAATATTCCAGCAATTTCGAATTTCTTTACTACTTTCTGTGCTACAGCTACTTCAAAATACGCCTCAGTGAATAATCCAGGTAAGTCGATGTTAGTGATTTTCTGATATGCATGACTTTTCATGAATAATTTGTACTCCATGTTGTAGGCTTTCTTTTATTTGATTTTTTTTGCTGTTGTTATTTAAAGTCACATAGGTACCTTAAAACCACACTTATTTGTTTAGTGTGACTTGTATCTGGCGTGCAATCTAAAATTATTGAAAAATATAATTGAAGCGCGGATTCTTTCTAAAATAGAGTTTTTTAATTTTGAAGATAGTAAATCTATTAACTCATTCTGGATTTAGCTTCCTAAATAATGTGACTTTCTTTTCAAGCATTGTTGCGATTTTTAAACACGATTATCGTGCTCTCGCATGACAGGATCGAACGTTGAAATCATTTCAATTGCGTCTAGAAAGTTGCCATTATCCTCGACAAAACGTTTTTGAGAAGATCCTTGTAACCCAAGACATATACTAGAAAAATATGTAGCTGCACCACTTTCTTTTAAAATGTAGTCTTGGGCTTGTTCAGCACAGTAAGATATAAATTCATTTTTTATATACGTTGGCAAATAGTGAACTTGTGATCTATGATTCTTTTCTTGCGATTGTTTTATTTTTTTCTAAATCAACTGCAAGAAGAGGATCGTAGGATATCCAATTTCATGATTGTCTCTAGAAGCAAGTCCATGTTCTGCCAGAAATAGAGTAACATCTAGAAAACGTCGAAGTCAGTCTATCCGGTTTTGTTTCTCATCCTGCATTTGTTTAGCTAACAAGCTGCCAATGGTTTGACTTTCAGCCAAATTACTTTCTAATTGGCGCCATTCCACGTAATTTTTCTTATGAATATTGCTGCTTTCATGTAAAGGTTTTCTGTCGTAAAGTTTTTTATATCCTCTACATGGTTCCCAACCCACTGTTGCGATCACCGTTACTGATTGCTGAGAAGATTCATTGGATCCCTTGGATTTATTGTGAACAAATAAACGACATGGGAAGCAGAAAAGAGCTTTTTTCGCAAAACTCCAAACTAACCAATCTCTGGCAACTGTTTGACTATTTTCCAACTTTTTATTTAATATATAAATATTTACGAAAGGGATGACCATTAATATTAATATCTGGTGGAAAGTTAAATGGGAGGGGCTGAGGTCCTCTACGCACTGCATCCTCTATTTCTAAAGAAGGATTTTTATTCTGTTGCAGAAGACCTACGTCGTACCCAAGTATCACAAAACAATTCGCGAAATTTTGGTACCAATAGATGGCGCTAAGGAATATGTCAAATTACAGTGACTTGATAAACCTTTACAAATAGAGTCACTGTATGTCAAATTATAATATTTTTTTTATGCAATATACGAAATTTAAATGAGTTCAAAGATCATACATATCCTTTATTTTTGTATAACTTAGTAAAGAACGAAAAAAGTTTCTAGGTAGTAAGTTTTTTAATGATTTACTAATGAGAAATTCGGCATTCTCGCATTCTCCGGAACGTGACGTCACTTTCCAAGCCCGCGTTTTCGCAGCAGTTTAAAAATTCGATTTCAAAATCATTTTATTTCCAAAAATACGCGGTTTTTTGAAAAAAAAAAAGTGTACAGATGTTATTAGAAATAATATTAGAATAACAGACAATAATTTGAAAATGTTTTTGAAAAATGCAAAGGTGGCCTATTATCTTTTTTGGCGTTTTCGTGGTTTATATGAAACCCTACATAAAAAGAATAATATTCTGTAGAAAATTTAAAACTTTCGAAAACAATGCCTGAGCCAAATAGAACATTTCCTTGGTTGTTCACTGAGTTTTGACTACCAAAGTTGATCATAGATGTCGCTTACTTCCTACTTGAGGAGCTTTCTATAACACAAAAAAATGAGATTGCGCAATATTGCATTATGCATTGTAAGAATGACGTTCTAAATGCAGGAATCTCCGTTATCGCCTATCAGTACGGCCATTGTTACGGCTAACGGCTAAACTGCGCAAGAGCCCGAAGACCGAAGTATAATATAGCTTCAGTGGATGTCGCCACCTCTGATGGATATATAGCTACTACTGCTATGTGTTTGCTTGATATATCACCAGCGAATGAAAATTAACAACAACACCAGATGATAATTGCGCGGCAACAAGGCTGACTTGAAGAAAACAACAACCTGGGACAGCTGTCTTCTGTCACGTCACGTCAGGCCGCCAGGGTTGTACACAATAGTTGAGCCATCCAGGGTTGAACACAACGGACTCGCGGAACAATGACGCCACATCTACTCCCCTCCCAGTGACGAAGCCACTTGTGGGAGGAACGAAACCTTCTTTTTTGAGTAAGTGCGGAGAGGGCGGTCCATGGTGAAGGATGACGCTGGGTGATTCTCCAGGGTGGATGAAACGGTATCGGGTTTAAGGGTGTAGGCTGGCTTCAGGGCGTCCACAGAGACAGTCTTCTCAACGCCATTGATTCGAATCCTGTACACTAGGTCATTTATTCTCTTGACGACTTCATGCGGGCCAGTGTAGGGCGGTTCGAGCGGGCGACGAACAGAGTCCACTCGGCGGAAAACATGACTGCAAGTTGCGAGGTCCTTGAGGATGAAGCAGCGAGATTTGATATGGTGAGCCGTAGGTGTTGGGCGGACTTTCCTGATGTGGTCCCGGTATTTTTCCAGGAAGACTTGGGGATCAGCTGGGGGTGACTCAGAGGTGAAGAATTCACCAGGTATACGCAGGGGTGTCCCATAAAGAAGCTCCGCTGGTGAGGCATTCAGGTCTTCTTTCAGGCACGTACGCAGACCCAGAAGAACGGTCGGATGCACTTCCATCCAGGGCGTGGGTGCTTGACACATAAGGGCTGCCTTCAAAGTCCTATGGAAGCGCTCTACGATGCCATTGGACTGCGGGTGATAGGGCGTGGTGTGGATTACCCGCGCTCCTACAAGTCGTGCAAGAGCCGAAAATAGTGAAGACTCAAATTGCGTGCCCTGGTCAGTTGTGATGGATAGTGGCGTTCCGTAGTTGCAAATCCAATTGACATAGAGAGCAGACGAAACGGTGTCAGCTTCCATGTTCTGGAGGGGTACTGCAACAGGCCATCTAGAAAATCGATCGATTATGGTTAAGTAGTAACGAAATTTGTTGACTGTTGGTAAAATGATGAGGTCTAGGTGAATAGGCTCGAATCTGTTGTCAGGTACGGTGATGTGCTGTGGTGCGAGACGATTGTGTCGTTGAATTTTGGATTTTTGACACTGAATGCATTGGCGGGACCACTGGAGGGCGTCTTTCTTGATTCCAGGCCAAACAAATTTTTCTTTGAGGCTTCGAGCAGTGACTCGGCCGCTGGGGTGTGCCAAACCATGCACAACGTTAAAAGCTTTGCGTCGGAGACTTGTCGGAATGTAGGGTCTGATGCGATCTGAAGAGACATCGCAGAGGACGTTGGCGTTTTCAATAACAATCTGTTGCAGATTGAGCGATGATTCTTGTGGCGTGTCTTGGTCTTCAAGCTGTGCGGCTTCGATGGATTTAGGAGACAGTGACGTTGGCATGGAGATAGCGTTAATACGAGACAGGGCGTCAGCAACGGCGTTGTGTTCTCCCTTGACATAGACGATTTCTGTGCTGAATTGTGAAATTAAGTCCAGTTGATGGAGCTATCTGGGGGATGCTTTTTCAGCGCGCTGAGCAAAGGCGTATACCAGTGGGCGATGATCAGTTTTGATGATGAACTGGCACCCTTCCAGCTGGTGACGAAAGAACTTTATTGCAGCGAAAATCGCTAACAGCTCGCGATCGTAGGTGCTGTATCGCGTTTCGGTGGGACTCAACTTGCGGGAAAAAAAACCTATGGGCTTCCAGCAGTCGTCGATCAGCTGTCCAAGTGCAGCTCCAATGGCAAAGTCCGAGGCATCAGTGACGAGGGCGAGACTTGCAGAGGGTGAGATGAAGCTGGTACACGTCGCTTTGACAATGCTTTCTACACAGTCTTGGTAGGTCTTCTCCGAGCTGGGTGTCCAAGGGATGGGCCGTTTGTCTTTTCTCTTGGTACCCTTCATAAATGCATTGAAAGGGGCTTGAAGTTCAGCGGCCTTTGGAATACAGCGACGGTAATATTTGAGCATTCCCAAAAACTTACGAAGGTCAGAGATGGGCTCTGGCTTGGGGTAAGAAGCGATGGCTTGGATCTTGGGATCTGGTGGTTTGTATCCGAGCTACTCCATCAACAATGGAGTAGCCGAGGTACAGAACTTCTGACTTGTTGATTTGGCACTTGCTGAGGTTGATAGTGAGTTTGTTCTCACGCAGAACATTAATGATTTTGCGTAGATGTTGCAGATGTTCCTCATGGGAATCCGAGAACACTATCAAGTCATCAATGTAGCATGCTGCGAAGTCAATACCACGGAGAAGGTTGTCCATATGACGTTGAAATGTATGAGTGGCATTGCGCAGACCTGGAGGCATACCCAGGAACTCAAAAAGCCCAAAAGGAGTAGTTATCGCTGTTTTGGGTATGTCCTCTGGTGCTACAGGAATTTGGTGGTAAGCTCGAACCAGGTCAATGACAGTGAAGACACTTTTCCCATGCAGCCGTTGAAAGATGTCTTCTGGTAGTGGTATGGGGTACCGATCTGGCACAGTCTGGGAATTGAGCCTCCTAAAATCACCTGTGGAACGCCATCCACCTTGCTTTTTCTGGACCATGTGTAGAGGACTGGCCCATGGACTGCTGGAGGGACGGATGACAGCATGATGCAACAGGAGGTCGAAATCCTCTTTAGCAATCTTTAGTTTCTCCGAGTTTAGCCGACGTGGACGGTCATTGACTGGCGGTCCAGTGGTGACTATGTGGTGATGAGTTCCCGTAGGGGCGTCCACTGATGGGGCTGACCTTGGACGGGTGATGTCAATAAACTCTTCCAGCAACTTGCTATAGGGTTGACTGAGTGTAGGATGCATCGCAGCAGGAGAAGACAGTGAGGTGAGAGAGTCCAGAAGGCGCTTGTGCTTTAAATCAGGAAGGAGGCCATGATGTGAAAGCAGGTCGGCACCTATGATTGCTGATTTGACGTCTGCAATGATTAATGCCCACTTGAAGGATCTGCGGAGTCCAAAATTGAGGTTAAGAAAGTGTTGACCATACATTTTGATAACTGTTGCATTGGCCGCATATAGCATGAGATCAGCAGGCAGAAGTTTTCGTTGAAAGAAAAAGAAGCTTCTTGGAATCAAGGATCCAACGGAACCACTGTCGATAAGGAACTTCATGCCAGTGACCTTAGCCGCATTCTTTCGCAATATATTCGAATCATGATTCCGAGATCATGATCCGTTTGTTCAATGGAACATGTTTCAAATTTAAGGTCCGAAAGAACGCTACCACCTGATGTGTCACTTGTCAGCTGGTGATTTTTCTATTTTTTTTTGTATTTGGGGCTTGTGTTGTGATGAAAGAATGGTTATATTTTGAAGTTTGCTTTGCTACCTTCACCTCTGGTTTTTTTTTCAAGGATTTTAAACAGACATTTGTTAAAAAAGTATGTCTATTGTACAATAAATATTTGTCGTACCTATGATGATGGACGAGCTTACGAAATTTGCTTTGGTAAGTTGATATTATCCTACTTGAATCAACATGTTACCTTGCCCTGTTTGCATTTTGTTTCAGACTGAACTTACCCGTCCTGTTAGTCCATTACTTGAATCTTCTTTTTCGTCTGAAACTGAAGATAGTGACGATTGCAACCAGGTCAGAAGAAAACGTATAAGAATATCTGATTATATGGAAACAATAAACAGTTATTTGGATGATGACTTCAAGAAACATTTTCGCCTAAATAGAGCAACAATGAAAAAATTGATAGGTAAGTTAAATGTGTTTTTCAGTGTTTATTAATTGTGAACAATTCAGCCTTATATTTTATACTCAGGTATATTTGTATTTTTAGATTTATATCGCCCTCATATTAAACCATTTAGAGGAGGGTGGAATCAAATAAGTGCTGAAAAAGCAATATACATGACAATTTGGTACCTCGCCAATATGGAAAGTTTTAGGCAGATAGGTGATAGATTTGATGCATCAGTAAGTTGTGCATATAATGTAATTTCTGCTGTCATTGATTTCTTGGTGGGCATGAGTCCAAATTTCATAAAATGGCCATCAGAAAATGAAGCTCTTATTGAATCTGAGAACTTCAAAAAGAAAAAAGGTCTGGATAATATAATTGGGGCAGTTGATGGTTGTCATATTAGAATTCGGAGACCAATAAATCATGAAGAAGATTTTGTCAACCGAAAAGGTTACCATAGCATGATCCTTCAGGGAATTGTAAACTCAAAAATGATGTTTATAGACATTTTCGCTGGGGATGCTGGTTCTGTACATGATGCTAGGGTACTCAGGAAAAGTTCAATTTACAGAAAAGCGAATGAAGAATAAGATAATCTTTTTTATGGGAAATACTATCTACTAGGAGACTCAGCTTATCCCTCGTTAAGATGGCTGAAACCTCCCTATAAGGATAATGGACATCTCACAGAAGAAGAAAGGGAATATAATTTCAAACATTCATCCACAAGAATGGTCATTGAACATGCCTTTGGCCTGTTAAAAGGGAGATTCAGGAGACTGAGATGTATGGAAAATCTAAAGCCAGCTTTAATTGTAAAGTGTGTTATTGCAGCTTGTGTCCTCCATAATATATGTATAACTGACAATGATATCATTGATGAAATATTTCAAGATGATCATGAATAAATGTCTGTAATTGTTTTTTATATCAATAAATAATATCTCATTTGCATGTTTTATTTTAATTTATCATCACAAAATGTATCAAATATTAATAATACTTAATAATGCTAAATGCTTATCTACTTAATCTAATCATTTTTTATTTGCTGAGATGCCAGAATCTTCTTCAGCAGATCTGCTCATGCTCAATTCTCATTCTGTCTTCATGTCTTTTCATTTTGGCCTGTAAGTAATTTTCTGATTGACTCTCTGATTTTGATTTCCTTTTGTTCCTAAGGGGAGGTGTCTCGCGCAATGATTCTGAGCAAGAACTGGTATTTGAAACTGGGGTCTGATTTGAGGTTGAAGGCAAACCCTCTGGGGGGTAGTTAATGGGACTTTCTTAGTCAGAGTTGGGTTGATCCTTATTTACCCCAACTTCAATGCAAAAAGTGTTACTGTTAGATGGCTTGTCTCCCAAAATTTCATCAAGAGCATCAAAAAATTTATAATTTTGGGCACCTCTACCAGATTTTTTTACACCTTTGTTGTCCTTTATGGATCTGTATACTCTAAGTAAATTGATCCATTTTCGTTCTATCTTTGCAGCAGATCTCTGGAAATAAAAACAAAAATATAAGTTTTCAGGACAAAATTAATGATTAAAATTAATTTCAAGAAAGTTTATAGAAGAAAAAAAATTACATTGTAGTTATACGCAACGCATTCATTTTCTCAGCAATGATTGTCCACACATGTTTTTTTTTTTGCATTTGTAAATTCATCCTTGTGCTGGCCGTATAAATTGATGAGCAACTGTGTCTCTCCATGTGACCAAAATCCATCTTCATTCTGGCTTGAGCTTTGGCTACCACTGTGAGATTGTTCTTGTGGGATAGTCTCTGCTGAAACTCTTTGCGTTTCCCTGTTCATAATATCTTCATAAATATTGAGTAGTTCCGTAGCATAGCTCATATCTGAAAATTTATATATAGTAAAATCAAGACACCAATCACCATTTTTTGTAAACAATAAATTATAAATTACAATGAGCCACAATGTAGATATATATATATATATATATATATATATATATATATATATATATATATATATATATATATATATATATATATATATATATATATATATATATATATATATATATATATATATATATATATATATATATAGGTAGGTACCCAAAAGTACTTAATAACATTTAAGGTGTACCTCTCCACTTATTTTGAAAAAAACTAGTGATATAGTAATAGAAATCTGACTTTGGTTATAAGATAAAAGTAAATTTACCTGCATTTGCCCGGTGATATTCTTCCTGACTTAAATATAGGGAAATTACGATTCCCTTTTCTGGATCGAATATTTCCAACTTTGTTTTCCCTTCTGCATCAGCAAATCTAGACATTGACGACATTGTGTTGAAATATATTTAACTTCTTATGATATCCAAAATCAAAACCAAAACACAGAAGTAAACAATAAACAAAAGGAATAGAATAATTTAAAAAGTGTGGTTAGATTTTCGTGATCCGAACAAACTAATCACAAAAATTTTATGTTCAGTATGTTCAGAACTTTTCCGATCATGATTCGTTAACTGTCAAATGTCAAAGTGCGAAAGAACGTGATCACTGGAACATAACGCGTTTGGATCAACTGATCCGGTCCGAAAGAATGCGGTTCTTGTCTATGACGTGCAGGCGACTTTCTTTAGATGGGAGACAGGTGCTGTTGACGTTGCTGTCGCTTACCACCTGAACAGGCGACAGCATATTTAGTTTTCGTGGCGCGGAGATGCTAGTGGCAGCTGAGATGTGCCAACATTTTTGGGCCCGGGCACCGAATTTTCGATGATATCGGCATTCTCCAGAAGTGACAGAACGCTCACGTGGTTGTCGACTGGCAGAGGTGAGACTCTGTCTGATGGCAGAACCATGTCCATGCTGGCGAGGGCTCTGGTTGACGGCCATGACACTGCCACCAGGGATGTTTGTCATGAGCTCATCAGCTGCAGCAGCTAGTTCGTTAAGTGAATTGGCCTTGAAAATTTTCAGCAAGTGCTGAATGCTGACAGGCAGAAAGGCCAGCCATCGTATGCGGAGCACGTCTTCTGTAGCACGATTGCCGGCAAGGGCTCGCATTTCACGAAGCAACTGTGAGGGTTTTCGGTCACACGTCGCGTCAGGCCGCCAGGGTTGTACACAATAGTTGAGCCATCCAGGGTTGAACACAACGGACTCGCGGAACAATGACGCCACAGATAAATATTTATTTGTAGCCCATTCCCTAAAATACAATGCTTCTGTTAAACTAATGAATTTATTTTTAATTTACGTTTCTGCAACGGTTTCTGTCAGTAGGTAAATGTGAAAAACTATGAACCCGGGCCCCCAGACAGGCCTCGAGAATTTGTCCCGTCAACCCCCCCTCTTGCCAGGCCTGGTGTTAAGTATAGATTGCATATACCCTGAATAGATATAATGAAAACTCACGACCTAAAATCTTTGGACATTCGGAGAAAAATTGCTTCCATTATATTTTTGTATAAACTAGTTAATAATTGTATAAACTAGTTAATAATTTCGGATCCTGATTTGATCGCGTATCTTAACTTTCATGTACCAAACTACAGAACAAGAAATTCACTCACATTTTATATAGGTGATACTTGAAGAAATTATTACAGCAATTCTCCTATTATTTCAATGTGTAAACTTAATAACCAATAAAGAGACGAATGTGATATTTTTACTAGGATTAGAAAAATTAAAGAGAAGAATTAATGAAATTAAGATGTGAGGGATATCAGTTAAATCATTTTATTATGTAACAAAGTGAACCCGGTACCACAAGAAGGTATGCTAGTTCTTAACACCTACTCAATAATTGGATGAAAATCTGTTTGTAAATAAGTAAATCCAAAGAAGTGGATCTATAAAAGACAGTTTTCAGCTTTTTAGGACTTGATTTTGAATCAGAATCCAACGTTTTGATACATTTAGTATCGTTCTGAAGGCCAGATTATTCGAGTTAAAATTAATGGACTCATTTAAAAACGATCTATTTTTCACAAAAAATGGATATGTCGACGGTACTGATGTTTACCGTGATGATTTGGTTCTCAAAATGGTCTATTGCTATAATAAATTTATATCCCTGGACGAAAACCACTAGGAAAATGCATATGAATGTTGCAATCGCAAACATCACCAGTGGACATGCGCCTCACTGGTGATGCTTTCGCTGTAACCCCTTTTATTAATGAATTAATTAAGGGTTCATAATGTGCTCAGTTAGCTCAGCCTAAAAAAATTATTAGGGGTGGGTTGATTGTTTATTCAGTACAGAATGGTGAGGGCGCCACTGAATTTTTTAAAATTTAATTAAAATTATAAAATTGCACAAAATATGGAAGTGTGAAAATCCAGAAACACACCTAGAAAATAATTAGCAAACGGTAATCAGTAATCCTGAAAAAAAAAATAATAATAATGTACACAGCTCAACTTTGACCTATGGGAAACCAATAAAACAATTGAGCAAAATTTCAAATTAAAACAGTGTATATTTCAAAGTCAGTAAACAATAATTCAGTATTGGTCTTTACCAAAATGTAAGAACAATTATTATTGTTAAGATTCACTTAATCAAAATGACGAAGTTAAAATTTAATGTAATTATTTAAGTTCAAAGAAGAAATAAAAATAATGATAATAGTAGCATAACAGCGAATTGTACCTCAATATACTTGCCTCATAAATTCATTAACATTAATTGCCAATACTATTAAATTGGAAGGAAAATATTAAGATTTATGTTTCCTGAAAGCTAATTACAAAAATTGAATGATTAAAAAAAAAAATTCAATCAATGAATATGGTGAACCTCTGCAAGAAAATAGATTTAAAAAAAACTGTACCCGTAAAAAAAATCAAAGGTTGAATTACAAACCACCTGGTCGACCAAAGGAAATTCTTCGGGTATACGTTAAAAAATTGATCAATTTTCAACAAACCATTATGTAAGAATTATAATTCAGAACATGTCATAGTCCAACCTCAACCCTGATTCAGTTCACTTACAAGGTCAATGAAATTTAAGGCAAGATTGAAAGTTAAAAGTTATGCAAACATAATAAAATTAGCTAGAAAAGCCAATTTTTTTTTTCTTTCGCCATTTTGTCAAGGATACATTTGTATATGTACTCAATTATCATAGCTTTTTAAATAGATTGATTGCAAAAATATTAAAAATAGTAAAAATGATTTTATAAAAGAAAGTTAAAGAGCTATTATCGAAAATTATACAAGCCTCTATCCCAATATAAGGCATTCTCGGAGACCATCCATTCTCGTCTCTCGGTATCGGTACGAAAGGGGCCACACTTGGTACTAGTGGGTTCTAGCCCAGAATTCCGGCAGAAAAGGGGCTATAATTGATGTCGAAGATGCAGGAAACACATTGACCTGTGGAATCTTGCTTCTAGTAGGGTGGGATGCCCTCCAAAGGCTCAATATCAAGCTCCACGGAAATGGTGTTGATTCAAAAATGGGGGCCTTCTTGGAATGTACTTGTTGGGTAAAATCAGCTATTCGAGAGACCCTAAGCAATAATGCATTCCTTGAAAAACTATTACTTATGAAAGTTGAAAGAAACCTACCACGTTTTTGAGTGGGATTCAAACTGGAATTAAATTGTAATCACGAGACTTTTTGATCTGAATTTTTCTTTAATCGATAGATATTTGCCACACGCAACTTTAATTTGTTAAACAGGCAATGCCCAAAGGCCGGTAAGATATTTTATTTTCAACCACATATGTAATGTTGACATTGCAGGTTTTTCAAAATCTTGAAAGTGTCACATTTCTGGACTTTGACATTTATCGGGACGGTAATGCATATGCCTGCCTAGGACGGAAAAGCATTTTCCGTCCGGGACGGCAAATGCTTTTCCGTCCCCATTTCCCTGCTCGTTCCAAATTGATAATTTTCATACAGCTCTCACATATAATAATAAAACCACATGTATTACATGGAACTAATTAAATCTATTCACTTATTTACATTAATTGTTAAATTAGCATTGTTGTTTATAATGGAAATCTTGAGACCATCCTGTTGGAATTGTGTTTCGTTTGGAACTATTATCTCTTGCGCTTGCGGATGAGTTTCCGCATGTGATGTACTTGTGGATGCACTGGACAACTGAATACCTTTGGAAGTAGAGGATAGCATCAGAGCAGTCTTACTTTTGTTCTCCAAAGATGCCTCTATGTAGCCTTCAGCAACCGTGCTCGATTTCCACCCTCCCAGTCTTTTGAGTTGCAATAGATCGGCCCCGTTGTCAACCAATAAGGTTGCGGAAGTACGACGAAAAGCATGCCCTGTAAAAGTTTCAATTTTTGGAAGCTTCAAAAAAGCAGCTATTTTATGTGGAAATTTTGAGATTGAATGATAGCCAATTGCTTGGTTATGTAATTTCCCATTTCGCCATTGAACAAATAACCTGTCATTTTTCAAATTTTTCCGCAAAGTGAGGTATTTGTGGAAAATAGCAACCCAATCTGGATCGCTTATGATAAACGATCGACTTGTGTAAGTTTTTGTGTGTGGAATTTCTATAGCGATCTTTCCTTCCAAAACGTTGACGTGCTCCATTTTCATCTTGACTAGTTCATCGCTCCTACATGCACCCGACACACCAACAATTAGCGCTACCTGAAACCAGATAAAAATAAAATGGGTAACCTAGCTATAGCATACAGAAAATCATTTTGATTTTCGCATTTTTATCTTCTTTGTATATTTTTTGAAAACCTACCTTGATGCTAATGAATTCTTCAGCTGCCTTCGTGAGGAACTCGTTAATGTTTTCTCTGGAAAAAACGCTCGACTTTTTCGGCTGAAAGCCCAGATTTTGCCGCTTCAAAAAAGCTATAAGTTTTGCGTAATTGGAGATATCAACTTTCTCTTTCAATTTAATCATGGTTTTCAACATACTGTAAGTCGACCATAAAGTCGAAGGCTTCTTTTCCTTAGATAATTCGCCAAAATACGCCAACAAAACGGTCTCCGAGGCAGTATTTCTCGTTCCTTTCTGGCTACACCATGCTTCGAATATTTGAAAAGCCTTTTCGTACCGAAATTTGCTTTTTGCTGGAAGCAAACTCTCTCCAATCCTGTCTGCTGCTTCTTTTAATTCAGGTGGGGTACAATCCATCGCTTCATCTTCACTTTCCGAAATCATTTCTTTGGGGAGAACGGGGAGAAATCTAGTGAAAATCTATTATTTCCGCAAAAATACTGAGCGAAAACTACCGTCGTTAAGGCGTTGTTGATCTTATCTATGGTTGTTGATTTTGCGGTTTCCTGTGGTTTCGTCTTTTGTTTTGGCCTTTACAGGGCCTTTGAGATCGTCAAAATTGATGACATTGACAAAAAAAGTGAAATATTTTTTTCTAAGGCCAGTTTTACACTATATGAAAATTTCGTATAACAGAATCTTTAGTTTTTGCATCAGAAAATTAAGGGTTGAAAATAAAAAAGTATACAAACCTCGACGGAAAACTTCATTTCTGTCTCGAGGTTGAGTTTATCTCGACGCTTCGCGTCTCGATAAACTATAATAACCTCTCGACCAGCAATGAAGTATTTTCCGTCTCGGATTGTAATATACTATTATTTGATCAGCACTTTCAGTCAACCGTACTGTTCAAGCAGAGAAATTCAAAAGGGACGAGAATCAATTTTCCACGGGCCAGGTAAGCACGAATGCCGCGCTTCCTCTCCAGATAGTCACAACGGGAATTGTTGGTACTAACCTAGTGTCAAATTAAAAGAGACTAGCGCCCTCTAGTGAAATAGTTTAAAATTTGCTATATAATAAATAGCGGGAACCCTGTAATTTTAAATGTTAGTCAATATTTTAAAGGATTATATTTAGTTAAATTTTAAAAGAAAGAAAACAAGTAACTTTAAACGTTACACTGCCCTCCTTCAAAAAAAGAAAAAAAATATACGAAGTGTATATTTTTTTTGTGTTAAACTTAAAAACTAGGTAAGGTAGAAATAGATAGAAAATATAGACAGAAGGAAGAAAAGGAAAGTTGAAAGCAGTTGTCAAGCATTTTAGGTTGATAACTAACGTGTATCACTCGTCCTTATGGAAATCATTATCGGTAGGTCGAATCAGTGACAACCGTAAATTTAACACCTTCAATGTAACCTCTAAAACGATCGATATTAAACAAGAGAGCCAGACATTCCTTCTGAGTTGCACTCAGGTTTCGTTCCGCTTTAGTGAGAGACCTACTAGCATATGCTATTACTTTTTCGACACCACCAATGACTTGGGTGAGGACACCTCCCAATCCGACATCACTGGCATCACTTTGGATAGTAAAGGGTAAAGAAAAGTCAGGTTGACTCAAGACAGGTGCGGAAACAAGAGCCTGTTTGACTTGAAAAAAAGCCTTTTCGGCATCAGGAGTCCATTGTATAGGTTGATTCTTCTTTTTACCTTTCAAGAGATCGTGAATGGGAGCCATTAAGGAAGAATAGTCCTTCAAAAATCTTCGATACCAACCACATAAGCCAGAAAATATTTTTATTTGAGTGGTATTGGTTGGACGTGGATAGTTAATCATAGCGGAAATTTTTTCAGGGTCTGTTCTCAAACCATCTGATCCTACAATATACCCGAGAAACTTGAGAGATGTTTTGAAGAATTCACACTTATCGACATTGATTGTTAAATTAGCATCTTTTAAGATATCTTTAACTTCAGAAAGTAACTTGACATGCTCTTCAAAGGTGGAAGAAATTATAACAATGTCATCAAGGTAACAAAAGATATTGGGCTCATACCGAGGACCAAATAAACTGTCCACAAGTCTCTGTTGAACTTGGGCGCTATTGCATAAGCCAAAAGGAACTGAAGTAAATTGAAATAACCCACGACCCATGATAGAAAAAGCAGTTTTTTCTCGGGAGTCCTCATCAAGAGGAATTTGCCAGAAAGCCTTGCGAAGATCTACTGAAGATATAAAGTTTGCACCACGCAACATGCTGAGAATTCGCTCTATGTTAGGTAAAGGGTAGCTGTCATGTTTCGTCTGCTCGTTCAAAAACCGACCATCAAAACAAAATCTCATTTCTCCATTAGATTTCTTTACGAGGAGTACGGGAGAAGAATATGGACTTTTTGAAGGTTCAACGACACCTAACTTAAGCATATCGTCAAGCTCTTGATTTAAAATCTTCAACATGTAGGGTGACATGGGATATTGCTTTCTTTTGAAAGGTTTGGCATCACCAGTATCAATACTCATAGAAATTTTATTGGTTCTGCCAATTTGAGTGTCACTAGATATTTCACGAAAAGAATCCAAAACCGAATGAGCAAGGGCACGCTGGTTATCTGACAAGTCATCAAAGGTAAAAAGAGAGGTGATGTCACAATTATAATTTTGAAAATCAAAGGTAGAAGTATTTTGGGAAAACCAGGTATTTTTACTGAAATCTACTATCAATGAAAATGGTCTGGCAAAATCGCTATCAAAAATGAAACTATGTACCAAGGATGGTACCACTAAATCTTACTTGACAAGAATCATTAAGGTAAATAGTCAAATCAATAATACCACTAACTTTCTGTTGTGTGTGCCATCAGCTACAGCTACACACTTATTAGAAGAAGGATTTATGACAATATCAGCATTTTTGAGGAACTTTAAACCTTCTGAACCAACAATGGAAATCGTTGCGCCACTATCAAATAATCCGACAACCTCAAAATCGAATATATTAACCTTTATGTAAGGTCGATTGTCTAGAGTTCGAGGCACAAAGACAGGAGCTAATTCAGCGGTATGGTTTTTATGTTCTGAGAAAGGTATCGAAAAAGATACAAGGTAGTTCTTATAAAACTCAAGGTAAGTCAAGTGTTCAGTAGAGGGATAGGTAAGATAATTGGCCGATAGGGTAGGTAATATACAATGGCCTTGTCGTATACCACCAGAATTTAGTTTTTTGGATTACAGGTAGGACACGTCTTCACGGTTACATCTGCTAAACCACAACGAAAACAGAACTTCTTTCTCTGGCGACGACAATCAAAGTAGAAATGGCCAATGCCATCACAATTCCAGCATTTGCGTTCAGGAGCATTGCGGGAGTTAAACTGGGTATTGTTCTGGGTAGTACTATGAGAATTTCGTGCTGAAGGCTGGAAATTATTTCTGAAAGGTGGTGAGTTACGGGAAAAACTAGGACTTTGAGAACTACTCGAGGCTGCAGAATTCTGAGAATTATTTCTGGTGAATTGACTGTTAGCAGCAACCTGATTCCTAGGGAATTGTTTATGCTTCACGAAATTAGATTCCTCCAACTTTTTAACTAGACTAATGAGTTCATTAACGGAATTTATATCTTGAAGAACCAAAGCAGAGAAGTATTCAGGGAATAAGTTTTATTTAATATACTTAATTTTGGTTGGTTCAACAGGTGGACGTGATAGTCGAGAAAAGAGACTCTCCATTTGAGAAGCGAAAATAGAAATGGTTTCAAATTTTTTCTGCTTTCTGGCTTTGATTTGTTCCCATATTTCATCGTCACAATTTGGAGGAAGGAAATCCAATTTAATGCTTTGGGTCAATTCGTCCCAGGTATTAACTGAAGTTTTGACATTTCTAAACCACATTAGGCCATCACCAGAAAATAATAAAGTGGCAGACTTGAAAAGTTGTTCATCGGTAACCTCATATGCGGCAGCAAGCTCGGAAACTCTCTCAAGAAAATCATAAACTCTTCTGGACTCCAGTAAATTTTAGGTTCCATTCGGGAATGAAATTTTTGTTATTAGAACAAGATAAGGTAGCGGGAAACACAGAAACCTTCGCTTGAGGAGCCAAGGTAGAGTTAGAAAGAGCAGGTGGAGCTTGAGTACTCTGAAATTGATCCACTCTTTCATGAGTGTCAACATCAAGAGAAAGACAACGGACGTATGCTTCATGTTTATATGCCTCAACATCGTCTTTGGTTTCATCCTCAGGGACGATAATTCTTTGGATACGTGCCATTACATGTGCAAGACGGGCTTTGATTCTGAGAAAAAGTGTATCAGAAGGATTGCCTTCAAAGTCAGCAACCAAGGCAGTGATGCTAGCAATTGTGGTATCAATTTCTGTAGACTCGGTAGGAAATTCAAAGGTAAATTTATAGACACCAACATTCGTATTACCACCCTGAGCTTCTTTATCTAAAAGACGCTTTAAGTCTTATTTTCTCTAGACGTCCACAGTTAGCAAGGACTCCTCTAAACTTCAGCTCATAATCAATTTCAGATACAAGTAAATGCCGGGGACTAATGGAATCTGCCATATTTGATTACTTTTACTAATTGAAGGTATAGGAAAATATGTTACTGTCAAAATAAATTAATTCGAAACCACTCAAGTAATACCGGTACACCCAAAGTCAAGTAGTTGAGTTATGCAAAGAAAAGATAAAAGATAATACCAAACTGTACAATATTTAATTGATGTTATTATTCAAGATGTTCATGCCCCTTAAGTTGAGGCGCCAATTTATGTAACCCCTTTTATTAATGAATTAATTAAGGGTTCATAATGTGCTCAGTTAGCTCAGCCTAAAAAAATTATTAGGGGTGGGTTGATTGTTTATTCAGTACAGAATGGCAAGGACGCCACTGAATTTTTTAAAATTTAATTAAAATTATAAAATTGCACAAAATATGGAAGTGTGAAAATCCAGAAACACACCTAGAAAATAATTAGCAAACGGTAATCAGTAATCCTGAAAAAAAAAAAATAATAATGTACACAACTCAACTCTTGACCTATGGGAAACCAATAAAACAATTGAGCAAAATTTCAAATTAAAACAGTGTATATTTCAAAGTCAGTAAACAATAATTCAGTATTGGTCTTTACCAAAATGTAAGAACAATTATTATTGTTAAGATTCACTTAATCAAAATGACGAAGTTAAAATTTAATGTAATTATTTAAGTTCAAAGAAGAAATAAAAATAATGATAATAGTAGCATAACAGCGAATTGTACCTCAATATACTTGCCTCATAAATTCATTAACATTAATTGCCAATACTATTACATTGGAAGGAAAATATTAAGATTTTATGTTTCCTGAAAGCTAATTACAAAAATTGAATGATTAAAAAAAAAATTCAATCAATGGGTATGGTGAACCTCTGCAAGAAAATAGATTTAAAAAAAACTGTACCTGTAAAAAAAAAATCTAAGGTTGGATTACAAATCACCTGGTCGACGAAAGGAAATTCTCCGGGTATACGTTATAAAATTGATCAATTTTCAACAAACCATTATGTAAGAATTATAATTCAGAACATGTCATAGTCCAACCTCAACCCTGATTCAGTTCACTTACAAGGTCAATGAAATTTAAGGCAAGATTAAAAGGTAAAAGTTATGCAAACATAATAAAACTAACTAGAAAAGCCAATTTTTTTTTTCTTTCGCCATTGTGTCAAGGATACATTTGTATATGTACTCAATTATCATAGCTTTTTAAATAGATTGATTGCAAAAATATTAAAAATAGTAAAAATGATTTTATAAAGAAAGTTAAAGAGTTATTATTGAAAATTATACAAGCCTCTATCCCAATATAAGGCATTCTCGGAGACCATCCATTCTCGTCTCTCGGTATCGGTACGAAAGGGGCCACACTTGGTACTAGTGGGTTCTAGCCCAGAATTCCGGCAGAAAAGGGGCTATAATTGAGGTCGAAGATGCAGGAAACGCATTGACCTGTGGAATCTTGCTTCTAGTAGGGTGGGATGCCCTCCAAAGGCTCAATATCAAGCTCCACGGAAATGGTGTTGATTCAAAAATGGGGGCCTTCTTGGAATGTACTTGTTGGGTAAAATCAGCTATTCGAGAGACCCTAAGCAATAATGCATTCCTTGAAAAACTATTACTTATGAAAGTTGAAAGAAACTTACCACGTTTTTGAGTGGGATTCAAACTGGAATTAAATTGTAATCACGAGACTTTTTGATCTGAAATTTTCTTTATTCGATAGATATTTGCCACACGCAACTTTAATTTGTTAAACAGGCAATGCCCAAAGGCCGGTAAGATATTTTATTTGATCAGCACTTTCAGTCAACCGTACTGTTCAAGCAGAGAAATTCAAAAGGGACGAGAATCAATTTTCCACGGGCCAGGTAAGCACGAATGCCGCGCTTCCTCTCCAGATAGTCACAACGGGAATTGTTGGTACTAACCGAGTGTCAAATTAAAAGAGACTAGCGCCCTCTAGTGAAATAGTTTAAAATTTGCTATATAATAAATAGCGGGAACCCTGTAATTTTAAATGTTAGTCAACATTTAAAAGGATTATATTTAGTTAAATTTTAAAAGAAAGAAAACAAGTAACTTTAAACGTTACATCGCTTGTAAAATTCGTACATGCAGAGTGACCCGAAAAACTTCAATTTTTTTTATTCCAGCATTATACAGAACATGCTACCAATTATATTTAAAATTATCTATATGAGTATCAGTGTCATAGAGATCCTTGAAACGAATTTTTTCAGTTGTATGTGATTTTAATGCGGAGCTGCAGATATAGTTATCCTTTACCTCAAAAAGTACTTTAGAAAAGTAGCTTTGACACCAATAAACCCCTTTTTCTTACAACTCATCTACTATGTCTTCAGTTGCATTCTTGTCATGTCCATGATCATTATGAATCAACATGCTTTTCTTGACTTGTTGGGCCCAATAGTAATTATTATACTTTCTGTCACTTCTTCCATATACTGATCAGTGTCCCAATACTTGTCTTTAATTTTGATCACATATCCTACGAACTTTTCACATAAATCAGATCCAATGCTATTAATCGCGTCTTGTGTAGCTAACAATAATTCTGCTGGTGCAAAATTTTGAATATTTTCGCTTCAAATTAGCCTTCTTAATTCTGCCCATGTTAGTTCAGTTGGATTTAGATCGCACATATAGGGAGGCATGCCTAATGGAACACGCCCATGGTCTCTTGATGGTTTATCAATTTTATATTTTTTATCGTCGTTTACCGTTTTGTGGGCACATAGAAGTTCATACAGTTCAACCTTTCTAGTTGAGGGGCCAAAAGGAATGTTATTTATGGTTTGAATATAACCTAAATCTGTTATAATTCTCCAACAAATTTGAAAGCTTTTCCTGTTCCAATAACTCACAGTTATTTATAATTTATTTATTTTTTTGATCTTCTAACACATTTAGGAATTTTCTGCACTCACTTAGTCGAGTTAGATACATATTTGGTTTCAACATCACTTGTTCACGCATTTGGTGAATTTCATCGACCAACAAATTACCATCAATGATTCTGTGGATAAAATAAATATAAATCACAGAGCAAAATTCAAATTCAAATTCAAATATATTACTAAATTTGAGTTACATTATATATATATATATATAATTTTGGGAATCGATTTGGGGAATGCAGCAAAAATAAAGTGTACTCTTTAAAGTTTATCCGAGCTTTCGATAATGTTTATTATCATCTTCAGGGAACTATGGATCAATATACAAGTTAAAGACAATAAGACAATACTATAATGTAACTTACATCTTTGGTGAGATTATTTAAGATAAATGTTGTGTAATTGATCTGTTCCATCAGCATCGAGGACAGTGAGAACTTAATTATTAGTCATTAATACATAATAAGCTTGTTAAAAATTATTGAGAAAGGATGAAAGATTGTGTAAATGGGACAATACAACATATTAAAATATTAAATAGTTACAGAGAGAGACTTTTACAATATATCACCCTGGGTTTGAGGATCATCCATCAAATGTGTAATTTGGAATTATTATATTAAAAAATAATTTTCTTTTAAATTTAAATGTCAACCAGAACCAGCTGGCCGTCAAGATCACCTGTTGAATTAATGACTTAAGACATATGTCATTGTAAAGTTAGGTTAGGTATACAACGCTATGTTCCATTGAATGAACTGATACACATTCGATGTGACGTCACTAGCAGACCCACTCAACACAGCAAGACGCCAGGAGCAACAGAATAGGATTAATTGAATCATTTGACATAATACTAAAAACCAATAAGCAAATAAATCATAGTAACACATTAAAGAGAATTTTCATTTAAATTGAGGTTAGCCCCCTTGTCTAGGTGTAACAGATAGGAATAAATCTCACTGAGGTGGTTAATATCAGATTTTTTGTTCATACAATTATCACTCTGAGAAATGAAAGCCATCTCTTTGAAGAGTCTCTTTGAGTAGTGGGATTCACTGGTTAAAACTCTCACAGAGTCATAGTCCATTTGGTGCTGGAGTGAATGTACATGATCAGCCAAAGCGCATCTTTCAGGGTGGAGTCTGCTATCGCTTTTATGGGAAACAATCCTGTCTTTCAGTTGCCTAGTTGTCTGGCCAATGTAAGTTTTGTCGCAAGAAGAACATGGAATGCAATACACCACGTCTGATTTTGCGAGAATCGGAACTTTGTCCTTTAGGTTAGAGTGAATGGACTTTATGGGTAAAACTGACCTATTGGCAATTTTAATGTTTGTGAAAGCTTTACTGAAAAAACTAGTCAGCTTGGGTGTAATGTCTCTAATATATGGTAGTGATGTGTACAAAACAAAAGGAACAGTGGCCTCAGCAGGGGCCAACCCCAGAGGTGAATCAGCTGCCGTTGCAGGGTTATTCATTTGGGGATTGACTAGGTTGTTATGGCTAGTGTGTGATTGTAACACTTCTGTGGACCTTGATGTGCTGAACAGAATCTTTTTTAAGAGTGGAGTAGGGTAAGAGTTGTCCTTGAAAATCTGGAACAGAATGTTGAAATTCTTGTTGTGAAAAGTTGTGTCTGAGATTCTTTGAACTCTATTCTTCATTTGTTTGACCAAATTAATTTTCATTGATTGTTTATGGTAAGACAGATAGTTAATGAATCTTCCTGAGCTACAAGGTTTACGGTACCAATCAATTGAGACGGAGTTGTTTGAGTTCCTGATGAATTTCGTATCCAGGAACGGGACAGAATTACCCTCATCCTCATTCTCCATTGTGAATTGTATATGTTGATCAAAACTGTTCATGGCGACCATTATCTCTGTGACCTTATCTCTAGGGAGTGCTAGGATTATGTCATCAACATATTTTTTAATGAAATGTAAGTTAAAAGAGAGAGTGGGAATGACAGTGTCCAGCAGGTCGTCCATGACATAATTCGCTAACATTGGAGAAATTGAAGCACCCATAGGAGTACCAAAAGTTTGTTTATAGAATCTGCCATCAAATGCAAAATATGTACTGTTGAAAAGGAAAGTGATCAACTCCAGGAAAGACTCCCTGCTGATGCCAGTGTGTAGTTCGATTCTGTGCCAATTTTTGTTAATCGATCTGAGGCAAGCTTGTAGATAGACATTGCTAAAAAGAGACACCACATCCAAACTGGCCAGAACATAATCATCCGGCAAGACGGTGTTGTTAAACAATCGTGAGACTACGAAGGAATCAGAGACATAATATTGATTGTTTATATCATAGGCTTTTGTCAGTATATCAGTGACCAAAGAAGCCACATACTGTGTAGGTGCACCAATTGAGGCCACAATTGGTCTGACAGATAGTGTTGGTTTGTGAATTTTAGGTAACGCGTAGAACTTTGGAGCAACACCCTTATAGTTAGTAAGCTTTTTCTTGGTCGCTTCATCAATTTGGTTGGTGGTTTTTAACTTTTTAACAATATCATTGCACTTTCTCTGAATGGACAACGTAGGGTCTCTTGCAATTTCCTCATAAGAATTACTATCTTGAATTAGTTCATTAGAAAGTTGGAGGTAATGGTCTTTGTACATAATAACCGATACGTTACCTTTATCAGAGTTAGTCAGCACAATGTTAGGATTGTCTTTAAGGAACCTTTTAGACTTTTTGTATAAATTGTAGAGAACCGAATTACTGTGAGAGCTTTTGTGAACATGATTGGTGATAATGTTAGTGGCTTGTGCTGTTAAGATGTTCCTGTCTGAAGGACTGTTAGATTGTGAAATAATATGATCAACATCAGCCAAAATATTTTTGATAGGGACATCTCTGCCAACCTGTGGCTCAAGACAGAATTTAGGCCCCAGAGAGAGAAACCTTAAAATGTCCTCAGGAATACTTACATCAGTGAGATTTCGTATCCAGTTAGGTTTAGTATCAAGTTTATTATAAAGAGAATCATTTTTTAATTTTTGTAATTTGTTACAATTTTTTGCTTTTAGGTTATGAAAAAGTCTGTTGTAAGCCCTTTGCTGTCTGGCAGCGAAGTTGCTATAAATAGCTTCATTGGTTAAATTGATTATCTTGACTCTGAGAGTTGAGAGGGCCAATTCTAATTGACCTATAAGTTTGTGATTATTAGAAATCTCCAAATTTATCAACCTATTACCTAACCTACGTGTGTAGTCTGTGTTCGTGTGGATGTCCTGACGTTGTAAGAGGTGTTCCACTGGTCTGGTGGAAGCTATGATGTGACCAGGCCTCAACCCCAGCTTTCTGCACTGCAAAAGGAAACTTCTCCTGTTGCACTCTCTGGCCAACTTTCTCTTTGTACATGACCAAGTCTTAAGTTGTTCAACTGCCTCCCCGCCAAAGGAAGTCCTGATGGTCTGGTAGAACCCCATATCTTATGATAAGAAGAATGGACGTTGTTGCTGACAAGTACGAAGACAATTTTGGGAATCGATTTGGGGAATGCAGCAAAAATAAAGTGTACTCTTTAAAGTTTATCCGAGCTTTCGATAATGTTTATTATCATCTTCAGGGAACTATGGATCAATATACAAGTTAAAGACAATAAGACAATACTATAATGTAACTTACATCTTTGGTGAGATTATTAAAGATAAATGTTGTGTAATTGATCTGTTCCATCAGCATCGAGGACAGTGAGAACTTAATTATTAGTCATTAATACATAATATATGATGATATGATATAAACAATCAATATTATGTCTCTGATTCCTTCGAAGTCTCACGATTGTTTAACAACACCGTCTTGCCGGATGATTATGTTCTGGCCAGTTTAGATGTGGTGTCTCTTTTTAGCAATGTCTATCTACAAGCTTGCCTCAGATCGATTAACAAAAATTGGCACAGAATCGAACTACACACTGGCATCAGCAGGGAGTCTTTCCTGGAGTTGATCACTTTCCTTTTCAACAGTACATATTTTGCATTTGATGGCAGATTCTATAAACAAACTTTTGGTACTCCTATGGGTGCTTCAATTTCTCCAATGTTAGCGAATTATGTCATGGACGACCTGCTGGACACTGTCATTCCCACTCTCTCTTTTAACTTACATTTCATTAAAAAATATGTTGATGACATAATCCTAGCACTCCCTAGAGATAAGGTCACAGAGATAATGGTCGCCATGAACAGTTTTGATCAACATATACAATTCACAATGGAGAATGAGGATGAGGGTAATTCTGTCCCGTTCCTGGATACGAAATTCATCAGGAACTCAAACAACTCCGTCTCAATTGATTGGTACCGTAAACCTTGTAGCTCAGGAAGATTCATTAACTATCTGTCTTACCATAAACAATCAATGAAAATTAATTTGGTCAAACAAATGAAGAATAAAGTTCAAAGAATCTCAGACACAACTTTTCACAACAAGAATTTCAACATTCTGTTCCAGATTTTCAAGGACAACTCTTACCCTACTCCACTCTTAAAAAAGATTCTGTTCAGCACATCAAGGTCCACAGAAGTGTTACAATCACACACTAGCCATATCAATCCCCAAATGAATAACCCTGCAACGGCAGCTGATTCACCTCTGGGGTTGGCCCCTGCTGAGGCCACTGTTCCTTTTGTTTTGTACACATCACTACCATATATTAGAGACATTACACCCAAGCTGACTAGTTTTTTCAGTAAAGCTTTCACAAACATTAAAATTGCCAATAGGTCAGTTTTACCCATAAAGTCCATTCACTCTAACCTAAAGGACAAAGTTCCGATTCTCGCAAAATCAGACGTGGTGTATTGCATTCCATGTTCTTCTTGCGACAAAACTTACATTGGCCAGACAACTAGGCAACTGAAAGACAGGATTGTTTCCCATAAAAGCGATAGCAGACTCCACCCTGAAAGATGCGCTTTGGCTGATCATGTACATTCACTCCAGCACCAAATGGACTATGACTCTGTGAGAGTTTTAACCAGTGAATCCCACTACTCAAAGAGACTCTTCAAAGAGATGGCTTTCATTTCTCAGAGTGATAATTGTATGAACAAAAAATCTGATATTAACCACCTCAGTGAGATTTATTCCTATCTGTTACACCTAGACAAAGGGCCTAACCTCAATTTAAATGAAAATTCTCTTTAATGTGTTACTATGATTTATTTGCTTATTGGTTTTTAGTATTATGTCAAATGATTCAGTTAATCCTATTCTGTTGCTCCTGGCGTCTTGCTGTGTTCAGTGGGTCTGCTAGTGACGTCACATCGAATGTGTATCAGTTCATTCAATGGAACATAGCGTTGTATACCTAACCTAACTTTACAATGACATATGTCTTAAGTCATTAATTCAACAGGTGATCTTGACGGCCAGCTGGTTCTGGTTGACATTTAAATTTAAAAGAAAATTATTTTTTAATATAATAATTCCAAATTACACATTTGATGGATGATCCTCAAACCCAGGGTGATATATTGTAAAAGTCTCTCTCTGTAACTATTTAATATTTTAATATGTTGTATTGTCCCATTTACACAATCTTTCATCCTTTCTCAATAATTTTTAATAAGCTTATTATGTATTAATGACTAATAATTAAGTTCTCACTGTCCTCGATGCTGATGGAACAGATCAATTACACAACATTTATCTTTAATAATCTCACCAAAGATGTAAGTTACATTATAGTATTGTCTTATTGTCTTTAACTTGTATATTGATCCATAGTTCCCTGAAGATGATAATAAACATTATCGAAAGCTCGGATAAACTTTAAAGAGTACACTTTATTTTTGCTGCATTCCCCAAATCGATTCCCAAAATTGTCTTCGTACTTGTCAGCAACAACGTCCATTCTTCTTATATATATATATATATAAGTTTAACATATAATTCAAATAACAAAAGTTTTAATCCAAGATACAAATGTTCATTTTGACACCTAGCTGAAAAAAAGCAGCTGTATGTGTCAGGTACCTACAAATAGGCATTTTGTGTTAATATATATATGTAAATATCAAATAATTGCACTTAAGAACCTACAATCTAATGTTACAAAAAGGAAGGGAAAAAGATCATATATAAAAACACCTCACCCCACACTCACACAAACCAAGACATTCATTAACAATTAACAATTTGATACAATGATAAACCCAAAATCTGATGCAATCAGGAGCAAACTCCACCAAAATAAAACCTCAAAGTAACTCCACAAATATGTTATAATTTTTATAAATTGAAGTTCTAACTTTTTTATCGAATTGTTTTTGATTTTTTATGTCTCTAATATTTATTGGCAACAAGTTATAAAATTTTGGCGCGAGGTATGTTAGAAATCTCTGATTCAAGCTTTTGTTACTTTTGGGTATTTATAAATTTCTCTTGAGTCCTACTTCTTGTACCATACCCATGTGTTACATACTTTTCGCATTTTTCCTTATGAATATGCGCACAAAACTGTAATACATACATCAATATGACATTAAATATATCTTCACTGTAAAGTTCATGAGTTGGATATCGTTTTTCCTTTCTATGTATAATTTTGAGAATGTAGTTTTGCGTAACGTTTAGTTGCTTTAATGCATTACCGTAAAGTCCCCCCCATACCACTATACCATATCTTAGCAAAGACTCCACCAATGCTTTGTATATCATTATAAGTAATGATTTAGCTAATATTTCGCGTAACAGATTATGTATCAGCTTTCGTATACTATTTTTTAGTTTAAGAGTTTGATTTTCCCATTTCAAATGGTTGTCTATAATAATTCCCAAATATTTAGCATTGGAAACTTCCTCTATATGTTAACATTCAAGCCCTCCACAAAAATAGTACTAAACTCTGGACGATTTACTGACGTTGCCGAAAAGGCCATATAATTTGTTTTATTTGAGTTTAATGTTAGTTTGTAGCAAAGAATATTATAGACTAACGTCTCTAGAAGTCTCGTCCGTATTCTGATTTTTGATACCTCGATGGACGCCGGCTTTTGCCGGTGTGGACGCTGGCTCGAGTCTATTGCCCACTGTTGCCGAGTTGTCAGTGCTGTTGATTCGGCGTCCAGCCAGCGAGCCTGCGTCCGTATCCGCTTCTCTGAATGAAGTTATTAGAGTAAAATATTTGCTTTGCATGCATAGGGAGACAGACGCGTGCCAAGAGGAATTAGGAAGTTAAACATATATTTTCTAACATATTTTATAGTTTACCAACGAATATCATAGATGGATGCTATTCTATCAGTTTCTTTAAGTTTTTTTTCAGTATATTTGGCGAATTTGCCACTTAGAAATTTATAGCTTTATTCGGGTTCTGTTTTTCGGACCGTTCGCAAACCATTCTCGAACTGCGCAGAACTGATTGCGTACTTAATTTAGTCCTGAGAACTATTCTCGGGCTGTTCGGAATTGGTCCGAGTTTCGAAAAACACGAACGTTGCCAATGAACTCTAAATTAGACATTTGACATTTTTGTCCTGTCTTTGCTTGAACCAACATAACCCTAATAAAATAAAAACAAATTTAAATTTGGATATTCGTTGGTATTGTGATTTTGTGATCTGTGGTATTGTTTAGATTTTGATTTTGTTAATTAAATAATTATCTTATATCATTTGCTTTTATTTAGAAGTTCTTTGGCCTATTTAAAAAATGGACGATAACGGTAAGAAATTCTTTGCAGTGTTAAGTAAATAATAATAGTAATTAAACCTTGTTTTTAGATTTAGTTATGGGCGAATTTTTGTGTTTTAAAGAAAAGACACCAGCAGAAGAGGACAAATATTTCACCAAAGAAAAGACCCTGAAGCTACTAGTGCTTTATAAAAAGTACCAAAAACGATTAGGGACATATGACATAAAATCAAAAAAGAAGCTGTGGGAGGTCATCGCAAGGGACCTCTCTAACGAATATAAAATAACTATACTTCCAAGCAAGTGTGAGAATAAATTTAAGGTTCTAGATCGCAATTATAAAAAAATTGTTGATCACAATAATCAATCTGGATGGGGTAGGAAGACTTGTGACTTTGAAGAAGAAATGGATGACATTTATGAAAAAAAAAAGAGCCTGAAACGAATTTTACTTCTATCAAGTTCAGGTGTAGAGCCAGCTGAAGCCAAGGATTCTCAAGACTCTGTACCTGTCATTTTAATTACGGAAACCGAACCAGAACCTTTATGCTCTAATAAAAAATCAGATAATGACACACCAAAGGTTGAAGCAAAAGCAACTCCTCAAAAATTTTCACTTAAAACAAAACGAGTTTTGAGCCCATCATCAACCTATAAAAAAAGGAATGATATATTGGTGGATATGAAAAACGATTTAAAATCATTTTGTGAAAAAAAAAAAAATAGAAGAGAGGAAGAGAAAATAGCGATTGCTAAAAAAAGACAGGAAGAAAGGGAGAAAAGGAATGCCATAACAAGGGAATATTTAGATTTTTTAAAAGAAAAACAACGATGAAGCGAGCAACTCTTTAATTAATTTACCTATTTCATATTCATTAGGTTAATATTGTATATACAGGGTGTCACGAAAGGTTTACATAATCCTTGCTTACATCCATCACAGGTAAATATTTCCTTCGTTTTATCCTTGCATTTCCTGCACACATCGCATTCCATGATTTATGCGATGCGACCACGCCGCAGGTTTTCACGGTCAAATTATGTGTTTATTTTCATACAATTGTGGTAAAAATATCCAGCAAATTCGCCACCTTCACTCATACACTAGTCCCAATCATTAATTAATTGTTTCCACTAATTTCCACGTTTTAATTTTCTCTAGAAATTCCCATTTCGATGATATTAATTCACAAAAGTAAACACAAACTCTTACAGCGTTGCCAAGTCAATAGTTTCGCCAAATAAATTGAAATAAATCCGAACTACTTATTCACAAATCGCACAACTCTCAGTTTCCTCGGAGCTAGGCAGCTGTTCTCGCTCGAGATCTCAGACGAGAATGCGATATTGGTGTCAGTCATAGTAATTGAAAACATCCCTGAGGTTATTAGTTGAATCTTGAGTGATTTGTATCACATGAAAAAAAAGAAAGAAATTTTAATTATCTTACCGCAAGTTAAAACTGATTTGATTTTGTCCCAAAGTGAACATCTCCAATTTTTTAAGCCTATCAACTTTTCCAGTTTACTGATTTTATTCTTAAAAAGAGGGCAAAAAACTAGGCACCGTTGAAAAGAGAATTCGATGACCTTTGAAATGAGGTATCGCTCAATCCCTACTGCCATTTAAGATTTAGGGGTTGGCGCTTACCCCCGCGAGAGGGTTGAAGTGACAACATTGAAAATATGTGCAAAAGATTTCCCCCTCCGAATAAAAATCGACGGGTCCGAGCTATTTTTTTCAATGAACGATAAATACGAGATATCGACCTTGTTTCGTTTTCGCTGGCCCACCCGGTATATAATCATATAAAGCTAATCGTATTCAACAAAACCATACATGTGATTGAAGTAAATGAGGTAGAACAATTATCTCAACTGACTTAAAGCTAAATAAATAATTAACAGAACTGATAAAATAACAAGTCATTCTTGATTATATTCTAATTTTCAGATTATAATAATATAAATACCCATACCACATAGAACATAAAAGTAGGTATCAGTAGTCCAATCTATTATCAATTGGTTTTAAGTACCTTTTCCATAAAGGTACGTGCCGAGTCTTTTAATAATAGCTTGTGTTTCAAGGGTCTATACTGCGGGTTTTCTGATTGTTTCTATGTCAACGCCAGCTCCAAAAGCGGCTGAAGTGCTGGCATGTCTTGTGCTATGGCAACTGAACTTGGGACGTTTATGCCAGCCCTTTTAAGGTGTTTTTGATCCAGTGGGCAATAGCTTCAGTAGACGCAGAATGGAAGCGTTTTTTGCAGTAAGCATTAGCGATTTATTATTATTATCCGTCATTTTCCTAACTTATCAGAAACTTTCAGATAGTGCACAAGAGCTCGAGCTGCGCATAGAGTAGGGTTTTCTATGAAAAAGGGCAAAACTATTACAGGTTGTGGTTTTTTATGCCCAGAGATCTTAAATATCTCTTTTATTACAATTTCTACCCTATCGTCTAGGATAGTTATGTAACTCAAAGAAATTTTTGTCCATCAAAAATAAGCCCATGTTTCCTACATAAACATATGTCCGGAAACACTTCCTTTCCAAGATACAGGATGTTGAAATTCTAAGAAAAAAACAATTTTTTTATCATATTCCTCAAACCACCCTAGATATTTCATTGAAATTTTTACACTGCTTCACGAAATTTCTTTTATTCCTGTACAGTTAACTATTATCTCTTCTCGGATACCATCGCAAATTATAGCCATTTTTACCTTTGTAGAAGTCACAAATAACCAAGCGTACTTAATTGTTTCCATGTCATTGACTGCAAGGAGATCTCGTAGATAGGACATGTGGTGTTTTCTGTGCGTTGGTAAATTTCATCTATAACACAATGTAGACTTGTATCAATGGTTCTTGTTGAAACAGGAGAATCTTCTAAGGTGTCCATTGATACGAGTTTCTGTTTCATTGAATTCCGCTAACGCATGTAACATGAATTTAGTCTGGTGATTTGATTAGGGTTGCCAAGTTTTTGAAATGGAAAAGCGGGAGGTTTGAATTTTTGGGTGCCACGCCCAAATTTTTACGAAAGTCGTTGAAAACAGCCAGTGAAATGGTCAGCCTCAGAACTGTTAATGATAGGCTGTTTGGACTTATTTCAGAATCAGTTCTGAATTGAACTGCGCTTGCGCAGTTGCTTATATATGATCGATATGACCAAATACGCAAGCGCAGTTCAATCAGAACTGATTCTGAACTAAGTACGAACAAACCTTATATTCATATGATTTAGGTGGTGAATGAGAAAAACCATTAATATTTCTTATGTTCAAGTTTATCTGTAGGCGCTTTTTTTTATCCAAACCCTACTAAATAAAGATGCAGATGCCCTATTATCTTTCTCTATCCAAATTCGTAATTTTTGAAAAGCGGGAGTTTTTTTGGAAAGCGTAAGTTTTTGCCATAATAGGTACATTCAGGCGGTCCCAGCGGCTTAGTTCAGCTACTCAGCAAGAACTTTATTCTTGAAACGGGAGCAGCGCTCTCATTGGAACGAAGTTTCTGTCTTTGTCGTCCCGCATAACACTGACAATGACAGAGCAATCGTTCTTATGAGAACGCTGTTCCTTGTTTTCGAGAATAAAGTCCCTGCTGAGTGGCTGAGCTTAGCCGCTGGGACCGCCTGAATGTACCCAATAATGTTTCACGGCGGGAGGCGTGACAAAAAAGCGGGAGTCTCCCGCCTGAATCGGGAGGGTTGGCAACCCTAGATTTGATGCCTGAATAAGTTTCTCCTGATTTTTTTCCAATTGTTCAATGTCTTGGTGAACTACATCATTAACGCCAAATAAAGATGTTGGTATTTTTCCCACTAATCCTAGCTTGCGTCTATTTGCTCTTATGATTTTCATTCCTTGGTCCATTGATTCCATTTGTCTCTGCTTTTCGTTTAAGTGGTCGTGTTAGCGATGAACATTGTGTGTTTGACTCTAATTCCCTTGCCTTATCACAAAGAACTCCAACCTGTTTAATAGAATTACCTATAGTTCGAGTATCATTTACTAAATCATTTTTATCAAACTTCAGTACGAGTCTTAATATTCCCCTGTCTATTTTGGCATGTCCTATATCCTCGGAATATATTCCTGGAAGTGGGTAGTGTAAACTATATTTCTCCGCTGTAGAGCTTTCCAATGTTACGAGAAATAATATAGCCATGAAGGCTACGTTCCATAGTTTTACACTCCTACAATCCGGTGTTTAAGCATAGTTGAGTTTAACTATTTTCATTGCACTGTTCGATTTATGCAATCAAAATAAACCCTTATAATGAAAAAATAAGTACCTGAACAGTTAAAAAAGCAAAAAATAATAAAATTTGATATCATTACCCACCAATTCAAACGGACGCCAAAAAATTATGACGTCACCGCCCGCCAGTGCAGAGAATCATCAACAGATGGCGCTACTAAAGGATCTTTTCAAATATAATAGTCCAATAGATGGCGCTAGGAGATCACTGTACTTACAGTGACTAAATAAGCCTTTACAAACAGTGGCGACAATAGAGTTCCCGTCGCCATTTTGTGCCTCACCTCTTGCTAAAGCCGCTTTCCAGCTGTGTGCTTCAAGCACAGTGCAGCACATTGTTCTGTGTTTGAAACGCAAAAGTTAGCAGCTCTCGAAGCGCAGTACGGCTGGAACACGAACACGCGCTTGAAGCATTTGCGCGCGCAAAAGCTCGATTGCGTGCTCAAAAGCGTCAGCTGGAAAGCGGCTTAATGAACACGCTTATATTAGCTTCACCTGTATGTATGTTTGTTTGTAAGGCCTGGGGATCATTTTCCAGAATCCGGATCAGTCTGTACAAGTCTGGATAAGGTCTAGATAAATCTGGATAAAGTCTGTAAAAGTCTGGATAAGTGTGGATATTGTCTGGAAAAGTCTGGAAATCTCTGGAAACGTCTGGAAAAGACTTGGAAATTTCTGGAAAGGGTTGGAAAAATTCTGGAAAAGGTCCCAATCCAATAGACTGTAACGCTCTTTTGTCGAAACAAAAGAATGTTCATAATTTGTGCTCGACTATTGCTCAGTGGTAGTTTAGCTTGGGGTGGTCTTTAGTGTTGGTACAGTAGAGAGAGGGCGCCACTAGTTCGTATAAATTATTTTGATTACCAAGGAATAGCCAAACTAGGCACTATTCCATTAGTTAGTTATTGTTTAAAAAGATAAATTCAAAAAAATCTGAAAAGGTAAAATAAATCCAAAATCCAATAGCCATCTGACATTCAACCCATTCAATAAAAACACAAGCTTTGGAATTCTAAACACAATTATTTATTTAAGTTAATTGTCATTAAAAAAGTTTGTGACAAGATGGCGAACCTTTTCTTTATGGTTCTAAGAAAAATTATTGTCTAGTATCCAAGTTTTTTTTTAAAAAAAAGAAAACATTAAGCAGCTTTTCAAAAGCAGAACTCAATTTGAATAAGTACAATAGAATTGAAATTTAAGAACAATCAATAGATACCTATGAAGAAATCTACCTAAATATAAATGATGAAGTCACAATATCATTAACTTTCAATTTTTGACTTAAATCAATTAAATCAATAGAAAACAATTTATTCAATGCAGAAAGGTAATAAATAATCCTTAGGCAGTTATAAATGCCAAAACCTACAATCAAAAGTATCGGGGAGAGCTCTACCGTTTTACCTGTAATTAAAATTCAAAATGTGCAACCATGAAACTCAAATCCAACTACCTAAAGATTTTACATTGATTTAAATACCTTGTAGAATTACCACTTTATTGGTTTGAAACTAAAGGTTAGATTTACCTCTAAAAGTTAATGAATCCCAGATATATTATATCGGTTAGTATTCGGTACAAAAGAAATAAATTTGGAATAATTATAATAATCCATAATTATTGGATACTAGATAAAAATAGCGAAAGCGATAATAAAGGTAGTTATCTATCTGATTACGGCAATGATTAATAATTAATCAAATAAAAATTACATTAAACTGTAGTTAGCTATTTTAGCCAAATACTACAATACGGTAAACAAGCCGGTAAATGATTTTATAGTTATTAATTAGCTAATTAAGCTAGTCGATAGTGAGCGATAAAGAAAATAATAATAATAATTAACAGTTATTAATATTTGTAAAGATAATTATTAGCTAATAAAGCTAATCGATAGTGAGCGATAAAGAAAATAATAATAATAATTAACAGTCATTAATATTTGTAAAGATAATTATTGGCTAATAAAGCTAATTGATAGGGAGCGGTAGAAAAGAGATAATAAGTAACGGTAATTAATAAGGCGCATTTACGGGACCCATAGGTAAGTAATTATACAAGTCTGGACGAAATCCGTGGAAATTTTCATGAATTTGAGATCCATAAGCACCAAACTGACGGAAGGCAATCATCCAATGGTCGGGGATCAATCTCTTATAAGACACAACTTTTCTTGTAGAGGGGGCCCAAACTTGCTTTGGAAATGCAGTACAGCATGGTCTCAAATTCGTCAAATTTTCACTCAGAAGTGTAGGCGTGGATTTTTTATCCTGTCCCAAATTGCCTGAACGGAATGAAGAAATATAGGGACTCATTTATCAAAGGGAAAAAGGGATTAACATACCTGAGCGGCCGATAATAACCTCACTTTCAGAAATTTACACAAAAATCAACAATCTATTGATTTTTCAGGAAACGTTCCAGCTGGCACAACTACTCACTCTTCTGGCTAGCTAAATTTACATAATTTTGGGCTCGATGGCCAAGAATGAAAACCAAAATTTTTGGATTTCCTCAGAGACGACCTTTTCAGTCTAACTATAAAATCGAAAAGAAAAGTCAAAAGTACCCCTGTGGTTCTGTCTTTCTTCCTCTGTCAAGCCTGTCGAAATTATAAAAATGACAGCGCTACCGGTTTTCAAAAAAATAACCCTAGTTAGGTTCGGAGTTGGAGTAGAGTGAACAAAACTAATGGAGTCACCCGCAATATGGTAAAAAGCAGTACCCGAACAGCTGGAGTGCGAATGGAGGTACCCGAAGTGTACGGAGTGAGCAAACCGAAACCACCTTTCAATAAAATAATTTTCGTTATTAGGTTAGGAAACTAGTCAGAAAAATCATAGATGTCGCCAGGTGTACGGAATAGTATTTTAAACTAAGAGCAGGTAAAGACATAAGGAGTAGGAACGCGCTGGCTTTAAGATTTTAAATGTGTCCAAAATATGTGAAACTAATTGAGAACAATTAAATATGTTCTTGTGACATTTCAAATGTTACAAGACCTGGGGATCATTTTCCAGAATCCGGATCCGTCTGAACAAGTCTGGATGAAGTCTGGAAAAGTCTGGATAATGCCTGGAAAAGTCTGGAA
Source organism: Ceutorhynchus assimilis (assembly GCA_917834065.1). Taxonomy (NCBI): domain Eukaryota; kingdom Metazoa; phylum Arthropoda; class Insecta; order Coleoptera; family Curculionidae; genus Ceutorhynchus; species Ceutorhynchus assimilis. The sequence continues at coordinate 4,558,153 of OU892290.1, forward strand.
ATCTCTGGGGCGAATTCAGGAATGACACACTCAATGTGAGTGTGACACCGGTGCGACGCACTAGCCGTTCATAAATGCTATAGGCACACCGAGTGCGCGCACTCTGTGCCGTTCAGAAAGTACTTCAGTCGCGCTCCAGGTGTCGCACCGGTCACACTATAATTTTTTGGTGTGGCTGCGGTGTGATTGTGTCTTTATGTCAACAATGTCAACCATTTCTCCCATAATCTCAATAATTCCACCAAATATAAACAAAACACAAATAAGAATTAAAGTTTTTTCTTCAAATTAAAAAAATGAACAACAAAATAATACATCGAACTAAAAAGTGAAAAATAAATATAGTTTAAAAAACTAAAAAACATATAGTAAATTGAACTAAAACACCGAAGGCCGAGAATGTGCTTTTCCACCGAAATACACATACTATTTTTTCTGCGATCGGTTGAATATCTGTTTGTCTTTTTGTTCCAATTATTCAGCAGTAAGAGAATCACTTTCCCGGCCTAGGCCGGAAAAGTGTTTGCCGTATTGTTATTCATTGATTCCTTAGCAACTATTGAAACATAATTAAAATACCAGAATATTGAGTTTTGCAACCTGTCAACGGGTCAAAAAGGCTGACATTTCTTGTCAATCGCAAAAAAACATATTTTCTACCGAAATTAATCAATGTCCTACAAAAAAGTAGGTAGTTATCGCTAGTCCGACAAAAAGTATGTAACCGACGTAACCGGTGAAAAACGTATTCGATGAGAAGTTATATTAAAATGAAGTATAGGCTTTATAATCATAATGTAATGTTGACTACATTAGTGTGTTCTTTGTCCCTGTTTATTGCGATTTTCGCATCAGAAATGATTATTCATGATTGAGTATGTATACTTGAAATTTTATAAAGCTAACTTGAATCGAATATTATATATTAATCCAATGTGTCCAAGATAAGGAAGGCCAGTATGGGGATCTGGGAAACAGTAAGAGATACGACGTTGCTTATATTAGAAAAAAGTTGCGCAATTTTGTGCTCATTAAAATGGCGCTTTGATGTTTTAAAAATTCCGAGTACTACCGGAGATATCCGGAATAAACCGAAATTCGCCCGAAATGATTTCGTTTTTTCCTGACCTTATTTGAAGAGTTATTTCAAAATAAATGGCACTTCATTGTTGCCACTTTTCTTCCTCTATAAGATGCCGCCATCAAATTTAAAATCTGACGTTTCGTCTTTGGGCCACCATCATCGACTTTATTTTTTTAAATACGACCTTGGATTTTTTATTCCAGATTTTGAGAGCTTCTGATGTCCAAAAACCTATGACGTATCGCATTTATTCGAAAAAATATTTTTTTACCTTTCAATAATTTCCTATTAAAATTCTCTTCTCTGTCTCTCTCTAACACATTTAGTTCTTATGGAAAGTGCCAATACTATAATTTTTCCGAAAGAGTGCAATACGTCATTGGTTTTTAGACATCAGAAGCCTATAAAATCTAAAACAAAAAATAAAGGTCCGTTTTTAAAAAAATAAAGTTGATGATGGTGGCCTGAAGACGAAATGTCAGATTTTAAATTTGATGGTGGCATCTTGTAGAGGAGAAAAAGTGGCAACAATGAAGTGCCATTTATTTTGAAATATCTGTTCAAAAAAGGTGAGGAAAAAATGAAATCATTTTGGGCGAATTTCGGTTTTTTACGGATATCTCAATGGTCTCAAAATTGCGCAATGTATAATGAACATAATACAGACAATTATTCTTATTTTATTTTCTTTATTTGGAGCTTGGAACAAATATGGTTATTGAAAAATATTGTTTTTATTTTAAGGAACTAATTTTTCATGACTTTTTTTTAAATAAATATTTACTAAGATAGATAGATTCTTTATTCGATCATGTAAAAAAGACAAATACAATTCACAGTATACTGCGTATCGCAAGTTTTCTACATTTTTACCTCTAGGGTGTTGATCATGTCATAAATAAATAAGATTATTACATATACTACTACATATAACAATAATAATTTCAAACATACAAACACAAAATATAAAATATAAAAATATAAATAGTCACAAAAATCTTTAAAATTTACATAATACAATAAGGAACACATAAATCAAATATTGCTCTTGCAATTTTCAGTTGTCCTGAGCCCTCGAGTGCCTGCACAGAGAGGACCAAGTGTGCGTCCCCATCTATGCCATTTGTCTGTGTTAGTTTGGTAATGATTGCTTGTGTGTTTTGATATAATAGTTATTTAAGTATTAAGGGCGGTAAGTGTCGTTTACCGCCCGAGATTGTTTGAAGACCGACGCGTAGCGGAGGTCTTCAATATTCGAGGGCGGTTAACGACACTTAACGCCCAAAATACTTATTACGTTTTATGCACGATCGGGCTATTCCAGTTCAAAAACTTAATTTATAGAATGGCATCCAATTGACATTTTCAAAAATAGAATTGTCTTCCTCCTATAAAGGCGCGTTCCCAATGAAAAATTGGCAACTTTTGTATTTGCAACGCTTCCAAAAATCACAACTCTTATTTCCATGGTTATCCACCACCGCACATTATCTATAACAATTATTATTATTATTATAGTTGGCTGGACTACTTGTTTCTAATGGTTGGTATGGTTGTTATGGTGCTTCTCAAATTGTTTATTTGTGTTAGTTACGCAAAACTCGCTTTCAAACAATACGGTTGCAAGCTGCAAATACGCTTTTTTGAAATTTAAGGAGAAATATGAGTGAAAATAGTGATAGTTCACTGGAAAATGCTTGGAATATTGGTTGTGACGCTGTGATTCCGGAAAAATCAAGGCAACGGTACGAAAAAACCTTTGAAATCTTTAAGAAGTGGTGCGTTGACAAAAACTGGGCTGTTTCGGAGAAAGTGCTTTTGGCATACTTTGTACACCGAAATCAGAAGTTAAAATCACCTGGAAGCTTATGGGCTGAGTATTCCATGCTGAAGGCGACACTTTTTCTGAAGGAAAATGTTGACATTTCGAAATACGCAACTTTAATTGCCTTTCTGAAAAGAAAAAAACGTTGGCCATACACCGAAAAAATCTAAAGTTTTCACAAAGGAGGATTTATACAGGTTTCTAATGGAGGCACCAGATGATAGATACTTGATTTTGAAAGTGAGTTAATTTACCTGTGTTTTTAACAATGCAAAGAATTAATTTGTTGTTTTTTCGTAGATAGACATGATATTTGGTGTAGCTGGAGCATGCAGAAGGGAGGAATTATGTAATTTGACTTTACAAGACATAGATAATCAGGAAACGTTCATTTTTGTTAAAATACCCAATACAAAAACCAATATTCAAAGGAGTTTCACCATCACTGGTAAAGAAGACCAGCGAGTGGATTATTTGGAGATTTGTAGGAAATATATCGAACTACGACAAAAAACCGCAAAATCAAACAAGTTATTCTTAAAAATTCGAAACGGCTTTTGCACTAATCAAGTTGTAGGAAAGAATACCATAGGAAAATGGCCAGCACAAATTGCCACATTTTTAAATTTGCAAAATCCTTCTCAATACACTGGACATGCTTTTCGCAGAACTTCTGCGACGCTTCTTGCAAATAGCGGCGTAGAAGTATTAGCTCTCAAAAGACATGGAGGTTGGAAATCCTCGACGGTTGCCGAGGGTTATATCGAGGACTCCATAGAGAGCAAATTGAAATTCGCAGACCAAATTTTACACCAAACTCCTTCAACAAGTGGTAAGACTTCGATCCAAACAACATCCAGACAACTAAACGATGAACCTCATCCTGTTTCTCTGATAAATGATACAGAAAATACGGTTGTTCTTGATAAGCACATAAGAAAAGGAGGTGTTGTGATAGATAATTCACATAACTGTATATTTAATTTGTATGTTAACAAAAAATAATAATATTTAAATTCTATTAATATTAAACCTATGTACTATAGTTGTTGAGGTGCATAATAAATTATAATTCTTGTTTTATTTCTATTTCCATAGTTGACAACACGGATTAAATTGAACTAGTGGCCTCCACCAATATTCGAGAGTGTTTGATGACACGAAAATAGCTGGCGGTAAGTTCAACTTACCGCCCGCAAACGCGGTCGGTAAGTAGTACTTACCGCCCGCTCGTGCATAAAGAAACTTTACTTTACCAAGTTGTCAATTTGTGGATCAGTGAAAAACTCATCTGTAGTAAGCTTTTGAGTTTAGGAATGTTTTAATTTCTCTTTTGATATTCTGTGGCGGTTGCCTTCGAAATGAAATGGGAATAGCATTCCAGACCCTCAGAATGCTATGCTTAACGTTCTTTGCAATGTATGAGTACTGAGCGGTTTCTGTTTTTAAGTTTTCTTTAAACCTAGTATCATGGGGGTGGTCTGCTTTTAATTGGTCAAAAATATCTGGGTGTTCTGAAACAAATTTTATGCACTCTAAGATGTAGATATTAAAAATTGTTTGCACACTACTCTCAATAAAAAGATTTTTACAACTTTCCGTACTTTTTCTTTGATAAATTGTCCTTAACACATTCGCTGCTGACTGGTTTGAGGCTACCGAACCCGAGAAACTGAAATAAATATTTGGGAAATGATACACAGTTTGGATACCAGGAAAATGGAGAATGCATATATATAATAGAAAACAAAAAAAAAACGCCCTTAGGGCAGGGACGTCTTAAGACGCCGTCAGCCTCCCGCTAGAAAAAAAGATGCCAGGGGCGGGTAGGCGTCTAAAGACGCCTTGCAAAACAAAACAAAATACAACACATTATGCAATATGAAATTCATCAAAATGATAGAGCTACATATTCCTATGAAAATCAGCGAAACACGGCTCAATACACAGGGCTGGCTTTCCAGGACAGGATGGACAATGATAAACCGTTTCTTTACGAATCTTCTTCTTGCAGCAGTTAGTGCACTTTCGATGGGCGTGTTTTTTCTTTCCTCCTGTTTGAGGATTTTTTTCTGGAACATGGTTTGTGTTGCGGCGACTTTCGGCAGGGTTAGGGTTAGGACCTTGTTTTTGTGGAAGTAAATACTCAAGAACACGAAGTCGATAATCGTACAAGGTCACTCGTGGTTGTGCGTACTTTTTGAATAAAAAAAAAGAATTTACTAGGAGCATGTAAAAGATGTAAATTCCAATTTTTTTATACCATCTCAATGTTTTTCTATCACATGGATAGTACGACATCATTTGGTCTTTTTTATCTATACCCCCCATGGACTTATTGTATTGGCAAATGGCTTCCGGCTTTTCTTTTTCTTGTTGGCGCCTATTATAATATTTTGCCAAGTTGTTTCCAAATTCTGTCGATATTTAAAATACATCTCTGTTGTCTCGCCATTTACCTATCATAACTCCGTTCGAGTAGCGCGCAACTGTTTCTCCTTTTTTTAGTTTGGCTGTTTTCACTTCAACTGGATTTTGTTTCCGATCTACCCTAAGAGTACCAGTACAATAAGTATTTCTAGACAATAATTTGCAGGCGAGGTCATAGCTATTGTAGAAGTTGTCTAAGTATAGTGAGTGCCCTACATCTAGTTTCTCTTCCATCAAGTGGAGCACTACATTGGCAGCATGTCCTTTACCACCAAAATCGTCTAGAGTACCAGTGTAAACTGAAAATTTCAGAACAGTTCCATCTGGCTCCGTTAGCAAATATAATTTCACGCCGTATTTGTGTCTTTTATTTTTTATGTATTGCCTGAAAACCAAACGGCCACGCCATAGTACCATAGATTCATCCAGGGATAAATTTTTTCCTGGGTAATAAACTTGATTCATTTTAGAGTTGAAATAATCTATAACAGGTCTTATTTTGAATAACCGATCCGCTGGATTTGGATCTCCAGGTTTCGGATTTCTGCTAAAATGTAGACATCTCAAAATTAGCATAAAACGGTCTCTACTCATATAGTTCGAAAATGCTGGAAGGTTGAAAAGCCGATGTTTTTTCCAGTAATCCTGCAGTCTATTTAGCCTAATAGTGCCCATATGGAATACAAGACCAACAAATATTTTCAATTCCTCCTTTGTCAATTCTGCCCACTTTGTTATTCGAGATTTCTCTTGTGTATTCTCAGAAAGAAAAACGTCTTCTGCGTAGTTATTCGTTTCCAGAATTATCATTTCAAGCAAATCGTCATCAAACAGTAAATCAAAATAATCACCTGGTTCATTGCCTAAAACAAGATAAGAATACCTAATAAGAGAGAAAAAATTTAAATTTAAAATTTACCGTCAGGTTGAACTATTAGCTCCCTCTGTTTTGTAAATGTCAATTTTTTAAAATCCCCCACTGCATCCCATATGACATCATCCACAGGAGCCTGGCCAGGTGTTTTTTTTTTAGGTTGGGGTTTGGGATTTGTTGTTAATTTTAAACTATTATCCAAAACATCGGGTATATTATCGTGGACGGCTGATAAATCCAAATCATCCTCATCACCTTGGTCATCACTGTCACTAGAATTGCCATACTCAGCCTCAACATCTAAATCCTCATAGTCTGGATCACCAGTATCATCATCCGAGTCCAGCAAATAGCTTTCTAGTTCTTTATCATTCAAAGGAATTCTTTGTTTCCAACTTTTCTTACACAATCTAGGCCTTTTCACCCCTGAGGGCCCTGCCTCACTATCAGACATCGCAAAATCAACGGCAACTGTTTTTCACTTCTTCAATACGTGTACGAAAGGCTGAGCAAAGCGCAACGCACCCGCTCAAAGGCTGACGATTTACTGGAGCGTTATAAGACAGACTGTCGAAGACGTCGAAAGACGCCCACCGCCTCCCAGCACAGAGGCGGAGGGCGTCTTTCGACGCCGTCAGCAGCGAACGTGTTAAGCACCTTTTCTGAAGCTTCAGAATTCTTTGCGACTCCGAGACACTACCCCAAAAAATGACACCATATCTCACCCTTGATTGGATGTAAGCTTGGCAAGCTGTTAGCGCTGCCGAGCAGCCTGCTGAGTCTCTAAGAACCCTTAGGGCGTAACAGTATTTACTCATGCTTGTTGCAAGCTGGTCAATAACGTCGCTTTTCTGACAAATGGGCGTAAGCGACAATATTTCTAAAATACAGATTATTCCATGAAAATATTGCCATGGAGTACATTTATGATCTGACCAACTGGCGTATCTGTATAAGTAGTATTTTCCCAATTAGAACGTGGTTGGTATGGGCGGAAGCGACATCAAAAGTAACTGCAGGATCTTACTAAGAGGCGTATATCCCGAAAACGGATTTACGCCGGCACCATGTAGCATAAATTCATACATAATCATTCCAGTTGCTTCCTGTGGTATTTACCCTGCAATGTTTTCTACATTTTTCTGTTGAAAGTGAAGATATTAAGAGTTTGAGTGTGCCTTTTATTGCAGTGGTATTTGTATAGGTAAGTTATCAGTAGTTATAAATAAAAACATGAAAAAGATGGCACGCACCCTAAGAACAGAAGGAACAGCATACGTGAGTCCCTTTTTGAAAAAGCAAGTTCCGCAAAGAATCATGAAGCCGCGATGTGATTCTCAAAAATGTAAAAATGAGGGCTGCAAGTTGTTTACTAAGGAAGAACAAGAGCGCCAGAAAATATTTCATGCTTTCTACAATACCAAGTCTCCAACGCCATATCAATGAGAATGATGTTTACAGGAGAAAAACTGCTGCAACAGAGTCCAGTAGAACAAGGACTTTGGCTTATTGCTTACCAAAAGGCAGAGGATCTTTACCAGTTTGTGAAATTACGTTTCAGAACACACTGGCAGTTTCCGAAAAAGCAGTTCGGACGGCAATAAGTAAGAGAACGGTGGAAGGCAGAGTTTTGTTCGATAAACGTGTTGCATTGCGTTATAGAAATTCGACAAAAAGACGAAGTTATGAGATCCTCAGCACATACAAAAGTTCCCAAAAATGGAGTCGCACTTTTGTAGAAAATCGACTTCAAAAGAATATTTACACCCCGACTTAACGTGAAGAAAATGTTTAACTTGTACCAAGAAGAGAGCCTGGAGCAGCCAAAATGCAACTACCATACTTACCGTAGAGTATTTGAATCACTGAATCTGTCCCCTGTCTTTCTACCATTCCAGGAAGGACCAATGCAGTCTTTTTTCGTCGTACAGGGAAGCTGATGCACATAAAAAATTAGAGCTTCAAAGATGCATGCACTGCACATGTCGCCGAGAAAAACACAGCGCAAAAAGAAGGAGGATGCTAAGGAAATGTCCAAAAACAACCCAGATTTAATAGCTGCTGCTGTTTTTCACATGCAACAAGTTATTCAGTTTCAGTTACCTATAAGTAACGAAAATGCATTGTTTTATCGTAGTCGTAGTGCTTCTCTTGGTCTGAAGTTATAAGTAAAAGGGTTGCCAATGAAATTTCTACATGCGTTGGCAGATATTTACGCAACTGTACAACCAAGAAATCAAAGAAGTGTCCTGTCAAAATATATTTTTGCAGGTATTTGACAAATATATTTGAAGAAAATGCCATAAAATAAAAACTTTGAGGACGTCTGACCCCCTTTTTGCAACGAACTAGACGTCTGACGATTTACATACGTTATCTGTGACCTTCAAACAGATAATGTGCAAAATTTCTATAAATTTTGAGCTTTGAGAAAACAGTTTAGATGCTTCTTAAAGTTACAACTTTGCCCGCGTCCCAGAGCCAGCTGTCCCGGAACTGTGAGTGCTGACTGTACACTAGCATTCTAGCACTAAAGTACGACCTATTTTGAAAATATCCGCCTTGCGAAAACTCTTGCATGTTTTTGGCGCCACCTCCTGGACTATAATAATATTCAGATCCCACGAAGGGACGTATGTCCATCTAAATCATATTTTATCATGTTCACCTGAAATTTATTAAATTCGAATAGTACTTGGAAAAAGTATGTTTATTAATCTGTCTATATAAAATATTATCACTGGAACTGCCTTTCAAATAACAGAAACACGGAACCATGTATATGGTACATTTTTTTAAAATTGCTTTTCTCACAAATGATGTTTATGGTGCTTACGCCCATTTGTCAGATAAGCGACGATATGTGCACGCCAGTCCAGCCTCTCATCCAGCACCACTTCAAGAAAGGTAACATTTCCCTTTGTAGCAATTGTAGTGTCATTGTAGTCAATCATTATTTCTTCAGGTTTTAGATTGAAGCTTATAATTTGTGTTTTTGCCACATTAAGTTGAAGATTGTTGTTTGTAAACCAATTCTGAAGACCTTCAAGTGATTCCCGGACATTTGTGACACATTCGTTTTTGGTTTTGTTACAACAGAGCACAGAAGTATCATCGGCAAAGAGTACCACCTCATTTTCTAGTATATTTGCAACATCATTTGTATATATTAAGTAAAGCAGTGGGCCCAGTATTGAGCCCTGGGGTACGCCCCTTTTTATGTAGGCAAAGTTCGATTTTTTTACCTCCCCTAGGCTATTTTCTGCCAAGACACCCTGTTTTCTATGATTTAAATATGACTCGAACAGTCTCAGAGGTGTGTCTCGTACTCCGATCCTCTCAAGCTTTCGACAGAGCAGGCCGTGGTCTACACTGTCGAAAGCTTTTGAGAGGTCCAGACAGACGGCCATGGTGACATTGTTCTTGTTTCGTGATTCCAAAATTCGATTTACTGCTGTGTAGATAGCTCTTATAGTGGATCTTTTCCTTCGAAAACCATTCTGTTTTTCACTCAACAAGACATTTTCTTCTAAAAAGTTTAATAATCTTATATAAATTGATCTTTCAGAGATTTTACTAAAGTTGGATAACAAGGAAATTGGTCTGTAGTTTTTTAGATCAGTTAGAGTACCCTTTTTGTGGATTGGTTTTAGCAGTGCAATTTTAAGATTGGCAGGAAAGATGCCATTTTGCATCGATAGATTTAGCAGGTATGTTAATGGCTCTGCAAGTGAATTTGCGCAAGCTTTTATAATGCTAACAGGGATCTCATCATATCCGGTAGATTTTTTATTTTTTAGATCTTTTATGATTTTCAAGGTTTCTAGAGCTGTCAAAGGTCGGAGTTCAAGATTCTTTTTACACACAGTGTCAGATTTATCAGCCTGGCTACTACTGCTCTCTGACATCACATCAGGGCATATGTTTACAAAAAAGTTATTCACATCATTCAGGAACTCAGTCTCATTTTCATATTCAAAGTGGTTTAGAATTGAGTCTTTTTTTATTGTTTTTGTGGTAGTTATTTTTTTAATTAAGCTCCAGGTTGCCTGCTGTTTGTTTTCAGCATTTTGTATAAAGTTTTTGTTGCTGAGCTTCTTTGCTTGTTTTATTACCTGTTTGAGTATATTTGAGTATTTTTTGTAGTGCTCCACAGTTGTTACCCCAATTCTAACATTTTGAAATAGTCTTCTTTTATTTTTACTAGATATCTTTATACCAGCTGTGATCCAATTGTGTGTTGGTTTGTTTCTTTGCTTCATTTTTTTTACTGGAAAAATTAGATTTACTTTCTGTAGAAATATGTGCTCAAATCGATTAAAGGCCCTGTCCACATCTGGCTCCCGATAGATGCTACCCCAGTCGCAGCTCTGTATTTCCTCACAGAATCTTTCAGTGTTATTTCTAGAAAAAACCCTAACCGCTTTAATTTTTTCTTTATTTTTGTTTATTTCAGAATTATCTAGTGGTAATCTTATTGATTGGGCATAATGATCACTCACAACAGTCTGGATGACCACACTGTTTTCATAATCACCAAAGTTTGGAAAAAAATTATCAATGCAAGATGTCTTTTCACTGTTTTTGTCCTTTGGTGGTCTTGTAATGTCAAATATGGTCTGTTCATAGTTATAAGAGTGTATAAGATCCAACAGTTTATTTTTGTCATTATTGTTACTCACTGTCGGTGACAAGTTGATGTTAAAATCTCCCGCCCACAAGACTTTGTAATTCAGGAAGCGCACCCTGACCTCTCTGCACAGCCTCTCGAAGACCTCTAGGAAGAGTTCACAACTCCCCTTACAGGACCTATAAATACAGAAAATTAGAATTTTATCAATTTTATTTATTAAAGCACAGAGTTCTATTTGCCCCTCGATACAAAATTCTTTGAAGTCATCCAATTCCATAAAGTTTTCCTCTCCATCTCCGACCAGGATGCATACACCACCATGTTGAATTTTAGAGCGTGAAAATGATGCTAGCAGGGTGTAGCCCTCAAGCTTGACAAATGCTTCTTCACCTGGTTGGAGCCATGTTTCTGATAGGCAGACAATTTGATGCTCAGTGTCCAGTGTTTTCAGGACTACTTCTAGTTCGAGTGTTTTATTTCGGATACTCTGAATATTCATGTGAAAAATATTCAGACCATTTCCTGTTGATTGATGTTTTAGTTTTTGTTTGCCCGTATTGGGCTCTGTCGGAGTCTCAGAAAAAAATTTACAAAGGTCCCTTTGGGCCACATTTCTGGTGACATGACTTGATCTTTGATGTGTGATGGGATTTCCAGCTTAAAACTGCTTTTTATTTTTTCAGTTTTTGTTTTCATTTTTGTTACTAGTATGGTTACCTTTGTGGTTTCTTCAATGTATTTTTTGACATCTTCTGGACTGGTGTTTGGTTCTAGACCGGATATAAACAGGCATGTTCCTCGTTGTGATGCTTGCAGAGGGCACTTCAGCTTGCTCCCAAGTATCGGACTGGGTCGCTGGGTTTCTTCTTGTCTGGGGATTTTGCTTGCCCTTTTCTTATAGGTAACTATTTGGAAGGCGTTCTCGTTACTTTCAGGAGAATTTTGTGTATTTTCTTCCTCTGCTTGGAGATTTTTTTGGGATTTTTCTACCAGGCAATTTTGATCAGCTGATTTTGTTGTTGACGTATGTAAATTTGACGCCTGTCGCTCGAGGGCATGTTCCGACTTTTCTTTATTGTCATCCTCGACTTGCGATGTTGCCGGTTCTACCTCTTGTCTTTCGTCTGAAGTTTTGCTTTTGTTGCTGTCACGTGGTTCTTGCAAAACCATGCTCCTGCTGTTCTCCGTGTCACTGTCATTGGCGTCACTTTGCAGTGTTGTCGGCGCTTTGGAAACTTCCCACTCTTGCAGGAATGCGACTGGTGTTCGTGGCCGGTTTTTCCCTGGCTTTTTCCTGCGATTTTCCTTACGTAGCTTTTCCTGGAGGATTTTGATTTTTTCTTCCAGTAAAATCTTGTTTTCCATTAGTAATTGGTTTTTTGATTGCAGCTCTGCCACTAGTTTGTCCCGTAGCTTGCTTTTTTCGCGGTTTTCTGACGCGTTTTCGGGTCGCACAGGCCAGGTGAAAGGTTTTTCCACAGTTTACACACATCACTGTACTACATTTCTTGGTTTTACAACAAAAATAACTTGTTTTTTCACGGAGCACATTTTCGTGCTTTTTAACTTGACAAGCCATGTTGCCAAGCTACATTAAAAAAATCAACTGGTTATTAATTATTTTTTATGTAACGTATCTGCTACATGTTTAAGAAGGGAGACAGCCTAGATCAAACCATTTATTTTGTCGGACAAATGTTGTTTCATATTATTTATGAAACTATCTCAGTATTTAGCTACAAAATTAACTGTTATTATTTACATTTGTATGATCACCTGACCTCTCTGAACTTCTTCCAAACACTTGCCCGACTTGTTACAGCTCACTTGGCTTGTTTTAGGTTTTTGTTCATACACTTCCCAAGAGTCCAAAAGTTCGCAGCCTTATAAGCCACTTGCTTTTAGTCCAAAGGAGAGTTACTTACAAACAAACAAACAAACAAACAAACATACATACAGGTGAAGCTGATATAAGCGTGTTAAAAATGAAATGAAATATAAACAAGCAACAAGCTGACTTGACAATGACGTGATTTACAGTGACTGAACAGATGCTAAATGCCACAGTAAACTGTACACTTTATAAAAGATAGTGCGCCATCTCGTGGAATTGTGTGGTACTACGTCAGGCGCTCCTTTACAGTGAAATTCAAATTAGGAATTTTAATATATATTTTTTAAAGTAAGTGATAACTTTTGAACAAAATGAAAAAACACGGGTTTTCTAAAAATTGACGTAAATTAATATAACGCAATAAAAAAAAACGGTTAAACACCGGATTCGAATTGCTTTGCACCTTCTCTTGTTCTGTGTATATTGGAATGAGTTTATGGACTGGTCGCTTCATTGAACTTCCATCAGCCTTCTTAATGGTTACTACTCTTATTGTGTTATCTTCTGATGGGTGTGTTTTGATTATTTTTGCCAGAGGACATTTGCTAGGGTTCATATCCTAATTTTTTATCAAGACTAGCTGTCCGATTTCAAGCGATTTTTTAATGTTTTTCCATTTGTATCGTTGTTGAAGTTGGTGCAAGTAATCTGACGACCATTTTTTCCATATATAGGTCTTAATTTTTTGTACTAATTTCCATCTTTCAGTTAGATTAGAATTGATGGCTGTCCTAACTGGGTCTGGTGGTTCCACAAGTGCCCTTCCCACCAAAAAGTGCCCTGGCGTCAGAGGTGTTATGTCAGTGGGATCATCGTTTAGTGGACACAGGGGTCGTGAATTAATAAGGCAAGCTTCTATCTGGTGCATGAGTGTGGATAACTCTCCATAAGTGAGGCAAGTTGCTCTAATCACTCTCCTCAGGTGGTATTTCATTGATTTTACCCCTACTTCCCAAAGTCCTCCAAAATGGGGAGCTGCTGGTGGGATGAAATGCCACTGGGTTCCAATAGAGACTATCTTCAATATTGGATATTTTTACTATCTGCATACCTTCTTTTTGTAATGTTTTGCTTGCTCCGACAAAGTTTGTACCATTATCGCTATATTTGTGCGCGCAGCAGCCTCTTCTTGCGGTGAAACATATGAACGCGGCTAGGAATGTGTCTGCCGACATATGGCTCACAACTTCAATATGTATAGCTTCAGTGGCAAGGCACACGAATATTGCCACATACCCTTTGTATGATTTGTGGCCTCTTCCTTTAGTTTCAATTTGTATTGGACCGGCGTAGTCTACCCCTGTGAAATGGGTATGATGGAGAGACTCTGGCTGCTGGAAGATTTCCCATTAGTTGTTTCGCTGTTTCAGCTCTAAAATGGATGCATTTTACACATTTACTAATCATAGTTTTTACTGCTCGCTTCCCATTGATGATCCAATACTGTTTCCGCCTGTTAGTTAATGTTAACTGATTTCCTCCATGGAGAGTGTTGTGATGAGCATTTAGAATAATTAATTTTGTAAGCGTAAGGTAAAATTATGGGACGTTTCGTCTCATATGGCACCTCAGATTTCTCAAGTCTTCCCCCGACTCGCAAAATTCTTTTACCGTCTAGGAATGGATTCAAGTTTAAGATTTTGCTGTTTTTACTTATAGCTGACTTTTCTTGTAGTGCTTGGGTTTCATTGGCGAAATATATTTGCTGTTCGATTTTGACAATAGCTTCTAGTGCAACTTGCAATTCCTTTACCGATAGACGTTCGGTTTTCTTTACCGTGGTTTTGCAGTATTGGATAAAACGCTTGCAAATTACCCTTATTAGTTAGCCATGGTGGACCTTCCCAGCACATCATTTGACTTATTAGTTTAGACGGATCTATCCTTCTTGAGACGATATCTGCTGGGTTGTGTTCAGATCTGCCTCCAGCAGTCTTCTGCTATAAGATCATTGATTTGAGCTACTCTGTTAGCTACAAAGGTCTTCCATTTTTTCGTACTCTTTATCCATGCTAAGACAATCATGTATGAATATTCGTTTTATCAGATGATAGAATCGCGACTGTTCTCAATAGTTTTGCTAGTAGCAGTGCTGAACATAGCTCTAGTATTGGAAGAGTGGCTCTCATCTTTGCCGAGGGCTACTTTTCATTTGGCAGTTGATAACGTAATTTTAACATCCTCTGTATTAAGGTGTAAAGCCAGGCCTACAGTTTATTACAGCAAAGCGAGATATCAGTACTGTCGCCCCTATAGTGTGCCCTAACTTGATAGTCGAAAAAAAAAAATAGAAATCTGCATTTGATTAAATTGTGTGATGGAAAGTTTTTTTTTTGCGGAAATTCGAAGTATTACTCTGTTTTACATAAACAGGGTTGTAGTTTGGACTAACACAAATAATTTTGAACGTTCATCCGTCGGATTTTTTTTTAAATAGTGTAGCTACAGGCGTATTTCCAACTATTCTTGCAGTAGCGAGAAAACTACAAGTTCAAAAAATTTGAAAAAAATATATGTCGCCTAGAATTGCAATAGTAGTTCGTAATAAAAATAACGGGAAACTTCATCTATTCGTTTTGAAATAAATGGTGAAAAACCACTTTTTTTTTCAGTTTTTGCGATATAACTCAAAAATGGCGAGTCAAATTTGCTTAAAAAAATTATGGATTAAAGTATATCAATAACCATAAAACATATATTTTTTTTGGAATTTTTGAACACAAGGTTCAGAAAATGGGGGTTGACTTTAAACCTTAATTGCCAGTATTTTCATATATGCCACTGCGCCATATGCTTTTTCAGATGCATCACAGAATTCATATAATTCATAGTGGCTCCCAGGAATTTGGTTAGTCCATCGTGGCATCACGATTTTGTCTACGTTTTTCAATTTTTCTTGAAATGTCTTCCACTTCAACTGAATATTTTCTGGTAGCAGCTCATCATCCCAGCCTAACTTTTGTAGCCATATATCTTGTATTAGAAGCTTCGCCTTTATTGGTTATCAGGGCAATCCACCCAAGTGGATCAAATAGCCTCGATAATTCGGATAGAATCCTTCTCTTTGTTATCTCCGTGACTAATCTACCTACCATAAAATGAAACGTATCGTCACGAGGTGCCCAATAAATGCCAAGTGAATTTTTTGTCTGATCCTCAGCTATCTCCATCATACTCTGATCTCTCATTTTTTCTGGGATCGACTGCAAAACTTCCATGCTATTTGTTGACCATTTTCAATTCATTTGCGAATAATGTTTTTTTTAACTTTTTTTTTGTGAACAGGTGATGATTTTTGTTTTTTTGGGGTACTCTCCGCTGTTGCCGTTTCAAATTGATGAGCATGAGTGTTTTTTTTTTGTTCATCAGGGGCTTGCTTTTTGTATAGTCCGCTGCAACTAGCTATCGCCACAGGCTCAATGTTAGAATCTTTGCCAAACATTTCTTCAAATTCATCGAAGTAATCGAACGTAATTTTTTTGCCCCCCGTATTTCTGTCGGACATGCTATTCTTAACTTTTACGTATTTTGCCTTTAGGTATTTGAACTTATTTTTACACTGATCCAAAGTATAGTCAATCATAGTTAAGATTTTTGGCAACTATGCCCCAGACCTTATCGTTCCCCACAGATGTGTTTTTAAATAAATCCTGATTTTTTTTTTAAACAGCTCAATTAGTTTCAAAATATTCTCACGGCTCCAATTGGCTTGAGAGTTTTCTTTTGGAGTCACTAGACTCGACACATCTCCAGACTCTTGAATCTGAACGTGCCCCCAGTGAGGCATTATTTTCCTCTTGATCTTCAGAAACCTTAAACAATAAACAAAGATCCTTCAGTGGTCATAACAGAAGACCCTCGAGAAGCCCTAAATAATTTTTTAATAAATATTGGAACAAAATGAATACTCAATTTTTATAGTAGTGATAACTTCCTGTACCGCAAAACATTGAAATGTGAAAATAAGATGCATAGTGTGCCACTACTATTTTTTTTTATCTACAGATCGGATTTGAAAAAGGTACGAATTTAGAAGAGTTAAGATCCAAGTTTTATATGTAACTAATGTTACTATGAACTCGAGTATGAACTGAATTATGTGCTTCCTATGTATTTTGAAATATTTTTTTTTCACTTACACTCTTTTCAAACTGAACCCCAAATACTTCGCTGATTATTTTCGGGTTCCATCTAAAAAAAAAAGGTAAGTCTCAATAATTTTGATACATATCTGGATACTTGGCAGGACCTATATTTTATAACTAAACAGGAACTATATTATAGGTTTTGTCAATTCCCAACTGAAAAAATCTATATTTCAGGTCCAGGTCGGTCGGATTTCGGCCCCCCATATTCTAGGTCTAGGTGGTGTACAAAATTTGGAAATTTGTTCACCATTTGCAACTAGAGCAATTGAAGATGCAAAAAGACATAAGTAGTAAATTCATCTACTTGCCACTAAAACCACCTGAAGGTTTTCATCCAAGATAAGGTTCCCAGCCTCGTCAGTCACAAAAAAATCCACAAAGACCACAATTCACAAAAACGAATAAATTAATGGTGGGTTTATCCAACAAATGAAATAAAATAAGAAATAAAATTAAATAGGAAAAAAAAAGCTAAAAGATAACTAACTTATTTTATTTTATTTTAATTTTTTTGGTAGAACTATCATATATAAAATAATAGGTACCCTCTCAACCCGTACCTGGTGAGGTCATTTTTTTGTTACATAACCGGTGAGGTGGGGTTTGCTAAACCCCAAATCAAAAAGGCGATTCTGCTAATTCAAAATAAAAAAATGTGTATGTTATCGACTTTTGGTTAACATTCGTCCTTTTGGAACGCGTAGGTACATACTTTCAACAAAAAGAAAAGAAATATTTTAGGAATAATCCAATTTTACTGTGGGACTGCACAAAACACACATCCAAACTTATTTCCAATTGCTGGAAGGAATCAAACTGAAAATGTAGCATAAAAAATACAAAATGACGGAAAAGTGTCTAAAAATCCTTGAAAAATATTCAAGGAACAAAGCTTTAACAAAATTGTATTTCAAGTGAACTTTTTAGAAAGCAATTAACCCAAACTAACCCAAACGACTCACAGTGAGGTGGGGTTACGCAAACCCCAAATCAAAAAGGCGATTCAGCTAATTCAAAATAAAAAAACGTGTATGTTATCGACTTTTGGGTAACATTTGTCCTTTTGGAACGCGTAGGTACATACTTTCAACAAAAAGAAAAAAATATATTTCAGGAATAATTCAGTTTTACTGTGGGACTGCACAAAACACACATACAAACTTATTTCCAATTGCTGGAAGTAATCAAACTGAAAATGTAGCATAAAAAATACAAAATGACGGAAAAGTGTCTGAAAATCCTTGAAAAATATTCAAGGAACAAAGCTTTAACAAAATTGTATTTCAAGTGAACTTTTTAGAGAGCAATTAACCCAAACTAACCCAAACGACTCACAGTGAGGTGGGGTTACGCAAACCCCAATTTTTACAAAAATCATAATATCGCACACCAAGTAAAACATCGCGCGTTGTTGACATCGTTAGGGTATTGACGGACAACGGACTGAAAGCTGCACAGGTGGTAGCAGGCCTCCAACCATTAGGTAATGAGTGGTAAAGATTCTTAAAATCTGTGGGATTTGAGAAACCCCACCTCACCAGTTACGGGTTGACCTGCCAGTTCTCGTCCTGTGCGGTCGCGTACGCTTATAAAGCAAACAAACTTTTTTATTGCATTCCAAGTGTGTATACAGTTTTTTATACCTCGACACATTCAAGTTGAATGTGTCCAGATTTTCAACGTTTTCACGTCCAAAACGTCCGCCGGGTAAGTGCTGAGTTAGCACAGCTACCCAGTTTTCTCGGGGCTTTCGCCCCATCGGCAGGAAAAGTGAGGGTACACCCGTACCAGCATCAACCTCACTATCACCAAAAGTTGGGGCACCAACAAACCATTAAAACACGTCCAAACCATAAACACTCAAAACCAAGTCAGGGCACGTGGACTTGTAAAATTTCACACATCACCCAACTATAAAAGTAAGGGAACCACCAAAAAACCGAATTTTTGGACTTAGCAAATTTCGCCAAAAATTTCAAATCTCAAAAGTTGGGGCACCACTCAACTATTAGCAAGCCGGAAAAGTCAGGGCACCAGCAACTTAGCAAAAATCGGTAAAAATTTAATAAGTCAGGGAACGTGGACTTAGCTTGATTTAGCAACAAAAATCAAAAGTTAGGGCACGTTCCAAAAAAGTTAGGACACGTCTCCCAAGTTAGGGGACGTCAAAACAACTAATGTTACGACCAAAAAACCATTGACTTATAAAAAAGTGAGTGCACCACCGAAATAAAGAGACGTCCCAAAAGTGAGGGGACGTCGCCAAAATCGACTTCACTATCTCTCCCACGAAAAGTGAGGTACTTTGCAAAGAAGTGAAGCCACTAATAAAAGTGAGGGCAACGCTTCTATCATATGTCAGGGAGCGTCCCATAACTAGGGGACGCCGAAATAAGTAAGGGTACCAATCACAATAAGTGAGGGGGTGACCCAAACTACGAAGGATACCCCAGGAGGGGATCCCAAAATGGACAGGAATGAAGACTCTGACAGTGAGAATGTACAGAGTTTTTCATCTACCAACTCTTTGGCCTCCAACAACCCCACCAGACGAAGTGTGGCCAAAGTAACTAATAGATTGAAATCACACGCAACCTCATGCCAAGACTGCGCAAAAAATCTACTAGTCTTCCAATCCCACTCCAAGGAGGAGGTAAAAGACATAGTGGAAATTACAATTAACCACATACGACGATCCCACCCCCTCACCGTCAAGGCTAAAACTAAGGCCACCAAACGGCCAATGAAAGACAGCCCAGAGAGTAATACTGGAGCTCTCAAAAAACTCACCATCAAGCCAAAACCAAACCAACAAAATCAACCCTCAGCCACATCCTCAAGGGCAACATCGCCGCTCATGGACACATCCAACCCGCAAATAATCAGGGCCACAGGATTTGGAAATCTGTTCCAAATCCCCACGAATAACAGATTCCTGGTCCTGGAAAACAAAGAAAGCGAGCCAGAGCCGGAAACAGAAAAACCCAATAGGTCCCAAGAAGAAATAAGGGCCAAAGTAGTGGAAACCATACCCACCCCCACTCCCAAAGCCACCGGCAAAAAAGCCCTCCCACCGCCAATAGCGGTAAGAGGAAAACTGGGCAACCACAAAGAGTTCCTGCGCATGGCCTCTACAATAACAACAGAGCAGGTAGAGATCAAATATGCCAGGAACTCTTTAATTCTCTACACCAAGAACATGCAAGACCACCAAAGTATGTCAAGACACTTAGCTCAGGACGGTGCGGGATACCACACGTACCAGATGCCCACAGAAAAGACGCACGCATTCGTCATGCGTGGAATGCGGGGCAATTACGCACCGACTGAGCTGAATGAGTATCTAACTGACAGATATAACATGCGGGTTAAAGAGGTGTATCCCATGAAAAACACGGGGCAGGACAATCCTCTGTACCTAGTGATTACAAACACAGATTGGACTGTAGCGAAACTGTTAGCCACAGTTAAGACAGTCTTCGCTTCACGGGTACAGTGGGAAGAGCGACGAAACCGTAAAGACATCTCTCAGTGTATAAGGTGACAAGCCTGGGGGCACACTATGACTGGTTGTCACAGAGCGAGCAAATGCTCTAAATGTGCAGAGGCGCACATGACAGCCGACTGCACAAACAGAGATAAGCAGTCGGTGTGCGCCAATTGCAATGGAGCACACCGGGCAATGTCCACCAATTGCCCGGTGTACAAATATCTAAAGCAAATGCTCAACGCCAGAAACGCCCCCAGACTTACGTATGTTCCTGCCCCGAGGCCCAAACATCAGCCTGGGACCGAAGAGCGGTTCAGGCGCGGCACTCCAGGCAACCGCCTCAGGTCCAGTTCCAGCTCTCCAGAGAACTACCACTTCAGCGGCCACAACAACAGCTACAGGCCGCAAATTATGACATTAATTTCCCTCGGGGACTAGTGTGCGAAAGCGGAGTGCGGGATGCCGCGAACACAGTGCGCGATCGCGAGCCTGTGCTACGCCCCGACCGTCAAGCCCCTGCCAATTTAGGTGATACATTTTCGGCGTTTTAAACCAAGTTTGCCCGCCTAGAGTTTTTGGTGAATATGGATGGTATGATGCGCGCCCTAGATCACTACATTGGCATGCTCGAGCAATGCAATGATGACGCGGAGTTGTTCAACACCAGCCTCCAGTTCTTCGCTATAGATCTAAAAAAGTTTTCAATAAGCAATGTTCAAAATCGTCCATTGGAACGCTAATAGCCTCAATGGCAAATTAGGTGAGCTAATGCACTTCCTCCGTCACGAGAGGATCGACATCGCCGTAGTCGTGGAAACATGGCTGGGGAATGAAGATCGTCTCGTTGTGGAAAACTACTCCGTCGAACGCTCTGACAGAGTCGGCCGCCGCGCCGGCGGTGTGGCGATATTGATCAGAAACTCAATCGCATACAAGCGGATGCCACAGTGGCGAACAGCCATAGAGCACGTGTTAGTTATATACTCACAAATGCAGAAAATGAATAAATACTTTAATTGAAAATCTATATTTTATGACAATCATAATGACATAATATCCTCAATAGACACTTACAATAATCATACCAGCAAAACCATAATAAATACCCGTACTTTAATTACTGGTTACGATTCTATACAAAATGGAACAGGGAACAGGTAAACAGACACAACAGTTTCCCCCCTTCCTTATAAAACATATTACAAATATAAATAATAACGAAAGCACAAACGCATATCAATCTACCGTGACATCTCTGCATAGTTGTAATAATAAAATTTAATTGAAAACTGATTTACTTGGCCGTATAATGATCCACACCTAATTTCCAGAATTGTTTTCTCGACACGGTGTATACTCACCTATTTTGGTAATTAATTTGATCTATATGACGTTTCCAAATTCCATTATTGTCTAACTTAATGAGATAATGAAGTTTGCCGATTCTTGCATCTACTCTACCAAATTTCTACTTGTTATTGGAATTATTATATTCACGTACAGCCAATCTCTCACCCTTCACAAATTCTCGAGTCCCAGTCTTCTTCAAGCATTCAAAAGTGTCAGTTGAGTTAGGTGCTATCAAATCTAATTTAGTTCGAATAATCCTGCCCAAAAACAATTCAGCCAGACTTAAACCGGATGGAATGAGGAATTTTTCTATATTGTAATAAGAATATATTCACTTGCTTCTGTCTATCCATAACGGTAGCCCCAATTATTGCTTGTAAAGAATTTTTAAATGTTTGCACACATCTTTCTACTAACCCATTCGTAGCAGGATGATATGGTGCAGATAATTTGTGAAAAATTCCATTCTCTTTCAAATAATTTTTAAATTTGTATGATGTAAATACCGAAGCGTTATCACTAACAATAATCTACCAAATAATATAAAATCTCTTACATTCTATAGTTTCAAAAGGCATGTAAAATCAATGCTTCTGCAGGGCCAACTGTAGGAATTTAGCCTATGTGTACAGGGTGTCCGAATTTGGATGGTTTTAATAGGAAACGTCAATTTCTGAGCGAGATAAAAAAAATGAACCCCCCACTCCGAGGCTCAAATTTCATGAAATTTTGATTGGTGCAAACCGCATTTTGCTATCTTCAACCGTTGAGCCGCTAGAGGTCGATTCTCGGTTTTGAGCAATACTGTGAAACCATCATAACTTTTTTGTTTATGAAAATTATTGATTTCCGTAAAAACTTTCTAGAAACACTTTTTCAAGCAGAATTCAGTGACGTACTCAGTTTTTTTCTAGTTGGTCCCAACTCCAAGATATTGACCAAAGTCTGGTTTTTTTCAATAGGACACCCTATATATTAATAGCTCATTGGAAAGCTCTGCTGTTTCTGATTTCAATGGTATAAAGTTCGATAGGTTTATTTCTAACAGTTCTCGAGAAAAAAAAAATATTTCGGTTTTTGTCATAAGAAGCAATGTGTAAGAAAAGGACTTTATATCTGTAAGGAAACTGAGAAAGGTCTCTTTCCAACACATTGTTTCTTATGACAAAAACCGAAATAATTTTTTTTCTCGAAAACTGTTAGAGATAAACCTATCGAACTTTATATCATTGAAATCAGAAAAGGCAGAGCTTTCTAATGAGCTATCAATATATAGGGTGTCCTATTGAAAAAAACTAGACTTTGGTCAATATCTTGAAGTTGGGACCAACTAGAAAAAAACTGAGAACGTCATTGAATTCTGCTTAGGAAAGTGCTTCCAGAAAGTTTTTACGGAAATGAATTATTTTCATAAACAAAAAAGTTATGGAGGCTTTACAGTATTGCTCAAAATCGAGAATCGCCCTCTAGCGGCTAAACGGTTGAAGATAGCAAAATGCGGTTTGCACCAATCAAAATTTCAAGAAACATGAGCCTCGGAATGGGGGGTTCGTTTTTCGTCAATTTTCCTCTATCTCGCTCAGAAATTGACGTTTCCTATTAAAATCATCCAAATTCGGACACCCTGTACATGTTTTATTATTTTTTAATCACTTTTTTTTTTCTCTCTGCGCTTGCATATCTGGGTACATACAGATTACACAATTGGGTGCGCGCATTCGCTTTTGACTTAAAATACTAGATATAAATAATAATTAATACTACTAAATGCAATCTGGTCAACCATTCGTCTCTCGTCCTCCGTCGTCGTCGTCGTCACTCTCCCCCAACTACCCCTTCCATAATCAGGAAAAACTTCTTAGCACGCACTCGTGCAAATCCCACTCTCTGACACATCGCTTATGTAATATATTAGTTTTATTATTTTCATTTTATTTTATTTTATTTGATCTTATTTACTTTACCTTAGTTTTTCTTTTCTAATACCCTTTGTTCAAACCGGAATTATTTTAGGTTATATTAGGTTAATAGGTCTGTCCCACTCTCGGGCTTCTTTTGTTAGAAACCCGAGAGCATCGGTTACTGAAAAATCGCGGGATGGTCCATTTTGCCCGAGTGTCAATATTATTTATTATAATTGCATAATATTTGAATGTTTTTTTTTTGCCAGCGATGTAATTGACTCTGAATGGCAAATAATTTATTTTTGAATTTGAATTTGAATTTGAAGTCAACTGTCAAAGCAGTTTTATAATACCCGCCCTTAGTGGTGTTCAGGCAAGAATGAAAAATATAGCCCCCCATATTTATATCCAGGGATACTCGTGTCATTATCTACACCTTTGCGCATCAGCTGCGGCTTCGAAGCTACCAAACAATGTCGAACAATTTGTCCGTGATATATATTCATATTTCAGCCAACCGGATATCAGAACTAAGAGAATGCCAGATATTTGCAGAGGAAAAACCGCATGAGCTGCTTTACCCCAGCCAAACAAGATGGTTATCTTCAAAGGTTGATGCATTAAACAAGTAAGGGATATTTGCACGGCTATAACTTAAGGGACATTTATTCTAAGTGGAGCTGAGAATGTGACTTGTTGATTTAAGCTCCACTTAGATTGAATATCCCTTAAGTTATAGCGGTGCAAATAGCTTTAAGTAGGTTTGAATTAAAATATTGATTATACATTTCTTATAGGCCGTTGTGGACCGAATCTTAGAGCATTGGAACTCATTGAGGCTATTTTTCCAAAGGGCCGCCCTCGAGGACAACTTACCAAATGCAAAAACTATTTTGAATGCTATGGAAAATGACATATACAAGGTGTATTTGTTATTTTTGTCTTACACGTTAAAATAACTAAACTAAACGTAGAGCTTCAGTCAGAGAGTCCCAAAGCTCCAATTTTGATAAGTAGAATGACAGCTCTCTATAAAACATTTTTACGGTCGTTTATAAAATATATAATCTTAGATAGTAAGAATTACGCTGATATTATTATAAATAATCCAGGTTTATACAAAAGTCTGGATGATATGTATATTGGTGCAAAATTGGACGCTTTTTTAAAAACAGATAATTTGAAATGTTCCAAAGAGGATATTCATAATTTCAAATTGAGAGCTTTAGAATATTATATAGAAGTCTGCAATCAAATAAAAAAGCGTTTCAAGTTTAATGATAAGCATTTAGAGTTGGCTTCAAACTTTGCACCTTCTGTTGCAAGATCTGGAAATATTTTGTCTGTTGCAAATTTTGTCAACTTATTTTCAAATATTGAAATAGATATAGAGTCTGCAAATATTGAATGGCAGTTGTTGCCAGATAATTTCACGCTTAATGAAAATGTCAATATTAACGAGTTTTGGAAAAAAGTCAATAATTTTAAAACAACGACGGAAGTCCTATGTTTTCAAACTTGATGAAAATAGTAAAAGTCATTTTAGCTTTACCACACTCATCTGCTACTGCAGAAAGGGTATTTTCCCAACTAGCCTTGATAAAGACATTTTCAAGAAATAGGTTGCTTATAACAATAGCGGGATTCATTTTGCAAATAAAGGACAAGATGAAATATACTCAAGATGGAGCCAAAGGTTATCAACCAAATAGTAGGATACTTAATTACAATTCAAAAACTTTGGAAAATATACAGACTGATTAAGCTCTAAGGATTAAACTATGGACTTGGTAGTATTATTGTAATATGCATACTATTTCAATATTTTGTTTGTTTTTATTATAAGTTAAACAGGGATTATTTTTTTAGTTACACGTTTTTGTTTGCTTCGATTATTATGAATTAAGTATTTATTTTCTGTTTTGTTTTTATAGATTATAATAAAAAAATATATACAGTGTCGACCAGCGTATTTTTTTAAAACCTAGCCTGAAGCCTCTGCCTAACTAATTCATAAAACACAACTAATCCAGCAATACTATTGATCAAAAATACCACGTTGCCTTTTCTACATAAAAAAAAATTGAAAACATTGACAATTTTACATTAGGGTGTTCATTTGTACTGCTTTTCTTGCTTCAAGCAGTTTGGCGTTCACTTGTGCCATACCTACATAATAAACTTATAAATAGCAGCTCTTAGCAGATCTTTCTAATTTTCGAGTAGGTACAGCAAGTACAATTAGTACAAATGAACAGCTTAATTATATTGCCAACATATAAGGTCTGTTTCTGCAGGAAATCACAAACCAGGCAGAGCGAATTTTATTGGTTGAAAACAGTCAGAAACTAGTTTCAACAAATGAAATTCACTCTGAGTAGTTTGTGATTTCTGTAGAAACAGATCTAATGTCATTTTGACTTTTATCTTTTTAAAAAAACAGACTGTATCTCTGGCTACGCTGGGCTAAAAAGCTTTTTTAGCGATCTGCTGTCAAACGCTGTAAAATTTTTGGTTTCAAGTTGTGCTCGCGAAGCAAAAGATGTCGCGAGCGTCTACTGTTGGATGCCTATTCGATTGTCAAATTGACAGTGCCCAATTGCTTGAATTGCTACACAATTTCAATGTGAAAATCTACACATTCAAAAATTGGTCTGTAACAACCCTGAACTTAAACAAAAAAAAAAAATGTTAAACACAAAAAATGTAGGGTTTTATGTTTTACCTTTATCATCTTTTGCACATTATGTCAAAACGGGCAAATGACAGGTGCCAACTGTCATGATAAGAAACACTTGCACAAAAAATGTCTCACCACTGACATAAGGAACCGGCAACAGACGTAATTTAGGTTCATGTGGATGCATTATCAAACCTGAATAGCGTAGAAACAGCGGAACCAATATCAACATAAATGTTATATTTGGAATCAGAAGAAAAAAAAACAATCATTCTAGTTAAAAAGATAAAGGTGTTCCATTTTAAAAAAAAAAATGCAAGTGTTTCTCATCATGACAGTTGGCATCTGTCATTTGCCCGTTTTGACATAATGTGCAAAAAATGACGAAGGTAAAACATAAAACCCTACATTTTTTGTGCAAGCGTTTCTCATCGTGACAGTTGGCACCTGTCATTTGCCCGTTTTGACATAATGTGCAAAAGATGATAAAGGTAAAGTTTTTTTTTTTTTGTTTAAGTTGTAGAAACCGCACTAATAATAAGGACAGACCCTGTACAATATTGTACAGGTTTGCTATTTAATTTTTTCTGAATTCTGGAGCACTAAAATGGCCGCAGCAGCAAACTAACAGCCGTATCCACCAAAGTCAATTTGTCGTGCTGATAGATATAAGCTTGTTAATATTTATCTCCCCGAAAATTGAAAATTGCATTCACCATTCACCATTAAAAAGGCATTGATTGATAATAAACATACCGATAAATAAAAATCTCTAAATTTTTAGGTTGGTTTTCTTGCGAGGATAACTTCATTACACGATCTGACAGTTTGACAGTATTGACAGTCACCTTGAGGTAAAACAAAGATATAATTTACAGTGGTTTTTTAAGTTTTTAGTTAGATTTTTTTAAATAAATACCTTTTGTGTGATCCAGAAGTTTCTAGGACATGCCTAGAGTCTATTTAGTTGTTAATTGTGGTAGTATAGTGCAAGGGATACAATATCCTTCCATAGGTTTCCATTAATTTTGAATAACAATGGAAGGTTTGATTTGTTAACTCAAGAAAGAAGAAAAAAATTGATTAATGTCTTTTGTTAAGTGATAAGACGTCAACTGAGTTACTAAACAAAACTAGAACACCTATTTATGCTCCTTCAATAAATAATGGCTGAAAAGCAAGAAGTAGCTATAGTCAATGCTCGTCAATGTAAAAAAAAAAATTACAAGCAATATAGAAAAATTGTGGAAATACTGGTAAGGAAGTTTTGTATGAAAAAAAAATTGGAGGTGCTGCAAAAGAAAATTGATCTTATAAAGAAAATGGAATTAGTAG
The DNA here is from genome assembly GCA_917834065.1 of Ceutorhynchus assimilis. Lineage (NCBI taxonomy): Eukaryota > Metazoa > Arthropoda > Insecta > Coleoptera > Curculionidae > Ceutorhynchus > Ceutorhynchus assimilis. The sequence goes on from OU892290.1 coordinate 4,585,800, forward strand.
AAGATGAAAATATGAAATCTAAAGTTTTAGATAATGAAATAAAGGATCTAATAAAGAAAAAAGAACAAATTGAAGTGAAAATTAATAGTAGGGTAGAGTGGGGCAGATTCGGACATGGGGCACCTCCGGACAATTTGAATTTACCGCCTTCCAAAACTAGACGCGTTGCGCCATTTTAACAGTTGGTTCCGCTAGCTGTAAAGTATAATAGTTTCACATCACATAACCTATATTGCAAGAATCGGAAGAACATGATTTTCAGTTTTTTTAGGTTTTTTTACATTTTGTACATGTGGGGCACATACGGACAGTGAAGGGTGGGGCACATTCGGACGGTCCGGAGGTACCCCGCATGACTATCCGGAGGTGCCCCACATATCCTAGTATTTAGAAATTAGTTTGTTTCACTTGGAATATGATATAATGTGATAATAATTTTTTTCAAGAATGGTCAGAAACTATATCAAGAAACAAGACCGACCTGAGGCTTCCGAAGAAAGAATCCAAGCAGCTGTTACAGATGTTATTCAAAATAATATTTCCATACGTATGGCTAGTATTACACATGGTGTGAAAAAATCGACGCTTCATGACAGAGTTCGAAAAGCTAGGGTGGTCAGGGGACAAAATGCTGATTCTGGAAATGATAGTGATGAGCCATTTCTGATTTCAGGCTTATCGAAACATGCTACGCGACAAGTATTTTTTGTAAAAGAAGAAGAAGAACTGGAATCGTATCTCAAGCAATCGTCACAAATTTTATATGGTTTGACATATCAGGCAACTCGAAAATTGGCATATGAATAGGCAGTTAGATTAGCAAAAACCGTCCCCGAACAGTGGAAAGCCAATGAAATAGCTGGCGTCGAGTGGATGCGCTCATTTATGAAATGTCATCCAAGACTATCATTGAGAAAGCCCGAAAACACCAGTATTGCACGAGCATCAGCTTTTAATAAACATAATGTTGAAGAATTTTTTAAGAATTATTCTGAGGTGCAAGCTAAATACATGTTTGATCCTAGTCGCATTTGGAATACAGATGAAACCGGTGTATCTACAGTAATGCAGGCACCTAAAGTAGTAGCAGAAACTGGTAAAAGAGTTGTGGGCCAATGTGTTTCTGGGGAAAGAGGAACTTTGGTTACATTTTGCGGCATTGTTTCTGCTACTGGCAATACCATCCCTCCAATGTATATATACCCCCGCATTCGAATGAAAAATCATTTTTTAAATGGTTCTGTACCTGGTGCCGTAGGTTACGGCTCAAAATCGGGGTGGATGACTGCTCAATTATTCGTGAAATTATTAGAACATATCAGGAACCATACTCAGAGCAGTCCAATGAATCCCATACTTTTACTAATGGACAACCATGAGACTCATGTGTCAGTTGAGGCTATTTATTATTCCAGAGATCATGGTATTGTACTATTGTCATTTCCGCCACACTGTACACACAAGATGCAGCCACTTGATAAAGCAGTGTATGGACCATTTAAACAAAAATTCAAAGTATCTTTCAACGATAATATCTTAACTAACCCGGGAATACCTATAACCATTTATGACATTGCTAAACTGACGTCAGAACCCTATCTTCAAAGTTTCACACTAAAAAACATAATAAGCGGTTTTTCAAGCACCGGTCTGTGGCCCATCAATAGGCTTATTTTTTCCGATAGTGACTTCTTTGGATTTTACGCAACAGACCGGCCTCAGCCGGAAAGTAACGAAGATCACAATCTTACATCACAGTCCGATGCCAGTCTTAATGAACCGTCTACCTCTTCTAATATTTATCCCACTACTTCTTCCAATCATCCATCTGCCACTATCGATCAACCTTCTACCTCTTCCAATCATCCGTTTACGTCTTCCAATCATCTGGCGGCTACCTCTTTAAATCATATATTCACCGCTTCTGTAAATAAAGATGAAGTAACAGCAATGATCCGTTCAATAGTTGATGAAATTGTAGATGAGGCAACAAAGCCACCTGCCAATATTATTTCAATAAGCCACCTGCCAATATTATTTCAATGCATATTCTCAAGCCATCAGATATAAAACCGTTTCCAAAAGCACCGCCTCGAAAAACCAACAGAAAATCTCGCCTAGAAAAATCTAGAATTTACACAAACATCCCAGAGAAAACTCGAGTTGAAGAATTAGAAGAAATCAGGAAGCTGAAGCTGAAGAAAACTGGAACCAAGAAAAAGTTAGTGATAAATTCAACAAGCGCTCAAAAGTTGAAAGACAGCAATCCCACAAAAAAACAGATTCTCCACGAGAAAAAAAATAAAGAAAAAATAAGAAAGACAAAGAAAAGAGCCAAAGAAAGTGACACGTCTTCAGATTCTGAGTCAGAATATTTTAAAGCGATGAAAAAGAAGAACAGATATCTCGGCTCTTCATCTGACTCGGATATTGGCATGGAATCCGATTGCGATGAATTCGCTAAGCTTTTAGGTGATAAAACTGATAAATATTGTTCCTTTTTTTTTCTTTTAATTTACCCACCATAGTTAATTATTTTCTTTTTTGAAGATGATGAACCGATTTCCTGTGACGACTTCGTTCTTGTAAGATTTCCCACAAAGAAAACAGTCCTGTATTACGTCGGACAAGTGATAGCGATTGCAGAATATGGCGAATTTGTTGGAAAATATTTGAGGCATTCACACAACCGTTTCCACTTTCCCTCTGTGGATGATATTTCACATGTCACAAGATTCGAAATAGAAGCAAAACTGCCCAAGCCAACTTCTGTTGCTGGAAATGCCCGCATGGCTAGTTTTTTAAAATTCAACTTGAATTTTAGTTCTTTTAATTTGAAATAAACTTTTTCATACTTTAATAACAAAAACATGTTAAATTTTCGTTTTTCTGTCATAATTTATTTTTGTTATTTTTATGTGCCAAAGTTCTTGAGTTTTTATGTTTGGAGTTCTTTTAGAATATAAGTTTTAATTTGTTATTTTTATAATATTTATTTTTGTAGACTAAGTGCCAAAGTTTTTGAGTTTTTATGTTTGGATTTCTTTTAGAATATAAGTTTTGATGTTCAGATAAATGCATAGTTATTTAAAATACACCTGACAAAAAATAAACTGTTTATAAATTTAATGTCCGGACTTAACCCATGCGTATACAAAACTGCCCCACCGTGGGGCACCTTCGGACATATGACAACTTTTTTTTTTTAATTTCCACGAAAAACGGTGACAGTTTTTTCTGAAACTGCCATGGTATTGGTTAGAAAACATTTGAAGCAATTTATTTGCATTTTTAGAACATTAAGTTTAGCTAAAATAAAAGTTCGACATCACCTTAACCAAATCCGTCCGAAGCTGCCCCACTCTACCCTATATCACATGTGGAGGTGGCAAGTGTAGTGAAAACTTTCCACCGAAATATGTATAGTATTTTATTTTGATACATTAATTATCAAAAAAAAAGTTAAAAATATGACAGAAATTGAATTTCGACTGACACTTTGACTTATGAAATTTCAACACTACAAACATATGTGACATCTACTTCCAAATACAAAGATTACACCTGAATTTGTGTTTAGGTGTGAAAGAACAATTTATCAGGCCGAAAGTGAGTTCTCCAGGCTGAAAGGGATAGGAGAACTGTCACTTTTGTGATATGTGACTCTCTTGAACCCAAAATTGTTTTTAAGCAAAAATAACTTTTTAAAGTAGACACTTTGGACTACCAATTTGATATTCACATTTTGCTCTACAGACACTATACAGGTGCTAAAAAAAAACTGAATTTTCCTTTTACAAGGTAATTGTGATATGTGACTCATTTACACCCAATTTCTCACGTGAGCAAGATTAAAAAAAAAAAAAAAAAAATTGCTTTTTGATCAAAAACTGTTGCAATTAATGTGTCCCTTGTACTATTATTTGGATTTTGCAAGTGATAATTAGCAACACCGATGCCTTCATCCAAATCAAGCATATCTTCAACGATATAGTCCTCAAAATTATCATTAGCTTCAATGCAAATACTGTGTAACACTGCACAGGCCACTATTACTTCGCATATTGTTTCCAATTTGATACGCATACCTAATGATAGCCATGGAAATCTTCTTTTTAATACTCCAAACAAGCGCTCTACAACATTTCTTGTTATGATAATAATATGATCACTGTTATATCTTTGCTGTGCAGGTGTTTGTGGATTTAAGAGCGGAGTGAACACATATACTCTGCGGGAATAACCAGCATCTCCAAGGAGACAGTAAGGCTGAAATTCCTGATTTTCAAATCTCCCTCTTACATGCGAATCATTAAAGATATAAATCAACGATATAGTGGTGTCCTCAACAGAGCCTGGCCATCTGGCCACAACACTAAAGTAACAAGCCGAGATATTGTCGACTGCGACATATTGAAATGATTTATTTCAAATAATCCAGTAGCATAGAAACGAAGAGCTATTAAAATCTGATTTCTTTCGGAAATAGGTTGGTTCCGATTATCTAACGGTTCTGGAAGGTTCGCCAGAAAACCTAATAATCGTTCGAAAACGGATTTAAACATTATAAACTTTTGTTTCAAACTCAGGTGATAGATCACTTTAGGTTCCTTTGATTTTCAATATGATTTTGATTATTACTGATAAACAAAGCAATTTCAAGATGGTTAGCGAGAAAAAAAATATGGATCCTTGAATATTTATCAAGTTATTATTTTTTTAATTTAATTTTTTTCTTTGTTGATTGTGCATCTTTGATAGGTATAGCGATATTAGGCTGATAAGAATAGATATTATTTATTGATCTGTGTCAAAGGTTGAGAAGCGAGAGGATATAAGACATTAGTGACTAGTAATTTTTTACAATTATTATTATTTTGTTCATTTATTTTGTTGACTTTAATAGATTTTTATTTTATGGCAAAATCAGCATACCACCTTGGTAAATATTTACAATATTTAATGTTTATGGAAAAGGATTTTTTGAGGTTTTTTACTGATTTTATTGATTTTTTACTGGTTTTTTACTGACATTTTCAAAATTCCTACCTAATTTGTGATTAGTTTCCTAATTAACTTAGTAGTTGTCTATTAATGACCTAACGGTGCAATCTTTGCATTAAAGTAAATGGTCAACATTTTGAACAATTATTGTAAACCATAATTTATTTGTTAATAAATAAGCAAAATTAATAAATAAACAGTGATTTAATTATTGCGAAGAATAAAAGTACCAAACAATTTTTTTGCTCTACAGCCCAAATGGCTCATTTGCGGACATATGTTTATATAAATAAAAATGCTTGTTTTTTGTTTTGATGTCCCTTACTACCCTTTAAAGTTTGTCGGTATCTTTTTAGGACACCCTGTATATTTAAATAATATATTGTTTATCAAAAAAATGGACTCATCCATATTTTTTTTTCTTTATTATGTCCTAATAATTGCTCCAATGCAAATTTGAACATGGAAAAATTGTCCGTTTTTAGGGACCTAATGTGTTCTAGACTCCAAACTCAATATCGACCAATTCATGAAACAAGTTATTCCGCGGTTGTAGATTTCATTCACTACGCGTAGGATATTTTCATCACTGGAAACAGTGTCGGACGAGGATGACGTGGAATCTAATGCATCTATTCGGTCCATATTTTAATTTTATAATTAAAAAAATAGGACTCGCGCTTAAAATGTTTAACAAAATATAACTTAACCTCACTTTTAAAACTTTTATCTGCCTGATAACTCCTTTATCTGCTCGAAAATGGCCTGATAAGTAACGGCAGGTTTATTACGCTGATATGCGTTACCAGAAGTTGGTGAATACCAAAAAAATATTCATCGGCCCCTTAGGAATGCTATCAGTCTGACAACATTTTATCAGTGTTTGGTGAATACGGCCGTAGGCCAATAGGGCCGAACACACAAGGCTTTCGAGTGCGATTTTTTGGCTCAATACTCAGGACATCAGACTCCTATCAGCTCTGCAAAAATCAGCCTCCGTATTTTTTTTTTTTTTTTGAAAAACCTATATATTTACTGGACTTTAAAGAAGCCATACAACTTATTAGCAGACATTTACATAAATGACACCATTCCGTGTAATTACTGAAAAAGTTCTTTTGTAAAATAGATCATTAAGTAACAGGCAGTTGATATTTGTTGAATACCTGATTTCATAAGCAAATGTTCATTGAATCGTAAAACTTCGATATCATTGTAAAAGATGCAAAGCTCATCAACTGAATTTAACTATCGTGGTTTGAATACGACCCAAAACAGAGGATCTGCATTTTTTTATACTCTCTTCTCGGAATGTTTTCTTATTTAAAACTACCTTGTACACTTCAGATACATTATCAGCAAAACTTGACAGTATACAGTCGTGAGCATTGCAAGTGGGACACCCGACTTACAGGTCTTGCTATTTTGCGCTATTTTGGGTAAATCAGTCTTTTCTCTACAATGGATTTTTTTTTAAATATGACAATACCTGTCATTGCCGTAGGTATAGCTGATGAGCTCGTTTTTTACAATAGGAAAAAGTGACCCATTTTCAATGCTAACGACTGTAGGTTTATTTGAAAGAGCAACTGACTGGGAAATAATCGGGGATAATACCACGAGAGCTTCAAAATTACCGATAATTTTTCACGATTGCGTGTTGTCTATGATCTCACCAGTCCGAAGGACGAGTGAAATTTGCAAAGAAAACACGCATGAGTGAAAAATTATCTGGTCCATTTTAAAGTTCGAGTGGTATTTAAAGGATTATTTCACGAATGAAAATGAAAAAATATGGAAATAAATATTTATTAAACAATTTGAACAATTTAACAACTCATCATTAAATTGAACCAAAACTCAACTTAACTTATTAAAATTAAATTAAACCAAAATTTATTTAATAATTATTGTGTAATAGAAATTACAGCTATGATAGTTTTCTGAAGACATAGACATTGACGAGCTACTGGGAATATTCACTGAAATTCCAGTTGATGTTTCACGCATTTTTTTTATTATGTTCTGATGGTGTTTTTCGTTCATTTGGATATAACTTGAAAGAGATTTTGGGTTTGAATGACCAGTGGTTTTAATCAAATTTTGTTCCGAGATACCAATTTTTTCCAGTTTAGAGTCTGCAGCGGCTCTCAATGAATGATTTGATATGTTTTTATTATTTTTCAGTCCAACTTGCGTTGCTTCACTTTTCGTCCATTTAGAAGTCTCATTTGGTCCAACAGTACCATTTTCCACCTGATACCCAGAATGGATTTACTGTTAAAAAAAAGTCGTTTATTACTTGGGTCTCCACGCTCCAACTCTCAATAGTGACAAATTGAGCTGTGAATTTTTTGTTGATTGATAAAATCTGTAGTTTGTTTAAATACTACTGTGTAATATTTTTTGATTCTATGTATATTGATCTTTTGATATCTTTATGCATAATTAAATATTTCAGATTTATAATCAAGGTTAAATTGGTGTCTTTTTGTGAGTTGGCAGGTTTTTGCATTTTGCAAAGCGAGGAAATAAGGCAAAAGTAATGTTACAAAAAAGGTTCTTTATTTATAAAAAATTCCAAAAATAAATTTCTCAACTATTAAGTAGTTCGTTTCAATTTTATTCTACATCGTCCATTTCAAAATCCAAGTCTTCAACGTTATAGCCCTCACATCTTCAGTGATATTGCCAACCTGCAAATTTTGATAGAAAGGCAATGTTCAGAAAGGACCTCGCACATATCTTATGGAAAATGGCTTTCGGCTAAATTTTTTGAAAATTTGAGATAATGTAGTCCTCGATGTCCTGATTAAAAGTTCTCATGGGCACAACTCATTCCTATGACCAGTTTTTGAGTTATGGGTTGTCAAAATTGGCTTTTGTAGACTTCGAGACATTGATTTTTTTCTAACATATTTGTTTAGATCTCCTCAATTAGCACATTTAAATTAAAAGTTTCTACTCCAAGTTTTAGGCGTTTTGGTGTCTTTTTAAAATGTGGCACAAAAGTTCCTACAGCGTCTTACATAAAATGGTGGCGGCTAAGAAATGTCAATTTAGAAAAAGTCGCAAATAACTAAATTCGATCAATTGTGTAGAATAAAAAAAGGAACGGCTACATTTTGTCCTATTTTCAATATGTTGTTATCAAAAGCATACTTAAGAATACCTACTATAGTTTTGGATCCAAAATGTTATACCAGGTGTTAATTTTGTGCCAGGACTGCCAGGGCCCCGATGTAGATGTTAGATGCCGACTGCAAGCGGGTTTCAAGTTCAAATGCTTTTTCAATGGGCATTGTTCATTGTTTTAAGTTTAATGTAGGTAGGAATAGAGTTAACTAAAATTGATATTGTTGACTAATGGGCGTTTGCACCGACCATTCTAAAATGGTCGGTACAAACGGCCATAAGTGTACAAAATATAAATAGTCTGACGTGTGACCTTTTTCAAAACTGTATAAATAAACATTCTCACAGATATAGCATAGGACTAAAGATTTTAACTACCTACCGATGTTCGGCATCCAATACTATCTAGTATGAGGCAGTAAGTAGATGGATAGCGAGTTCTTGGTGCCTCGTCCGGTTGTCTTCTTGTTAGAATGTTTGATTTCAGGACTAGGAGTTCTACTCGCGAAATACTACTTTTATTGTACTACTCGAGAGAAAATATTGTTGGTTTATCAAAAGTAATTCAGTGCACATACATTTTGTTTCTCAAATATAAAAGAGGATTTCATAGCTTTTAATATACTAAAGTACTTTTGATAAAAAATATCGGAACTAATGTGTTTTACTTTTTCACATATGTACTTGAAGTAGAACTAAAAAACAGTAAAACTGGGGTCAGTTTTATGAAGAGGCGTAAACTTTCCCTCAGCTTACTTTTATTAATGCGCCAAGTAGACTTTGCGGCATTATCCATGACAACAAAACAAAGGCGCATTTCGTAATTTTTTTGACATGTAAAAAGCAATGCAGTTATTCGCAGTGGTATTGAACAAAGTTTAATATTGTACGTTTGTTAAAGGGAGCATTGATATTTAAAATGGCATTTAGGCTAAATAATGTGGCATGTTATACTTGCAATAGATACTTTAATAGACGGCAAATGGCTTTATTGTATATGGTGCAGAAAATGAACTGAAACAACAAATAGCGATTGGTCGAAGAGCAAATATAGATGGTTTAGCCGAGGAACAAGTTAATGCCGAATCAAGACTTTGTTTAAACTGACATCGTTCAATTTTGCGTGAGATTCAGAATATTGAAAATATTCCTGCCAGTATGAGACATATGATTTGAAACAAACTTCAAGGCAAACCTGCCTTATTTGCAATTCAATGTATAACGTTCACAGATTATCTCTACAGTGTAGAGTAGATATTTTTATTCGTCAGGATATCTTTATTCCAACCGTTACTAGAAGTTGCAATCATCATTTAGATGAAAATGGCCTACTTTTGTCATTTCTGCTTCCTGCCCTGCAATTTATTAATCAGCCATATTTAGTTCCGGGACCGGAACTGGTGATTTTTTTGCAAAAAATTCGCTCAATTGCAAGAGGCGTTAACAAATGGCAATGCTGTGAGAAAGACCTCAACGAGGAGGAATTCAGTGTTGTTGGTTTAAGTGAAGAACATTTTACCGATTTATATACAGGGTGCTGCAATTTGGAGTGTTTTAACAGGAAAAACACACTTCCACACCAGATAGATGAAAATTGACTTAGATGTCATGGGATTGATTTTCGAGAAACGTCGAATGTCAAAAACCGCATCGCAATATCTTCAATGGTACCATTAATACAGGGCGATTTTCGATTTTCCCCTATTATGAAAAATGGCTAGAAGTTTTTTATTTATCAATTTTTTTATATCTGTAAAAACATTATGGAGACACTTTTTTGAGCACAATCCAGTGGCGGACTCAGTTTTTTCTATATCGCTCCGATTTCGAGATATCGACCAAATTCCGATATTTTCAAATCAAACACCCTATATATTAATAGCTCATTGGATAGCTCTGTTTTTGCTGATTTCAATGATATAAACTTCGATAGGTTTATCTCTAACAGTTTTCGAGAAAAAAAATTATATCTGTTTCAGTCATAAGAAACAATGTGTTAGAAAGAGACTTTCCTCATTTTCCTTACACATATAAAATCCTTTTCTAACACATTGATCCTTACGACAAAAACAGATATATTTTTTTTCCTCGAAAACTGTTAGAGATAAACCTATCGAACTTTATATCATTGAAATCAGCAAAAACAGAGCCACCCAATGAGCTATTAATATATAGGGTGTTTCAATTGAAAATATCGGAATTTGATCGGTATCTCGAAATCGGAACGATATAGAAAAAAACTGAGTCCGCCACTGGATTGTGCTCAAAAAAGTGTCTCCATAATGTTTTTACAGGAATAAAAAAAAATTGATAAATAAAAAACTTATAGCCAGTTTTCATAATAGGGAAAAATCGAAAATCGCCATGTATCAATGGTACCATTGAAGATATCGTGATATGGGTTTTGACAATTGACATTTCACAAAAATCGATCCCATGACGTGTAAGTCAATTTTCCTCTATCTGGTCTGGAAGTATGTTTTTCCTGTTGAAACACTCCAAATTGCAGCACCCTGTACATTTTGTCATCCTGTTCGAACTGAAAATCTAGCAGAAAGGTAAGTTACATGTAAGTTTACTACTAAAATGCATATTTTGGTGTAGGCTTCTAACTTCAAGATGTGATGTAATATGTGACAGTTTCTTGTATATTCTTCAATTTTAAAGCAATTTTTCCAAAGCACGCATAGGTAAATAATGTATGTTTATGATACAATACGCAGCTTACAACCTTATGGTATTCATACTCTGATATGATCCTTTTTTTTAGGTCAATAAGCAAAAAGAGCTTGCTATCCTTTTTATGTAAACTGCGCCATGGTTTATCCGATGAGTTTTTATATGTTTTGTTCAAATACAAAAGTAGACAGAATTCAAGTATGGCGGTTTCAATAGTGCGACAAAGTCTCATCGAACATTTTGTGCCCCATAATATAGGATTTGAGGCTATTGGTAGACAGGAATATATTAACAGACATGTAACAGACTTCTCCAATCAACTTTACAATCCTAATCCAGAAATAACAATAGCAATTGCTTATGTAGACGAAACTTATAGCCCCATAGAAAAGAGCAGTAACTTTAGGGTACTTCGCCAGTCTTACTAGTGTGCACAAAGGCAAACATTTGTTGAAACCTACGCTAATAGTTGCACCAGATGGTTATATTTTAGATATTCAGGGACCATATTTTACTGACAGCCAAAATAACGATGCTGCTATTTAAAGTAGAGAGTTTGAACGGGATATAGCTGGTTTGAGAGCTTGGTTTCAAAATGGTGACATGTTTGTTGTCGATAGGGGCTACAGGGGACGTGATTCCACTTTTAAATGAACTAGGAATAGACCACAGAATGCCTCCTTTGTTACCAAGAGAAAAATAACAGCTTACCACCGAAGAGGCCAATGAGTCCCGCCTAGTTACAAAAACAAGATGGATAGTTGAAGCAAGAAATGGTCATTTGAAGTCAAAGCAGGCATGCTAGATGGAATGCCATCAATATTGAAGACCTTCCCAATTTTCCACGTCTAACGATAGAGTATTTAAAAAATCTAACCATTGGTACATATCAAATAAATCTGGCGCCTTCCTATATTCAAGATACAGTGCAAATACAAGGAGAACGCAATGAATTTCAAATTAATATACTGATTGACGACCCACAACTGGTTCATTTACGAATTTATTCTCGGCATAGAAATGCAACTCGTTACCAGTTATGGATAGCATTTAATCATCATTATTGCACCTGCCGATCTGGTGCCAGGACATTGGGTTGCTGTGCTCATGTAGCCTCTTTTATTTGGTATATAGGATACTCAAGGCACCAAGAAGAAATTCGCTATCCATCTACTGCCTTACTAGATATAGTCTTGGGATGCCGGAAATCGATAGAGTAAAATTTTTAGCTTCTCTCCTCTATAACCAGCAATTATTAACATTTTTCAACGTTTTAACTCATAGTAGCATCAATTAATTGTCTAAAGTTATGCAATGAAGAACATTATTAGTTTTAAGTATAGGCATAAGTTTGATGGCACTCTTTTCTTACGCTATATTTGAAAATGGTTATTTATACAGTTCTAAAAAAGGTGAGACTATTCTATGTTTTGTACGCTTAGTCAATACAGGGTGTCCCAGCCGAGAGTGACCCATTTTAAATGCTTATGAATTTTAAACCAGGTGAGCTAGCTACCTGCGGTTTGTGCCATTCGATTTCTCTTGGTCTAAAGTTTTTTCCAGTAGCTTTCAAATTTTTTTGAAACTTATATAGGGCGAGTAAAAAAAAATCCGTTTTTCAACATCGAAATTCTCCACTATTTCTAATGGAACACCCTGTATATCACAACGTCAAAAAAAAGATTAATGTTCAAGGTTTCCGTGTACCAATAGACATCGTCCCTAAAACTTGATGTTTTAGCCGAAAAAAAATCAAAATCGAAATCTTGGTATTTTTGCAAACGCATGCAACTTCATGTTGTAGGAACTTGATATCACTGTGGCAAACAATTTTGTAACTGTCTAGTTATAGATATCAATTAAGTTGAGATACAATTTCCAAGAAAATTTAACGAGCTCCAAAGTATTTTCTCTCGAACTCATTAAATAGAGATACCCCAACAGTAACAGTTTGGTGTGCAATCTCTATTGAGAAAAAATACAGACCATTTTCATTGATGAACCAACAATTACAGAAACTGAAAACACTGATATGTTCTTTTTCCCATAGTTGAGACAGGAGGTTATCTTTAATGATATCTATTTTCAGCAGGATGATGCCCCCACCTCATTATTCATTAATAGCAAGGGAATCACTAGATATGATATTTGGGGAAAGACGGATAAGGAGAACTGGCCGCTGGCCTATAGAATGGACACCTTACTGTCTTGACTTGAGAGTTCTAGACTTTTTTCTCTGGCGTTATGTCAAGGAAAGATGCGGTAATACTTTGCTAAAATAGCCGGGAAGATCTTAAGTGGAACATTTGTAATGTCATTGAAGCGATTCTCCAATGTTACACAATTCATTCAACCATTTATTGATCCACAAATGCCTGGAACAGAATGGCTAACATATACATATAGGTAGCTACAGCTTTTTGTATAGTTTTATGCAGTTGTTAACTTTTTATTAGGCAAACATAAGGTTGAAGCTTTGAAAATAAGTGTGTGCAAAAATACCAAGATTTCGAATTTGATTTTTTACGGCTGAAACTTCAAGTTTTAGGGACGATGTATATTGGTACATAGATACCTTAAACGTGAATCTATTTTTTGACGTTGCGATATACAGGGCGTTCCATTGAAAATAGTGAAGAATTTCGGTGTTGAATAACGGATTTTTTTTTACTCGCCCTGTATAAGTTTTAAAAAAATTTGAAACATACTAGAAAAAACTTTAGACCAAGAGAAATCGAATGGCACAAACCGCAGGTAGCTAGCTCACCTGGTTTAAAAGTTATAAGCATTCGAAATGGGTCACTCTCGGCTGGGACACCCTGTATTATCAATTTTAGTGAACTCCATTCCTATGGTAAACTTAAAACAATGAATAATGCCCAAACAGCATTTGAACTTGAAACCCGCTTGCAGTCGGCATTTAACGTCTACACCGGAGCCCTGGCACAAAATGAACACCTGGTAAAACATTTTGGATCCAAAACTATAGTAGGTATTCTTAAGTATGCTTTTGATAACAACATATTGAAAATAGGACAAAATGTAGCCGTTCCTTTTTTTATTCTACACAATTGATCGAATTTAGTTATTTGCGACTTTTTCTAAATTGACATTTTTACGCCGCCACCAGTTTATGTAAGACGCTGTAGGAACTTTTGTGCCACATTTTAAAAAGACACCAAAACGCTTAAAACTTAGAGTAGAAACTTTTAATTTAAATGTGCTAATTGAGGAAATCTAAACAAATATGTTAGAAAAAAATCAATATCTCGAAGTCTACAAAAGCCAATTTCGACAACCCATAACTCAAAAACTGGTCATAGGATTGAGTTGTGCCCATGGGAACTATTAATCAGGACATCGAGGACTACATTATCTGAAATTTTCAAAAAATTTAGCCGAAAGATAAGAAATGTGCGAGGTCCTTTTTTTCTTTGTAGCATTCTGCTGGAATGAGATGCATCATTTCTTTCAAATTCTACAACTTCGCTTTAGCGATAGGCTTACCAATGGGCCACAGTGGTGTTAGGTCGCTAAAGATTGCTTCGGTAGCAGGTCTATTACGAGAAGATTTTTTGATCGAAATGTTTTTATAGAGGTGTGAAAAATCATGTTGCTGATTCATCAGCAAAAATGGTTCTTGTTTTTCTATTTTGATGGCCCTAATCTTCAACCAATTAATTTGTTCTTTGTCATCTATAGTTTTGCGCACTTTTATAGTTAAAACATGGTTTATTGCTACACATCCGTACCTTTTTTTCTCCGCAACTTTGATTGGGAATTTTACGTTTTCTGCCTTTCTTTGGCCTCTGCTGCATCGCTGGATTGGGTTCTTTAATAGCAACAAGTACGAGCGGGTCGTTATCCGGGCACGGGAATATTTTCGTCTCTAATATCTTCAGAATCATCCGTTTCTTCTTCAATATCTTCCTGTTCAATTTCATAATGTGGTTCTGCCACCGAGTCATCACTATCTTCTACAAAATGTTCCTCATCAACAGTAACAGGTGTCAGACTTGTTGGAACATTATTGGTATTGTGTCTTCAGAAGGGGCGACTATTTGAAAGGCAACGACGGGCGAATTCGATGGTCCTGCATTTTCTTGAGTAGGTTCTTCATCAATATCATCTGAAAAAAGGAGCATTTTCTATTAACGCAAAAATTACACCATGTCAATGGTTGATGCATATAAAAAAAAGAACTATGTTATGTGATCTATGTTACTAATCAATAAATTCGGTTGCGTCTAGTGAATGGCCATTTATTAAAGTTTTCTACTCACCTCCAGAGAAAAACTAAAAAACAACAACACTATAAGATACTTGCCTGTATTTGGCTCAATAACAAGAGCAGCAGCCTTCAAAATTTTAGCAGTTCGACTACTGTACTGTGCTGAATAGTATGATTACTTTCACATACTCCCAGAGTATCGAAAGTATTTTGCAGGCTCTCCAAATCAATACTAATCACAACCGCCATCGAACTTACTAATAGTGCTAATCAAACAAAACCACACAAAAACTAGGTTATGTTGAAGGGAGGAAGGGACCTATATTCGCAGAAAGCTACCAACCCACTTGGGCGCATTTAGCGTTATAATCAGAATAATATCAAGTGGGTTAGCAGCTTTCTGCAAATTGAAAGTTTGAACAAAATAAATATATGGCTAAGCTGTTCACAGTTTTTTAGGTTAAATAACTGGTTGAGGCTTGGTAGGTTTCTATAGAATGTAGAGCGCGTTTTGTCTTACCCAAACACGCATCCAACCCCATATTTGCTTTTGGGTTGGTAGCATTCTGCTTAACGCCGTCCAATTGTTCTTGATCAGCCATTGTGAATTGAACATTTCTTCTCTCCTGCCTGTGTTGTTTTCGTATAGACTGGATTGTACTCAATTCTTCCAGTTATCGATGAGCGTTTTAAGCTAATTTTAAGTTAAAAAAGCTGCAGATTGCTTACGTTTATCTTCGAAACATTGTAGGTTTCTCTTTTTTGCTGTTCTTACATCTCGTGCCGATTCAAATTCGATCTGTTCGAATGGGTTTATCTTGATTCCATACTCGTTGTAATACTCTTCCATTAATAATAAAGCTGTACCATTAAAATCGTTTTAATAGTGAAATCTTTATATTCTCCGCCGTTCTGCGCAGGCATGCTAAAAGTCCAGTCTTTTAAAATGGAGGAAAGTTGGGACACAGTAGTGTTTTCATCCAAAGTGTAGTTTTTTTTTCCCCACAAAATGACATAAACTGTTTCCAAATACCCTTCTTACTTTTTAATGTGTTTTTCGGATCACTTTTCCGGACATTTCTGTTGATTTCTTCTTCCGTGGCAGACACAAAACGATTTATTTTTGAATTTTTTTTCGAAAAACTATTGAAAGGTTGATACAAGCAAATAAATAATAGCGGATGCTTGATATAAACAAATGGTTGTTAACAGCATCCATTTGTTTGTATATTTAAATCTTAAATATTCACTTCCAAATATCTCAAAAAGATTTTCAAATTCACTGAAGAATTTTTCAATGTGAAATTTTTCGTTTTTAGTCAAAGCTGGTAAATTGAGTAAGTAATTTTTCAAACAAAGTTAAGGCAAACTGAGGAGATTTTTAACTCCATCAATAATCGTTTGAAGATCTTTTCGTCGTATAGTGGACTCTGAATAGAATTTGCATAAAAATAAAACAAAAGCATGATCTTTAAAATATACAAAGGGTTCTGCTTCTTCATTTCACTTGGTATTATCAGAAGCAACTCTTATCACAGGAGTATCTAAATTTGACGGTTGTTTTAGCACTGCAATATCACTTAACGAAATTTCATATTCAATATTAGAAAGCATAGGCTTAGATTCGTGACATTTTAAATGTTTGCGAAAGGAATTGAGCTTCGATGACAATTTGGCTGCTCACATAAAACGACGCTATTGTTATTCAGTCGATGAATTAACTTCAAATTAATTATTAGAGCGTTTACTTGAAAAAAAAACTTTTGCAAAAATTAATTCAGTTCATTTTGTAAAAATGCTTCCATCAAGTATATGCCGAGGTAAATACAAATCAATTTCAACATTCATTGAATTGATATTTGATATCTGTCACTACTGAAGCAGTGCAGAAGTTTTTTTTCGAGGGATTCATTCTGGAAATCATTTCCTCTATAGAAATCCAAATATGTTCGCTCTCTTGGGGAGATTCAATGTCCCAGGCATGGAACATCTTGGACAGAAGCTCGAGCGCTCTCGTTACATTGTCCAATTTGTACTTCAAATTCTGGGACACTATTATGTAACCCGCCGGTTGGGATAACTCACCAGATTATCACTGGAAATGGTTGAAAACTAATTTTGAATTGGGAGAGTTTATCTTTTTTTTTATTGAGTAGTAGTAGTAGTAGCTCAAAACAATATTTTTATTTACATTTTTAAACTTATTTTCACCCTCAAAAGGCCTTACCTCAATATGGGTAAAAAAATTGAACAATTTCACTCCTTGTTAGTCGCCAAGTTCTGCTTTTCCTAGACTTTTTGAGTGTTACTGGTGGAAATAGGTACGGCAAGGACAATAAACCATGGAGTATTTCATCTAGGTATAGAAAAATCATGTTACAATTTTCTCCAAATAATAGACATATTTAAATTTCAAAAGGGTTAGCAACGAAAAATGTGGAAACATTGGTCTCAGCAGGCTTATTTTGGAACCTATTGTAACGCACTTTTGTTGGGACAAAAGAACGCTCATAATAATGTTCAGTGGTTGTTTAGCTGGGGGTGGTCTTTGGAGTTGGTACAGTTTAGAGAGGGCGCCACTAGTTTGCATAAAATTATAATATATTAACAGTCAGCGATCAACTTTAACTTCTGAGTTGTAAACAGACGTAGTATGATCAATCAAATGAAAAAATAAAATCGTATTGCTGAAGGATAATAATCTTTAGGCAGTTTTCATGTAAAAAAAAATTACATGAGATCAAAGGTATCAGGGTTTTAGGGTGAGCTCAACCTAACCTGTAATTATAGTTCAAAATAGGCAAACATTAAAATTTAAATTTGACTACCTAAAGATTTTACATTAGAGTCCCTGCAAAACAACCACATTGATTTGAAAATATAGTAGATTATACCACGAGTCAATAATGATAGCTTTTATTCCCGGGAATATTTACGAACTGAGCCGCGTTAGCAGCGAGGGAGTAACATTTCGAGGGAATAAGAGCCATTATTACGAGTAGTATACTCTACTTTATTTATGACAAATTAATTCACTTGACATTTTTTTCCAAACACGCTCTTTGTTCATCCATCTCAATACAAATACACAAGCACTACGCGTTTGACAATGACACTTTTGAGTTTGCTAATTTGAGAAATTATTTGATTGGTGTGCAAGCGGGAATAATGACCATTAATCCCTGCGGAAATAATATATGGAATTATACTGCCAAAGTGACAAATATAATATTTACATTATATGTCAGTCGTGAATGAAAAGTTAAATAAACCCCTTTAAGGTCAGAGAATCAATAATGCGATATTATATCGATCAGTACACTATATTCGATATCAAAGAAATAAGTTTATAATGATAATAATACAATAAGAAAACGATAATAAAAGTTAATTTAAAATTTAAGCACGCTCATAGAAAAAAGTTTTATTAATGAAATGTTACCTGAGGCCTGTAATACAAACCTTAGAAGTCCTACAATTGTGAAAAGAAATTCTACACTTGTAGATATTCCGTAACACAACCTAAAGGTACGGTTTGTTAGGGCAGTGCGCGACGCAAAACCCACATTCTGTCAAACGCCGTGCACGTCTGCCAAAATCAACCAAGTGTAAATTATATAGACCGGTTTGTTGGCTTTGCGCAGGTGAGCGGCGACGTACAGCGCAAGCAGATGACGTCGACAGCGTCTGTCAAAATTTTGATTTGAGCGCAAAACGTAATTGACCTTTTGTTTGGACGCCATATTGCGGTGCGCGAACATAGTTGCCAAAAGAAGAAAACAAACATTACTAGCGGGCTGTCAACATTAAAAACAAAGGTAACTGAATGATTAATCCTCGCTATCCTTTTTCTTGGTTTACTTTCTCTCTCTGATAGGTAGATATTTTATTATTTCTATTCTGCCAAATACAATGGCCCAATGCAAGCTGAAATTTATGGCTTTTCTTTTCAAAACATTCGTAATAGGCGGCAAATTTAAATTTTAAATGTAATTTATTCAGTAACTTTTATTTTTAATGTTGACAGACCGCTAGTAATTTTTGTTTTTTACTTTTGGCAACTATGTTCGCGCACCGCAATATGGCGTCCAAACAAAAGGTCAATTCATTTATTATTAAAATTCTTGAGATTATTATTTATATTGGTACCTACTAATAAATAATAATAATGTCTAAATTTTCTACCAAAGAGGACGAAAAATTAATTGATATGGTGAGAGAGTATCCAGCTCTGTATCAAGTGAAATCCAAAAAGAACAGAGATCGCATAATTAAAAATAACATATGGGAAAGAATAGCAGAAAAACTGGGTAAAAAAAGTAAGTACAATGCCAATATTTTTAATACAACGGTCGAAATTTGATCGTGGCGCCATCTAAGACAAAGATTCAACACTAAACAGCAATTTTTGCTGCAATATAGTGACTGACTATCTAATCGGCCGACCAAAATTCAGTTCGTGGGAAAACCCAGAATAGGAAAACCTATTATCCACCAATTTTCTCATCAATATTTTTAATATCATCATTTTCTTGTTGGTAATATTATTTTTATTGTAATATCATTTACCTATTTATTTACAGTAGATATGCTTTTTCATAAGGATCTATGTGTATATTTCAAATTTTAAATTTTATTCAAACTTCAATATAGTATTTTTATGTACATCTAAATTATAAAGAAAAGCTAACATCCAAAAATTCGTTAAAAAATATAATTAATATTGCATTATTTAACACGTGATATAATCTCATCTTGCCATTGAACAGATCCTTGAACATTATTGAAGTAAGTTTTGAAATTGTCCCTAACAGTGAAAGCTTCAAAAGAAGCTCTTCTATCAACTGTTGGTCTTAACGATATCATGTTTTCTTTTGGAAATTCAGGTAGAGTATTCAAATTTTCGTGTGGACAGGAAATTTTTGAATTTCGAAGCATATTGTGCAAAAAACATGCTGAAACTATTAAATCATCAGCAACTTCCGGTGATACCGCTATTGGAGAATAAAATATTCTGAAATATTGGCTCATTATTCCAAATGCATTTTCCGATGTTCGCCTTGCTCTTGAATGTCTATAATTAAATACAGCTTTTGTCTTATCATGAGTTGCTTGATTTTGTGGATAGGGTTTCATCATGTTTTTAGTTGAGCTAAATGCCTCATCTCCCAAAATTACCAGTGGTTGCACCATATTTGTACCACAAATAGTGCTAGGTAGAGGTATGTTGAAATCGCCATCATCAATCTGCTTTTTAATGTTCGATTTCAGGAATATGCCCGCATCTCCTTCTCGACCATAAGCTCCAAACATCAATAGCTAGAAATTTATATCTAGCGTCGACAAGTGCTAACAGAACTATGGAATGAAAATTTTTATAATTAAAAAAAAGCGATCCAGCATTATCGGGACAACGAATTCTTATATGCTTTCCATCTATAGATGCAAAGCAATTTGGGTAATTCCATATTTCAAAATATTCTCGTATTATGTCTTTTAATCGTTCCTTGGTTGGTTTGGGCATATAGATAGTAAGCATACGTTTTCTAATACTTTGAAGAACATTTTTTATTAAAACGCTTATCCAGCTATGATAAATTCGATATTGAAATGACAAAGATCTATATGATTCACCAGTGGCAAGGTATCTGTAAAACATAAATATTTTACAAATAAATAAGTATTACAAACAAGATATTTACCTTTGGGTACCTATTGTCCGTCGTTTTTAATCTGACACTTTTCGTATGAGGAGCGAGGGGGTGAAGCATATGGCAAAAACAGGTGTGACGTCAGGTGATCATTTGCGTTTTAATCGGTTCTAATAATGTAGGGTGCCACCAGTCACATTCTTTTGGAGTATCAGATAAAAATCGACGGACTTTACCTAATGAAATAAATAGTTCAATGTGTTTGTGTTTGTCAAAAAATCCTAAGTTCAGCAAACTATTTCAACATTTTAAAATTTCAGGTGAAGATTGCAAGGCCAGATGGAAAAGTATTAGAGATTATTATCAGCGAAAGAAGAGGGAATTTCTGAAAGGAACATCTACTGGTTCAGCAATCATGATAATAATTTTGAAAAAAAATTTCATCATCCACGATTTTTAGAAGGTTCCTCAATTGTGGAAAGACGGTAAGCTATTTATTTGGAAGGGGCGAGGGGCGAGCCACCTTTCACGGACACCCGGTAGGCTGATAGTATACTCTGTAAGAACTAAATTTGATTGTTCTAGAACAATTAGTAATACTGAAAATGCAACACAAATTGACGATCCTGAGTACAGCCAACAGTCAACACAACCATCCATACAGCAAACTCTTTGGGTGGAAGAAGAATCTGAAGTCATTGAAAACATCGAAAATGAATCTGGATCTATGAATGAGATTGAAAGATATTATGACATAGATATCAGTGATTCAGAACAAACTATACCTGAAGTTCAATCGGATATAACTATAACAGCACACTTAAGTGAAGAATTATTACATTTCGAATCCCCTAAAATTAATCGAAAAGGGGTATCCAAAGAAAAAAATTATTCAGTGACTGAAGAAATTAAAAAAGGACGACAAGACAGAACTAGTATTATTAGGGAACTTATTACAAAAAGGCAACAACCACCCACTGACCAGGACTTGGGGGATCCTGCAGTAAACATGTTTTTTAAAAGTATTGCTGCCACAGTTTCTAAATTTTCAGCAATTAACCAGGCAAAAATAAAAGCAGAAGTAATGAACCTAGTCTCCCAATATGAGATTAATGAACAATCGAATGCATCATCAATATAGGTTGTGAGATAGGGACTGTTTAGTGGAGTCATTTATCTTTTGTCTGGCATTTTGAAGGCTGAATGTGGCTAGTTAGCTGATGAGAATGTAGGTGATTTTAATGCCTGCTACCTGTTCGAAAATTTGGAGGAGAAAAAAATTGATTTAGGTACAGGGTGATCTATTATAAATGTCACCCCCTTCTAACTTTTTCATTTGACGTTTTTGACAGAAGTGTCAAATACAAAAGTTTTAATAAATTGTCAAAAGTTTTCAGCTGAGTCAGTTTTAGGCATACAGGGTGCGTCAAAAAGGTACAGCAGTGTGAAGTTATATTTTTTTAAATGGAACACCCTATATATTGTGCGCTTATTTGTTAGTCCCGTTTAACCTGATTTCAACGATATACGATTTTATATGTTTATCTCTCGGTTTGTCTCAAATAGTAATGGGGAAAAACGCGTAAATCCGGCGAAACATTCTGTGAACATTTCGAACAGGGAGCATGCATTGAAACTACCTATATTCTCATCAGCTCACTAACCAGATTCAACCCTCAAAATGTCAGACAAAAAAAAAATGACTCCGCTAAACAGGTCCTATCTCAGGGTCTAATATAATGTAGTGTATTATTGTAGTTTGCATAAGAAATTTGTTTTTGTTTAAATAAATTTGTTTTAGTTTAAATGAGTATATATACCTCAAAGTAATGCAAAGTTTTTCTTCCGGAGAAATTGGTTTTTTCCGCCTATTGTAAGGATTTTTGGTAATATCTTGTCTTATGTGTGACAAAACGATTTCAAAAAGCTCGGTTGAAAGGCGAAAATATTGCCT
Organism: Ceutorhynchus assimilis; assembly: GCA_917834065.1. Lineage (NCBI taxonomy): Eukaryota > Metazoa > Arthropoda > Insecta > Coleoptera > Curculionidae > Ceutorhynchus > Ceutorhynchus assimilis. The sequence continues at coordinate 4,608,454 of OU892290.1, forward strand.
AAATTTATAGTCATTTCCAAATAATCTTCTTTCGACCAATGTATGAAATGCTCCTCCAGTCTCCCGACAAGAAAACATTGCATCAACCGTTTTGTTTTGCCGACATGTATTAAGGAATAATAATTCTTCCTCCTCCTCCTCTTCCATTAAAACTAACACTATCAAATAATCGATAAATTCGTTTGAACTCATTTTTTAGTATAGATATTGCCTGGATAAATAGTATTATTGTCCATTTATCCAAATTGGAACATTTAATTTTAATATTTTTACCATACTGTACATATTAGAATTAATTAATTATAAGCAACCTACTTTTATTATTGGAAATGACGACAATCGATGTGTGCAAAATCAGCATTTATTGTATATAAAAGGTGATCAATTTCATTAATAAAATCAGATTCAAACTTATTGTTGTTTCTCTTACTTAAATTGTGCCCAAGTCACCATTGGCCTAGCAACGCTAGTAGAGTCGTGAGACTGCGCTCTAACAATTACTTTTCTTTAGCCTTATTGTAGCAGGTGCTCTGTCTGGTTACATTAGGCCCTTCTCTAAACCTGTAGCAAGTGCTTTGTCTGGTTACAGGTTTAATTTAAACCTTATAGCAAGTGCTTTGTCTGGCTTGGGTCCCTTTTTTCCAACTTACAACAAGTGCTCTAGTCTGGTTGTAAGTTACCTATCTTACGCCCTAGTGCAAGTGCCGTGACTTTAAGTCCTGTCTGGTACTAAGGCCCTTCTGCTCTTCTATCCTAAACCATCGGGATCAAGCAGAAAATACTATCCAGAGAACTAGAGTCTCCTGGAGCGTACATGGTCCTTCGAGCAAAAAGTTACAACGGTCAAGAATCAGCAGCCTGCAACAGCAGGCAACCAGAGTCCTAGAGGTCCCACCAGTAGCGATCCCAGAGTCCCAGAGGTCCCACCAACAGCGGGCCCAGAGGTCCAACCGAACCAAGCAGCCATCAACCAGAGTCCTAGAGGTCCCACCAGTAGCGATCCTCAGGTCCATCAGCCAGAGTCCCAGAGGTCCCACCAACAGCGGGCCCAGAGGTCCAACCGAACCAAGCAGCCATCAACCAGAGTCCTAGAGGTCCCACCAGTAGCGATCCTCAGGTCCATCAGCCAGAGTCCCAGAGGTCCCACCAACAGCGGGCCCAGAGGTCCAACCGAACCAAGCAGCCATCAACCAGAGTCCTAGAGGTCCCACCAGTAGCGATCCTCAGGTCCATCAGCCAGGGTCCCAGAGGTCCCACCAACAGCGGGCCCAGAGGTCCAACCGAAACAAGCAGCCATCAACCAGAGTCCTAGAGGTCCCACCAGTAGCGATCCTCAGGTCCATCAGCCAGAGTCCCAGAGGTCCCACCAACAGCGGGCCCAGAGGTCCAACCGAAACAAGCAGCCATCAACCAGAGTCCTAGAGGTCCCACCAGTAGCGATCCTCAGGTCCATCAGCCAGAGTCCCAGAGGTCCCACCAACAGCGGGCCCAGAGGTCCAACCGAAACAAGCAGCCATCAACCAGAGTCCTAGAGGTCCCACCAGTAGCGATCCTCAGGTCCATCAGCCAGAGTCCCAGAGGTCCCACCAACAGCGGGCCCAGAGGTCCAACCGAATCAAGCAGCCATCAACCAGAGTCCTAGAGGTCCCACCAGTAGCGATCCACAGGTCCATCAACCAGAGTCCCAGAGGTCCCACCAACAGCGGTCCCAGAAGTTCAACCAGACCCAACAGCGGTCAACCACATTCCCAGAAGTTCCACCAATAGCGGTTCCAGAGGTTCAGCTAAGCCCATTGCAAGATCAACAGAACAATGATGGAAGAAATGAACGTACGTGCTGCTCAGCAAGAAGAACTAGGCAAAAAGATCATGCAGCTTTACACCAACTGTAAAAAAGATGGCCAATCAAGAAAAACTGAACAGTATGTAGAACAAAAACTTGGAGCACTAGAAGAACTATGGGATGCAGTTCAAGAAAATGATCATGAACTAAACAAGTTCAATGAACCAAATCACGCCTACTTTACTAAAAAATACCTGCAACAAATAAAAGAGAGGTATGAGACTTGCAAGAAGTACCTTGAAATGATCAATGATGAATTACAAAATAGTCCACAACTCTTACTTTTGAAAAAACAAAATCTTAAGTGTGAGGAATTGGATAGAACTATCGACCAAATCAACCAAGATCTAGCTGAATCAAAATCAAGAATAAGGTATGAATTACAACAGAAAAAGCTGGTAAAACAATGGGAAGCTATTCAAGAATTGCACGAAGAGATAATAATTCATGAAAAATCATTCACCAGTGCCTACTTCAGAGATGATAAGTTTCATGAGTATCAGATGAAGTATGAAGACACGTTGGAAAAATTATCAGCGGAAACAGTCGAGGCACAAGCTTCATGTCAGCCGCAATTACCACAGACCCAATCAATCTGGCCTGTAAGACATCTTGCGTCACCACAAATAACCATTCCAACATTTCACGGAGGCTACGAGAACTGGGGCTCTTTCCATGATGTTTTTTTGCGAGTAGTCCACGACAACATACATTTTTCCAAGGCAGAGAAGATACAACTACTCAAAACGCATGTTCGAGGAGAAGCTGCAAGACTCATTCAGCATCTGACAACCACTGAAAACAACTACGAGACAGCATGGGACTTGCTTCAGAATAGATATGAAAACAAACGACTATTAGCCTCGAAACTGATAGACAAGTTATTAGACCTCCCAAACCTTTCCTCCGGAAACGTTGAAAAATTGAAGCTCTTGCATGACATCACCAAAGAATGTACTCATGGGCTAGAAAATATAGGAGTAAGCACACAGTCATGGGGGCCAATCATCATCAGAATAATCAGTCGGAAATGGGATTCCGAAACCAACAAGATGTATGAACAAACAATTACGGAACCACACAAAATTCAAGACTACCAACAATTCATGGAATTTCTTGAAAGAAGATTTCAATCTCTGGAAGCAACAAGCCCAAGCAGAAGAAACAACTCAGCTTGCCATTATTGCGAGAAAGATCATGCGATATATCACTGCCAAGCTTTTAGAAGATTGTCGGTAGAAGAAAAAAATCGTTTTGTTCAGAAAATAAACCTTTGCGTGAACTGTCTGAACCACGAAAAACATCTCAGATGTCGCAGCAGTGTAACTTGCAATGTCTGCAGGAAGCATCATCATACAATCCTACATAATGAAAACAATCAACGAAGCTTCAGCAACTCAGGACATCAGACATCAAGAAGAACTGATCAAAGAGCCTCCAATCAAAATGAAAATAGCCAAACACGCAACAACTTTAGAAGAAATGATCAAAGACAAAATACCTCAAACTATCACGTAAAAGACCACGAAGAGAATGTCCTGCTTGCCACAGCATTGGTAGAAGTAGCAACAGCTAGCACCACCCAGTATTTACGTGTCCTCATTGACCAAGGATCACAATCTGCGTTTATAACAGAAGACGCAGCTCAGCGTCTTAATCTCCCACGTCAGAAAATCAGAGCAGAAATTTCAGGCATAGGAGATGGTAGCCCACAAGTTTCCTCTTCGGCAGTAGATCTCCTCATCAAGCCACGCTTTCCGAGCAATTTTTCACTTGAAGTGAAAATGTTAGTACTTCCAAAATTAACACAATCAACTCCACGATATCAATTAGAAGTCGACAACTCGTACACGAATGAAATCCTAGCAGATCCAACCTACATGAAACCAGGTCCAATTGATGCTATAGTTGGAGCGAGAGAATATACGCATATTATTCTAAATGGCATTCAAAAAACAAGAGAAGGACTTCTTAAGCAAAATACGGAACTAGGATGGATGGTATCTGGAGGAGTATCGTCAAACCACCTTCCACTTCAAGTGGCCAGCATGATTTCCCGACACGAAGAAGATAGCCAACTCACGAAATTTTGGGAATTAGAAGAGTTGCCAGAAACAAATAAATATATATCAGAAGATGACGAAATCTGCGAAAAATTTTACGATGAGACTACGTATCGAGATGAAAAAGGAAGATTCATAGTCAGAATACCTTTCAAACAGGGCATGCAAGTTTTAGGACAAACAAAACCTAGAGCGGCTGCCCGTTTAAGAAGTCTGGAAAACCGGTTTTTGAGAGAACCTTGCCTTAAAGAACAATACGATGCATTCATGGATGAATATTTGAAATTAGGGCACATGGAAAAAGTATCATTTCAAAATCTTCATGAAGGCAGATACTACATACCACACCAAGCAGTATTTAAAATGGACAGTACAACCACAAAACTACGAGTTGTTTTTGATGCTTCGAGTAAATCAACATCCAATATTAGCCTAAATGATTTGATGCTTACTGGTCCAAGACTCCAACAGAACCTATCTGAAATCCTGTTAAGATGGAGGCAGCATAAAGTAGTTTTTACAGCCGATATAGAAAAAATGTATCGACAGATAAAAATCCATCGAGAAGATCAACCTTACCAGAGAATTTTATGGCGATCTGACAGCGGACACCGAATGATTGAATACGAGCTAACTACTGTCACATACGGAACAGCATCTGCACCATACCTAGCCATTAAGACTTTACAAACATTGGCAAAATCTGAAGAAACGAAGTATCCTATTGCAAGCAAAATCACCCTACGAGACTTTTACGTAGATGATGTCCTGTCAGGAGCCAATGACTTAGAATCGGCAATAGAAATTCAACAACAGTTACTCAATATGATGCAATCTGCTGGTTTTAATCTCAGAAAATGGACCAGTAACAAACCAGCCCTGCTTCAAGCCCTTCCCGAATCGCAACAAAACCAAACCGTCCAAGAATTATCCGAAGATGACATCCAAAAATCACTTGGCGTATTTTGGTCGCCTTATGATGACAACTTCATGTTCAAAGTTACCACATCAACAGAGAATCTAATAACAAAAAGGCACATCCTATCAGAGATATCAAAAATTTTCGATCCCTTAGGATGGTTATCACCTATAGTCATCAAATCAAAAATACTCATACAAGACTTATGGCTACAAAGATTAGGATGGGATGAGAAAATAGAAGGTGAACTAGCAGACAGATGGATAACATTTAGAAAGGACATGAATAAAGTCGAAGATATCAGAATTCCGAGATGGATGCAATTTAGCCAAGGAAACCTAATTCAACTCCACGGATTCTGTGACGCCTCTGAAAAGGCCTATGGAGCTGTCATCTACAGCCGAACACTGACGACTGAAGAGAATATAGTTGTCACACTTCTCTGGGCAAAATCAAAAGTAGCTCCAGTAAAACTAAGAACAACGTTACCGAGACTTGAACTCTGTGCAGCACACTTATTAGCGAAAATGATAAACCAAACTATTGTGACACTAGAGATAGAAAATATAGAAACTTTCGCATGGAGTGACTCCATGATAACATTAGGCTGGATAAAAGGCCAGCCCAATCGATGGAAAACATTTGTTGCCAATCGCGTGAGTGATATAAATAGACACGTAAACAGCAGCCACTGGAACCACGTAAAAACATCCGAAAATCCAGCAGACGTTATATCCAGAGGGTCTAATCCAGAACAATTAGCAAACAATCTCCTGTGGTGGAATGGACCAGCATGGCTTCATAGTCTTGAACCACTACCATTAGCTAAAGAAATACCCGAAACGGACCAAGAAGCTAAGAAAACCATAAAATGTTTCCAAGTTAAAACACAAATCACAGAAAACATAATCGAACGATTCTCCGACTTAACCAGAATGATAAGAATATTAAGCTTCTGTCGAAGATTTTTTCACAGGTCCAACGAACCAATATTATCTGTCGAAGAAACAAGAAAAACGCTCCAAGAAGTTATCAAAGTGATCCAAAACTGCGAATTTCCATCCGAGATATCGTCCATTAACACAAAGAAAACCGTTGAGAAATCAAGCAAAATATTTAATTTAAGCCCATTTATTGACGGGGAAAAAATCTTACGAGTTGGCGGAAGATTACAGAATTCAGGGTTACCATACAGTCAGAAACATCCTATAATACTACCAAGTCAAAATCATTTGAGCAAACTAATAATATTGGACGCACATCACAAAACCTTGCATGGCGGAAACCAAGCAACACTGGCTTACCTCAGAAGAAAATACTGGATTATCAATGGAAAGAAAAGTGTAAGAAGCATCTTGAGTAAATGTATTACATGCATCAGGTACAAAGCAAAAACCTCAGAGCAGCAAATGGGCCAATTACCTGCCACGAGGGTCACACCATCCCCACCGTTCATTAACAGTGGAGTAGACTATGCCGGCCCTATCAAAATCAGAGCTACTAAAGGAAGAGGTCACAAGTCATATAAAGGCTATATCTCAGTTTTTGTATGTCTTTCCACCAAGGCAATACACCTAGAAGTAGTAAGCGATATGACGACTGATTCGTTTTTAGCAGCCTTCCGGAGATTTACTGCGAGAAGAGGTCACTGCGAAAATATTTACAGTGACAATGGAACAAATTTTGTTGGGGCAGCACATTATTTTGAAGAAGAAGTTCTCAAATTAACTCAACACCAATCCCTGCAAAATACAATGGTCAACCTTGGCACTAACTGGCACTTCATCCCACCGGCAGCACCTCATTTTGGTGGACTATGGGAAGCTGGAGTCAAGTCAATGAAACATCACCTCAAACGAGTAATTGGAGAAACAACCCTCACGTATGAAGAACTCACGACTTTGTTACACCAAATCGAAGCAAGCCTCAATTCTAGGCCGTTATGGCCACTCTCTGACGAAGTAGACGACTATTTCGTCCTAACTCCTGGTCATTTTTTAATTGGAAGGGGAATATTATCTCCAATTGACCCAATAGCAAGTAATATAAATTCCAGTTTGTCAGAGAAATGGAGGCTTACCCAAAAAATGAAAAAGGACTTCTGGAAAGTTTGGAGCACAGAATACTTAGGAAGATTGCAGCAAAAATATAAATGGCAAAATCAGGAAACCAACCTTAAGAAAGGAACCATGGTAATTATAAAAGAAAATACAATAAATCCCAGCCAATGGCCCTTAGCACGCATAACAGATGTTCATCCTGGAAGAGATGGCGTAGTAAGAGTAGTCACACTCAAGAAAGCAGACAGAGCTACATTGAAACGACCGATACATACACTGATCCCACTTCCATTAGAAGAAATGGGAGAAGAAACACTGACCATTCCCACTCAGGTTACAGCAAATATGGCCATAACCTCAAGCAGTCACAATATCAAAAGAGAATGCACTGTGAAGCAGCATGTGAAAACCAAGAAATCAAAAGTATCTTATTTTCAAATCATTCAACTATTTATGTTATGGGTCAGTTTGATGCTTCTCCCAAAATGTCAAAGCAGCTATGTTATAAAATATCCCGAAGGAGGTATTTACATCGAACATTTTGGAACGGCACAAATAAATAGAGGAACATTTAGAATGGAAGTCACTTATAACAGAACAAAAATCAAGGAAGACATCCAGAATGTAACTAGCGTCGTAAACAATTTTGAGATGCTGTGTAACAAGACAAGACAACTATCGGAAGAAACGCACTGTGAAATATTGGACCATCATCTAAAAGAGCAACAACAACATTTTAGCTGGATATTTAAGACCCTGCAAGAGATACAACTTCGTCCAAAAAGAGGTTTATTGGGAAAATTTATGACGTCCGTTTTTGGCGTCAACGATGAGGTCTACGAGGATATAAATAATATAAACAAAAATCAAGAAATGTTGATAAAAGCTTCCAATCACCAGACACAATTCATGATCTCCGCACTATCAACATTCAATACAACCGAACAAAAAATAAATAACCAACTTCACAGATTCCAAACAAGGCTTAATCAAGGATTAGAAGCAATTCAATCTATGAACAAATGGTTTTCAAGTATAGACATTAACAGCCTAAACATTCATGTCCTAAGCACTTATCAAATAGCAACTAACTACATTGCAGAAATAAGTTCATACTACGAGAATATGATAAATATCCAGTTTAACAGGGGAACAATCTACGACATCATATCTCCAACGTATCTTCATACTCTGATAACGGATATCAACAGAAAATTACCGAACAACTTAAAAGCATTATCTACGCCTTTGATAAAAATGTCCCTATGTCAGAATAGCAGCCACTTCCAAGTTTTTGGCTATTTTCCCATAATAGAAATATCACAGTTTGATGTTATAAAAGCAACCCCAATTCCAGTACAAATATCCAACAACTCTTACTGGACATTAGATATATCGAACGATTATATCGCGATCGATTATAACTCTCAGCTTTACTTTCAACTCCATAAGGAAGAATTCGAACGATGCTTGAAATTAAAACATCACATGTTTCTCTGTTCTCCAGATGTTATAAGAAACATAAATAACGACGGCAACTGTATTATTGATGAAATATACCATAAGCCTGAAGCCAAGAAATGCAAAACTTTCACAAATTCAGTGCAGGCTACTATATGGAAACAAATGGCCACGCCAAATACATGGTTATTTATTACTAATGGATCAGCCAATATAGCTATTATTTGTGGTGGAGTCCGGGAAGATGTTGACATTATTGCAACAGGAATTCTCAGCTTGGCTCCCGATTGTATTATAGAAACCAAACAGCTAACACTAACAGCAATACGAGTGGAGCATAGCAGTTTAACCAGCTATTCCAAAGCTGTCTCACTCGATAGACACGACGAACCCACACATATTCAACATTCACAACTTCGGCCAGCATCTGAGTCAGTAATTGGGCATTCAGATGATTTAACCTCACTAATGACAGAAGAGAAGTCAATTCAGATTGAACTTCAAAATCATATATGGAGAGATATACGACATCATTCTAGCATAGTTGGAGTGACAACTACCATTGCAACAATCCTGGTAGTTTTGGGTGTCTGGATAGGTATCAAATATCTAAGACTTCGAACAAGAGAGAAAAAGACCACCAACAAACCTGAAGAGTATGAACTACAGTCCCTGAAGTCGACAAATTGAGAGGCGGCAGAATGTCCATTTATCCAAATTGGAACATTTAATCTTAATATTTTTACCATACTGTACATATTAGAATTAATTAATTATAAGCAACCTACTTTTATTATTGGAAATGACGACAATCGATGTGTGCAAAATCAGCATTTATTGTATATAAAAGGTGATCAATTTCATTAATAAAATCAGATTCAAACTTATTGTTGTTTCTCTTACTTAAATTGTGCCCAAGTCACCATTGGCCTAGCAACGCTAGTAGAGTCGTGAGACTGCGCTCTAACAATTACTTTTCTTTAGCCTTATTGTAGCAGGTGCTCTGTCTGGTTACATTAGGCCCTTCTCTAAACCTGTAGCAAGTGCTTTGTCTGGTTACAGGTTTAATTTAAACCTTATAGCAAGTGCTTTGTCTGGCTTGGGTCCCTTTTTTCCAACTTACAACAAGTGCTCTAGTCTGGTTGTAAGTTACCTATCTTACGCCCTAGTGCAAGTGCCGTGACTTTAAGTCCTGTCTGGTACTAAGGCCCTTCTGCTCTTCTATCCTAAACCATCGGGATCAAGCAGAAAATACTATCCAGAGAACTAGAGTCTCCTGGAGCGTACAATTATATTAATAGACCAGGCAAATTTAATTTTTTTAATGAAGTTCAACGGGACAGTTTTTTTTCAATGGAAATCGATGTGTTATGTATCCAGGAACAAATATATTAAAATCCCAAAAAATCCAATGTGAGCTAAAAACGCCATCTTGAAAAAGCATGGCCGTCCGTTCAAATCTTTAAAAATCAAATATCTTCTTGTACCTTGGAGCAATTTTAACATTTTTTTTTCACGAATTTTAAGCTTAAAATTACAAAAAAATGAACGAAACAAAAACTCAATCATTGAAAAGATCCTCGTCTAGAACACAAGCATATTTGAAGTCTATTCCATGGCAGTGAAGGCATATAGACCTGAAGCAGCCGACTTGTGAACATACACATTTTTTTTTGTCATCAGTTTAAAATAAACCGATCGAGCGGTTTTTGATTAATCACCTAACACCGTATATACAGGGTGTTTTACCCAGGTGATAACTTAGGAACGCGCCATCGAATGTTCCACTTTGTAATTTTTCATCATTTTCTTTAACGAAGCCTTAGCAAATATGCGATTGCTGATTTTGTAATCGAATATTCTAACGAAAAATGATTATAGTATTTACCATCAGTTACATTTAAGATTCTAAAGCCGTCACTTGACCGAAACTGAAGCGAAAGTGAAATTGGATGCATTATAACGCATGTAGAAGCGGCACAAAAAGTTACCCAGATCCTCGAAATTTCAATTATATTGGATGACGCGTTCCGAAGTTATCACCTGGGTAAAACATCATGGGACACCTTGTGTATACCAGGCAGGGCGGAGTACGAAAAATTTTCCTCCCAGATTTTCTCAGATGTAAGGTGAATAATAAAAAATCAATCGACCATTTTATTGGTATTTTCATCCTCCTACCTGTCAGCCTCTAAGCGGGGGAGAAAGGTACCCCAAAAAATTTCAAATAGAAAGGGGGGTCGAGTGATACGTCATTGGATGGAAAGTTTTTATTAAAAATATATTCACGAAATTTTAAGTTGTGGCAGAGTAAATATTCCCTGACGAAAGGGCGGCTCGTCAGAGTTAAGAAATATGTAGTACTCACTCGAACCCCCTTTTCATTTGAAATTTTGCGGGTAGAGGGTGAAAATGCCAATACAATGTGTCCCGCAAAAAGCAAAAAATAACATGTCCGAGCGATTTTTGATTATTCACCCAAAACCTGAGACAAGACCTGAGAAAATCTAGGTGGGAAGTTTTTTGTGCCCCACCCTGGTATAACCTAAAACCTATCTGGCATGTTTTCATTCAAAACAATCGATAAACATTCACCAAAACCTTCAGTAGCAAACTTTATCTTACTTCCCTTGTTTTTCCGCCATTTTAAAAAATCGCCGCAACGGCCGCCGGGGGGGCAGTTGGGCGATGGCTCCACATCCAAATTTGTTCATATTACATCGGTCTACCTCTGTGCCAAATTTGGTGCCTTTATCAAAAAGTGCACAATAGGTTAGCTTATCCGCTCTACTATACCTACATATAGTTCTTATACCTAATAGCTGTGTTTACAATTAAGGTGTTCTCATCTGCAGTAGCTTCTAACGTTGAAATACTGGTTTCTCTAATTCGTTTTCCAAGTACTTAATTGTGTTAATTAAACTTTATTTTTTCCATGGCCTCAAAAATCTGCAAATAGTGATTACATTAATAGCAAATAATTTTTCCTATATTTTCAGAACATATTATCTTCAAGTACAGGAGTGGATGAGCGTTTTTAATTTTTTTTTTTTTTTTTCAGGAAATTTATATTCTTGGTTATATCTAAAATCAAAGTTAATTTTTTTGGAATTTTAAGTTCAAAATTCCGTGAAAATAAAAAAAAAAAAAATTAAAATTGATCCAAGGGACAAGAAGATAATTAATTTTTCAAGATTTGAACGGACGGCCATGTTTTTTAAGATGGCGTTTTTAGCTCACTTCCGATTTTTTGGGATTTTTAGATTTTTATTCTATGATATGAGAGCTATCGTTTTCAACAAAAAAATAACTGTCCGCAAAAACTTCACATTCATCGTAAATTTTTTTGAAATTTGCCTGGTCTATAAATAAAGGCATAGACAATGTCCGTCAATTTCATTCCTTGGCAGATTTTTCTAACAAACCGTCTGTCAGATAGCTGGTGTACGTCGTGCTGAACAGTTATTCTGCGGACGTTTGCGTTGTGAGTTGTGCGCCGCAAACTGTCCTAACAAACCGTAGCTTAACGTGTAACTAACTACCTGTGGCGCGTCATTGATTACGGGAGAAATGATACATGTGTAGAATCGTTCTGTAACACAACCTCTACAGTTGTATGATTATGTTACAGAATTTTCTACAAGTGTAGTTCATGTTTTATCTATCATCAATTAGGCATTCCAACGACCTGTCAAAAAGTGCGTTGTGGCAGAAGTTCATTATCCCGTATATGAGAGTATGTAATTTAAAGCTTTTTAAAGTGCATTTTGTGGTTGTTTTGTGAATGAACTCTGTTTATTTTCTTATTTTATTGACTTCATTAGTGTTTCTTCCGATTAAAAATACCACAAACGGGTCTTGAAGTTGATTGTGGAAGTAGTTTCAACAAGGTAACAAGGATGATGTCAGGCTATTTTCATTGCCCTTTGTTTTAAAATTTTCCAATTAAAACGTGAAAATTTTTCACTACCACTGTTCCTGCATCTGAAATAAAGCCATTTTCGAAATATTCGTAAGAATCTAAGCTTTTGTAGGCCTTCATTTGCTTATTAACGTGAACTGTGGAACAAAATGTCATCTGGACATTTTTTTAAAACTAACCGTTCGCCCAGATCCCGATTTTCCTGCATTCATGTCTTTAAATATTCACTTTGCATCTCAAAAAGTATATTATAACAAAGTAAACTGTAATTAGCTTGAAAATATTCCAAATAAACTCAAGATAAACAAACAAACGTCAAATTTTCCACGGTCGCCATATTGAAAAATCACGTGGTTTGGAGAGCCTAAATGTGGGTAGATAGTATCTTGGCAACACCCGTACTGTTTACTCGTGTCGCGTGCGTCCAATATGTGGTCAAGTGACTCTGAAAGTGATGGAGATATTCCTAGAGAATATCGATTTCAAATGAGAAAGAACTTCGCTTTTCTCAATGATAACGAATTCAACGAAAGGTTTCATCTTAGTCGACACCAATTTGAAAACCTTCTTCAGGATATTGGTCAACAGCTTGCGAATAAAACTGTTAGATGGTATGGACTGACACCCCCGCAGAAGCTATTAATTCCCTTGCACTGGTTAGGGAATGGAGGTCAGTATCATGGCGTTTGCGATATGCATGGAGTATCAAAAATGACTATATGTCTTTATGTCCGGTAATAAAGAAACCGTTTTTAAAACTTCAAAAATAATAAAGCAAAAGTACGTGTGAACAGCTCAAAGTCTATGTCTAATCTAAAAGTAAAAAGTTTATTCGCATGGTTTCAAGCTTACACAGTTCTCAAGAAACTGCTTAGGTCGGCGATGCAATTGTCAGCATGTTCCCACGAATGCACACATAACTCCTCCATCCCTAGAAGGAACTCGAGGGTGGAATCACTCGTGTTTCGTCAATTGTCTCAGTTGCGGGAGGTTTTCTCAGGATTCTTGAAATTTTCATTTTGTTGTTCTTGATTGCGAAATATATGCCGCAAATCAATATTGCGGTTATTAGGATCCATGGAAGCCAATTCATGTATGTACTTTGGTGAAGTTTGGTAAATTCTAGAAAATCTTCTGTTGAACTCCGAAGTTGAAGTTCATGTAGTTTGTCCAAAGGGGATTTCTCTAATTTGATCTTCTCGGTCTTTGACACTGAAATTTGAACTGATTTTATTTCGTTGAGGGTGACTGGATGACCGTGAAATATGTCTTTTTCATTTTTGTACACATATTTCGGCATCTTTATTGAACATTTTGGCGGGCTGTGAAAAGGCGGGTTCCTTTTATTGAAGTTACTTCGCTTTCTACGCAGTCTGTTTGAATTCTTTGTTCTTCCGGAAAGATTCCAATGTAGTGGGCGGAATCGATTTCTTCCTTCATAGCTTTTTGGATATGTACTGGTACTTGTTGAAATTAGTTCAAATTGCTGCTTAATGTCAGCAGTGACGTGATACAATCAGGATTTTCGTGTATAGGTGGAAGTCGATTATATTTGCAGAAATAGTTTGGCTTGAGGTCAATGCATTCTTCATTTTGGTATTGGTAAATGTCCGTACTTAGGGTGAGGTAGGTCAAAGGTGGGATTATGATGGATTGATTTTTATTAGGTACGGAGAAGAGGTGGTAATGATCGAAAATATTTGAGTGCACAAGAGGGAAATCCAGTGAAAACACGATTTTATTTTCTATCGCAAAAACATTAGTTTCTATGACTTCGTAATAATTCATGTATTCGTTTTGTGAAAATAACAATTGTGCGTGGTGGTGAGAATTATGAAATTCTTTGACGATTTCTTTTAATTCTTTTTGTGGGATTATGCTATGATGTAAGTTTTTTAAACTAGCAAAGCTTATGGCATTTTCTATATCGTTTAGAAAATTAAGCACAGAGTCCAAATTTAACTTAATTTGGTCCATTATTTCGTGAATTTCTAGGTAATGCAAGTAATTGGATTTTGTTTGTTCTAAATCACTAGCAATGTCATTAATTTTATTTTCGATTGCTTTTTGATTTTTCGAAACTACACTCATTGTTTGATTGATACTTGTCATTAGGTTAGAGGTTAAAGATATTTGTTTATTTACTTTTTCAATTATTTTGTTTTGTTTACTTCCGAGTTCCAGAATATTATCATGTATTTCCTTTGCGTCTTCTTGGTCCAGATTACCAGTAATATGAGCCTAAAGGGTTGATTAAGCCTCTTTTTGATCTATGTCCTGGACTGATTGATTTTACTTTCTGATTGACTACGTTTACTTCGTAGCTTAAGTGTTTATAAGTTTCAAGTAACGGAAGTCTGTGCGCAATTAAAGAGGAATTAATGATGTTTTCTAGCTTTTCATATTGATAGGTTATAGAATCAATTTGCTTTTGCAAAGATGTCATATCGATGTAATGTAAGAATATGTGGGTGGCTATTTTCATCTTGGCAGTTCCTAGTTTGAAGGGGAGTATGCCAGGATTGTTGTCAAGATTCTGTATTTGAACTTTCTGTGCTCTCGTCAGGTGAAGTAGTGTCATCAACCTGTAAAAGGGTTTAGTCAGTAAATTTTCGTGGATTTTTGAATACTTGTTTGTGATAAGTATTTTGGCTAGTAGTGACAGTTAAGTCGTTACTTCGCAAGACGTGTTCTGGTTTATATAAAGGATTTGTTTTGCCCTGGCGGTCGGTTAGTTTTTTATAACCTATTGTTCCGGGTTGAATTTCAATAGGGTCTTTTCGTTTTTCGTTAGCTTTAGAAATTACCTTTTCTTTATGCTCGCTCATTTTATTATGAATGTTTTTATAAATGTCAGAGATTATCTCTTTATTTTTATTTAGTTCGTGATTGATTAATTGGGTATCGTTATCAATATCGATTGGTTCCTTTAATTGGAGGTGACCAAAAATTAAATCGATTGGTTTCTGCTTTCTTGCTGAATGGATTGAATTGTTATAACCTATAATAGCAAAGTTCAATTTTTCAAATGGACTTAGGTTTTGTTTGGACAAAACTAGAGTCCGCATGTGCTCTAATAATGTAGAGTGAAATCTCTCAACAATAGAGTTGCTATTCGGGTTTAAGGGCAAGGTGTAATGCCAGTTGATTTTATAAAGTTTGGCGAATTCTTTGAGAAGATTTTGATTAAATTCGGTACCATTATCAGATACGATATTTTCTGGGATTTTATAATTTGAGACAAACTGTAAGAGAGATTAATACACATGTACAGCAGATAAGCTTGGTAGGACATAGGCTTGTCCAAATTTCGAGAAATCATCACAAATTGTTAATGCAACAGTTTTTTCATATTTCGTGAATACCTCTATGATTGGTGATACCTTCATGTTGGCTTTTAATGAGATTTTTCTGCCTATCTTCCTTAGTTACATCGCAAAGCATTTTATTAGATTTCAAAAACTTGTAAGATGCATATTTAAATGTTTGCGGTATAAACTTACACATTTGCTTAAACAGCATTTCGTCTTCGTCATTTTGAAAAAGAAAGACATATTGCCTTTTTGGCTCTACGTATTCTTTTATGTATTGGATAATTTGTGCTTGGAAAGAATCGTTTGTTACGTAAATATACCATCGGGTTCTATTTACAGGACTTTGGAAAATTTTCTTTATTTCAATTCGGGGGTTATTTTCGACTTTTATATTGACTATCTGACACAGAAAATAATTTATTGGTTTTTCACTAATGTGAATAGATAAAATTGGATTTCCAGAATCGGTATGTACTGTGTCATTATCATTAAATTCGTCAGGGTCAGCTTGGCCAGCAATTGACTGGTTGTCGGTCGCAACATTGGGATTGTTTTCATTATTTTCAAAAGCTGTTGTAATTTGATCATTGGGTCCGTGACTTGTGCTCGGAAGCTGGTTCTCTAGAACGGGATTATTGTTGTATTCTTGCATATACTGCAAAACAGGCGGTAAATTTGAGTCAAGGCTGTTGCCGTTATTTTCAGATGGTGTTGGCGAAGTATCATTTACTTCGTTTGCGTTTATCTCGACTCTTGATAGCGCGTCGGCATTTGTATTGTTTTTGCCTTTTTTATAAATTATCTGATAGTCGAATTCCTCGAGTTTCAGACGCCATCGAACTAAACGTGAACCTGAATTTTGTTCTTTTAAGTTCATTAGCCACTGGAGGGGGCGATGGTCAGTTGCGATTTTGAATTTTCTACCAAATAAATATGGTCTAAAATAGCGTGTTCCCCAGACAATACTCAAGAGCACTTTTTCAATTTACTACTTTACAGTCTTTGAATGTCTTTCAGTAGGTGGGATCATCTACATTTAGTAAATGGTTTTGTTATTTTGGCGAAATTAGGAATGAATTTACGATAGTAGCCCAGAAGTCCGAGAAATCCCTTGATTTCTTTAGTTGTTTTTGGGATCGAGTACTTTAGTATCGCCTTGATTTTGTCAGGATTTGGTTTTATGCCTTCTGTTGTCACGATATGGCCTAGAAAAGCCACTTCCTTTCTAAGGAATTCCGATTTATCGGGTTGGATTTTTAGGTGACTGTCGCGTAGTCGTTGGAAGATTAATTTAAGGTTTGTCATGTGTTTTTGTAAGGAGGTCGAGTAGGCAATAATGTCGTCCATGTACACGAAGCATATTCGGTTTTGTAGGCCCTTAAGGATACCGTCCAGAACCCTCTGAAACGTAGCGGGGGCGTTTTTGAGACCGAAGGGCATTCTTACGTACTCGTAGTGCCTAGTCTCGACATTGAATGCGGTCTTTTTTATGTCGTCGGGATGCATCTCTATCTGATGAAATCCGTTCGCGAGGTCTAGGGTAGAAAAGTATTGACAACGGCCTAATTTGTCGAGTATGTCCGTTATATTAGGTGTCGGATAACGGTCGTTGATGGTTTTGACGTTAACGTTCCGGTAGTCCACTACGATACGCCATTTCCTCTTACCCGAGGCGTCCGGTTTTTTGGGTACCATCCAGATTGGTGAGGACCACGGAGAATCGCTGTGTCTAATGATGTTTTGTTGTAGCATGTCACCGATCTGTTTTTCTACTTCAGGTTTGTGTATAAACGGATATCGATACGATTTGGTATATACCGGAAGTTCGTCAGTAGTTTTTATCCTATGTTTTACTTGGTTAGTGAAAGTCAAAGGTTGATTTTCGAGATGGAATATGTCCGAATATTTTTGGCACAATTTTTCTATGTGAAACTTCTCTTCCTCGTTCATGTGTTGGGTTCGAATGATATCGACAATATCGATTCTATCAGGGAATTTGTTAGGTGTGTTTTCTATAGAAATATTATAGATTTCAACATCGGCTTTATTGAATTAACCCTTGTACGGGAATTGAATTGTACAAAGATATTTCCTGGACGCTATCAGTATTATTATGAATTTCTACTACGGCATAGCCGTCGCTCGCAGTTATTAAGCATTCTCTTAAAATACAGTTAGACAACGAGGTTTTGTAAATACTAATGTCGCCATTTGGTATTGTTACAGGGATGTTTAATATTTCTATAGTATTGGGTTCAATTCGAGTAAAAAATAGTAGTTTTGACTTTGCTTCATAATGTGACAATTTTATTTGAGCTCTAGGTGTTTCAAGTAAGTCATTTTGTAAGTCCAATTTGACATTAAGATCTTTTAAAGTGTCATAGCCAATAAGGCCATCAAAATAATGATGAAATTTGGATAAATAGAATTTCAATTTATTTTCGGACTTAAATTCTTCGAAAGCTGGAATTTCGGCACATTGGTCTCTAGTAGTTGTTTGAAAAACAGAGGAAATTGTGAATGGCTCTTTTCTTATGAAGTTTTCGAAATATTGTTCAGCAATTTCCGGATTGTAAAGGATTTTGAAGCTCCTGTGTCTATTAATAGCTTTAAGGGTGGATTTGCTATTTTGACATAAGGGAGATCTTTTTTGTCATAAATAGAATGTATTTCTACGGCATCTCGGCGGGAGGCTCCGCCTCTTGAAAATTTTGTTCAATAGGAGTTTGATCATAATTTTCAGGTTCATTAGTTTCGGTTTGACTGTTACTTGGGTCATTGTAAAAATCTTGGGAGTCAACCTGATCGTTTTCCATTGAATAATTTTTGTCGTTACTACCATCACCATAGCCTTGGTAATCATAATAATAATTATAATTTTCGGCGTAGTGAGGATTTGGAATTAGATAATCAGGCCAATGATGTATCCTGTCCTGTTATTTTAACAGCTACGTTAAGGCTCAACATCTATTTCCGTCTCTATTTTGATGTATAGAATAAACAGTGACAGATAACTTAACGCTGCTGTTAAAATAACAGAAAATGATACATCATAGGCCTGATTGGGTGCATTTTCTACATTATGTAGTTGGAAATTTTGGTTATTGAATCTATTGGTACCGTGAGATATGCCACTCATTGGTACTGGTTTTTGCAAATTAGATATGCCACTCATTGGTACTGGTTTTGGAAAATTTTGGGCTGCTTGAGGGTTTGGTTTCCAAACATTTTTGGGCGAGCCAAAAACTTGTTGGTTGGTGAAAAAATTTTGTGTTGGCATCTGTCTGGAATTAACGTTTATTAGGGCACGCGGAAATGTATTTCCGGGTGGTTGAAACGTTTGTGTTGGTGTGTAATTTTGTTGAAAACTTTGGAAACGTGGAAAGTTATTTTGATGAAAGTTCTGCTTCTGGTGATTTTGATGTTTATTTTTATTAGCAAAATTATCATTTTGGGGTTTTTGTAAATGTCTTATGTTACTATCCGAAATGATGTTCTGTCTAGCTTCGGCTAGATCTTTTGGTTTCATCGAACGGATCGTTGAACCTAGTGGTTCTTTTAAACCTGCCAAAAATATTGTTAAAGCGTGTAAATTATAGAAATTCTTTTTAACAAGACTTGTTGGATCATTAAAATTATTGTGGGTATCAATATAATTATGTAAAGCACTTAAATTAGACATAACTCTAGTATGAAATTGCAAAGGGGGTTCGTTTGCGTATTGTCTAAGTTGATCTAAATCGAACAGTAAGCCATTGTCGTTTCTTTCATCACCAAAATGCGCGATCAAAGCATCTTTGACTGTTTTCCAGTCCTTAGATACGCAAATGCTGTAAACTTCCCTAGCTTTACCAATTATTTTAGCATAAATTCCATAAATTATTGCGAGATTTTGCACACAATTAAGACTTCCACTATTCCAATAAGTCGAAATCAGTTTTTGACTTATTTCAAGGAATGAAGCTAATTCTAAAGGGTTGCCATCGAATTTTGGCACTATTTCGAGTAGTTTGGTTTCGAAATGTGGTGGAGCCATCGTTTCGATTCTCTCACTTATGGAAATATTTGAAAATAAATTCTCTAAATGTAAAGAAGTATTTAAATCTAACTGATTTGAATAATTACTATTATCGATTAAAATTGACCCGTTTTCACTGGTTTCCGTCTCAGAATCAGATAAATCCGGGAAGATAGACATAGACTGGTAAAGGACAATGTAAAGAAAATGGGACTTACAACAGGAAGCTCTTCATTTTTCTTCTTCAATCTTCACCTCTCTTCACAACTATTTCACACAAGTCTTACACTATACACAATGTTCTTTTCCGTTTAACAGAGTTTTTGTTTCCGGGTTCAAGGTTCGTTTCTTGAATTACCGATTAGGACCGAAGGGTTTTTCGACGAGAAAGCCCTTTCAAGAATCCTACCGACTGCGCCACTTTATGTTTCCGGTAATAAAGAAACCGTTTTTAAAAAATTAACTTTAATTAAAAAATTATAACTTCAAAAATAATAAACCAAAAGTACGTGTGAACAGCTCAAAGTCTATGTCTAATCTAAAAGTTAAAAGTTTATACGCATGCGGCATCCTGGTTTCAAGCTTACACAGTTCTCAAGATGAAAACAAAAGACGACTAATTGAAAATGCATTTGGCATTTTAAAAGAAAAATTTCCTTGTTTAAACCATCTACGTGTCGATCCAGTTTTTGCTGCAAATATTTTCAAATGTTGTGGTACTCTATCAAATATCTCAAAAGATGATCAGCATGCTGAGAATTTTGTAGTACAATATAATGAAGGCATTAGAGATGATGGAAATCTAGAAGATACTGTTTCTGCTGTTGGGGCCCAAGCAAGATTACAAGAACTCATCAATTATTTTGTGAGAAATTAACTTTATTATTAAATACATATTATCTCAATAAATAATCAAGGTTTAACTAAATTATTTCATCCCTGACATTAACTTACAACATCAACTAGACTAACACATATCCCACTAAGCAAAAAAACATCCTAATTTCGTTGAAATCATGTTTGTCTGTTTCATTGTTACGTTATACAATTTGAAACATTTGCGTTCTAGTTGCATCACATAGTCGTTATAAGTCCTGCAACGGGACTTTATAGTAGGTACGTTAAAAAAACTGACGTTCCTGTTTTGTTCCAGAAAACATCGCAAAAACGTAACATTTTCGTAACAGAAACGTCGCCACTAAACGTAACATTAACGTTCAATAATAACATTATTGCGAAGTTTTTAAAATACCTGATAAAAATGTCAAAAATTAATGTAATATTCTCGTTTAAAATTAACATTATTGCGACGTTTTTAAATTAGCTGATTAAAACGACACCATTAAACAGAACATTAACGTTATGAAAATAACGTTCTTAGAACGTTTTTGATATGTCGTTCAATTTATGGAAGAACCTCCTAGGTGAAAAATTTGAATTTTTTAGTTTAGTACTTGCCCAGTTAATGCAGAGATGTACAGGATTTTCCTTTATGATAACTAGGTGGTCGAAAACTAATTTGAAGGTGAAAAAATTAAATTCAAAAAAATAGATGTTTAGATTTAATTTTTTTCAAATTCCTTTCCTATTAAGATTAAAAATAAAATTTGTTTTTGTACTTATCCTTTTGGCGAAAAGTTTTTTCTACTACAACTTATTGGTAATGACCTGTAAATATAAATAAAAAGTAACACACAGCTAAAATAATATTTGTTACAAATCATTTTATTTCTAATTTATAACTAATTTATAAGTAATAATATAGTAGTCTATTCATTTTGCCCTCCCTTTTCAGACGTTGAGAAGCGTGGCGAAACCAGTCCATCATTGTGATTTCGAATTGTTTATCGGTAGCTTTAAATGCTTTCTGAATTGCTCCTAGCAATAAAAAAATATCGATTTAGGGTTTTTTCGCTTTCTTCAGGGACCCTTATTAAAGAATGACCTGACTGAAAATTTATAGTTAGGAAATATATTATTTTATACGAGCGTACCAAAGGTGATGTTACGAAAAGTGTAATTTGAACAAAATGCGACTGTGCAGAAGGTAAAATTAAAAATGTATTGAACGGAATTTATAAAAAAATGTAAAAATAAAGTGAGGGAAGAAACTTTTCCTGCATAGCAAATAGTAGTATACAACTGCTGAAGTCTTTCTAAATGATTCGACCCACTTTTCCTTCCAAATTTCGGAATTATTGAGAGAAAGACTTCAACTTGCACTGCCATATTGAAAGTTTAGATATGGTTTGAAATAGGTAAGAGAAGATATATCTTAAAAAAAAGTGAAATTTCCCTATGTTCAGTTGGCAAATTCAAGAACATGTTTCCTCAGAAAAATTAAATGCTTCTTTGAAAATGTTGGACAATCCCTTTTGTATAGGAAATATTTTACCTCCTCAAACTTCAACAATAGTGCAGTCCTTGATTCGGAAATTATTCTTCTGGCCTGTCCAAGAACAGGACACTGCCAACTTGTTTGTAAATATTGCTGAGAGGGATCTTCTGACAAGGTCAGCCTCAGATTTCCCAGATATTTGAAGTAACTTATTCAGCTGCAAAAGAAAATTATTATTAATTTAGGTTGCATCTAAAAATATTCTATTAGGAACATCATTAGTCGACTGAAAAAAATGATTATTTTCTCCAAACGTCAACAAAACGTCACTTTGTTAACCCCTGTCAAGATATCAGAAATTTAATTTCTATGCTTCTAGGTAAATCTAGGGGGTTAACACCTGTCGAGGTGGTAGAAGTTTAATTTCTATGCTGCTTGGCAACCCCAGCGACAGCAAAAGTACTTTTAGTGCCGCTCGTACTTTTACTGCCGCTCAACCATCCACTTGCCCCCGAGCTTACCCCATTAGTTTGGAGAAAAAATAGCGTGTTGCGTACGGAGTAGAAGCACTTTTTTGTGCTTCAGCAGTATTGCAAGCCTCACTATGTTCGGCTCGCAAACCTACTGCTTCAGCACAAAAAAGTAAAGCTTCCACTCCTAATACAACAATATACTATTTTGGTTGCTTCCTTAACACAACTTCCAACTGCTTATACCAACTGGGTTAATCCCAATGACTTCCGAAAAATCCAATTCGATGTTGGAAGTTTTTGTTCCCTTCAGTGCGTTCATTCTCATGAGTAAAAATTTCATGGTATTATTTATTTCCTCCAATTTTTGTAATATTAGTTCCTCGGACTTTGTATTAGCCCCTAGAAATTAAATATAAACTTGTGTGAAAAGTACTGTTTAATAGGAAATATTATTTTATTCTGAATTTTGATAATTATTTCAGATCTGTGAAGTCAGTCCCACAAAACTCACAAATTTACAAAAAAAAGATGATAGTATTCAGTTTTATTAACAATTAATATGCTTTTTGCCAAATTAATAATGACAATTCGTTAGTTTGAAAAAAACATGGACAAATGGATATCCGATGTTCTTTCAATTTTGTGGGGCGGACTTCATACACCTAATTATTTAAAACATATGTGTACCTTCAGGTGTATTCTCTGGAATTGGTTGAACAACAACCTTAGGTTGTATAAATACCGACTCGGGCGTTGTTACAGGAAATACTTCATGTATATTCTCTGCAGAATTCTTCGAAACAGTATCCACAATAGTGAGATCATCGGATTCTAAATTTAAAAAAAATTAATTTTATTATCTATGTGTACGCCATCGAAAAATGTCTGAATGTATGAATATTACATACCCAATACAATTTCGCCTGGTTCAATATTATCTTGCAAAACTATGATGTCATTTAACATTGCCTCTTCTATAATACGGGATGATGGCGATGGAGTAACTGAATCTTCACTTTCATCAGTAACTAAAATATATTTAAAAAGCAAAAGCAAAAATGACAAGCCAAATTTATTTACAATTGCCTGAAAAGGATGGTGGAGGGGAGTATGCAATTTTTTGCTTACTCTTCCTTTTTCCAGGCGCTCTTACATAACCTTCGGATTCCGATTCCGTATCTTTTACCGCTTCTTTTTCCTTTGCAAGAGCTTCTTCATATTTTTCTTAGAAATATTGAATGATTTGAACACTAAGTATATCCTAACATAATAAATCGAAAAAATCAAAAAAAAAAAAACAAAACAAAAAAATTACCTTTTTTACTTATTTATGAAAAAAAATTAATAAGCCCGCATACGGCGCCATCTCTTATAACCGATACCAAGTTTACCGTCACATTTTCATTGCAAACCATGTGGATTTTATTGTCCCACACTTTGCACAAAAACAATTTAAGGAAAGCACTTTACTTTCAATTGTTCTCGACAATAAAAATGTCCAAAAATAAATAGAATTACTGGTGCGTACGATTTGTCTGAACCGGTTAGTGCGGTGCAGTTATGTTTACAAGAGCTTGGTACTAGCCCCAAAACAATTCTAAAAGGTTAAGTTAAGGAGTGCTGCGTTGCCAAATTGACGTCAAAGTATATTATTTTGTTTGGGTTAGATTTTCCTAACCTGTGCGGACAATGTTCATTGTTTAACGAGTGATGCAATCAGCAGTTTTTAAAATATGTAGGTAATGTTTTCAAGTTACAGAAAATGATTTTTGACGAGAATTATTTATTTTACAATCGTCAGAAAGAAACTTTTTGCAAATGCTAGTTTGTTTGTGCAATGATGAGTGAGGCGTTTTCTCGCGTCCACTTTTTTGAAACTGGTTTAAAACTGTTTTGAAAGAGTACATTCTCGCGATAAACCTATGAGGTCACGTCAAATTTGGTTCAAACCGTTTCGAAATACAATCCAATCCACATTTTCAAACCAATTTCTCGCGCCGAGAAATTATGACGTCATGGTGACATTACTTAAACCAGTTTTGAAAAATGTTTTGAAACATTTGAGACGCGAGAAAACGCCTCTGGATTTTGTTGGAATTTTCGACATTTTTATACAACAATCGTAAACAGGATTGCTCTTTCTAATAAGGCGTAGGTTCGGCAGAGTCTGCGAGTGACGTCGCCACAGATGCTAATAGTGATGACGTCACCCGCAGACCTCGATCGAAGGCTTGCGATTCAGGCTGTGCTCGTTATTTGATTTTAGCCTCGATTTTAAATGTTGTAAATATAGAAAAAGTGATTGCAACAAGATTTTAACGTTTAGGAATTTCACTCCAAAAGTTGAGGTATGCAGCTGACATAGCAGTGTAGAGACTTTTAGCTCAATAAGCAGTCCTACTAGGGATTGAAAACAGGATAATCTCTGCCATTTTCTAGAGACCTGAAACCTGAAACTAAGATGATCCGTTTTCTTCCTACGAACGTGTTGGAAACATGTTCCAACAATCATGCTATCTCTTTTTGATGGCAAAATAATTTTATACATATAAAGTTTGCAACACTGCAGCGTTGTCGTCATGTCTATTTTGTCATGTCTGTCAATATATTGCGCGCCATTTTTGTCATTGCAGCAGTGTAGCTTGGAGCTTGTCCACGTTAACAAGCATCCAGAAACCTTTTCACATTTTAATAAATTTTATAATCTAGCTCTGCCCTGTTGGGCATCTAAGCAAGCTCTGGCTTCTTGTCATCTTGTAGTAGTATTTGTAAATAGTGTAAATATTGTGTAAATTGTTGTAAATATAGTGTCAGTGAAAAGCGCGTGTGTTTTAGTTCCCTATCCAGTCGATCATCCAGTCCACCTAATTATACAGTCCACTAATTATCAAGTTATTTATCTTCCATTATGTGGTTTTGCACATAATTTTGGCCAGTTCGAGCCGGATACTGGATAGTTCGGAACCTAAAAGTGCTTTAAAAACCCTCAAAAAGTGCCTTTTTAGTGGTTATTGATTGTTCCATCGTGATTTTTGGCGCCATGTGATGCAAAAAATCAATCATCCACTGTGCAGTCTGCACGTGTCTCAAACAACGTTGGGTTCCACGTGCCACCAGCGAAGGTTTCCGCCGGAACCGGAAGTGCGTAAGTAGAGTGGGGCGGAGCAAACAAACTTCACTTGTCAAATTCAAAAGGGTGCTTCTTTTTCTCGTCTGGTTCAACCCAAGTCACCCCGGGTGCAGTATCCTTGCTTGGTGCAATGAAGTACAGCCCCGGAGCAACGAACATGAAAGAGAGTTCACCACCCCGACAGCTTAACCTCAAATTAAATGTCAAACATTTGTTTACGTTTTGTTGTTTGTTGTTTGTGTATTTTGGATTTTTGCAGTGAATTTGAGTGAATTTGCATTATTTTTGAAAAACTGAATTTTTCGCATTAATTATTGCTATTTTTTCATTATTTATTTAAAGGATGAACAATTATCCGTTTTTCGTTTTGTTAAGTAGTTTTTAAAAAAAAATCTAATTTATTAGGTAATTTTAAATTTTGTTTATAGATTTCTTTTGATATTTTCTTATTTTTTTGATTGTAAACTTTGTAAATATGGCTACCAAAAAGCAAATTGATAAATTATTGTCAAAGAAAAAGCAAGCAATCGACTCCATGGTTAGAATAAGTCGTTATATTTCCGATCACAAATCTGATCCTGACAGTGAGTATAAAACCGACCAATTTTTAGTTCGGAAGGAAATATTGCAGGACAGTTTTCAAAAGCTTAAAGACATTCAAGTTGAAATTCTGTGCCTTGATGGTAACTATGATGATTCAATTGATGATGTAGAAACTCTTTTTTATGATGCCATTGTAAGTATTAAAAATTGTTTACCTAAATCTAATTTACCAGGACCAGCTAATACTAGTAATTTAGCAACTAATATTGCTCAATCGGTTTCAATTCCACCTACTCAAAGTAATAATTTTATTTCTGCTGCTAAATTGCCCCCAATCGAGATACCTACCTTTGATGGAAAAAATTTAACCAATTTCAAATCTTTTATCGATATATTTAATGCTGTCATCGATAAAAATCAACAGTTAAAAGATGTTGAAAAGCTCTTTTATTTGAGAAATTATTTGAAGGGTGAGGCTTTAAGCTTAATTGATAATCTGCCACTAATAAATTCTTCATATCAAGGTGCCATAGATATTTTAAATAACAGATTTAATAATGAAACTATGATCATAAATTCACATATTTTTTCTATTTTGGATATTCCTGCCATACAAAAAGGTACAGCTCATGCACTTAGAGATTTTGTAAGTCGCATCAAGCAGCAAATTGGAGCTCTCAAAAACCTAGCCCAGCCTGTTGACAACTGGGACATGGTGATGATTTGTATTTTAAGTAGAAAAGTTGACCAATTTACCAACAGAGCCTATCAAATAGATCGTGATAGTTCCAAATTGCCGACTTTGGATGAATTCTTGGCCTATTTAGAAAATAGAGCTACAGCCTTAGAGGCAACTAGTAGTACCCCAGAGCATAAAACTAAAGAAAAGGTTTACGGTTTATTAACAAAACAAACCAATGTAAAATGTCCCTTTTGTTCAATATCTGGACATAAACTGTATAATTGTAAAAAGTTCAAATCCGTACTAGTAAAGGATCGTATATCTTTTGTCGACAGACAGAATTTTTGTAAATTATGTTTGAATATTCATTCTGGAAAGTGTAAAATGTTGTTTCGGTGTGGTATGTGTCAAAAGGAACACAATACCCTGCTGCATTTGGACAAGCAATGTGAAAATAATAATTTTCCTACTGAACGCAGAGTCATGTATTCCAATGCCTCACAGCAAGAATCTGTACTTTTACCTACCTTAAAAGTAAAAATTAAATCTAATAAAGGCAAATATATTTACGCCCGAGGTCTGGTTGACACCGGCTCTCAGATTTGTTTAGTAACAAACAGTTTAGTTGAAAAGCTAGAATTAAAAGCCTTTAATAGTTCTTTGAATATCACTGGCATATCGGAGACTAAAACTAAAATTAATAAATCAATAAATTTAAATATTGAATCTTTGGTTTTTGATTATTCAAAAAACATAAAGTGTGCGCTTGTTGACACTATTACAAGCAATTTGCCTAATGTAAGTTTTGATATTTCAGAGTTTGAAACGCCTCGGAATATTCATTTGTCTGATGACAGTTTTTACCGCTCGGGACCGATTGATTTTTTATTGGGTGCAAATGTGGCGTTTGAAATTTTTCTCTCGGAGAAGCTTAAATGCAACAATATATATTTTCAAAACACCCTATTCGGTTATATTGTAAGCGGTGCAATTTCTGCTTGTGCAAATGTCACATGCAATTTTTTTGCGTTTCACGCGACCTATTCAGATCTTGAAAAAACCATGTCTCAATTTTGGGAAACTGAGAAAGTCCCTGAGATATTTCCAGAATATCCCAGCGAGCAAGAAGCTTGCGAGTCTTGTTTTCAAAATTCTCTTGAAATAATAAATAACCAATATCAGGTGAAATTGCCACTAAAACAAACTGACATAAATTTGGGGGATTCATTTTCAGTGGCTATAAAGCGCTTTGAAAACCTGGAAAAAAGATTTAGAGTTAATCCTGATCTTTTCTCACAATATAAGAGTTTCATGGATGATTATTTGAATTTAAATCATGCCAAAATTGTCAATTACCCTGTAGAGGAGTTAACTAATGGTTCGATTTATTTCATGGCGCATCACCCCGTTATAAGGGAAGACAAAAAAACCACCAAACTCAGAGTTGTCTTTGATGGCAGCATGAAATCGAAACAAAAGAAATGTATAAATGACTTCTTGTACAATGGGGCAGTAGTCCAGAAAGACTTATTCGATATTCTTGTTTGCTTCAGAACTTATAAATTCGTAATTTTAACTGACATAAAACAAATGTACCGCATGGTTTTAATTCACCCGGAACACCGGCCATTGCAAAACATTCTGTGGAGAGATCATCTCGGTTCCTTACAGTATATTCAATTACAGACAGTCACCTATGGCTTGAAAAGCTCGTCTTTTTTAGCAACGAGGTGTTTGGCTGAGCTGGCTCACTCAGAAGGTAAAAAATTCCCTCTCGCAGCAAAAGCTCTTTTAAATAATACATACGTAGATGATATCTTATCGGGTTCTGACACAATTGAAGAGACCATAAAGCTTAGAGACGAATTAATTTCTTTATTGGGTTCACGATCATTTTTTCTGCATAAATGGTGTACCAATGAACCAAACATTTTGAGTGGCATCCCTAAAGATAAACAAAATTTCGATGAGGTTGATATGAGTAAGAATAATTTTACCGTAAAAACACTAGGCCTAACTTATGATACCATTTCTGATCATTTTAAATTGTCAACTCCTAAAGTTATGGACATCAATGAATATTTAACAAAGAGACAAGTACTCAGTTTGATCTCCAAATTTTATGACCCTTTGGGGTTGGCAGGCCCGATTTTGGTGGCAGCCAAAGTAATCATGCAAAAAATTTGGACATGCAAACTTAGTTGGGATGAAGTATTGCCCGATGATTTGTTGGACATTTGGAAAAGTTTTATAAAGGGTTTTATTAACATGCAAACTTTGGAGATTCCTCGGAATTTATATTTCACAAACGCAAATAGCATTGAGCTTGTAGGGTTTTGCGATTCGTCCATGATAGCATATGGAGCAGTCATTTATGTAAGAACATTTTTTCCTGACAGAGTACATGTAAATTTAGTTTGTTCAAAGTCTAGAATAGTACCTATAAATAAAAAACTTACCATTCCTAGATTGGAACTTAATGGAGCTTTGCTTTTAGCAAATCTGGCAAAAAAGGTGTCTATCTTATTGCAATCAAAAATTGATAAAGTATTTATTTATTCTGATTCGACCATTGTACTTGCTTGGTTAAAATCAGATCCTCTGAAATTAAACCCTTATGTGGCAAACAGAATTATAAAAATTCAAAACTTAACTTCAACTTTTAAATGGTTATATATTAACACGAAAGAAAATCCTGCCGATTGTCTATCCAGGGGTCTCGAGCCTCAGGAAATTGAGTCAAATAATCTGTGGTTCCACGGTCCAAACGTTCTTTCTGATATTAATTTTTGCCATAATGAGATTCCTATAGAAATTCCTGCTTCCTTGCCAGAAGAAAAAATTTTAACACAAGTCATAAAAACAAAGCCAAATTCATTTTTTGAAGATTTTTCATCCCTTAGAAGACTTCAAAGAGTTTTTGCCTATATACTTAGATTTGTTCACAATTCTGGAAAAAATTCTGGTGAAAAACTTGAGGGAAGTTTGAAGCTTTCAGAACTGGAACACAGTCTTAGAGTAATCATAAAATGTGAGCAAGACTTTTACTTTTCTAATGACATTAAATCTTTACTTTCCAATACCCCTTTAAAATCCTCATTAAACTCTTTGTCGCCGTTCCTAGATGGCAATGGATTATTGCGAGTGGGTGGAAGGTTACATAATTCAAACATTCCATATAATCAGAAACATCCTGTGATCTTGCCCAAGGAAAGTCACATCACCAAATTAATTATAATACAAGAACATTCAACTTTGTTGCACGCTGGACCAAGACAAGTTTTAGGTTCCCTAAACCTCAATTATTGGCTCATAAATGGAATAAGATTAATTAAAAAAGAGCTACACAAATGTGTGATTTGCTTTAAATTCAAAGCAAAATGTTCCACTCAATTAATGGGTTCCTTGCCGGAAAAAAGAGTCTGTTCAGCCAGAGTGTTTCAAAATGTCGGGGTAGATTTTTGCGGTCCCTTCCTCGTTAAGCAATCTCGAATTAGAAAATCCGTAAGTTCCAAGGCATACATAGCACTTTTTGTGTGCTTTTCAGTCAAAGCAATTCATATGGAACTGCTTTCAGACCTGACAACCGAAAATTTTCTAGCTGCTCTGAAGCGTTTTATTTCGCGGAGGGGGAAGCCCGCAAATATTTTCTGCGACCATGGTTCCACGTTTAAAGGAGCCGAGAATAAAATCAAAGAGTTTTATAACGAAACAGAAAAAATTGAAAATTATTCCCTTCAGGAAAAAATTACATTTAATTTTATACCGAGCTATTCTCCAGTTTTTGGTGGTTTATGGGAAGCTGGAGTAAAATCGGCA
Organism: Ceutorhynchus assimilis; assembly: GCA_917834065.1. Classification (NCBI taxonomy): domain Eukaryota; kingdom Metazoa; phylum Arthropoda; class Insecta; order Coleoptera; family Curculionidae; genus Ceutorhynchus; species Ceutorhynchus assimilis. The sequence goes on from OU892290.1 coordinate 4,639,039, forward strand.
AAATTTCACATCAAGCGAGTCATAGGTAGCAATGAGCTTACCTATGAACAATTTAATACTCTTATTGTCCAAGTAGAAGGAATTTTAAATTCCCGACCACTTGTAGCCTTGTCACAAGATCCTTCAGATTTGGACTATTTGACCCCTGGTCATTTTTTGATAGGTGCGCCTATCACAAGCTTTCCTGACCCTGATTTGACGGAAATTCCCCAAGGTCGACTTAAGTTTTGGAAATTGTGTGTCCAGATGCAGCAGCATTTTTGGAAAAAGTGGTATCATGACTATCTAACGCAACTCCAAAATAGGCCAAAATGGCGTGATGAGATGCCTAACCTTAGGGAGGGCTTGTTAGTCATTTTAAAAGAGGATAATGTACCTTCTTATAAGTGGCCAATGGCAAGAATAGTTAAAGCAATACCTGGAAAGGACGGCAAAGTAAGGGTTGTCGAAGTGAAAACCAAAAAAGGTATTTATCTCAGATCGGTTACCAAGATTGCAGTGTTACCGATTGATGACAATAATTGTTAATAATATTTTTGAAAATTATTCACAAAATTCTGTACATATATTTGTAAAACATTTAGATTTATATTTATATTCAATTAGCTCTACTCGTATATACATACATAATGTCATACTATGTGTTCCAGAAATGTTTTTAGCTTTAATTGTTAGTTAAGTTTTCGTTTACTGGATCATCATTGAAATCATACCTTTTTTAAAAAAAGGGTTGCTTACTTTCTCTTTAATTTTTTTATTTTTTTTGCTGGAAAATTTTACCTTGGTTTCATGTGAAACTCTAGGCCCCCCAGCATGTTGGAAACATGTTCCAACAATCATGCTATCTCTTTTTGATGGCAAAATATTTTTATACATATAAAGTTTGCAACACTGCAGCGTTGTCGTCATGTCTATTTTGTCATGTCTGTCAATATATTGCGCGCCATTTTCGTCATTGCAGCAGTGTAGCTTGGAGCTTGTCCACGTTAACAAGCATCCAGAAACCTTTTCACATTTTAATAAATTTTATAATCTAGCTCTGCCCTGTTGGGCATCTAAGCAAGCTCTGGCTTCTTGTCATCTTGTAGTAGTAATTGTAAATAGTGTAAATATTGTGTAAATTGTTGTAAATATAGTGTCAGTGAAAAGCGCGTGTGTTTTAGTTCCCTATCCAGTCGATCATCCAGTCCACCTAATTATACAGTCCACTAATTATCAAGTTATTTATCTTCCATTATGTGGTTTTGCACAGAATGTGCGAAAAAAAAACTTTTGGCATGCACAGAGTAATCTTTCCGCACACCCTTGAGAAAGATTGTGTTCCTTAAGCCTAGTACTCATACCCGCGAAATTCGCTCTTTTTTGACATTGCTTCGACAATTTGACGTTTGATTCACGCATAGAACGTCAAATTGTCGAAGGAATGTTGAAAAAGAGCGAATTTCGCTGTTCTGAGTACTAGGCTTAACACTTGCGAGAAAAGAGCCGCTTTACAGTACGGGAGTGTGACACTCGGAGCTACCCGGAGCGTTGAGCTCCCGAGCTATACGTACGGACAAACGTCATGCGTCATGATACTGGAACAATACAAATCTAGTGCGTGGCGCTCTAGAGCGCGCCAATGTGGAAAGCGGCTATGGTATTTCCCGCACTTGGAAAAATAAATATTTTTTTCCGAATTTGATATGAAAAAATTTTCCGCCCTGTAGAGGAGAACAAACGAGTTTCCAGTTCCACTCCAACCACAAGGCAGCTGCCTGCACTAGTGCTTCAAAATAAAGTCTGTTTTTTTTTTAAAGATAAAAGTCAAAATGACATTATGTTGGCAATACAATGTAAAATTGTCAATGCTTTCAAATTTTTATGTAGAAAAGGCTTGTGTTTCCAACAAAGTTACTAAATTTTTGACTTGGGGAATTATCTTTAAATAAAAAACAAACTTCACAAAATTTGTAGTTTCAATTTTATTCAATTTTCAATTCATTCAATCATAAGCAGTATAATCAAATTATGAAAGATTATTATATTCTGTGTCCATTCAAAACACAAAAGGCCGGGATAATAATAATAAACAACTGTGTTGGCGTGGCGTGGCGCTAATTCCAGTCCAAACATGGAAATGCCAAAAATGGCAACGTCGCATATAAATTGTTTCGGGGCTACCACCAAGCTCTTGTGTTATGTTTTGGAACGCAACCATCTGAACTACACCGGAAAATGGAATGCTGCACGGTACGAATGGTGTAAAAAGTGCGACATTAATGACGGGTCAGGGTAAAAAGTGTCAGTAGTTCGGACTTATCGTACGCACCAACAATGTTTTAATTGTGTATTTTATTTTGTTGTTGGTCCATTCCGAAAGAGCGCGAACTGGTCTTCCTGTCATTTCTTGACGCTTGACCATTGACGTTCTGTGGCTAAGTTCCGTTTCTCCTCTCTGGCATCTCTTGACAGCCGTGTTACGTGCCGACTGTTCGGAGTGCTCCGTCCGGCTGGTGTCGAGTGGCAGAGAGCCAGGTTATGAGTCCGACACAACCATTTTGTATACGGCGCCATATATGATACCTAGAACGAAGCTCACCGATGCGCGTTAATTTCAGTGCAGATGCAGTAGAACCATGCTGCTCAGGCACTGGAGATATTTAGAACAGAACTATTCCACTATTCTGATCATGCAGAAAGAGTGGATCAGATAGAATAGTGCAGATAGAGTGGAACAGATGAAGTAGTGCAGTGCAGATAGAGTGATACAGTAGTGTAGATTTTTTTCTGTTTTCTTTACATTCTTTGAACATTCCTGTGCCTGAGTTTATTTATTTGGTGGTACACTTTACAAGAAAAATGCTCACATGCTGCCTTGAAAGGGATGAGGTAAAATTTTAATTTTAGGTGACTTCTGATCTAGAGAGTACACATTAATATTCTTCAACCAAAGCCAAATTCACCATCGCAAAAAACTGAATTTAATTCAGCTAATAGATACGTTAACACAACATTTAATAGGTATTTAATAATTCAGAGGCGGTACCAAGTTCGCCGGGTCAGCTAGTATTTACCATAAAACCCAAATGTTTTTATAATGCTGAAAGTTGGCCAGTCCAAATTTGGTTCATTGGCCTTTATAATTAATGTTCTCAAGTTTTTTACATTATTTGGCCAATACGTAACATTTTGAGCATTTTGAGCATCCAACATTTGGGGATAACGCTAATGCCTTAAAACTAACCACTGCATACTAAAAAAAGGTTTTTATATTAGATTAAAAATTTTAATGAAATGTATTATCAAAGTATTATGCATAATCAAGAATATTCTAATTTTTATCACCAGCACATTTCGGCTTTTTAGTTTGTCAGCGGTTCATAAACTTTTTTTTACACGTATCTATGGGGATCAAGTTGCAAAATATAAAGGAAGCTGAGATGTGGTGCTAATGAACATTTGATTTCACCTAAAATTTTTGATATTTATGTATTTGTATTAGAAATACAATTAACGCATCGATTTCTATAAAATTCAATATAACAACCTAAAGTAATATACCAAAGTATACATGTAGAATGTAGATAATAAATACTTAATTACCTTTTAAGTGGAAAAATCAAATTGGCAAGGCAAGGAATTGATGAGGTTGTAAAACAGGTTGTTTAGACAGTAGTCAACGTCGTCATTTTTAGGTCAACAAAAAAGTTACAAAAACGACTAAAAAAAGCAAAAAAAAAAAAAAAATGCTAAAAAAAATGAGTACAAAAGCTAAAAAAAAAATATAAAAAAAGCAATAGCAGGCAGTGGAAGCGTTTACAAAAATACAAACATAGAATGTGCAATCCAGCACAACTCAGTGATCTGAAAACGTGCATCTTATTTCTAAAAAACGACTTAAGCAAATCGAGAAAAAAAATCCAAGATCTCTCGTGAAAACCGCAGTCCTATATTAAGAATAGTCTCCGAGATAATTCCTTGTGAAGATAAATTGATAAATTATGCAGGAATGGTGACGTCACAACCGCCGAAATCGCAGTATTCTGTCGTTCAGTCATCAGTGAACCATACCCTATACTTTGAGTGGTTGAAATTCGCTGTAATGAGATAGACAGGTCTTCAAAAAAAAAACTACATCAAAGAGGACTTTGATAACGAAAACGTAAGTCGCATTATTGTTTCCTTATAGGTCAGGATTTTTGACATGACATTACGGAATTAAAGAAAAACATAACTAAGACATAAAAAATGATAGCCATCTTTGATTTACTTTTTTTTTGAGGACCCGTTATCACCTTTTGAAGTTTGATCAACATGCCCAACCTATGAATGTAACAAAGGCATAAATAGGTCTCCTATTTTTATTGCTTTGCAAAAAATAGTCTCAATACTATAAGTACTTCTCATTTCGATAACTTGATGTACTAATCCACACTATAATTTAAGGGAATCACATGGAGTCTTAAAGAAGCTTTTTATTTGGTTAAACACTTTACATTCAAAAAACAAACTACCTTCCTTTTCCTTTTTAAAGAAACTCACAAATTGTATACCTTCCCCAGATTTTAAAAATGCAAAGCAGTTTGGTTCGGTTATAGAAAAACCAAAATTGGACATTTTCAAATTTTTGTAAAAGGTAACATCATTAATACTGGTATTGGTATCCATATTGAACAAGCTAGGCGAAATTTCTTTTTCAATTTCAAAAAAACAGTGTGTATTATATTCGTAATGCCTGTTAATAAATTGTTGTAATGGATAATTACTAGTCTTCAACGATTTTTTAATAGTTGACATATAGTTTTCAAAAGGAAAACAACTGAAATTGTCCAATGCTCCAAATCGTTCAGCGTCATTCACTAAATGCATTAAATTATGAACATTGTGGTTCACATATTCTTCTCCATATATGTTTCCAAATTTTGATACAAAATAATTGATTAATTTTTTTGCATAAATGAAAGATTCTTGTTTATTTAATAATTCAGGGGATACCAAAATTCGGATAGAAAATGACTCCACAAGGGTTCTTTCAAGACATTTTTTACTGCTGCAGGGCCATAATATAACAAAAAGTTTCTGAACTCTGTTGCCTTCCAACGGTCTAATTCCTTTAAAAATCTAGGTAGTCTAGCAAATTCCTTAACACAATATTTTCTAAATCCTTCCAAATTAGTATTCACTGAATCTAAATCTTCTTTGAACAATCGCACCCCTTGATGAACGGATACCCAAAAGCTAAGTAATCTTTTAGTTACCGTAAAATGGGGTGACTTGATAAGATTTTTGACATACTTGCATAAATTACGAGCCTAATATGAGTCTTTCAACAAAACTAAAAATAGTCACCAACTCTTTAGGCACTAGGGAATGTAATGGAATATTGAAGTCAGTTTTATCAAGTATCGTTTTCGAAAAAAAAAATATTAAAGGTCATTTTTCAAGCCACCCCACGATGGGGAGACTTGAAAAATGATCGTTAATGGGCCTGTAATTCAAGTCAGAGTGTTTATGAGGTGAAATGAAATAAAATACATTGAAAGAAAAACGCCTGACAGCGACAATTTTGGCAACAAACAAACGATTTTCAAGAAAATAACCCTTTATTAAAGAAAATATAAACAAATTCGTATAAAATACACAGAAACGAAAGAATAGCTAACTCTAATTAAATAAACAAAAAATATGGTAGGTACGTAACTGCAATAAGGTGTGGTAAGTCCCTACATAAGTTATAACTGAAGCCCTGGGAATTTTAAGGCCCCTCTTCTTAAAACTATGGGTGAAGGAAGTTTCTTGACGATTTCGCTTTTTTCTACCACTGACTCTTCTTCTACTTGTGGAAAAATATATGCCTCTTTTATTTTTGAATGTGATCTTAAATACGAACAGACAAAGAAATCGTTTTCGATTGAAACAAGCCACAAACTTCTTGGAAATATTTTTTGTAGATTTAAGTTCCACTAAAACAAAGTCGTTCTCATGGTATTCATATTGTTCAGTCTTCTTATTTTCTTCAGTCTTTCATCAGATTCTGAAGAAACTAGCTTCTTTTTTCTTGGTTTTTGTTTCTTGGGTTTTGATGGACCAGGTTTGTTGTTATTTAAATCATCAGGTTTCTGTGGAGTAATGTCTTCAATCGCGATGCTTTTTCCTGGCTGAATATCAAGTTTCTTTCTTCTCCCTTTTGGTGTACCATCGGCGCTTCCGTATCTAGCCTCCTGCAATATCTTTTTCAATGCAGCTGCAGCGCTGTTCTCTGCTTCCTGTACTGAAGGAACTTCTTTTGGAAGCTTATTCAAAATTTTATCCCTACACAGAGGAAAAATTCCGGTGGCTTCAAATCCAGAGCATATATTGGCCGCATTTTGAACTTGGATACTATTTAAAGCCTGATTTAAAAGGCGTGGAAAAACATCTTTGCGCACAACACCTTTATTGCTTTTTTTCCAGGTTCGCAAAATTTTGCGCCAAGCATTTTTAACAGGCCGAAAGACAGCCACGTCTAAAGGCTGGGTTAGATGCGTACTATTTGGCGGTAGTAACACGAATTTTATATTGTTCTCTTCGCATAATGATATTACTTGAACTGAGATGTGGCTTGCCAAGTTATCGCCAATTAATACTTTTGACCCTTCTCCTAGAGATTTAAAATATGGTAGGGCTATAGTCAAAAACCATTCTTCAAACAAATTAGTGTCAAACCAGCCCGACTTGCTTCTGTTGTATCGAGCTTTAGGTGGACCGTTTTCCGTCCAACTTGACCAGATCTAATCAGCCTTGTAGACAATGTATACAGGAAGCATTTTTCCTGAAGCGGAAATACTAAACATAACAGATGTTGCTGCCTTCGATGAATCCATAATTTTTTCGGCCCTTTTACAGCTTCGACGAACGACGACTTTTACGCGGCCAGGATCATCAGTAAAGTTCGTCTCGTCGTAGTTAACTATAGCTGCTGGATCAACGTTGTTTAAAATAGTTGTCAAATTATCGAAGCATTGGTTGATAATGCGAGGGCTTATTTTTGCCCGACTTTGTTTAATAGCCTGTGACAGTCTCTTTGAAAGAACATCATTATATCTATCTACAAAGGCTAGATACCATTCTCTTCCCGGCATGTTGTTGTTAAACAATGGAACAGTAATACCACGTCTATTTAAATAACTTTTAACTAGCTCTCTTATATCCTCACCTTCTAACGGGAATCCCCAATCAGCAGCTAAGGCAATGCAATTTACTACTGCAGTTTCATCGACGCTGCATAATGCAGTTTGACCCCCTGGTGTTTTTTGGTGTAATTGTAATTTATTGACCTTGCGATATAAAGTGGCAACTGGAATACCATATTTCTGTCCAATCGCTTGCAGAGTACCATTTCCATTATTATATTCGTTAACTGCTTGTTGCACCGACTCCGTAGAATA